>CM077081.1:25733852-26423397 GCA_039513925.1 Platanthera zijinensis
GACAGCTTTGGCCGAACCTGGGGGTTCTTTCCCGTTGCAACCGCGTGTGTATTTTTTTTGGTTGGCGGTCGCCATCCTTTTCGTCGAGCTTCTTCCTTGCTACAGTTTTGTCGACGTGCTTCTTCCTTACTGCAGCGTGCTCGGCTCTCGGCCGTCGACTCTTCTTCTCTTGCCGCTGGTTTTCTTTCTCGTGACATCGTGTATGGCCGGATCTTGGAGTATTCTCTCCCGGTTTATTTTTTCTTCCATTATAGCCATATTATATGTTTGAGAAAGAAAATAAAAATTCTCTGTCTGCACAGTGCACGTACCCATTTTCAATTTCGGTGAACCACTTTAAATTTTGTGTTCTTTGTCTGTAGTATTTTCTTATTGTTTCATGTTTATCGTTCTTCGTAACCGATTTTTTGCCGTTAGATTATTTTTGTGGATCTGAAAATTATCTGTCTGGACCAATTTTTCATAACAAGTGATATCAGATGGAGGTTCTATCCGTGACTAATTGGACGTTCCGTTTCGAGTTGGTTCAATGGTAGGTGACGACATCGGTCCGCTCTCTATCTTCTCAATCTTGATCCGTGAATTTTTCTTGTCGCCTCGGTCTCAGTGCAGATTTTCAGTTTGATTTCTATGACATTTCTACACCCAATGCAAAGTTTAAAGTTGTGTTATTATAACTCTTATTTTGGAGCTATTTTTCGTGATCAAGAACTTCGTTTTGTGAATGCAGTTTAGTCATCCTCTATTACCTAAGCTCTTTCATTATTACTCATTCGTTCTTTATGAGCTTAGAGTGTGTCTAATCAACCTTTTTTGATTAGTTTTCATAGAGGTTCATTTTTTCATGCCGATATTAGTTTTGTTTGCATTCATTGTTGATGTGTCTGCATTTGTCAATTTCTCTCCCGCGCGCACATCAAAATCCAGAGGTCTTAACATGTTCATTTATTTTGCTATGGTAGACCACTGTTGGAGGTGGAACAGTTGAAATTTAGCTTCAAGGTGAATCGTTTCTGAGACAGCCACATTAGTCCAATTTGTGTGCTACTTGGGATTGAAAGAGTTTTTTTCTTATGATCCGTTCTTGGCCGAAGTTCATTCTGTTGGTTCATTTAGCTTTGGATCTTGGTGACCGTTGGGTCATTTTGGAGTTTTTACAGCCAAGTGGAGCATGACATGGAAAAGGCGTCAATGTGGAGATTGTTGCGGTAATGACACATCTTCCCTTTCTTGGGCGACGCTTTTTTTGAAGACCGCTCAATTCGTCGCTGCTCCTTTTTTGGAATTTCCCTAATTCCAGCATTTATGGAGGAGCATGGTGGCAGAATATATTTTCTTTCAAACAATGGAAGAGATTTTTTGGAAGGAGATTTTTTCTCTTTTCTTGATTAGATCCAGCCGGCCCCACCTTCCTTTTACCCTATTTAAGATTCTTCAAGCCTATATAAAGAGGGCCGGTTTTCCCCAAGAATGCAGGATTTTAGGCAAGCAGGAGAACGCAGAGGAGGTCGGCCGTTTTGGCCGAACCTTGCGGTTCTTCCCCGTTGCAACCATGTGTGCATTTTTTTGGTCGGCGGCCGCCATCATTTTCGTCGAGCTTCTTCCTTGCTGCAGCTTTGTCGACGGGCTTCTTCCTTACTACATCGTGTTTGGCTCTCGGCCGCCGACTCTTCTTCTCTTGTCACTGGTTTTCTTTCTCGTCGCATCGTGTACGGCCGGGTCTCGGAGGATTCTCTCTCGGTTTATTTTTTCTCCAATTATATCCATATTATATGTTTGAGAAAGAAAATAAAAATTTTCTGTCTGCACAGTGGAAGTACTCATTTTCAATTTCAGGGAACCACTTTAAATTTGGTGTTCTTTGTCTGTGCTGTTTTCTTATTGTTTCGTGTTTATCGTTCTTCGTAGCCGATTTTTGTCGTTAGATTATTTTTGTGGATCTGAAAATTATTTGTCATGACCAATTTTTCATAACACCTCTCAACTTCAAAAGATAGCTCAAAGGGTGTTTTTCCTTGTATTTATAAACAAGCACCCAACTGCTTCCACAAATGTTGCGGGACTAACCCAAGAATGAACTATCCAAGCATTAGGCCTTACGTTGAAAGAGGACAATCTAATTTTCCGTTGGGGCTATTGGCGCGAGATGTTGAACCACTAGCCTAATTACCAAATTGTTGGATATTGATAGAGAAATAGCTCACCTGAACACTCAAGAAATAAACTTTATTACTATAAATTACTTGCGTGAAAAAGCTCTCACTCATACCACAAATGAGTGTGCAAGCATTGACACCAACTCCATAGTTTCGGCTTGTTGCCTTCAAATACAAATGAGGTGCGCTCTATTTACATCTTCCAAAGGAAGTCCGTAGAATTTGGAAAACTATATCAAGAATTTTCTAGAAGAAGAGTGTAGAAGCTCTAGAATTTATTTGTAAATCTTGTATAGTACATAAAAGGGAAGCTCTCTTTAATGGAATATTGACACGTCTTTGAAGCCTGATTCAGAGAATCAGACCGCCTTAGCTCGGAATTGGATCGGACGTGCAAACAGTCAATGAAAAACAGTAGTAAATGGCAAAAGGTTTTTTTTTGACATGAAAAAACCGGTAAGGGTGAAAAACCACGTGGTCCGATCTGTGTCGGGCCAAAATCCACTATTTCGTTTGAATTCACAAGAGTTGAGAGCTTTCCTCGGAGGGTGACAGATCACTTCTTTGTTACAAGTTCAGAGTATGAAAGAAACAAAAAATAAACTAAGTCCTTGGAGCCTGGATGAGAGCGCTCCAGTGGGAAAATCGTTAAGTTCTCGGAGGCTCGATGGAAGCGCTCATGTTGAGCCGTAGCCTTGATGAGAGCGCTCTTGTGAAGAAGGATGACACGTCTTTGAAGCCTTGAGATGTCTTCACATTAGAGAGGGAGCGAAGCGAATTCCGAGCTGAAGAACGATCTAAGTCCCACAACTTCGCCTAAAAATGTCAAAGCTCTCTCTAGCCTTGGGAATTGCTTGTCCTCAAATGAAGACCTGAGGGCCTATTTATAGTTTTCTGAAGGGATATGCTGGTAATTGCGTCGGGGAGAAATTTGTGCTGGCGAATGACGTCGCTCCGTTTTGGTCACCTGGATCACCAATTTTAGCGAAATGACGAAAGTGCCTTCCGTGCAATCCAGGCTGCTCAGGCAGGTTGCCCGGCGGCCCGCGGCGGCGGGGGTCCGCAGCGCGCGCGCACGCAAGGGAGGCGCCAACGCGCGCGTCTGCCTGGGAGCGCCGCGCGTGCGCGTTTGCTCGGGCGTGCTGCGCGCGCTCGCCCACCATGGCGGCGAGCGCCCGCACGTCCGGCCGGGCGTGCCGCGCACGTGCTCCCGCGCGTGCCGCGCGTGCGCCGGGGCGCGCCGTTCGCATGTGTCGCTCTTAGTTTGGCTTTCCTTTTGGGGTGCTCGGACCTTTGAGGTGAGCGCAGCTCGTTTGGTCGTGTTGGCTTACCTCTGTGCCTTTGGTCGAGATCTTCCTGGTTTGACTTGGGAATTTTAGGGGGAAGCCAATCAACACTACGGCTTGATTTTGAGTAAATTACTTTTGAGAAACCGCTCAATAAATTCACGATTGCCTCTGTTGCTAGTTACTAGAAATATCTATAGATGGAGATAAAAGAAACTTGATGTTGAGAGGATATATGTAGAAGGTGTAGCTATCTTCTTCTAATGGTACTAAATTAGTGCGCAAACATTATTTGAGAAGATTAATTATAAGTTGTTTGATTTTATTCTCACTGTACCTCTCTTTTTATAGATTACACGTCAGATGTCTCTCCAAAATGGATCATGCGAGGGCTTTCTTGTGTCTGGATTAAACCAAAAAGAATTTATGAGCGCGTCTTCACAAATCTAACATCATTACAGGTAAAATTTCCAGATTAGTTACTCTGCCTATTTAGATTGGATTTTTTCCCCTTCGGAGTAACTTACTATTGTAGGAGAATGCCCTGTCATTGCTCACTATTTAGGAAACAAAACCCTTGATAACATGTTCTTGAGGGACAAATTTGAAGAGGATCAACTGAATGAGATTCAAAACAGATTAGGATTCAAAACATTTCAACTCTTTTTACCACTATTGTCCGATTAGCTTTCTTTTTTATCATGATATCATAATCATACACTGTCCAAGTATCATATGATATATTACTCTATTTACTATGATGCCATCTTGACTAGGAACTCTGTGAATTCATTCTTATGGATCCAACTAATTGACCCTATTTTGCAGGAGGCAAGGTTGAAAGGATTGAGGCATCGAATGAGCATCGAGTTTGATCCCAAATTGAATGACCATCAGGTAATTTTCTTCAAAAATATAGCTTTTTACATGGTAATAATGTGCTCAAACTAATGCAAAATTTCACTCAAAATATCTGGAGGCAGATTTGGAGGGATTTCATTTGTGAAATTTTCTTTTTTTTTACCTGTCAAGTTCTCAAACAACATGATGAAAATGCAGTTCTTCTCAAAGCCAAGCAAATATTCTTACCAGCAGGTGCTCTCTATCAATAAGTGTTGCAGATAATCAAACAAAGAAAGAAGAAGAATAGAAATATATATTCAGTCAGAATGTTTACGGGTAGCAACATATTTTCACCATGTAGAATAGGGTTACCGAGAGAAGCAGTGAAAAGCTTCTTTGTTTGACATACCTTAAGCCCTATAGCTAACTGAATTTATACATCGTGCCACAATTCAAACCCAATTTCCCTGGTTACAATATTTTATAAAACAAAACTGAAAAACAAATGCGAAGCAACATGAGGTGAGTTAAGAATATAATCCAAAATCGGTAAACTCATGTGACGTTGTGCACTTTTTATATAACCTAGTGTTACGGTCGTAGCTTCCAAAACAGGGCTAGGCTGGGCTGTCAGGCTGGGCTCTAGGCAGGCTTGTTCCTCCTGGGCAATTCCCACAATTCCCTCTCACAATTTCCAGCTTGGGTACTATAACAGGGCCGCGGCTCATACACCCCAACCCGTCTCCGCATCTATTTAACCTTGGCGGCAGGATGTTGAAGCTGGGATTCGATCCCAATACCTCCTTGAAGAGAATTTTCATGATCTCTCATCACCAACTGAACTTCCATGAGGCTCAGTTGGTGATGAGAGATCATGGAACTATGGAAGTTCTCTCTTCAAGGAGGTCTTGGGATCAAATCCCGGCCTCAACATCCCGCCGCCAAGTTTAAATAGATGCGGAGACGGGTTGGGGTGTATGGGCCGCGGCCCTGTTACAGAACCCAGACTGGGAATTGTGGGAATTGTCCAGGAAGAACCAGCCTGTGTAGGGCCCAGCCTGGTTCTGAGAGCTACGACCGTAACACAACCTCTAATAGTTCCCGCCTAATATTCACAAATCAACCAAATAATATCCAAGCTCAATTTTCTTCATAATCTAATACATACGCTCATTTTCTTATAGGAAGCTTTAAGGTCTCTTTGGAATGCTTCTTATCCGAATGAAGAACTACATGGATTGATCTCAGAGCAGTGGAAGCAAATGGGTTGGCAGGGTAAGGACCCATCAACTGACTTCAGGTGCACAAAGTGTAAACTCTTTACTGTTGTTTTTTCCGGTATTAAATTGATAATCTTTCTTCATCCACCTGCCGGTTGATTAAAAAAGTGCTATTATGAATAGGGGGGCTGGATTTATTTCGTTGGAGAACCTTCTCTTCTTCGCTAAAACTTTTTCTGTAAGATACTCAGTTCATTCCTCTTTTCAGTATTGTCTTGTGGAAAGCAATTTGTCTTTTTAGTTTTTCCCCACGATTCCAGATTTTTTCTACATTGTGAATTCTTAGATTTTATTTGTTTCATGCGATTCTCTTAACTTGTTAGGGAGAGTAAGATCAATGGGGGTCAATGTTGGACTAAATAAACTACTGATCAAACACACAAAAGCTTAAGGGTGATGGTCATTGGTCAATCACTTGGTATTTCTGTACTAACATATTTTTCACTAATTCAATGCAAGACTAACAGCATACTCACATGTGTTTAAACAATATTCCCCTCAAGTGAAATCTCTCCACAGTAGAAATCACTTCATATCAAGTGGGTGCAACATAATCAAATATCATGCACAAGCTATCATTCAACTACATGGTACCTCCATGAAAGTCATTCACACTTGAACCTTGCTCAGCCATTGTGTGAGGTGTAATAGTCTCTAGAGTGCCTCAAACCATCCGAGCCACAGGATTTTAATCAAAACATTCACTAATACACTTGGTAGAAAGTATGGGACAAAGGTCGATCAAAGTTGAGTTTGACAAACCAGTGGCCAAACCCCTTTTAGCTAAAAATTGTTTGCCTATGTGCGAGGATTAACGGCTCAATATCTCTACACTAACATATTTTGCACGATTTAAATATGAAAAAAAATCTAGTACTCTTACGTACCTTCACACTTCCTTGACAAGTTACATGTGTTAACAATGATGTATCTTTGCTACAACTAGGATTTTAATTATGCTCTGAAACTTGCTTGATAGTTGCTCGTAGTTGACTTGAATTAAAATCAAATTGCTTAGCCTTAATGATTGAATTAAATCAAATTGCTTAGCCTTAATGGTTGAATTAAATCAAATTGCTTAGCCTTAATGGTTGAAGTAATATCAAATTGCTTAGCCTTAATGGTTGAATTAACAAATTGCTTAGCCTTAATGGTTGAATTAAAATCAAATTGCTTATCCTTAATGGTTGAATTAAAATCAAGTTGCTTAGCCTTAATGACGGTTCTCTCTGAATATAAGTATTCATGATTTTGTCGTGCATAAATAATGCATATAAACACATATATTTATGTATATGTATTTGTTAGATTTCATATCATAAATTTATAAACAAATACTTTATAAATATATATTTATGTCTTTATTATTAACTAAAAAGTATTTTATCAAAATAATGTCTGAAATAATATTAGCAGAAGACTAAAAGATCATATATAGGAAGATGCATCGGAAAATGTTTTATCATCATGTAGTCTATTCAACCAATTATGACATTCTTCCAGAGAATTAGATTGATGTGTTAGAATATCTTGTTTCAGGTTTCTTTTCAAAGTCTGCTGAACAAGCAGTGTGGGAAGAGAGCTTCTTGGGAGTACCCTTTTGCAGTTGCTGGTCTCAACATTACATTTATGATCATGCAGATGCTCGATTTAGATTCTTGTAAGATTCCGATTTCCTTTATAGTTGACATGCTCATGACTTCATTCCTTTTTTATGATTTTAAGAATGATTTAGTATTTAAACATATAATTAGGCTAAAATGTAGGCCCACACACACACACAAATCATGTAGCTAGTGTACGATTAATTATGTTTTATGGATAATTCAGAACCCTAAACACGTTGATGTTTGTACGAGAATGTTATGGACACTATCCGTAACTCGTCAGAGGCTTCGCCAGGGGTGGAGATGGTGGTTGCGTCATCCAAACTCCGCCCACATAAAGTTTGATCTGAGTCTTTCTTGGATAGTTGGCTTGTCAACTTCGAACCAAGCCCATAGAGATACCAAGTTAATGGTGATTACTACTTGATCTTCTGACACACACACAAATACAGACAGTAAGCTGTGTACATTATTGAATTTTCTATTTAGAATTTGTGGCTGGCCGACCAAATAATGTCTCAAAGCATGCTGATACAAATATAATCTCTTGGACAAACGTCTCCCTCTGCTTATATAGCCCTAAGGGGCATTATTGTGATATTGTTGTCTCTTATTTTTCATCTTGGTGATATTATGAGTGTCAGACTCTCTTAGGTGAGAGTGTCTCTTAGGGGAAACCAATTCTCAAGAGTTCGGGTCGAGCTTATCTCGACAATTCTATCCCTATTTTGTGCTTAATCTTACAATTTCAGTTCTTGATAACGTGCAACTAACAAAGCATGAAAATCTTTTGTGATCTTATGAGAAGAAATTCACTAGAAATATACATTTTACTCTCATTATGTTGATGCTTGATAGAATCAAGTTTCCATGATTTAGGCAGCCATAATGTTTCTGCTGACTCAAGCTGTATGATTTTTTTTATATATAAAAAAATTGCAGCAAAGCCGAGTACTTTTGTTAGACCTGTTCTCATCCAAATGTTAGCAGGTAAGATGTCAGCTTATTAATACAAATTATGTGATACGATGCTCAAAATATGTACTAAATTATATATCTTCTCACTGCAGGGGATGAGGAGGCTTTCGACCTGTTATATTGCGTAGCCTTCATGATTCTGGATAAGAAATGGCTGAAGAAGAATGCCTCTTATATGCAATTCAATGTAATTTTTATGCTTTTCTTTTCTCAAACGTGTTAGTTTTGGTTTAACCAGATTAAACGTTCTACTTTAATTGCAAGTGTTTTCATGGTAGGAAATCCTGAGATCAACTCGAGCTCAGTTGGAGAGGGAGCTTCTACTAGATGATGTTTTGAGGATAGAGAACATGCCATCATTTAGACTTCTCATGCAAGAGCCACATGAGCTCCAATGCCGTGATGACAAGTGTGCAAAGCCTCTTTTCAGCTTCTTTTTTCTTTATATAAATACATCTATGTGAGGTTTTGTATATTTAATATATACATAGTAGTTTTTGAACTTGAGAAGGATTGTCCAGAGAAGGTCCAAAGCTGTCCGAATTTGGCGAAATTTTCATTTTGCCCTTGCACTTGTGAAACAAAAGGCAGGGGAAAAGGGTCCTTCTTGCATGGACTGGGCTCCGACAAAACTTTGTCGTGCAGAGTAGCATCTGTAAAACATTTTTTTTACTGTCCTAAACTGGATATGTATGTACGAATAATTATTAGTTAGTATGTTATGGTTGCATGAAATTTCATGACCCTTCAATTTTTAGTCCCACATTGTGAATTCTCTTAAGATACGTTCAACCAAACAAAATTGAGACTTTAGAATTAAAATTAGAACTGGACATCAATTCCAATCAAAATAGACCTCAAAGTCCCCTGAAATGAACGGACCGTAGGGTTGTTGTTGTTGTAATTAATGGTTGAATGGGTCTAAATCCTGGTAGTGAGTCTTGTAGAGGCGAATGCTATATACTTTTTTTTTTTTTTTTTGAGAAGAAGGAACTTGTTGTTGAACAGTCAAAGGTTTCTTCCTCAAATAACTTGTGGGAAAACAATAGAAGGTCATCACCTTTTTCGGAAAACCATTCTTTCAATAAAACCACTTGTTGTTGATGGCATTGTTTGAATTGACAGTCAATCTCAACCTAGGGCCTTGGCTGTTATGCTCGTAAAAAAAAAGAAAATAAAAACTAGATGTTTAGATGAAGCAAAGGCATTCTATTGAGCGAAATAAATTGTATCCAGAGTGAAATTAAATTAAAATTAGCGGACAACTAAACAGTGCCATGGTGGTCTTCTTTTTGATATTGGAACGAAACCATTAGAGGCGTCTTCCCAGCCCTTTCATTGAATCCAACTCAAATCGCCTAAAAATGCTTTGCAGTCATCACAGCATTTAAAAAACTAGTATTGCCTGCCCTACTGTTTTTTTTTCAATAAAAAAGAAGGCAAAAATAGATATTAATTATATCATCATTTAAATAAATTTATTTATGACATTATATCTATATCTATATACCCTTCAATTTAAACAACAATGAATCGACTTATTAAATACAACACAAGTAAACAGTCACTGCATTCCAATAAATGTGAACCAAGCAACCAATAAATTTAAAAAAAAATCATTCTAACACCTCAGATATTAAACTCAAAATTAAGCAGTATAGCCACCAAACCCGAACTTTCACAGCCTAAAGCCACAAAACACGATTCGATTTTCAAACATTTTGTCCAAACTCGTGCTGGTTTAACCCGTTAAAAACAAACATAATAACACAAACATGCGCAATAGAATATTGCGACCGAGGAACCTGATGCACACTTTGCTTTGCAAGTCAAAAGACGAAAAACAAACTCGTATTATCTTCACTCCAGCCAATATTTAAATTCATATGGAAAAAATCAATATATTAATGTCTTTAAACAAGTTCAAAAACTGTTAACGGTCGAATACAAACATATTATTACAAACTATGTGATGCTGAAGAATGAAAAACTGTGCATGTTCTCTCTTTCTCTTTCACTACGCAATTGCTTTACAACAATCATCATCATAGACAGACGTATGATTTCCGGATTTTTCAAATGCAGAAGGATAGGAGTATAACTATATCAAGGTGTGCTGCAGTTATAATAATACATGAAAGGGAGAAATAATTTCTCCAGGTAGCTAAAAAAAGTAGTAGGGACCAAGTACTGTGAAATATAGCCTGTCTCTAATAGCAGTTCATCCCATCTCATCTGTTCAATTGCATGTGTAACTTAACCAATTCTCTTTGAATCACGGGTTGCAGACATATGCTCCTGCAGTTGAAGAAGGTTGAAACCAAGCTAATTAGTACAATTGGAACAGCTGTAAGAGGGATTCTATCTATAAATTGAGCTTCCCCCCATGTTACCCCTATCTTTTGCTAACAATTGCAATTACAGTTTCTTCTATTGTCCGACGCTTTGGCAAAGCAGACGAAGCTCGAGTCCACAATGAACAGCAAAAATCTCAGACCATCACGTATAATGTTGCCGGCAGTTATGGACCCGAAGGATCCGCTAGCATGTGTTCTTCAATTAATTGTCTCGCGGGTCTTGGAGGTTAATAGACATGTTGTGTCTTCTATTTTTAAGTTTGGAGTATTTTTGTATTTTGTCCAAGTATGTGAATTACTAGCAAATGTGTCTTCATGTATCCTAATTTAATGACCCTCATAGGGTCTTTATGTCCAGATACAGCTAATCCGCTCCTCTCTCCAAGACTACCCAAATCATTATGCCTTTCGTGTAGGTCAGAACTTACCCTACAAAGAATTTCGCTACATTAGGACCGTTGTAATTATGGGCACCGTTCACCGGGGCTTCGGTAAGCACTTAGCAGGTATCAAGAAATTACAGTCTCTTTCTCTTCTTTTAGTTCTCTCCTCCCCTCTTAGGTTAAGGGATTGACAGATCCCCTCTCTTGAGCTCCGCGTTAGGCAGCCATGATTCCGACTCCATTTAACTTTGCTACCCACTTTACCTTCGGACACCGCTCCGACGAACTACCAATACGTTACAATATGGCCCGTAACAACTTGGTGTCAAAGTTGTCATTCTTCCTCCGCAACTGACGAGCAAAATTCCCACTGGAAATTTTTTCAGAGACGGCTGGTTGACACCTTCAAAGCCATTGACCTAGATTCTCCTATCAATACCAAAGAATCTTGCCATTGGAATCTCAGGGACAGCTTCAATCAAACACCTACTATCGACGATCCTCTCCAACGACAGCGAGGACTTCTCTCCACCCGAGTCATCCTAAAACATCTTTGGCGTCTTCGTAGATCCTACATCTTCCAACTGCCGACCAAGCGTCCCTTCAAACAATTCATTTCTCCATCCCACAACAACACGATGTTACTGGTCGATGCTCCCCCCCCCCCCCCCCCAACAACTTCTTGGTCGAAGAAGTTGTAGGGGACCCCCTGTAAACACATTTCTGCATGTCACTTGCCCTCAGATTCCATGCAAGCCCTCGTCGTTGTCACAGCGTCCGCCAAACCCATTGTTGTTGTGTCCTGCTCGAGGTTCGTTCCCATCTTTGTCGACAAGAACAAAAAACCCATCTCAACCTCGAACTCCCCATGCCGCATCGACAAGCTCCGTTTTGACAATCGACGAGCTCCCTACAGTTAAAAAAAACATGTGCCCGCCACCAAGCCCTGCGCACTTCTTTCAATCACTACAAGTCTACAACTGGACGCTATTTCTGCCATCAAGCCTAGTGCACTAACCGGTTAGACAAATGGAATTAATTTTAATTAATTAATCAACTACTCAAACAATTAATTAAGTTCCTTGGGCAAACTTGCTTTTATCAATGAGTTACTTACACAATTAATTGATTGCATTCCTCCATTGCAGCCATCATGGACACCAACGCGAACTTCCAATTACAATGCACACAATTATTTGGGCTTTAGAAAAGTATGAAGAACTCCAGGTTGCCAGGATTCGACATCAGGCGTACACAGACCCAACATCAAAGAAGGATGGCATCGACATGGGCAATCAACCGCCCCTTAGTATTGAGAAAACATGCCCGATAAATAATTTCACACCGTCGAAGCATACATCAATCACCGACACCTCAAGAAGCCAATTCCAACAACCATCGTCGCACCGTCATCGAACCTGATTGTTACCACCGAATCGATTGTATCCTGCTAGGGTTCCCCACATGCTCAACCCAACAGGCATTACCATTGTAGAACATTGTAATTGCTAACGCACGGGCCCCATCAACGAGCCTCATTGTCAGCATTCATGGGGTCCTGTTACGGATCAGTTACGACTCATCCGCCGATTATCTATGTTATTACTATATATGTATTCAAGTCAACTTATGTGTCGTGTTGTGTTGAGTCAAGTCAAGTAGTGTCCTTTAATATTTTAAAGTTTCCATGTATTTACGGGCGTGCCACCTAGGGTCCTATAAATAGACCCGTAGTCTTGTAAGGAGAAATCAAGTAATGAAAGAATCTAATTCCCATCTTTGAGTGTGAGGTCTTGGTAGCTCTCTCCTCCAACGAGCAAAACCCCGCTTAGGCAGCTGCGGTCATGGCTCCGTAGTATCTCCGTTATCCCGCATCTCTACCTCCGACCACTCCTTCGGCAACCTCCGAGCTAGGCCCATAACAACTTGGTATCAGAGCTCTCGGTCCTCTTCCGCCAACACAAGCCAACACTTCACTGTGTTCTGACAAAATCTCCAGCTTCACGCATCAACATCCAGCCGAACCCAACTTGGTATCAGAGCTCTCGGTCCTCTTCCACCAACACAAGCCAACACTCTGCAACTCCAGCCCTCAACATCAACTTCGACACCTGCAGCACTATGCACGTCCCACGCTCTTATCGTCGTCCCGTCGTCCATTTCTTTCTACCTGGACGCACCCAAGGAGCCCTCCGCCGCAAAACAACCTCCATCTTCGTCCAGTAACTGAGTTGCTTCGTCCGTCTTCTGCACCAGTGCCATCCGGCTCCTCCAGCATTCGCGCCCTCCGCTCTTCCTCGAGCCGCCAACAACAACGCCCTCCGCTCAACGACGTCCTTCCTCACCTACTTCGTCTCTGCAGACAGCGTCCAGCACAGCCACGCTAACATCGAGTCTTTTGTTGCTCCCTCGCGCCGCCTGCAACATCCTTTTTTCTCTCGAGCCCTCAATCCCTGTTGTTCGAGCCCCGAGCCCTCATCCCCGCCTGTCACTCCATCATCTTCTCGAGCCCAGCGCATCTCCTGCTACATGTTCCTGTCATCCCAGTCGCATGCCTCACACCCCCTCTCCTTTTATTTTAAGTCTCCATCCCTTTCTCCAATTAATTAATCTTTTCCTTTTCTTATTTTGTTTATTCCTTACCTTTTTATTCCTAGAGCCCATCCCACTGTTTCCACTTACTCCCCAACCAAACCGTCAACCATTTAATTGATTACTGTTTAAGTAATTAATTAACTTTATTTTCACCTCACAATGATATCAGCGTTAACCACCCCATCTTATGATTCAGAGGCTGCTCGACTCGCTCACGAGACACATCGTCTCGGCGCCACCATCCTGGTCCTCTTCGAAGACATACTTGCTAAAAGTAAACAGTTGCTCGTCATTCCACCGCCGCCACAAGACCATGCAATCGCAACTTTGCCGCTAATACCAGCCATTGCCTTGCTGGCTCCATTTCCCCTGATCGACTCGCAACATCTTTTGTCGGTACTTCCTCTGTCGGCCCCCGCTCCGCCGACCCCGAGGGGCCCTATCCTGACTCCGGCTACCACACCGCTTTCAGATCTGTTCCTTTGGCCGACCATCGCTCCTCCGACCTCCTTGTTGTTGTTGCTCACCACCGCACAACCGACCTTGTCGAAACCAGTACTTCTGCTGCGTGTCTTTCCGACTGCGCCGCCGCCGCCGTCACTATGCGATATCATGCATTGTTCTGGTGAGAGATCAAGCTGCAAGATGATCCGGTTACCGCGCGGAGTTCGAGCTTGAGGGCAAGCTCGATTTCAAGGGCGGATGAAATGTTACGGATCTGTTATGACTCATCCGCTGATTATTTATGTTATTACTATATATGTATTCAAGTCAACTTATGTGTTGTGTTGAGTCAAGTCAAGTCGTGTCTTTTAATATTTTAATGTTTCCATGTATTTACGGGTGTCACCTGGGGTCCTATAAATAGACTCATAGTCTTGTAAGAAGAAATCAAGTAATGAAAGAATCTAATTCTCATCTTTGAGTGTGAAGACTTGGTAGCTCTCTCCTCCAACGAGCAAGCCCCGCTTAAGCAGTCGCGGTTATGGCTCCGTAGTATCTTTGTTACCCCGCATCTCCACCTCCGACCACTCCTCCAACAACCTCTGAGCTAGGACCATAACAGGTTCATCTTCTTCTACATCAATTACTGAGACGCCAAGTCCATCGACACCAATCACCGGTCTCATCAATTCTAGTGGTCCAAGCAACAAATAACAGACAATATGAATGTCTTGCACTTCATCAGTCTGCGGGAGTTGGACTTACTTTGATGACATGGGAATCTTTATTTCAGAGACTTGTTATCAAGAGCTCTTATGATGAAAAATAAAAGAACCCGAAGATTATACAATTGGAATCCCCTTTCAAGCTTGAGGACAACCTCGAATTGAAGGTCGGATTAGATGTTATAGCCCCAAAGATCAGTTAGTTTGTGTGTTATTTGTTTAATTAAAAGTCGGGCGGGCTATAGAGGTTAATAGGCATGTTATATCTTTTATTTTTATGTTCGGGTATTTTTGTTTTTAGTCCAGTGACTTATTCACAATTGTGTCTGTCATGTTTCCCCATTCAAAGACCCCCTTGGGTCATAAAATGAAGGGAAAAAATTTACAATCACTTTCTTCCCTCTTAGTTATCTCCTCTCCAATTAGGGTTAGCCGGCCAGGGATATATCTCTCCTCCTCCTTCGAGCTCCCTGCTAGCCGCATTTCCAACTCCATTGCATCTCGGGCATCCTCTCTACCAATGTTGTTAAGATCTCGATTTAGATCGGACGATCTTACGATCTTACGAGTTTTACGGGGGAAACGAGTCACGAGTTAGGCTGGATCGGGTTCCCTGCAAAATCGTCAGGATCGGCGTTTAAGATCGTAGGATTGTGCGATCCTACGATCATTTTCGATCCCAACATTTAAATCCTGCGCATCCCTATTTCTTCCCGATCGGCATTCTAGGTCATCCCGATTCCGTCGCTCCCGCAGCAGTCCCGATTCCGTCGCTCCCGCAGCATCCCGATTCCGTCGCTCCCGCAACATCCCGATTCCGTCGCTCCCGCAACATTCTAGGTCATCCCTTCTTATTTCTTATTATTCCTCTGTGTCCATATTTAGCAGCAGGTGTCCATATTTAGCAGCAAGTGTCCAGATTTAGCAGCAGGTGTCCAGATTAATACATATTTCTCATGCTTTTGATTTAATTTTTATTAAAATACGATCTTGCGATCCGTGTCGATCCTACGTTTTACGATCTTAGGGATTCCTCCCGATCTTAGTTAAGATCTCGATCTTCACAACATTGCTCTCTACCACTGATCGCCTCTCCGGCAAACTACTGATATGTTATGGCATGTCCGTAACACCCACAGATTAAGACCATTTGAGGATGCATGAGAGCCCGACTGATACGCAATGCCTTAGTTGTCAAGGCGCGAACCTAGGCTCGCCTGAGGCGCCGGGGGTAGCCCGCCGCGCTTCAGCACGGCTGAGGCGGGCGATGTGCCCCAGGCGCGCGCCTTACAGGCTCTCAGGCGTGCCTGGGCCTTTGAAGGTGTTTTAAAAAAAATGAGATGGGCAAAAACATGATCTTAGACGCACCCAAGGCACCTCAAGGCGCACTTGGGCACCCAATTAGCTGAATTTCAGCGAATTTAGCGCCGAATTCGCTGAATTTGGCGCCCAATTCGCTCAATTTCAGCGAATTGGGGGCCGAATTCGCTCAATTTCAGCGAATTGGGGGCCGAATTCGCTCAATTTCAGCGAATTGGGGGCCGAATTCGCTCAATTTCAGCGAATTGGGCGCCCAATTCGCTCAATTTCAGCGAATTGGGCGCCCAATTCACACAATTTTGGCGAATTGGGCGCCCAAATCGCTCAATTTCTTTTTCCCCCCATTTTTGTGCCTCACGTGCCTCAGGCACGCGCCTGCGCCTTGCTCCTAGGCTCCAGGAGCCCTTTGCGCCTCGGTGAGCCTTGCGCCTTTGATAACTTAGCGCAATGCTTATGTGGCCATTTAATTTTTTTATCAGTTTATTTTATTTATAAGCCGTTCATATTATTCTTGCACGACCCTTACAAAAATTAAAATACTTAATAAATAACATAATACATGAAAAATAATTAATAGCTTATAAATAATTTAGTAACTTCAATAGTTTTACATTTTTTATTTTATACCAACTACCAAGCATGGGGTGCGCACAGCGCCGCGTCGATGGTACTCAACAGTAGATCGGTGTTCCCAGTGATATACGGACAAAAATTATTTTATACGTATATACCGAATAGAGACTAGATATTGTAGTCACTCCACACTGTGCATGAGGGAACCCCATGGATGATAGCTAGTTCTGTTAAAACAAACTAAGAATCTAAGATTCCATTATTTCCATCTCCTTCAAGTCTCTAGCAGAAATCATATAAAGAAGCATCACATTTGAATGAGCCTGAAGGCCAATGAAAAACATAGGTGTAGAGAGCATATATAATGAATTCTAAAATGTAAACTAAGATATGTGGGGCAGAGAGTACCGAAATGAAGTCAAATGCCTTTGTATCATCTCTCATAATGGCATTCCTCGCGGTACTGTGGTTTTGAACTGGACTATTTGATATTTGGAAAATGTCAGGAAGTGCCGAACCAAAACCTCCATCCGTGGAAATCCCAGGAACATTGCCATACCCAGAATTGATATTCCCAAAATTTTGATATAACAACTGATGCTGTGTGATAAATGCACCCATAGCACCATAGTGCATGGACTGCGCGGCAATAGTCGGATTGAACATGATGTTTGGTGGCAAACCGTACTGCATGGAAGCCATGGGGTAGTAAGCATTCGAACCAAGAATACCATTAAGATTATCTCGATGAAGAGGTTGAGTCTGTTGACTACTCCCATGAAAGTCAATCCCCAATGCTCCTATTTGCAAGTTGTCTTGATTCATTCCGGAAGGAGAGAGCCCGGCCATTAGATCATGCACCTTTTTATTATCATCGTCTTGGGCATGCACAGAGTTGAGACCAAAAATGTCAAATGATTCAGGCTTGTTTATAGCATAAGCGGTCTGATCGGGTTTTTTATCATCTACCATTAAACCTGAAAAGATGTCGGTATGCTTCGCACTGGAAACGTGGAATGAGACATCCGCAAATGGATCATCTCCATTTTCAGTTTTGTTGATGGTTGCATCCAAAATAGGTGCACCACCAAGTAGATCATCAATCAAAGGAGAAGCTGATGTTGAATCTTCAATGTCTTGGTCAACATAAGT
The DNA here is from genome assembly GCA_039513925.1 of Platanthera zijinensis. Lineage (NCBI taxonomy): Eukaryota > Viridiplantae > Streptophyta > Magnoliopsida > Asparagales > Orchidaceae > Platanthera > Platanthera zijinensis. Next base: position 25,751,552 of record CM077081.1, read on the forward strand.
CTTGGTATAAGTTGTGGATTCATCCTCATCCAGGTTGAAGGTATCTATCAAATCAGGTATAGGAACAGCTGGAACTGGTTTGGATTTTACATCAGTTGGATCCTCTTCATTTCCTGCTGCGCAATGCTGTTCTCCACCCAGGAGACTTAAGACCTGGAAATTGAAGGTCAAAACAGTGATTATCCAATGATTCTGAAACAAACTACTACACGAACTTCAAGGATACTTATCCTCATTTCCTGTTACAATTTTTAATAAGCATGCCACATTCAAATAAATTAGAAAAATAAATAACAAAGTGTATAGATTATCAAACATTCAAGTATATTATAGAACAATGGCGAAAAGATGCATGTGATGCTCTGTAAATCCTTGCTCTTAAAGGATTATGTTGCAACTTCTTTTTGCTCTTTTGGTTGAAAAGCAACAAACACCGAGCCCGCAAAACATGGGAATGTGGAAGTTCTAATTCATCAACCCAACCCCGATGTCAAAACCAACGGAAGTTGTGTTGGAGTAAAGAGTATAATCTGGGGGGGGGGGGTATGGATAGTGTGAACGAGTGGATACAACTCATCCTGCATCCTTCCAATACTAAGGTCCCACTTTCTCCCCAGAACATAAGAAATGCCATGGGAAGGAAAAACTTATTGAGCAATTCAGGGATTTAATTTAGGAAGTCATTGAAGTTAATTTTTCAGAAAATCCAGGAACATGAAATACATTAGATAGAGGCTCTATTTGGTTAGAAGGTCAGCGCCAATTAGCAATCACCGACTGGTGACTCCACAGCTAGGCCCACAACAACACACACGAATGACAAATTTATTCTTCAGAGGAGAGTTTTGGTGCTTGAGGACTCCGATTTTCTGTCTCCGTTGGTGTCCTATCCTGTGGAAACCCATGCCAAAAAACACTTAAGTAACATAAGGTGAGCATTTGATTGATTATTTCTCATATATATTATAATTGATGATCCACTGGCCAGATTGTAAGAAAGAAGAGAAGCCACTGAGAGTACCTGAATGAGAAAACACGATGGATGGAAGAGAACCTAATAGAGGTGACTCAGAGCTACCAGATAATTGAGCTGCAGCGACAACTCTAGCGAGTAGCGCCGCTATGTATTCTACCACCCTTAGTGGCAGAAGATAAAGAATATGGAGTAACCTCTTATACGACATCTTATGACAAAAGTTGCATGCAATATTGCAACGTGATCTTTAGTCTATCGGAAGTTTATAATTATCAGTAGCAGTAGTCGGCGGAGTGACGGGTGATCTTTATTCTACATTTGTTTTTCTATGTAGCAATTTTGTTATTTTATTATTTAGCCTTATTTACGGACTCGGGATGGTCTGAACAGTGGATTCTTTACTTTGATCCGAACTTTGTATTTATGACTAGCTTGTATTTATATTATATGGCATCTTGGGGTTAAGGCACCCTCTCCACTCTCCCAACACCGAACCCCCTTTCTCCCACACCAACAGGTTGAGTGTTGGGCCCTCTCCCAAGCACAGCATGCCCCTTCCAATAATGCTATAGTTGCGTATTACAGAAACAGTCCCAACGGCTGGTTCCGGGCACCGCTGGCGCTCGACCCTCCGCTTCGGACGCCAAAAAGAAGCTCCAATCTTTTATCTCAACATAGGTCGCCACCCATTCTTCATCATTCTCCCGATAATACTAGGACATAATTTCTATGTTGCACGGGGACGGGGGTCGGGACAAGATGTGTGATACGATACGGATACGAGAAAGATGATTTAAAAAAATTAGAATACGGGATAAATTTTTTTAAATTTTAATATAAGTACAAATTAATATGAAGACATGTGTGACATTCACTAATTCACATCTTTATTTTTTTCATCATTATACCTCATATATCATATATTAAATGAAAGCAAGATTTGTGTCATAAAAATGTATCATATCCTAAATAAGAACCATGAATAAAAGTATGTCATCAATTAAATCCCACCACATATCATTCTACTTTTTTTTTTCACATGTCTTTCTCTATGTCATCATCGTAAAACACAATTTTTGAGCATTTTCAAGTATATTCAAAAATGTCTCGTAATATCAGAAAGTATTCGTGAGTATCCGATTTTTTTTATATCTAAAATTAAAAGGAATTTCTGAGAGTTTCGAGGACGGGTTTCCTAAAGTTTCCCGACTTTGAAATGTTTTAGATAAGATACATAATATCGCTGTAAGTATCTGTGCTTCATAGCATAATTTGCATATATGCTTGCTTCCAAGTGAATACTATGTTCTTGGTTGCTCAAAAAAATTTCAATACGATAGTTTGTCTCAACCTCTTTTAATTTTATCCAAAAAAACATAGGTCGCCATCGATGATCGAGGGGAAACAATTGTCGCTTCCATCCCCTTCATCTTATTTCTCCACAGCCTGTCTAGTAACTCGATCCCATGCATGTGCTTGTGACAACTTGGTATCAGAGTCAACCATGCAGAGATTCAACGACCGTATGAAGGCTATGCTCGAACGAATGTGCAAATTGAGGATGGATCAACTCACGTATTCAAGAACCGCCGAGCCACCTTAGCCGATCTTACGGCTCGCATGGACAACCTCATTCCAGCCCAGCGCGGTAACGACAACTTCCACCTCGATGGGGTCGAAAGCATTTATCATGGAGCTCCCCTCCCATGGGCACGGGGATAAATTTCACAGGGGAAGCTAGCGAACTTTGCCCTGCCGCGAGGAGAGTGCCGACAAGATTTTTTCTCCTCGTGCACACGCCATCGATCTCGGGAATGAGGGCGGTGGTGAACACTGCTGGATCCGACTCGATCCAAGCGAGGAGTCACCGCAAGACCCTTCCCCCGGGAAGTTGATTTGTTGGCAAGCGCGTTGTGCAAAGGCGCGACATCAGAAGCCCGCAAAGGCATCACGCGCGGTGCCTCACGGTTTGACCATGTTGGGGACTCCTCGACTACCATTGCGGCAGCAGGAGCTCTGTTAAAGTGGCAGCAACCAAGGATACGACTGTGAAGCTCGACGCAAGCACGACGGGCTCAAAGGGCCCTGACGACAACATCCTGGAGCTCGGTGTTAGCTCCTTGACCACGTCATCAACCGGAGGAGGAAGCGATTTCGCAGCTGGCGAGGTGGTTGGAATGACCTCCTCGACCGGTAGTGAGCTATAAGGGTTCTCGTCGGGGATGCACGCTGAATACAACCCAATAGCCAAGCGAGAAGAAGAGCCCGCAGGAAAAAAAAACTACTCACCAGTCATAACGGCGATGTCGGTCCTCGCCTCGCCCGGGAAGGCCCCTCCATTCCCACCTCGCGGAGAAGGAATGTCGTAGTCGTCTAAGGCCAGGTCCATAGTAGAGTCGTCTATGTGCATTACCCAACCAGGCAGGCCTCAACCATCACCGGGTCCCCTAACCGTAAAAAAGTCCGCAACCCCTACACTACACACCAACCACTCTCCGCACCAAGTATTTATGCAGCGGGTTGTTGAGGTTGGGGATCGAACCCCAGACCTCTGTGAAGCGTGGAGATTTCATCCACGCCTCAGCTGGTGAGGGTGGATAAAATCTCCACGTCTCAAGGAGATCTGGGGTTCGATCCCCTACACTACACTACCCTAAACCCTAATCGTAAAAAAGTCCGCAACCCCTACACTACACCCCAACCACTCTCCGCACCAAGTATTTATGCAGTGGGTTGTTGAGGTTGGGGATTGAACCCCAGACCTCTGTGAAGCGTGGAGATTTCATCCACGCCTCAGCTGGTGAGGGTGGATGAAATCTCCACGCCTCAAGGAGATCTGGGGTTCGATCCCCAGCCTCAACAACCCACCGCATGAATAATGAGTGCAGAAAGGGGTTGGGGTTTAGGCATTGTGGACCCTGTTACGGTTAGAGGACCCGGTGATAGTTGAGGCCTTGCCCGTTGGGCAACGCATAGAGGCGACTCCAACCCCTACCGTAACAGGCTTCCACTATACTACAACTACAACAATGGAGGATCATTCTGTTATTATGGGAAAGGCTACAAAGGTTTTCTTTGAGCAGAAGATAGAAAAGCCCAACACAAAAGCACTGAAAAAGTGAAACTATAAACCTGCTTCGAGGGCTAACCAAAGCAATCAAATATTTCTAACAATAACCTCACAAATAACTAGCCAACTTCACTTTTATAAACAAAGGCCTTGGATTTCTTTTTCCAAATGGGGGAATGGGTGGAAGACAAACTAAGAATATTCTCCCACTTCTGGACAATTACGAAAGCCAAGAATCAAGTGAATGTTCTAATTATACCAGCACAGAGTTAAACAACAAAGTTCAAATTCTAACAAATATAAAGGGTGAACATGTAAATGTTAGCAGAAAAAGTAGAGACAAAATATGTATAAGTAGAGAAATATTTAATGATAATTACTTTGTTTGCCTTCTCCCTCAGTGAAGCTTGGGGTAACTCGCAGCATTTAACCACAGTATCGGTGTTATCACTGAAGTATGATTCGATGATAGAACAATAATCATCATCCTTCTTCCTCAAAATTGCTTCCAGGACACAGATTGCTTTCATTCGAACCTAGAAATCAGAAAGAAAATGTATTATTCAGTAACGCTAGTCTTAGTTATGGCTTATTGTATTCCACTTTATAATTTTATTTTTACAAAATACAAATAAGAAAGCCTAAATTATTAGCAGACACGTAAAATATAGCTTGAAGAAGGTGAAAGATCCTGCCATAGAAGGTATCTTTTTAAAGGAAAAAAATCGTTCACTTCTCTATAGATAGCTAAAATTTCTGATAAATTATGTTGTTCACATCCCCTATAGAGACTTCAAATAATCAACAAGATGCATGACATACTAGCTAATGGTCACAACATGGAAATTATAACTCAGGGGTTTATGAAAACATTTACAAAAATCCTATAGTAAAAAAAAAAATTCAAACAATGAAAAAACAGTAAGTCGAATTGCTTTTTGTTACACTAATGAAATGTACTAATACTCACTAATCACCATCTTCTGATGAATGTTTGTGTGTATCGCAAATTGGAAACTCCGAGGATGGTCGGATATCCTAGGAATGATGTCTAATCACACCCGCTATGCATTCACATTTATCATAAATCAAGAGAATGTAAAACCAGTAAGTTGAATTGATGTTACCCTGAAGTTAATTATCTCATATGCACACAGAGCAAGTTGACAAAAAATTAAAATGAAATGTTATGTGTTAACCCCTAAATCGGCGATCCTCTCCAAGGAGCCCATTTTTTCTTCTCCTACAGGTTCCCACCAGCAAGGAGCAGGATACCCATGATGTCCGCCAAGTTCGCGCAAGTCGGACTGTCGAGCCCAAAAAAAGGATGGATGCTCCGCCAGCCGCACGCCAGGAGCGACCTCCGCTCGCCTCCGCGGGCCGCCCGCTAGGGGGCGGCCTGGCCCAGCCGGGCGGACTCCACCCGGAGTCCGCCCAGGCCGCCCGCAAGGGGGCGGCCTGGCCAGCCGGGCGGACTCCACCCGGAGTCCGCCCAGGCCGCCCGCTAGGGGGCGGCCTGGCCCAGCCGGGCGGACTCCACCCGGAGTCCGCCCAGGCCGCCCGCCAGGGGGCGGCCTGGCCCAGCCGGGCGGACTCCACCCGGAGTCCGCCCAGGCCGCCCGCCAGGGGGCGGCCTGGCCCAGCCGGGCGGACTCCACCCGGAGTCCGCCCAGGCCGCCCGCCAGGGGGCGGCCTGGCCCAGCCGGGCGGACTCCACCCGGAGTCCGCCCAGGCCGCCCGCCAGGGGGCGGCCTGGCCCAGCCGGGCGGACTCCACCCGGAGTCCGCCCAGGCCGCCCGCTAGGGGGCGGCCTGGCCCAGCCGGGCGGACTCCACCCGGAGTCCGCCCAGGCCGCCCGCTAGGGGGCGGCCTGGCCCAGCCGGGCGGACTCCACCCGGAGTCCGCCCAGGCCGCCCGCCAGGGGGCGGCCTGGCCCAGCCGGGCGGACTCCACCCGGAGTCCGCCCAGGCCGCCCGCTAGGGGGCGGCCTGGCCCAGCTGGGCGGACTCCCCCCGGAGTCCGCCCAGGCCGCCCGCTAGGGGGCGGCCTCCGCCTGCCGGGCGGACTCCCCCCGGAGTCCGCCCAGGCCGCCCGCTAGGGGGCGGCCTCCGCTCCGGCAAGGGAGGACTCCTCCTGGAGTCCCCCCAATTAGCTCGGAGTTGTCTGCTCCAGATCCGCCTGCTTGCTCCTCAGGTCGCGCAGCTTGCCTGCCCTCTCCTAGCCGCCAACAGGAAGACTGCCCCAGCAGAGGAAGGTCCAGTCCGCGGAGTCCGCCGAGGTCGCCGAGGTCGTCAAGGATGACGTCACTGGGCCCCGCTTCAAGAAGTTTCTCCCCGGGCCTATAAATACCCCCCAAGACCTCTCATTCGAGATTGATGGGAGGAGAACTGCAACCTTGATCAAAGGCTGCGGACTCGGTTTTCTCAGTCCGTCAAGGTTGATCAAGCAAGGTGGCGGACTCAAATCTCCAGTCCGCCCAGGTCGTCAAGGGCTGTGGACTTAGCTTTTTCTGCTCTCAGCAGCTTGCGCAGCCTCCGCAGCCTCCGATTTCCAGGTCTCCCAGGTCGTCAAAGCTGTGGACTTAGTTTTTTCTGCCATCAGCTGGCAGCTTGCGCAGCCTCCGCAGCCTCCGATTTCCAGTTCTCTGCAGCCTCTTTTGCTTAGTTTCTGGCATCTCCTTCCTTAACCGCCAGCTTCCCCCATTGTACCCTTTACTGCTCTTATATGTAATGGTGCATTAGCAAGTTGTAACTCTTCTTGATTAAAGGAAAAGCCCGTCGCAAGAGTGACATTCAAGCCGCGGCGGGCGAAGTCTGCTGTTGCCGCTGCTAGCGGCCTCCTCTCTTCTTCTCTCCTCTCTCGGCATCAACCTGCAAAGCTAACCATTCAAGTAGCTGTCTGCTCGACAGTTCCAGATCAAGCTCCCTCTCTGCTCGAGCAAGCTTTTTCCTCTGCTCAAGCAAGCTTCTCCTCTGCTCAAGCAAGCTTGCTCCTCCATCCCCGCAACCCTTCTTCCTTCATCCTTAGCCTGTGAGATCGAACACCCGTTAACTGGTCGGTGTCGCTTTTCGCGCATCAACATTATGGGCATAGGATAGTCACCTTTTATTTCATATTTTTAATGCATCTATTATATTCATGTCAGACTTTAAGGATGTTATGAGCCATGACGCAGGGGGTCTTTAATGTTATGAGTCGTCGTGGTTGTCACAATTAATATCCTGGTAGGTTTTTTGTATTTTATGAGTCATTAAAAGTTTGTTGGGAAGTGTCCTTTGATAAGAGTCGAGTCTATTAAAAGGTATGAGATGTTGGAACGAAGGAAGAAAGAGGTATTTTCCTACACTCTTGAGACTGTGGTAGCTCACTTCTCAAAAGTACATCCCGCCAAAGCAACCGCGATTCTGAGTCTGTAGTATCTCCATCACCGTCATCTCCACCCCCGATGAAACTTCTGAAACATTACGAATTGGCTCATAACATAAGAGTGATGTTCTCACCCACCTCTGTCAACATTATCTTCTCTACCACAAACCATTGTCCAAAACCCTACCTCCCTTAGCTCTCTCCTCTCTTATCGCTAAACAACAATTCACATTCCTCTGTGTCCTCAACAAACCCACGAACAAAGGTCTGTAACTGATCATTTGGTGCCGGTAGTTTGTTTGTATTTGTCAACAAGAATAGATAACACAGTCTTCAGACCTTGTCCAAGGGTCAACTCCCTCATTTGCTTGTCTCTAACGAGTATAAATGATACCTGTCTGCGATCCTAGTCCAGCAGTCTGCCCTCATCAACTGCAGCTCAAGCTGAACTTAGGGCAACTGTCTTCAGCTCGAGCTCGATAAGCACCGGGATGTCCTGTTGGCTCGACTGTTGCACGCCATCAACGTCGTCTATCAACTAGACCTAGTTCCTCAAGAACAAACAATGTTGATTCCCTTCTAACGTGTCGGCATCCACTTGGATGTCTCCGTATTGGACAACATGTGCATCTTCAAGCGCACGTGACCGGCGTTTTTTCATGTTTGTTGTCTTCTGCGGCGGAGTCACCATATTTTTTTCACTAAAACCCCCTGGTACTATTTTTACTTATCGGTTAACCCAACGCCAACTCAATCTACACCAACATTTCGGGTCGTGCCCAGCGTCAACCGATCTACTTAGGATAGACACCTTGACTAACTCTTGATTAATTAATTGATTTCTTGGGGGCAAATTTCATCGATTAACTTGTTGACTAATTGATTAAATTAGTATTAAATTAATTATTTGATTAATTCATTAATTACGCCATCAACGTTGTCAGTCACAATAGCGCAAAAGCGAAGAGGTGACCCGAGTTTACGAGGGTCAGACTAATAAGGAGAGGCCGCCCCTACGGGAAAAAGCCTCAACCAGTTTCATTCTCATTCCAATTTGCTGTAAGGCGGAGGTTGAAGTTCAAAAACGAAAAATGAATTCTTTTCTATCACCACCATATGGTGAAATGTTGACCTTCGATCACCTCGGTAAGACCGATTCCGATTTGTCTTTTTTAAAGTGACATATAATAGAAAGCCTGCCTGAGAGGACTTCAATCCTAGTTGAGCTGCTCCACTCATAGTCCTGTGAGCGCTATCAGTCTAGCCGTTGTTGGGAGAAAATGCTTATGTTTCTCATCTATAGTATCGAATCCGCGTTCAAAGAGGGAAGTCTTCTCTCTTTCCTGAAGAAATGAACTTCTTTACCAACTTCAAGTAGTCTAAAGGCTGCAGCTCTTAGATGGCCTTCTTGTCTTCTTCGCCTTACTCTAAACCTTCGATGTCCCGACCTGTCTGGCTGGGATCACGATCAGTCCGGCTGACGCGCACGAGAGATGCAAGGGCTTGTTGGAAGCCTTTCCCAAAAAAAGATCTAAGGGCTCTTCCAAAGAGAAGAGAGAGTCCGTGTATAAAAGATATTTCTTGTCAAAGAATGTTGAAACAATCTCCAGCTTAAGCAATGGTTCACGTACTCAATGAGAGAATTGGTAGGCTTTAAAGACTTGAGGAAAAAACTAGGATTTTCTTCATAAGTGAGCTGCGTAGCGAATATTTGTATTTCATAGGTATGGATTCATTCAAAGATCTTAGAATCAGTCAGCCTGACAAGAGGGTCCGTAAGTGAGTATGCTTCACGGCCAGCTATTGAGTATCGATTCTATTCTTCTATAAAATTCAATCTAAATCGGCTTGGCCCTCTTCGTTATCGTTCAAGCTACTTTCGTACCCTTGTCGCTTAGGCTGCACACTCTCCAGCAGTCCATCCTCTGAAATCACTATTGAAGTCGGTGTAAGAAAAAGAGTGTAGCTATAGGAATGGGATTTGCAGAGAGAGATAGCAAGAGTGAAAGGTTTAGGTTCGCTTTAGGGCTAGGATGGCTCCCCTGTAATTCATAAAGAAAGTTTTTGCTTCCCAAGTGAGATTTATTCGAAACACCAAGCAACGAACGGTTAGTTGTGTGGTAGCGTAAACGATAGTAATAGGAGAAAGACTCAGAAAATTCTGGGTTATGCCATAAGCCGTCAGTCACCTGACACCTTCCTTGATCGCTTAGATCCCCTCGATACCTTTATATACCCTAAACCCGTAGGACTAGTAAGGGGAGGGGGAGGATTTAGACAGAATCGGTGCCTTAGAAAAGCCGAGCGCACGTCAATACACACGAGAATACTTTAGTACATGACAAAATAGGAGCATGTTAAGGTGAACCTGACATTGTTCACACGACATCACAAGCATTTTATGCTACATCCAAAGCTATACTTGATGGTCTCATAGTTGCAAAATGACATCCAACCACCCATCAGATGACCAAAGATCCTGCCCAACCAAATACAGAAGTTAATATTTTGACCAGTCTAGATGTCACTAAACCGTCAGTATATGTCATTGTCCTCATGCAGTGGGACTCCCCACTACCACTACTTGTGCACGTCAAAACTGATGATGTTTATGTTGACTCACCGCTCACATGCATGAAGATTTAAGAGAAGTCATCGGGCCCCTCACTGAGGACGACATGGAGTTCAGCAGCGGATTGCATGTCATTGTTCTGGCAAGAGATTAAGGAACCAGATGATCAACACGTTTTTGGGTCCAGACACCAAACCATGGTTTTGAGTTTGAGGACAAGCTTGAAGGAGGGATGGTGTTTTATCGGTATAGGCTATTCACACTTTTATTTTGTATTTTTATGTATAGTATTATGACCATGTATTTAATGATGATATAGGCCATCACTCCAAGGGTCTTTGATGTTATGAGTCGTTGCGGACGTTGAGAATAATTATCATGGTAGGTCTTTTGTATTTTTATGAGTCATTAATAATTTGTTAGTTGTTGGTTGGTAAGAAATATGTAAGCTTATTTAAAGGGAGATATTACAATGGAGGAAGTAAAAGCTGTTTTCCTAACACTTGTGGTAGCTCTCTCATCCCAAACACACTACGACTAGGTAGCAGCTGTTTCAGTTCCATGGTATCTCCACCACCGTCATCTCCACCCCCGGAGAAGCTTCCAACGTGTTATAAATTGGCCCTTAACATAAAGCAAACAAGCAAGATTCACTTAAAGAGTTCACAACATGATAATTAATAAATGTATTTACAAAAAAATTAGAAGAAGCACTCAAACGAAGTTGGCCGCCAATGTAAAATAAAGCACGCCAGGAAACTTCTTTGAACGAAGATAATAAATAGTAAATAGCATTGAGGCCGAAAAATTTAATATTATTTAAATCATTAAAGATCTTCTAAGTAAATTAATTTGGGTCCTTAAGCTGTACATTATGTTTCAATTAGGCTCAATTGATGGAGATTGGAGTGATCCACTTCTTGTTTGGCCAATCCGAGTCCGCAGATGCGTCGGAACTATCATTTCGAGTCGAGTTCATATATTTATTTTATTTTTTTTTAGTTGTTTTGGCTTCCGATCGGCTCGGACATTCGGAGCCGACCGATGGGGATGCCCTATTTTACTTATCTGGTATTTAAGCATGCAAGGGGGATCGGGCTGGGGGATCGGCAGTTTGGAGAAGCTAAACCCTTCGATCATCCCGCAGTACTCGGTGGACTCCGAGCCACCCACAGCCCCGCCTCCTCCCTCCCCCTCCTCAGACCCCGGCGACCCAATACAGCCCAGTTCCCAATCCACGCCGCAGATGTTCCCTTCTTCCCGATCTCGTCCGACCGCAAGCAATCCCTCCTCTGCCTCCCTCTGCTTCTCCCCAGCCTGACACCCCTCTCCGGCCTTTCCCGCCGCCGGATCTGCTAACTCCCAGCCCGGCAACCCTCCTTCCAGCACTACCGCCGCCCCAACCTCCTCCCGGACCTCGGTCGTCCAACATCCAGCCCTACTCCTCCGTCTCCCTCTTCCTGAAGCCCACCCCATCTCCTACAGTCGACGCTTCCCCTCCCCACCGCTCCATATCAACCCCAAAACAGTCAGCCACCTCCGTCAACTCTTCCCCATCGTGGAACCACCCTCCAATCGCCTCACCAAACCGGAAACCAGTCCCTAGCCCGCTGCCCCACACTCCAACAACCCCGTCCCAGCAACTCTCTGATCTCTGTACTGTCATGCTTAACTACCGCATGCATGTGTAAATTTTAGTTTGGATTTTGTTTGTCTTTTTATTATTGTGTACTTGGACTCCATTTGTTGGATGAAAATTCATATGTTATTATTGTGAAATCGTGGAATTCGCGGGACGTATTCGACACATGCTTAAACTATTTGTGTCTCACTTGTTTGTGAATTCACGTTTGTTATTCCAATGAAATTTGTTGTGAACGAATGTGCTCGAACCGCCTTTATTTTAAATAAGTTAATTATTGTCAATTAAAGTCAGATAGTTCTTTGCATCTGTACCCGTGTTATACAGGCACTTTTATTGGTTTGCATGCATGCATACATGTCATTTTGGAGTTGGTCTTAAGCGCACATTATTTAACTGTGTTTCGCATTTACCTAGAGTTAGGTGTTCACACGGGCATCTGCAGACTCATGCTGCATCATCAATGCTCTTGAAAAAATTCAAATGGGTTCAATACTCTTGAAAACAGTCAAATAGGTTCATTACACCTGAAAAGATTCAAATAAGTTTTAAAATCCTCTTCTATATATCATTTAAGTTAGGATTTAAATTTAGAGCGTTGTTTGTGAACATGCATTCGTTTAAACAACTTGTATTTAGCTTGTTATAATGAACAAGCTAAATTTGAACATAATATGCAGGCTCGATTCATAACCATAATGAAAACAAACAAGGCCTTATTCATTTGTGTTCTACTCATTAAGAGGCCATTACAGAGAGATGCACACATATACATACACAACACAGTATACAAATTTAATTGTTCTCATGTTTCAATTAGTTCATTTTTTTTAAATGTACTTACGTTGAATTGGCAACTCAATAATAATTTGGGAAATTTTGTTTGGAAATCTTCATTTTATTTTTTGACATTACTTTCTCAGCTCCTGCACTCACATTTTTCACTGTAACTTTTTTATTGGTTGACAACAAAAACATACTGGAATAACTTAAAGTGATAAAATCATTATGTAAGCTGCAAGAATTTCAGAAGGTGAACAGGTGAATTTTATCCACCATTTGCATAAGTACATTCAAAATAATAAGAATCTTAGTAACTCACCTGCCACAGATGAGACTGAAGCTTCGTCTCAATTACACGAGACATTGCAAGCGGATCCAATTTTGATGCTTCTGAGAGAAATGCCTGAAGAGTGTCACGAGTGGGCTGCAACCGCATGCCTCCTGAAGTGACAACTGTCTCCAAAAGCCTCTCCTCGCGACTCCTAATTGCAGCATGACTTGAATTATTCACCTCACTAGCCGATGCACTGATGATGCTATTTCTTGGGTCTGGATTCAAACTTCCGGAAGCTGCGCTCCTCGATGATCCGGAAGACTGCCAGCTATCACCATGACGCTCATCTACAGGTTCATAGCTATCTCTTCCATCCACTTCTGTGGTTAGAGATTTCCGCAGATTTGGGCTCCTATATGTCCCGCTGTCATTTTTTTTCAATGAATGGGAAACAGCAAGGGATGTCAGTCCTTGAATAATAGAGGCACTTCCAAGGCCCACCACTTCACTAAGAAAAGACTTCTTCTCCTCGGTTGGCATCTCATAATTCGTGTTACCAAAACCTTCGATTCGCTTATTAATGCTATCAACTGGAACTGTGGCATTATTATCATCAGAGCTGAAGATGGAAGAAATGGCTTCCTGAGCTGTAGTGCGAACAGCCTTGTTAAGAGCATCCCCTTTCAAGGGATCCAAATTCCCCTTGTAATGAACCAGCTGGCGCAACGATGCAGAATTCCGTTGCATTTCCTTCCTGAATTCCGCACCAGATTTTCCCACAGTATACTTGATAAGTCTCAGAGTCTGACACAATTCAATGGCAACAGCATTATAAAACTCCAAAATTCATCCAGGGAACTTCACAAGCAACTCTAGAAAACAATTAAGGGAATTTGCATAAAAATGGAGTTCAAGTTCCTCCTATTATGACAATTTTGGGTAAAATAAACTGTAAGAAACACTGATAACAAAAGCAATGTAATCCTAAGACAAATTCTGCTACTATAATTTGAGCATAATGTTACAGGTAGATAATTTCTAGTTAAATTCTTGAGACTTAAGAGACACCTTCCTCTTGTAGCTCTATGCATTCCAGCGCACAACATCTCTAGAAAACTACTAACAAGTACAGAGAAAACTGTTGATGATCCAACAACAAAAATGGTGGAAACGGACTTTATACCTTTTGCTTCACAATGGGGCTCTTATGGTCGAGACGCTTGAGGATGAATTCTGAGACCTCCTTGACGATGCTCGCGTGAGAAGTCCGCAGGAGCTCGCAAACTTCCTCGAGTTTGTACACGGGAGAGATCTTATCCTCGTCTGCAGTGACTCCATCTATCATGCGAGATCTCCAATAAGCTTCTACGCCCCTTCGGCTGGAATCCATCGTCCCCCAATCCAGAAAATAAATCAAAACCCTGATACTTCTCAGGGACTTCGTGCTCCAATCTCGAACAGAACCAGCCGCACCCCAAAATTAATTGGGATCCGTGGATATCAAGCTATAGGCGCATGAATTTGTATAAATTTCACCTCCGACGAAGAAGAACTTGCAAGAAAAGCCCGATAAAGAGAAGCCGATGAGAACACCTGTAAACGCTCAAGAGAAGCGCGAGATGGCCGAGGGATCGGGATTAGGGTTTTTCAACAGGGATAGAACGCGAGATCTAGCGAGATCTAGCGAGATGAGAGAGAGGGGAGAGAGAAGGAGACGGAGGGGAGAGAGAGAGTCCGCCGGCTAATTTCGTATTAATTTATTAATTTTATTGCACATTTTATTCGAGGAGTTGTTGCGTTCGAGACTTCGAGTGACATTTGCCTTACCGTGCTGATGAAATACAGCCTTATCATAGCGCATTAAAAAACATGTTGTATAGAACTAATAGAAGTTGTAATTTTTTTTGTATGGTTAGTATCTTTTTTTTCTCTCGGAGCAGGTGAGATTCAAATCGTCCAGCTTTAAATTCAACATTAATTTTTTATCAAAATAAAAAAAAAACAAGCAAAACACTAACTTTAAAAACTCATCGGACGGCTTTTGCGCTACCCGCGCTCCTTCCTCTAAGAGCGAGTAGTGCAGGAAAAAAAATTGGTATAGAAAAAGTTAAAACATATGGTCAGATTTTCTTGTTAAATCGTGCTAGCACGCAAAGAAGGGTGCATTGTTGCTTTTGTATTGGATGGCTTGCCCACCTCTAAGGTCTGGCTTGTTTTACGCTTAAAAGAATCGTTTACTAGCTAGCCGAACTAGTTGTACATGAGAGTGTCGCTCGAAGCATCCGGATGGTGATTAAAGTGGAATCACCTACCCGTTGCCCCTAGGTGGGTATAAATAGACAAACCCTAGAAGTTACTACGGGTATCTTATATCTGTGTATTTGAACCGAACCGTTAAACCTCTGAACCAGATATTTGTCCAAATATACATTAACAGTACAATTTTCTACTGGCGCATGAACAATCATGGGAACTGATAGTGTATAACCCGTAATTCATCAAGATCGAAAGCACCCAAAAAGATGGCTATTCGCAGATCATTGGGCGAGCAGATGCGAGCTTGGGCGAGTACCTCGCGAGTATGGGCAAGTAGACCCTTGGAACTCGTTACCAGAGGCTGGATACTCGCCCATACCCCCCCCCCCCCTCCCAAGATTTCTCTATAAATAGATCCCTCATGGGTACTAGAAATGAACTTTTGGAAGAGGTCGAGGTTCCCCCAAGTGGATACTCGTCAAGTTAATGCATGTCTAGTACCTCGCCCAACATTTTGATTGCGGCGAGAAAATCTCTCAAACTTCCGGATACGTTGCGGGACCTCCCTGCTGGAGCACTTGAGGTGTACTTATAGATAGTTTTCTCTCTCCCGCACTCGTCATTTGAATTGTAGTGTCGGACCGTAGAATCAGTAACCTTAGGCTATCTTCATCCAAATTTTGGAGAAGAGATTTTCCCGACTTCAACAGATAGACTCACTAATCTCGATTCGCATACACTAGCTGAGGACTTTACTAAAACGATTGCTGTCAAACTCAAAGATGCTAATAATAACAAATGGCCTTGAACTCATTGTAGATCCAGCCCTCTTGTGAGAACTACGGGAATGAACCATGTTGTGAGCGTATAAGGTGCCCGAAGAGAGAGAGAGAAGGTAACTAGAGCAGTCTGTCAACTGTTTATGGGCTGCCATAATAAATTTGTGGAGACATTCTCTTGTGGAGTGGGTCTTTGAACTATAAAGATTGGATTCTTCTTACTGAAATGTCTATCAAATTGCTGAGTTCATTCTACAAGCTGGCAAAGCTTGGTAATCCTTAAACAATGCTCCCTTCTTTGCTTTTTTGCCATAGAGAGGCATCTTTGGTGCACCAGTTATACGACGAGCACACGAGTGTGGAGCACATAATTGTTGTAAGCATTGTTCCACATATCACATTTATGGGCCTTTAAAGTGAACATCAGCTTTCCTATATCCCGAATAAGGAGCTTTGACATACTCTTCCTCTGTTCTAATGCCTTTCTTCGCTATTCGAGTAATGTCTTTGCTTGCATTTAATGGTTTTATCTTGTAGTTTACTTCAATATTTGATTAATGATATTTGATAGTTTTTGCAAGCACTTTATGATATTTCGTTCGAAAAACTTCATCACATGTAGCTCTACATCGGATGTTGGTGTTGTCTAATTTATCATTCATTTGACCGAAATGGAGGGGATTTATTTCACATTCGATCCATCTCGAACCAAGACCCTCTCTATTTGGGCGGTTAGGCCGAGCACTAGAACACTTTGCATATTAGTTTGTCTATTTACAATTGAATTAAGACCAAAAAAAAGTATGAAATGTAATTAGGTTCACATTTATCAATTCAAGCTAACTTGTTTTTCTTTGATTTTATTTCTCATTTCATCAAATTTTAATAGTAGACAAAATGCCCCAATTTCTTTCTTTAAAGGTTAGAATTGGGGATAATGTTTATGGTTTAATTCAAATTCCTATGGAGTTTAATTCAAATTCTCATTTCATCAAACTTGATAATATTTGGGTATGAGATACCAATATGAAATTTGACATATCATATTTGTATCTAAGATATTAAAGTGTGAATCTCAAAAATAAACAGCTGTGGAATCCTATATACCCTGGACATAGATCCAGCATCGAGGCTTGGACCTAAAAATGTCATCTCGCTTGCCGCAAGCCTGTTAGCGGCGTTGGAAAACACGGGCGCATCGGTTTTAACTCACGAAAAAACATCATTTACAGTCTGAACATCATACTAGTGTTGAGCACTCCACTAACAAACACAAAAAATGCAAAATTTGAGCTTTACACATTACCCCAAATGACACCACTTAGAAGGCAAAAAATGCATGCAGTCCATGAAGCTCCTTCTAATACACGATCGCCGGAGGAGACATCATGCGTGCTCCACCTTCCCCATTCAATGACAACGAGATTATTTCCGCGACTCAGAATTCGACTTAGCCATCGCAAAAAAAAATCATCCTTTACAGACATCATTACCTTGCGTCGAGGCCACCGCGCATGTTTTCCTCGGAGACGGGATTATAAACACATGAACATCCAACCGACGTGCCAGCCTAGATCGTGTCATCAAACATGGATTCTTCTTCCTTCCTGATCTGGACGAGAAATTTAAGTTCCGTCTTACTGAGAAGCTCGAACTCGCAGATATCTCCCCGACAGATGTTATTAGCTCTGGCGAAATCCACCCAACCGCCGATGAAGCCGATGAAGTTGATGCTCTGGTGGTATAGCACCGGCCAGCATTTCATGGATAGATCTTGAAGCAGCACAACTTTTCTTTCATTTTTCGATTTCCCAACTTGGGAAATCAATTTGTTGGGTAACTCCTGCATGTAAAGCCAAGAACACAAGATTAGAAATTCGCACTTTCTCAAAAGAAATGAACAGCATTGTGATAAAACCCGCACCGCACCGGTTACTCGTCCCAAAATTTTGAAATCATATGTTATTTCAGCCAAATCATATTTATCCAGTGGTCAACTCATATTACTAGTTGACATTCTCAGCTCTTTTGAATTTCAAAACAATGTCAGCATGTTATTTCGAAAAGGATTCACATGTGTTAGAAAAGATATTGTAAAGGCCCATCTAAATGGTTCATTTATTCTCTTTCTCTCTTGTTGTATTTGTCCCACATTGTGTTTAAGGGACTCTTCTCCTCTTTTCCTCCTATAAATATGTTCTCATACACTGTATTCATATACAGAAGAAGGATATACAAGGTTGTTGGTTTTGTTCCTCTTTTCTTGTGTACTTCTCCACAACATGATTTTAAGAACCATTAGAAAAAGCATTTGCATGGTGGCAAAAGGCACTGTAAGAAGCTTACCTAACTATGATTCCTGGCAATGACCTTCATTTCTATAATGATGATAAATGAAATCCATGTTTTAATTTAATAATTTTTTATGAACAAATTCTATTTTTTTTAGTGATAGACAGTGGAGGAGAAAGCATAAGATGGTTGGATTTGTCAAAGTTGACAGTAAATGTAGAGGTGCAGCTCCGGTCGGACCGGATCAGTTCCACACAAAACATGGAGAACCGATCCATATAGGTTCAGTTCTAATTGTTGGGAACCGGAATCAATCCATATACTGAAGATATAGAACCGGATCCGAACCACAAAGCTTGGTTCGGTTCCGGTTCCGGTTTATTTCTAGGTTCTACTCATGCATCATTTTTTTTTGAGGTAAACATTTCTAATTATTGAACAAAAAAATTGTAGAATCAAATATTTCATCTTAATGAAATTGATAAAATGTCATATAGTTGCATATATATTCAATCATTACAGAAGTAGAAGTATTCACAAACTAGTGAGTCATATTAAATGATAATGTATTTAAATCCAATTTTAACCCGATGACTTCAAATTTCATAGGGGTCTAATTTCAATAATGGGTTCTGGGTCGGTTCTCGGGTACCCGAACATAAGAACCGAGACTGAACCAAATTATCTGGTTCTAATTTTTGTGGATTCAAAACTGAATCAAGACCCATGAGAACCGGCCCAAACTACTCGGTTCGGTCCTCGGTTCTTCAATTATTTTTGCGAGAACTCTGTAATCACACAGGAGAGGAGAGCAGAGCGAAGATAAAGAGTTAGTTAATTGTACTCCTGATGAAGTCAAGGATACAAACATTTTAGTCAAAGCAGGTCAGGACGTACGGGTCTTAATAAGTATAAAATGCCTTTGATATTCATTATTCTACTTTAATGTACATCAAATCAAATCTCATGATACTGGATTATATAACATTTCAATAATAATAAATTGACGCTTTCCTTGTTGTTGCGAGCCCACTCGGAGTGGTGGCCGGATGTTGACTGGTGGCGGAGGATATTACAAAGTCGTAATTGTGGTTGTCTAAGGCTCTATTTGTTTGGGCGTTTCGCTGTTCCGTTTTGGGCAAACGCCGCCGGAAGGAGGGTAAACAAATGAATCTCCGGCGGCGTTTGCTCCGTTTCCACCCGCCCGCCTTGAGAAACGCCCCAAAAAGTTCCGTTTAGAGCAGCCACCTCCCCCCTCCAGTTCGAACACTCCGTTTCCATCCGCCGGATCGACCCGCCACCGCCGAACCAAATGGAGCCAAAGTGTGGCATGCTCAAGAGAGAGAGCTTCCAAATCTCTTTATGGTTTAGGAAATTAGACATTCTTCATTGATAATCCCTAACACAAGACTCCATAGGTTTATATAAACCCCCAATAACATGGGTGTAAATAACCTAAAAATATGAAATATAACGAACTCTACGCGACTAATAAAATGAAATGACTCAGACTAACACATTTGACTCGATACAATAACTTGCCTCAATAATAATAATAAAATTAGATAATTGTCGTATAGGATCCATAACTTCTCATCCGTCCTCGAAATTGAGCTTGAACATCGCGTGGATGATCAATTCATCTGGTATCTTGATCTCTACCGAATAACGCCCAGTCCTGTGTAGCGTCGGCGACGGCTTCGGCGAGGAGTGGCAGTGTATTTGGAACAACGAGCAGCGAACGAAATGTGTCTGGTAAGGTTGTTGGAGCAACAGTTAGAAGTACAACAAGGACGGCGGGCAGCACTAGGAACAGATCCGTCGTGGTCAGCAAAGCATGGGACGACAGAGCAAAGGCTGCCAGAAGAAGCGGTGATGTGGCCGGAGGGAGCGGCACAAGGGGGAGGCGGAGCGAGAGTCGGTAGATGCGGCGAGATGGTCGGAGGAACCGGCAAGGCAGGGGCCGGCACAAGAGGTGGCAAGGCGACATTTGCGGGGACCGGTAGCGGAGGAAAAGAAAACTGCGGTGCGAGGACCACTGGTGGCGGGGGTGTCGTGACACAAACAACGGCGAGCAACGGAGCTTCTGCGGTCCGCGGCGGGGACGACGACCACGCTAGTGGGATCTGCAGCGGGGAAGGTGGAAACTCTAGCGGGAAGGCGGCTATCAAATTATCAAGTTTGTGGAGGAGCATGGTCATGTTGTCCTGACAACGAGTTGTTGTGCCCTGCAGGCGTGCGTCCCAAAAGGTCATCATTTCCTCTATCGAACGAAGGGCGTCTATCTCTGCGACACTGAACTTGATGTTCCCCATAATGTGATAATATAATGTAGAACATTATGAGGGCCATATATGCAGTTGAAAGGGGCTCAAGAAGGAAAGACAAGCAATTTTGTCTTTCTTGAAATCAACCACTAGGCCGGGATATCAGGTCAAAGGCGGAAAGGAGCACAACTTCCAAAAATAGGCAGCAGAGCCAATTTGGACGGAAGAATTGCACCGCAGAAGGAAGGTTTCATCTGATCAGAGAGGTACGAGGCTTGCGCAGGTAGGGGTGGAACTCAAAAACAACGAGTGTGCACAGAGAGGCGTATGGTTTGGCCTGGCTTGAGGGGCTCGAGAAAGGTGGAAGCAGATGTAGTGTAACATTTGCCTACATAACGGCGCTGCTCTGAGGACTTGATGATGAAGCAGCAGGCGGAGAAGTGGCGCGGGAGGAAGAAGAGGGTGATGGGATCAAAGAAGATGCAGTAGCTAGTCGAGGAGGACGACAGGATTAAATAAAACATTGACGGATCAAAGAATACGCAAGCAGAAACAGTGACTGGTTGTAGCCCGCACGATCCCAGGTGTGAATATTGTCATGGAGTTGGGGAAGACCGACGACGAGCTGGAAGTGTGCCGCCGGATACGTTGGGGAAAAACAAAGCCATGAATGGAGCTCGACGCAACGGACGATGGGAGTGTAGTCGATGAATAGAGGCGTAACCAGGGAGGGAACCCTTACTTGGCCGGAAGGGGAGGAAAGAGCTCTGATACCAAGTTGTTACGGGGTTGCTCGGAGTGGTGGCCGCAGGATGACTGGAGGCGGAGATGAAGGCGGAAGATACTAAGGAGCCGTAACCGCGGAGGCCTAAGCGGGATGTGCTCGAGAGAGAGAGAGAAAGAGAGCTTCCAAAATCTCTTTACAGTTTAGAAAAAGGTTTACATAAGACACCCAATGACGTGGGTGTAAATAATCTGAAAACATGAAACATAACGGACTCGACGCAACTAATAAAATGAAATGACTCGACTAAGGAAACCAAACGACTTGACTAATACATTTAACTAGATACAATAACGTGACTCAATAATAATAATAAAACTAGAAAACTGCTGTATAAAATCCATAATACTTGCTCTCTATTTTTTTAATTAATTGTCTTAAGAAAAATAAATTTGTAATAGTTGATGTAATTTTCTAAGCATATACGCCACAACTCTTTCTCAGACCTTCATTTTTTGAGTCACAAAGTATGATTCGTCCATAATTTACATAATCTTGAGTAAATTTCGTGTTCTAAAATAATAACACCAAAGATTCTTCTTCTCCAATCACATAACATTCTCTTAATCTTCAAAATCTCATTAAAAAGACTTATCAATCAATCCATTGCAATATCTCTCAAAAATTTCCAAATCTCATTAAAACGATTCTTCTTCTCCAGAACATGTTGATAATAACGTCTACGAGCCCAACAATTAAGTTTAGCGAAATGGTTCTTGTTTATTAAGGATTAGGGGATTATATATCTACACTTGGATTTCAAGTGTATTTTAGAATCATCTTGAAAGAGGTGGTGGTCACAGCAAGTACATGGACCCCTTCCTTTATGTTGTCGCCAGTGCTTTCACGGAATTCCTTAGTATCCCGAAGTCCCCCCCCCCCAATTCTCTACAGGTTTCTTCGGAAAACAAATCTTCGCTCACACTCGCTTGACCCCTCCCTTCGCCTTACGGCCCATCCCCTTTGGGGGCTTCGTTGCTATCGTTTATCACCGTCTTCTCCTATCGGCTGACTAGGATAACAAGATTCAAACAACAAATAATCTTTCCCCTTCCTCAGACCTCAACAACATCCGAACACCTCCGGTGGACGCCAAGGGTTTCTAGAGGATTGACAAAGCCTCTGTTTTGACCTCCCAATCCTTTCCAATTTGAGACAATGGACAACCAACATAAGGACTTCCTGCAACCACTCGTTAGAACCCTTCCATGGTTTTCTTCATCATGAGGAAATCGTTTGCCTGTGGCGAACTAAGTGAGTTCATTCCCGCGAACGCCCTCTGAAAAATAATCGTCGTCGTTTGTGATGGAGATCGTTGGCCCACATACGTTCATTCACGCAGAAGATGGTGATCCGCAACCCGTTCGGATGATGGTTTCGAATCTGTTTCAATTTTTTTCAAGGCGTATTTGACCTTTGATTGGTGCAGGCGTTATGAGTCCTCCGATTCAGATACCCTAGTCCTTTCCCCCATATCTATGCATGCAGGCTGCCTTATGGGGAAATCGACGGTTGTATGGAGGAACTTACTGAACCATCGGTCTCGTCCTCCCGGTGCGACTCCGAGAGGCCCACTTGGTGTGACTTCAAGGGCTTCCGTTCATCTTCTTCCCTGCTTAATATTTCACCAGTCGCATCTCATGAGTCTTTCTCCTCTGTAACCCCGACTACTAGCTGATAAATTGCTTCCTTTCATCTCGTGATCTGCTTCTTCTACCGTCAATAACCACGCTCGTCACTCTCACACACCAGTTTGACACCATTCAGTCCCTGTCCATCTCGATCCAACACCGATCAGTCCTTCTCCACCGCTTCCCGACATCGTTCAGCCCTCGTCCATCCCAACCTGACGTCGATTTGCCACCTCCACCCTGTGTCGACGCAGATTGCCCCTCTGGATACAGAATCCCTTTCCCCAACCCCTTACATTGCTAGCCTTTCCGTCAATCCCCTCCTTAACCCGTCACCCAGCTATTCGTCCAATTTACTTCAAGAGCATTCTAACATCCCTCCTTCTGTTCGGATTGTAGACCCATTCCAGAGTTTTTCCAAGACCCGCTTGGTTTCTCGCATTCCCACAGGCAGTACTAGATTTTGTCTGCATGGGTAAGTTGTATCTTGGTATTCTTGTCTACTGATTCTTGGACTATATTTAGTGGGATACAATTATTATCTGAGGTGTTCTGTTACAGACATTCACGACGAGGTACGTCCATGGAAGGTCTACAAGCGGCGGGGACCGCACGCGGCAGTGACGGCGAGCGTGGCTCGAACCAATGAAGATGAATCGCCTATGGCGAGCGCGGAGGACAATTAATATTCAAATTATGTTTGGTTTTATGTTTGTGTTATATTTTAATGTTTGATATTGACACCCCTCCACTATAAGAGGTGGTCAGTTGGACCGGTTATGTTTTATCTTGGATGTGTTATGAAAAGGGATGCTCCCATGTTTTCTCTCAAACCCTAATCTCCTTCTTCTATCCCTCTTGTCGTCGGCTCTCCCCCTAGTCCGGATCTTTTCTCGTAAGGTAATATTTGGTCCGACCTACCGTTCCGCCCGCTATTGAAGCCGCCGGTGTCCCGCCTACCTCCGCTTCGTTCCAGTCATTCGGTGTTGTCGTTTGCATCCGGCCAGGACACGCGAGGACCGGCGTCGCGATTCCGCGAGTTCGCACAGCCGTCGCTTCAGTGTCGCCTCCGTGACAGGCCGTCGCGATTTCGCTTCGGTCGCCTCCGTGACAGGAAATGCGAGGCTCCGTCGATCGCCCAGGTAGCAGGTTCGCAGATCCGCTCAATCCGCCCTCGCCCAGACCGTCGATCCGCCTGATTTGCTTCTGTGATAGCCTCCCCTGCGTCTTCTTCGTGCCCCCACTTCCATGGCTCCTCCGACCATTTGCGCACACTCTGACGCTTCTGCCAACGAGGGCCACGACGACACCGTCCCGCGTCACCTAGACGGCCACGACGCTCAGTTCGCCTCCATCTAAGCAACGTTGCAGGCCATCCTGCGCGCCTGGATGCCCTCCCCGCCTCGCCCGTGTTCGCCTCCACGGGAGGTTGCTCCTCCTCTGCCGACGGAGGCCCGCTGCTCGGCACACCTCCCCTGCCTGCCACCGTCGTGCCTCTATTGGGTCACTTGACCCTCTCCCTCGACGTTCCGGATTTTTCCAGCACCGACCCCATGGGGTGGATCGCCAAGGAAGAACAATCCTTCGACCTCTACCTCACACCCAAGGCGGATAAGGTCGGCACTGTCGTAGTCGGCCATGACGGATCCACTCTCCATTGGGCGTGATGGCTACGCCAATCTCAGCCCCACATTTCCTGGGGGGAACTGAAACATGAAATGGTTCAACGGTAAGATCCCCGCTACGCCGGTTCCGCCGTCGAGCTCCTTTGTAGCATCCGCCAGTCGGCGGGTCTTGATGCCTACATCCGACGAGTTCGTCGCCCGGGTGACACATGTTCCCGGCCTCCCGCCGGCCCACTATTTGGGCTTCTTCATGCAAGGCCTCCTCCCGTCGATCTGTTATCGCCTACGCACCCACCATATGTGTACGGTCTCCGAAGCGCTCGATCTGGCGCGTGTCGTAGAGGCGGACCTCTTTGCTTGTCCATCGGCCGCCACTGGGCCCCCTCCTCCTCGGCCACCACCACCACGAAACTTCGGTCCGTGGCCACCTCCTACGGGCGGGCCTCGCCCGGGGCGCATTCGGCCACCCACCGCCTTTCTAACGGGGGCTACGACGAGCTCAGGAAAAAGGAGCTCTGCTTCAGGTGCCAACAACCTTATTCTTCCAATCACGAGTGCACCGTGAAAGAGTTTCATGCAATCATCGGGGACCTTGGGCCCGAAATCACATTGGAGGACTTTGAGGTGCTTGAGATCATCGACGAGCCGCAACCCCTGGAGGGCGACAGAGCCACCTTCAACCGCTTGGATCTTCCCTGCTTCTCGATAGGTGGCCTCATCGGGCCCCAGACGATGAAGTTGGTTTGCCTCGTCCAAAGGCAACCAGTTCTCATTATGGTTGTCAGTGACGCCAACCACAATTTCATTTCTCATCGTTTGGTACGACAACTCTCCATTTCTTGTACACCATCGCCGGACTTCACTATTTGTTTGGGGGATGGCCGCCGACGTTCGACTGCGGGCTCGTGCACCGCCGTGCAGGTGGCCTTGTTTAGTTACGATAGATTTTTATGTATTCGAGTTGAGCGGCATTTATGTCATCCTGGGCATGGCATGACAAACGACGTTAGGCAACGTTCGGGTCAACTGGGTCAAGATGTCTATGCAGTTATTATGGGAGGGGTCACCCTGCCACATCGTCGGCGACTCCGCTCTTCTCCGACAACCGATTTCCTTCTGTGCAATCCAACGAACTACCGATGTGGCATTCTCCGCGTGGCTTTGGAAGCTACAGGTTGAGCCGCCGACTTCTCTGGTGCTCCCTCCCAACCTTCGTTGTCTCCTCGAGTAGTTCTCTGATGTGTTTACAGCCCCCATAGGCTTGCCTCTGATGTGGGCCACTGACCATGCCATTCCGCTGCAGCCCCACACCTTGGTCGTATCAGTCCGGCCTTACCGCTATGGGCTTGTCCAGAAGGATGAGATCGAACACTTGGTGCGGGAGATGCTCATGGGCGGTCTGATCCCGCTGACCAGACTCTCACTAGCTGACAGACTGGAAGTCACTCGGTGACGGGCTATGTATGAGATGTGGTTGAATAGATAGCCCCAAGCAGATCCCGCTGACCAGACTCTCACTAGCTGGCAGGACTGGAAGTCACTCGGTGACGGGTTATGTATGAGATGTGGTTGAATAGATAGCCCCGAGCAGATCCCGCTGACCAAGCTCTCACTAGCTGGCAGGACTGGAAGTCACTCGGTGGCAGGTTATGTATGAAAGATGTGGTTGAATGGATATCCCTGAGAAGATCTCGCTGACCAGACTCTCACTAGCTGGCAGGACTAGAAGTCACTCGGTGGCGAGTTATGTATGAAAGATGTGGTTGAATGAATAGCCCTGAGCAGATCCCGCTGATCAGACTCTCACTAGCTGACAGGACTGGAAGTCACTCGGCGGCGGGTTATGCATGGAAGATGTGGATGAATGGATAACCCCGAGCAGATCCCGCTGACCAGACTCTCACTAAATGACAGGAATGGAAGTCACTCGGGGGTGGATTAAATACGAGAGATGCGGATGAATGGATAGATTCGAGTAGATCTCGCTGACCAGGCTCTCACTAGTTAGCAGAGTCAGAAGTCACTCGTTGGCAGGACAGGGGGAAATTCGAGGGAGGACGCAACAAGAGACAACGGGTGGTTCCAAGACAAGGGCGATAAATACGATCCATGGAGAGGTATGCGAATAGGACAACCTCAGGCGCGTTCTCGCCATCTACGCACTCTCCGTTCTAGAGGGGTGCCAACTTCGAGTGAAAAGAATAGGGTACAAGGCAAATAGAATGCCCTCCACTTGCGACCACCGAGCACTCGCCTATTTCCGAGGTATCGGGATAGTAGCACGTGTGGTTGTAAACCCCAAGTGCCCGAGGCTGCGTGCGGATGAGATCGACCTAACCCTAGTAAGCGAGAATGCATAGGGTGTAAAATAGTCGCAAGTGCAGGACGAGGAAAATACATCATAACATAATTTTCGTTAAGTATTAAAAGTTTAAAAAAGAAACCTCGCCTCGTGGGCGAGAGTACAAAATATTTGTTACAAAGGAAAAGAAAATAAAATCGCCTAAAGCTCCAAGTCCTCAGGCCTGGTCGTCTGAGTCGCCATCGCCGTCCCCGCCTTGGTCACCAAAGAGCGAATCGAAGGAGTCCCATGGCGATTCGAAGGGAAGATAGAGCTCGGGAACCAGATTTTTGGCAGTGACCCCCTCGCAGTCCGGCTTCACCACCCAGAGGTCTCGCATCATCTTGAGCATATGTTCGGCGGCTTTGATAGAAGTGATTATCATCATCTCATCGATCTCGTGTTCGGTATATTACTGTGAGGACTCACTGCGACTTGGCGAAAGGGCATTGGAGAGCAGTCGGTCGACATGGGCCTTAAGCTCCTTGTTCTCCCCTTCTATAGTGGCAGTGCGCGCACGCATCCGATCAGCAGTCTCATCGTCCTGCGGAAATCAAATATGCATAGTTAGCGCAGAGAGAGGTGTTGGAGCCAGTGCGAGAAGAAATCGACACATACCACCCCGCCGGAACTCTTTTCGAGAAGCTCCTCCGCGATCCTAAACCTCTGCTTCAGGTCCTTCACCTAGTCCTCCAGAAGCTTTCGTGCAGCCCCGCCCTTGAATAAATCCCTGGAAAGACTGAGGCCTCGACGAGCGGCCATATGAGAGAGCTCCATCGCTAGGAGTTGCGCTCGTGTGCTCTCTTGTGCGAGTCTCTGCATGGTCATAACGTCATAAGCCTCTGCATCCTCGCAGCCATAAAGCCCAAAGGCGAGGGCAAAGGCACTAGGAGGTCGCCGCTCTGACCACGATGGAAGGAGCCAGGAGACCGAGATCTGGTTCGCTTTCTCGTCTCAGAGCACCATCGGCTCGTCGGAGCTATCCTTGACTTTAGAGCCCAAGACAGAGTGGCGGTGCGCGTAGGGTTTCTCTTCCATGCGAATCCACAATCCCGACCCGATAGATGGCTCGGGGGGATCACTCGCGACCTGACCCTTCTCCTGAAGAGCCCTTTGGATTTGCTTCCCCTTTGACACCGCTGTTTTCTTGAGCTTCTTACGCGAGGGCGAGTCTCGGGGTGGGTAGAGATCAGTTGGAGTGACCCACTTCTTGCTACTGTAGCGAGCAGAAGTTCTTGGTACTTACCTGAACGTCGCGACGGCGGTCTTCGCCCGAGCAAGCTCACTGGTTGGTTGCTCAGCACCCGAGTAGGGTTGATTCACTGGGACCAGTCGCTCCCTAGCATGGCAGCGACTCAACGACACCAGTAAGAAAAAGTCAGAGAGGGCGGGATATGAAAGAAGAGACTAAGAGCACCTTCCCCCGGAAGCACCGGAAGGAGCAAGTCGAGGCCCCTCCTCAGGAAGACGACCTTGAAGTTCTTGTGCAAGAAGAACTGGTGGACGGTGGAGTCGTGGCCCGTCACAGTTGGGGGCGGTATGTCTCCTCGGTCTACTGGACTGGCGAGTAGGGGATGTTTCCCAAGTACCCCTTGATGAAGACGAACTTAGTGATCCAGTGGTGGTTCTTGTTTGCGGTCTCGCACACCTTGAGTTGCGAGTCAGAAAAGAATGTGGCATCATCGTTGTTGGCCCTGTAGATAAATAACTTATGAAAGACCGTAAGGTTGAACTCGATTCACTCCTTGCGAAGGAAGGACGCGAATGCAACGAGCATTGCAATCACATTAGGGTTTAGCTGTGCGGGGATGGCCCCGAAGTACTTGAATACCTGGTGCACTTCAGGCCACGGGGGGAGGCACAGCCCCACATCAAAGTGCGAGACAGGGAAGGCGAGTTCATCGACAAAAAAGGTATTAATCGCCTTGCCTTTCTGGGGGCGACGCGTAACGTACCCGGGGGTGACGAAATCGGCCACGAATGAAAGGTACTCGGCTTCGGTCAGGTTACCATCAAAAAAGGGGCACTCGGTGAACTGTCTTGCACACTTCGATCTTTCGTCAGCATCCACACCCGTCCTACCCATTCGAGCAAAGCAAGAAATGTGAATGATGTAAAGAGGAAAGTGGGGAAGTGGAAGATACGAAGTCGCAAAGGCAATAAATGTGGTAGGTAAGTAAGAGAGGGTGGGGGCCTATTTATAGATTAAGGCCGAGCGGCCCAGGGAAGGGCTGAGGGCGCGCGTGTACCCAGCTCGCGGCCACTCACCTATCTTGGTGCCGACCCTGCGAGACCTTTTCTACCCGCGAGCATGTCGAGTGAACATTTTCATCATAAAAGAAAAAAGAAGTCGGGAAAATTATAGCTTCGCGTTTACACGAAGCGAGCACGCGCTTATTATTACACAAATAAGTTATCGGCGAGTCCATAAACGAAAGAAAGGATAAAAACATCACAGGTAGTCTGACTTTTCACATAAAAGAGAAGAGAACGCGAGAAAGGCAGTACAAGGAGGGGGAGGAGAGCGAGTGTCGATAGGCTCAGAACTGAAGCCATTTCCACCTTCCTCGGCCTCGCTCCCCTGCCCCTAGCAGTCGGCGAGGATAGTTGAACTCGCGGATGACTTGGAGATCCAGGTGTATGAGGCGCATATTTTCTTCGATTCGATCGATGAGCCCTCCAGGGCAGGTCATCTTGCCACCTGCTCCTCGTCTCGCCTCATCGAAAGGCCTCACATATCCTTGTTCGAGGTCGAGCAGCCGCCGCTCGCTGATGATCCTCTCCTCCTAGAGCTCGCGCAACATGAATCTGTACTTCTGTAGGACCTCAGCCATTCGCCTCTTCATCTCCACGGGATCATTTGGATCGCCCAGGAAGTCGCTGACCATATTCGGGGAAGGAGGTGGGGAGAAGACTCCTGCGTTAGGAGATGTCCTGACCTCGGAGACCTCCAGATTATCTGTGGAACGACAGTCGCGTGTATACAAATAGTTCAATGGAAAGGAGGGGGCAACTACTTTGACTAACCACGTGAGGCGGCGACCTCATGACTCGGGCATTGGCGGGATGAACTTGGCCGCCCTTGGAAAGGGGAGTCGAGGGGAAGTGCGAGTGACTTCCCCAAGCCGAGGCAAAACCGAGCCTGGTCGGCGATCCGGGAAACATCGGGGGTAGGGATGGGAGTGCCCTTTGCCAGAGGCGCCGAATTGGAGGCGAGGTCACGTGCATCCAAGCGAGTCGGTGACTTTGGAGGGAGAGCGCCCATGTCGATCACCCCAAAGGAAAGAGCTGCGGCAAGCAACGCGAGATCAGTTCGACAGATGAAAAAGAAAAAGAAAAACAGTACACGGGCGGCAGATCACTTACCAGATGCTTGCAAAAGACCGCTCAGGGTGGCGCGAGGATTCACGCCCTCGGGAAGGTGGGGTTCTAGGATTGTTTGGTGACTCGAGTCGCCGCAAGAGGAGGTGTCGAGATCCGCAGGGACCTCTCCGACGTCTTTCTCCTTAGAATGATCTCCCTGCAATAGCACTCGAGAGGGTCACGTCTAAGCTTTTCAACATGTTGCAAATAAATGTAGTCGAGGGAACCTGTGTTTCATCGGGTGGCGTAAGCCCGAGACCGGGTGTCGAAGACAGCACGTTGAGAGATGAGGGTTCGTCGGTAGCTAGATCGCGCTTGACCTTCTTGACCGAATTTTGCTTTATCGGCAAGCCTGGGGACCAGTGAGTTAACCAGGGCAAGAGTTTGGCGGTGTCGGATTTGTTTTGCTCCCGCACCGCTGCAAGGCAATCCTGGAATTCTTTGAAAAGAGGTTTTCCGCAATAA
This sequence comes from Platanthera zijinensis, assembly GCA_039513925.1. Lineage (NCBI taxonomy): Eukaryota > Viridiplantae > Streptophyta > Magnoliopsida > Asparagales > Orchidaceae > Platanthera > Platanthera zijinensis. The sequence goes on from CM077081.1 coordinate 25,782,038, forward strand.
AGAACAGAAGAGTGAGGAGGGGGTTGGTAAACAAGGTTCACCTTACCCCCTACCTCAACTTGGTGTATATACAGATCGCTGAGGGGCCCACTAAAAGATTCTCTCGAAAATCAGCTTTCATTCGCCAAATACCTGGGGTTGGACTTTTCTTTCCGAGCTTGAGACAAGCTCGCAAAGAGCGGAGATTGTGTACAATCCCGTATTCGGCGAGTGGGGCCCTCAGTTGGGATCAAGGTTAGGAGGGGCCATTCAGATCCAGGCGTGTCGAATGGGTGGGTGGAGCCCGGCTCATGCATGGCGAATGCCCGGAGAAATCAGGGGGCGAGTGCGGTATCTTTGCCTACACTCGCCCTGGGCCCGAGACAGGAGGTGGGCGAGTGGGGCGGCGTGGCCCGCACTCACCCCCGGGCTAAGGTGAGCGGCGAGTGCTAGCCTCATTAAGCATTCGCCTTCTCTGGCGAGTGGCCGACTCGCCCAGAAGTTTTCCCTAAGAAGATCTATTTTGGGCTTACTACTAGCCCCTCCAAAAAGTGGAGTTTTGTTGTTGGCAGGTCAATTTGGACAGTGTATAATAAAACCAAAAGGCGAGATTCCGCTATTTGCACGCCAGACTTAGAAAACTATAAATAGACCCCATGGGCACCATTGGTGAGGATCATTCTATTGGGCTTTTTCCTCTTCTGGTTAGTTTTAGTTGGCTTCCAATGCCCTCCAAGGTGCTCAGCTCAGCATTGGTTAAGAAGGGGAAGCTCTCTTTGATCTTCCGAGTGTGCGGTGGGACCTCCGCGTTATAGCTCAGGGTCTGTTCCTTAGTACCAAATCATCGGTTTAGTGCTCTCCCTTGGGAGAAGTAAGTGCAGGTTACCCCCTTTGGGTTTGAACTCCTCTTGGGACCGAGATCTAGTTTCAACACCCCAGTTGTCATGTCTGCATTCACCGCCCTTAAGGAGGCTCTTGTGAATGGCCCAATTCTGGTCATGCCCGACTTCAGTCAACCCTTCATCGTGGAGTACGATGCCTCGGGCACCGGGGTGGGTGCGTTACTCATGCAAGGCAGCCTCCCCATCGCCTACTACAGCTAGGCATTCTCCACCACTGTTCGTAGTCGTTCGGCGTATGAGAATGTGCTCATGGCACTTGTCCTGGCAGTGCAGCACTGGCAGTCGTACCTCTTGGACCGCCCCTTCATCGTCTGCACCGATCATCATAACTTGTGGTATCTCCTTCAAAAGAAAATCGCCACGCATGCACAACAGCTTTGGGTGGCAAAGCTCCTTGTGTACGACTTCTCCATTGAGTTCCGCCTAGGCCTTCAAGACACACCTCCGCATGAGCTCCGCCTACCATCCGCAAACAGATGGTCAATCAAATGTCCTCAACTGTTATTTGGAGACTTACCTCAGTTGTTTCATTGGTGAGAGACCGGGCACGTGAGCTAAGTGTTTAGGTTGGGCTGAGTACTCGTACAACACCGCCTACCATCATGCAGTAGGAACGACACCGTTTGAGTTCGTCTACGGTCGACCACCACGGATGTTGTGCGACACCACTTGGGGAGTGCCTCGTGCTGAGTTTGGCAACTCACCTCCAAGATCGGGACATTATTCTGGATAGTCTCAAGCATCACCTCCGTCGGGCTCAGGCGAAAATAACATCTTTCGCCAACCGCAAACGTCGGGACCTCTCCTTTCAAGTAGGCGAGAAGGTCTTCATCAAGCTTCATCCTTACCGCCAACTCACAGTCGCCAAACGCCCTTCCCTGAAACTCGCGCCGCGTTTCTTCGGGTCGTTCACCGTCATGGCCCGGATTGGTGTCGTCGCCTACAAGTTCCAACTTCTCGAGGGGAGCCGAATCCACCCGACCTTTCACGTCTCTCAGCTTTACCGTGTCGTGGGCGACCATCCGACACTGGATCACATTCCGGCCGATCTTGATTATTCCAACTCCGGAACCATATATCCGGACAACATTCAAGACCGCCTCCACCACCTTCCCGGAGATGTGGCCCCAGAGGAGATCCTTGTGGCATGGAGCCACCTCCCCCCGTCTGAGGCCACTTGGCTACTATGAGATGATTTCCACCGTCAAATCCTGACTTCTGTCTTGAGGACAAGACAGATTTTCCAGATGACAACATTGTTACGGACATTCACGATGAGGTGTGTCCATAGCGGGTCTACAAGCGGTAGGGACTGCACGAGGCGGTGACGGCGGGTGTGGCTCGGACCAATGAGGATGAACTGTCTATGGCGAGCGCGAAGGACAAGTAATATTCAGTTTATGTTTTGTTTTATGTTTATGTTATTTTGTAATGTTTGTTATTGGCACCCCTCCACTCTAAGAGGGGTTGGTTGGATTGGTTATGTTTTATCTTGGATGTGTTGTGAAAATGGTTGCTCCCTTGTTTCCTCTTAAACCCTAATCTCCTTCTCACCCTTTTGTCGCCGGCTCTCCCCCTAGTCCGGATCTCTTCTCGTACGGTAATATGTTCCCGTGAAATAGCTTGATTTGCAGGGCTAGTTCGATGCATGCTTAAAATATTTGCTTCTCATTTGCTTGTGAATTAACGTTTGCTTTTCCAAATCAATTGTTTGTGAACAAATGTGCTCTTGACTATGTGTTATTTTAATTAATTACTTGTTAATTTGCAATTGGACTAATTCATGTGCATCCACATTAAATGAGCATTTTATTCATTGGATTGTGTGTGTGCTTGCATTACTTTCGCATCTATAGGGTTGTCGTAGGCTCATTGCACTCATTGCATGTTCGCTTGTATTGCGTTTATGGTTAGACCATCACTCATCCATCACATGTAGACTCGTCTTGTGTCAGTTTGGACCGGCCATCTCAATCCCTTCTTTTGTAACTCGCGGAGATTTAAAGATTGCATGTCATTTTGTTGGCGCTGAATATACCAATTAGTGTTCCATGCCCAATTGATGTTGCTTTTGCAAGAGCTACTGGACCCGAACGAAGGAGAGAGAGAGAGATTGTGAGCCTACAAGGAATAATGTGAGTGTATATTAAAGTGAATGGTCGATGCTAAGAAAGGCTATGCTAGAAGAGGGTGGGTCCCTAGAGAGAACAAAAAATCAAATCCCTTCCCCTTACAGTTGATGACTACTTATAATATTGAGGCCTGTTTTTACTATCTCAACTTTTAAAAATCATTCCCCTTATAATATTGAATCCCCTTTCTTCTATGAGTACTATTGTATATACTAGTCCCACATTGCCTGTAACTGAGCATGTATGTTTTCACTCCTATATAAATAAACCTTGGACCTCTATTAAAGGTATCAAGCATTCTAAACCATACAACATGGTATCAAAGCACGGTTAGGACATAACTCCTCCCATGCCTCTCGTAAGATGAAACTCCTCGCATTTCTCTCGCCGCTGCCGCTCGACGTTGCCGCTCCTGATCGCAATAGTGTTGCTCAACATAGATTCCCTCTCCACTTTGATCTACGACGAACGATTCTTCCCTGCTCGACGGTGATGACGCTGCTTCGATCGTAGCTTCCTTGCTCCTTTGTGCTTCTGATCGTTGGCGTGACCTAAAGGGGCGTGACCTAAACGGGCGTGCCCCTACACTTTCCCTGTTCCTCCACCCTTTTGATCGTTGTCGTGACCTAAAGGGGCGTGCCCCTAAACTTTCCCTGCTCCTTCCCACCTCTTAAGGTAAATCTGCCATGATCTCCTCTTGATGCTTGTACGTTGTTGCTCCTGGTTGCTTCGAGAAGCCACGACGCAGCTGCTCCCGAAATCTACTGCTCCCGACCAACAATTGCCATGAAATGCTCCTTGCCCGTTTGCCCCTCTGTCGTTATGATGTAATTCCAACCTCCTGAAAGCAATATCTCTGTTGCATTGCCTTACATCTAGGTCATTGGTTCCTCAGTTACGAGCACCACTCAGACAACCGTAACTCACATTGTAACTCCAGAAGATTCCAACAATACATTTCCTCCTACTGTGATGTTTTCTACTACCATCCTTATCTCGTCTAACTTCCAACTGTGGAAAAAGGGGGTCACTATGTCCCTATCGGGTATCCGACGTATGCACCACCTTACTCGACTCCCAACTCATGTTTTGGCCAGTTCAAAATATGAGGATTTGTACAACGATGATTGTCGCATTTTTGCTCTCCTTCTGAGCTCCATAAATCCCTTCGTACAACAAATGTACAAGAACTGTGATAGCACTAAGGAACTATGAGATACCTTGCATATGATGTTCTCCCAGGAGAACAACCTCACTCGTCTTGGTGAACTTTTTCCCAAGATGGTTGAACTAAGACAAGGGGCACGTTCGGTCACCAAGTACTTAGCCGAATGGAAAGTTCTTGCTAATGAGATCTTGGATCTATGAGAGATCTCCTCTACCAGGGAGGAGCATCAGACTCAACGTGAGCACTTTGTAGTACTATGGCTACTAAATGGCCTTGATTCAAGCTTCTCGACAACAAAGACTGAAATGCTTGTGAGTCTCTCTACTCTTCAAATAGCTAGTGTGCGTCATCGTCTGACCAAAGCTGGAACATCCAGTACCCCTACCTCATCTGCTCTACATATTTTTTCTAGTGAATCGATGGCTCTTGCTTCTCGGGGTGGGAGGGGGACTAATCGTGGGGGCCGCTCTGGTCTTGGTTGTGACACCAACACGAGACATTGGACTCATTGCGGGCGTCGGGTCCACACAAAGGATACTTGTTGGGATGTTCATAGGAAGCCTGATTGGGCCTCCAAACCTCCTTTATCCTCTCGCTCTACACACCTGGCTGACTCTACTTGTATATCTGGGATTCCGAGAATAATTGAAATAACTGAGGAAGAGTATCGTCGCCTATATGCTCTTCAGATTGACTCAAACCATCCAGCCAGTATGCACTTCACAACGTCCTGTTCGATGGCTGGCAAATTCAGGAGCTTATGATCATCTTACTAGTACCCCAGATATGTTACACTCATACAAACCTCATAGTGGGTCTTCGATTACGGTTGCAGATGGATCGACAGTACCCATTGTTGGGTTTGGTAGCTGTGATGCCACACCTGACATGACTTTGTCCTCGATCACGTTCCTCAATTTGCTTACAACTTATTGTCGATTAACAAGCTTACTCTTGATTTAAATTGTATTGTTATCTTTATATCTTCTGGTTGTACTTTCCAGGAACAGTCGACGAGCCGAATTATTGGTAGAAGTAGGCTGAGTGGTGACGTGTATGTCCAGGATGAAGTCTATGTCCAGGATGAAGTCTCACCTCTTGCTTGTTTTGCTGCCTTCACCAAGTTCTTGGATCTTCATTGTTGTCATGGTCACCCGTCTGTGCATGTAATGCGCGGTTTGTGTCTTGATTTTAGGAAGGTTTCCCATCTCAACTGTGAACCATGTTTGTTTGCTAAACTCCACAGAGTTAGTTATGTTCCTCGTCTTGAAGTTCATGTTACTGCACCTTTTGATTTACTTCATTTTGATGTTTGAAGACCTTGTCCTGCCCTACGTTGTTAGGACGCATATTATGTTACTTTTATTGATAATTTCTCGCGTATAACTTGGGTGTTCTTAATGAAAAATTGTTCTAAACTGTCTTTTATTTTTCAAAATTTGTGGAATGAAATATTTACTCAATTCTCTGTTCGTCTTAAGTGTCTTCGGTCGAATAATGGTAGATAATACCTATCGCAATCTATGTCTACCTTTCTCTCTGACAAAGGCATTCTGCATCAAACAAGTTGTCTTGATACCCCCCCCCCCCCACAAAACGGTGTTGTCGAAAGAAAAAATCATCACCTCTTTGAGGCCATTCTTCATCATAAACACGTACTCAAACACTTCTGGGGTGAGGTATAACTTACCGATGCACACCTTATTAATCGTCTTCACACTCATATTTTTTAGGGGGAGACATCCTACCATACCCTTTATCCAGACCACTATGGTCCTTTCCTACCTTTAAGAGTCATTAGGTGTGTTTGCTACATTAAGGAAGTTCATCCCTCTGTCTCCAAACTTGATCCTAGCTCATTGAAATGTATATTTCTTGGGTATTATCGTAATACTAAGTGATATCATTGTTATTCTTATGCACTCCACAGATACATTATATCGTCGAATGTTGTCTTCCTTGAATCTGACTCTTACCTTCCTCGTGGATCTACACCTCCTGACCCCTCACTTGATGCTAACTTGGTTCCTCATCCCGAACCTGCGACTCTCTCCGGATGACCTCCTGTGTCCCCTTTGGGGACAGGATTACTCTCGTCGCCCTTAAGATAGTACATTGGCACAACCACCTCCGCCTTCCTCTTTCCCCGATAATACGACGACTGTTCTTCCAGAATCCCCTGCTAGTGTGCATGTGGATCCATTGTCAGTCGGCCAGGAACTCTCTATTGCAGTACGGAAAGGAAGTCGAGCTTGTCGGGACAAACCTCTCTATGTTAGTTCTTATCATGGATTATCAACTTCTCATACTGCACTGCATTCCACCTTGGATCAATACCACCTTCCATCTACCGTCGCAGATGCCAAAGCTCATCCTGGCTGGGCGACTGCTAAGCAAGATGACTTAAAAGCCCTTCAGCTTAATCAAACGTGGGACTTGGTCCCCATTGGATGAAAAAGGATTTACTCAATCAAGGTCAATGGGGATGGTTCCCTTGATCGCTTGAAGACCCGCTTGGTTGCCAATGGTTATGCTTAAACTTAAGGAGTGGATTACGATGAAACTTTTGCCCCCGTCACCAAAATGTCTTCTATTTGTATCTTCCTCTCACTTACAGCCTCTCACCAATGGCCCATGCACCAATTGGACATTAAGAATGTGTTTTCTTCATGATTCCTTAGACGAAGAGGTGTACATGGAGTAACCACCTAAGCTCGTTGCTGAGGGGGCGAGAAATAAGATGTGCCATCTCAAGAAGTCGTTATACGGATTGAAGCAATCCCCTCGAGCATTGTTTACTCGTTTCTGATATGTCGTCACTCAGTTTGGGCTTACCAAAAGTACGAAAGACATGTCTCTCTTTTATCAGAACTCTATGGCTGGTACTATCTTATTAGTGGTATATGTTGATGATATTGCTATCACAGATAGTGATTCTGAAGAGAAATTGAGATAATAAATCTCAAAGCATTTTTACATTCCAACTTCCAAACCAAAGATTTGGACTCATCGTGGTATTTCTTAGGCATTAAAGTTGCTGATTATGCTAACACCATCTTTATTTGTCAGTGCAAATATGCTCTCGGTCTCATATCTGACCTTGGGATGTCTAACTGTGGCCCTATGGATTCTCCACTTGAACCAGGGGAAATGGGTCATTATGTCGTAAGCAAACCATTTGATTAACCAGAAAAGTATCGAAGAGTAGTTTGGAAACTGAACTATCTTACCATGACTCGTCCTGACATTGTTTGTGTGTAAGTAAGGATAGTCAGTTCATGGCTGCTCCAACTACCTCTTAGTGGGAATTTGTATACCGAATCATCAGATGCATAAAGAAAGAACCTGGACTCGGGATATTGTACAAGAATCGAGGTCATATAAATATAGAGGCGTGTTGTGATTCTGATTGGGTTGGTTGCTTAGCCGCTCAAAAGTCAACCACGGGATTTATTATCTTTATGAGTAGACATATTGTCTCCTGAAACAAACCATGGTTGCCCGATTTAGTGCAAAAGCGGAATATCGGGCAATGTCTCACACTGTTGCTGAGATTATGTGGATTAGATGGACTCTTTGTGAAATCGGATATCCAACTCAAGATCTCACTCCTCTATGGTGTGATAATCAAGTTGCAATACATATAACTACTAATCATGTATTTCATGAACGCACAAAACACACAGAGGTCGACTATCACTTTGTAATGCAAAAGTATGAAGGGCTTATTTCTCTAAGTCATGTGAAGACCGAAGATCAAGTTGTAGATATTCTTACCAAGGGAGTTACGAGTGTAGAATGAACTTTATATGTAACAAGTTAGGCCTGAGTAGTTTCCACGGCCCAACTTGAGGGGGAGTGTTATATATATTAGTCTCACATTGCCTGTAATTGAGCATGTATGTTTTCTCTCCTATATAAATAAACCTTGGACCTCTATTGGAGGTATCAAGTCTTCCAAACCATCCAACAAGTACTATTCATTGAGAATACATATGACTGTATAACACTGAATGGTTGTTATGATCTCCGGATCAAAGAGCTCAATTATGCAACCGAATCACTCCCTTGGTTTAATAAATTTTGGAAATAATTGCTTTGCTTTGTTAAGGCTGCACCACTTGACTAACTATGGTCATTTTTGAACCCCTTCTACTAATGTGATAACTGTCTTTTCCCCTTCAAGTACTTTTTGCTCTCTTTTCTAGTGGAGCATCTTCAACTAGTTCTTTGTTCCATTGTCCCAGCCCCAAATCATCCAAGGCGGTACGCCTAATATAGATGATTCAATTAGCCTAAAGTTTACAAATTTAGAAGATTCTGTAATTATATAACAAAAACAACACTCAAGCCTTCATCCCACTATAATGGGGTCGGCTATATGGATCCTTTGTCGTCATTGTGCCCTATCTTTCCTAATAGTTTAATTTCAAGTCTTTATCGGTGGTCCCCTGATTAACATGCCTATTGACTAAACTCTCACAACGCACAGGTGCCTCTAATGATATCCTTTGTACATATCCAACCGATTTTAGTCGAGCTTCTCGCATCTTCTTTGCAATTGATGTCACCCCTATATTAAGAATTCCAAATTTTATCCAGTCTCATGTGTCCACACAAGCAACACCTTGGTGTTTATTGTTTGCAGATGATATCGTTTTGGTTGATGAGACGCGCAAGGGAGTAAATGCAAAACTTATATTTTGGTGATACACTTTAAAAAAGAAGGGTTTTAGGTTGAGCAAGGCAAAGTCTGAGCATATGAAGCTTAAATTTAGCAGTGCAAGAAGGATGGATGACTTCCTTATTAAGTTGGGTGATCAAGATATTTTCCGTAGTGTGTGTTTTAAATATCTTGGATCGATAGTTCAAAAATACGAAGGTATTGATAAAGATGTGACACATAAAATCTAAGCGGGTTGGTTGAAGTGGAGAGGCACATCGTGGATCTTATGTGATCGTAAAGTACCATTAAAACTTAAGGGCAAGTTTTATCGTACTGCAATTAGACTAGTGATGCTCTATGGTTCTGAGTGTTGGGCAGTGAATTGTGTACATGAGCAAAAAATGGGAGTTACGGAGAAAAGAATGCTTAGGTGGATGTGTGGACACGCGAGACTAGATAAAATTCGGAATGAATGTATCAGGGATAAGACAGGAGTAGCACCAATTGCAAAGAAGATGCGAGAAGCTCAACTAAGATGGTTTGAACACGTACAAAAGAGACCATTAGAGGCACCTGTTATGCGTTGTGAGAGTCTAGTCACTAGGCATGTTAAACGAGGGAGGGGTGGACCAATAAAGACTTGGAATGAAACTATAAGGAAAGACATGATGTACTTAGACATTAGTGAGATTATGACAAAAGATAGGGCACAATGGCGACAAAGGATCCATATAGCCGACCCCACTATAATGAGATAAAGGCTTGAGTGTTGTTGTCGTTTGTTGTCGTGGGTCCACACATCTACCTAAGCATTTTCATCTCCGCAACTCCCATTTTTGCTCATGTGCACAATTCACTGCCCAACACTCAGAATCATAGAGCATTGCTAGTCTAATTGCAGTGCAGTAAAACTTGCCTTTAACTCCTTTAAGTTTAATTATGTTACTTTATAGCTTTTTAAAATTTATTCAAACAGGTGCTCTCGTGTGAAGGATGACAACTGAAAAGTATAGCAAAGACAACAGATTACTATGATGAAAATAGTACGCTTATACGCACAACTTTAGTTAAGTGTGTACTTGGCATGCTAATGTGGACTTCAATAATAAATAAATGCTAAATCAATAAACCTTCGGAGTTATACCTAGCCCACTAAATAAATCATTATCTCAAAGAAAATGCATTAAGATGTGGGTAAGATACACTCACAAGAGATGACTGAAGGTCATCAGATAAACAAACACTGAAACTAACACAAGTGGGTGATGGAAGGTCAACTGAGTCTCTTCTTTCAGTTAGAGCATTACTTTTACAACTGGAACAAGGAGTGGCATCCCTTACATCCTCATCAATGAAAGCATCATGGCCAATGCCTGAACAATGAAAGAAATAAGTTTAGAAGAGAAACTTGCAATGAAGGAGATATGAATGCTCAACTTTTTATCTGAAAAATAAGAAACTCAAAGGTGGAAACAAATCGGTAGATTGCCAAAACTCTCCTTCACCAATTTCAGATTAACTTTACTTACACTCATGAACTTTTATACTGCTGTGAAGGCCACTTTCAGCTACATAGTAGGACTTGCTGGAAAAAAAATCCCAAAATAATTTAAAAGAACATGGAAGTATGATTATTTGACATGTTGAGCATATTAGATTGACATTCATGAAGCCTATTTACTTATTGTGAGAGAAAGATGAACAGCATTCTGTTTCTTTTTATATTTTGCATGAACTTGAGGGTAAAGCTTAAGATGTACATGTTATAGAGTTTTGAAAGAGGCTGTGTGTGTGAGTGTGTGGTCCCTCGGAAAGGAATTTGTATGATGCCACAGAAGCAGTTTTTCAATCAACTGGAAATACCAACAATGAGATTTGGCTCCATTTGGGAAGGCAGAACTTATCACACCGACAGAAAATGGAGCTCGGGTGACAAATGACACTCAAAATAGAGTTTGTAGCTTTCCACCGCAGCGCAGTTCCAAAATGGAGATTACCCATTCAATTTCATTTCTCCGGCATAATGAATAAAAAACCGGAGCCAAAACAGAATACCAAATAGAGTCTTCCTTTATTCAATTTACCTTTCATCTGAAGATCTCCATTCTCTTCACTGGTTGACATCAAAATTTCCTTCTTCTCGCTAGCACAAAGTAACATAGGGTTGGAAGAAACAACAGAAATGAGTTCACATGGGACTGTAATTTCTGAGCCAAAGGTTGCATTCTCGTCTTGGCATGCAGGTTCTTCTTCTCCATTTATGAAGCTAGTTTCAATCGCAAGTTCAGCAAATTTATCATCAAGAGTGTTATGGCATATTCCATCTGATGTTAGGCAAACTTTATCAGCAACTCCATCTGGTTCAATCATACTGATGCCCATTTGACTGCATTCTGCATGTTTGAGATAAATTATCATTAGTTTGATAACTAAATGATCTACCAATCATTAAAATCAGTAACTAGTTAGACCAAACATCAACTCCTTGCCCTCATCCTGAATGAAGATGCCTAATATACAGTTATTGAAGAATTTATAAAAAAAATTGGTCCCTTTGAATTTTGAAAGAATTTTGTTTGGCACCAGAGAACCATTTCTTCAATGAACCGGATACACCACCAATGAAATTTCCATAGTTCAACTTACCTTTGAGCTGAAGACCTCCATATTCTTCACTGCGTGGTACCAGATTTTCCTCCTTAATGGTGCCACAAACTAATATGCAGTTGGAAGAAACTACCGAGACTGAGTGCTCATTTTGGCATATAGAATCTTCCTGTTCATTTACATCCAAGCAAGTTCCAGTTGCTATTTCTGTTAAATTTTCATCAAGAGTGTTGTAGCATATTCCATCTGCTGTCAGGAAAATTTTAGAAGAAATTCCATTTGGTTCAATCATATCAGACTCCATTTGATTTCTTTCTGCACGATCAAAATAAATTATCACAAATTTGGCAACTAAATGATCTACTAATGGATCAAACATTAACATGATGCCTAATACACAACTGAAGGAGCCATTACAAAGTCTATGGTTCCTTTGAAAGCATTTTGTTTGGTACCAGAAAAGCACTTCTTCGATGAACTGAGAACCACATTTTCATAGTTTAACTTACCTTTGATCTGAAGATCTTCATATTCTTCATTGGTTGATATTAAACTTTCCTTTTCATTGCTGGGGAAGACTAATGTGTGGTTCGAAGAAATTTCTGAGATGTCTTCACATGGGGCACTAATTTTTGAACCAAAGTTTGCGTGCTCATTTTGGTATGTAAGTTCCTCATGTCCATTTACGTTGAAGCTAGTTTCAGTTGCTATTTCTGCTAAATTTTCATCAAGAGTTTTGTAGCATTTTCCATCTACTGTTAGGAAAAGTTTATCAGGAATTGCATCTGGTTTAATCAAATCAAACTCCACTTGACTGCATTCTGCGTGTTCAGGATTAGATAGAACATTCGTATTCTCACTATGTGGCTCACTGATAAGTATTTCAAGGTTGTGTGAAGTACTTTCTTCCATCTCACCATTAGTTCCCATTTTATGTGAATCACTAATTTCAGGTAATGCCAGTTTGTTATCCGAATGTGCTTTAAAGGTGAAATTCCTAGTTTTTTCTATATCATCAGGCTCATTTGCAAATGCCTCGAAATTCTCCGCATCTAACTTTATCAGCTCAGTAGGATCTTTTACGTTTGGCTCCTCAACTTTGTTTGCTTCATCAACAGTAGCATCCACATTTCTACAAGCATCTAACTTTATCAGCTCAGTAGGATTTTTTATGTTTGATTCCTCAACTTTGTTTACTTCATCAACAGTAGCATCCGTATTTCTACACAATGCTTGTTCAGAATCATCAAATACATTCTCGCATTCTTTGCAATTTGAATCATAATTAAGAGGTTCCTTGCACACAATTGGAACTTTAACAACTACTTGAATGATAGGATCACTCTCAACGACCTTAGCGCTAGGGAAATCAAACTGAGCGGATTCTTTTCCCCTCTCTAACATTTGAGTGACATCATTGTTGGATTGGCTCTGCTTAACTTCAAAAGCATGAGACACTTTCTTCCTCTTAGAGAGTGGAACCAAATCAGGTTTTAATTCAGTAATACACCTTTCTTTTGCGCATCTGCCTCGTTTTTTTTTCACTCGAAAGTCTACTCTTTCCAAGGAGCTAGTTCCAAAGATTCTTGCTGTAAATAGCAACCCGCCCGTGTAAGTAAAGAGCACAAACTCTCCCACGGTTATCGAATGAGCTGAAAAAAATTCATCCCACCCTTTTTGAAAAGCCAATGAACCATCTACCATTGAAATCTTAACATTCCAATACTTCCCATCAGTATCTTCAATATAAACGAACTTCTTTTCCAAGTCTTTCAAGGTACAAGCTGCCATGGGTGGAATATACTACAAGTGGGAAGAAAGTAACCCTATGTTAGAAAGCTGCATCCAGTCTATAAGAAAACAGAAAAAAAAAAGGAAAAATCAGATAAAAGGGATTTCATCATGCATAAAATTCCAACAAAGACACCACCTTTGCTTCACAAATTCAGGGTCATTGAAGAATTTTCTACTCAACCTCACTTAAAAACAGCATCAAACTAAGAGATCAATTAAGATTGACAGCTACTTTTCTTGTCTTTTACTTCTATGTGAAATTGAATGGAAAGTTTGGCCCGAAGAAATTGGAGGGAACACAACTTCATATTGGTACTTGGTCATAATATAATTAATAAATAATTGAATTTACCTAAGAAATGTCAATAAACCTAACATTAAGAACTCCTAACAAACCTTGAGGGAAAATAGGCAGAAAAATTGATGGAGTAATTGCTATGATTCATATGTGACATGTTCAATTACCAAAACAAAAAACAAATTTCAATTGTTCATCAAAAAAACAAGGAAAAAGACTACATTTTTCACTCAATTCACATCAATCAAACAAAACGGCAAAAATTAATTTCAATTCTTTCTCTTATCATTTTCTTTTTCTATCTTTCAATTCTTACAAAACGAGCATAGCTGGATATCAAGAAATCATGAAAATGATGCCATGGAAAAAAACAATCAATTGCATGAAGGGGAGCGTGCATACCAATACTTTATTGAAGTCCCCAATCATGATCTTAAAGAATGAAAATGGGCCTGGAGAAGACGGCGGAGGAAGAGATGGCGGCGACGGAGCCTGCGGCGACGGAGAACGGGGTTTCCTCCCACGTTTGGCCTTCAATGGCGTGGGAGGACATTCCAAGGATTCCTGCTTCTTCCTTCGCCTCTCTCTGCCGATCAGCCTCTCCTCCGTTTTCATTCTCCCCTCTTAAACCCTAGGAAAACCGCAACCAAAACTCAGCCCAAAGCTAAAACCCCACCTCTCTCCGCAGCAACCATCCTTTTGTTTTACAGTTTTAGTATGCACAAGGATACATTGCTCGGAGCCTATTGTATCATATTCTTTCAGAATTGTCATCCTCCGACCGAATTATTCTGTTCATATAAATTTTGTTAGGGTGTTTATATTTGGCGGTTGTTATACCGGGAACAATTTTGTCTATTCGCAGATCAAATTTTTACTTGTTTTAACATCTTTAGTATTCATTTTAGAATTCCTCGATCTTTATCCGCAGCTATAACGCTCTCATGCCCTAACCCCTGGCGAAAGCGATTCCGCCGCAGCAACGCCCCGTCTTCCTTGGTTAGTCACCCCCACTCGACGTCGACATCTTCGGAAACATCCGCTTCCTCGATTGAGCCATCGGTTGAGCCCGACGTAGCCTGTCCGACAAGTTGTGCCCTCTTTTCCGGCGGTTCTCACTTTTCCGTCCACGTAAAGCCTTGTCGGGCCCGATTTCAACCATCTCCTCACTGGCGACCGCATAAACTGAGGCTTTGCACCAAATGTAGGTAAGCCTTTTCTTCCCTTTACATTCTGCAGGTTTAGGGCAGGCCAATATTGTTTGATTTTTACTTCCTTTTCATTCTAGGGCATATGAAAAGGGATTCTTAATGCTTGTTTAACCATTGCCTCTTAATTTCAACAGTGAATCTTAATATCTGCATGCCAATGCTAGAACGGGCGGCCTGTGTTTCGGCCAGAACGGGCAGCAACTTTGTCGCCCGTACTGGCCGCCGCCCCTCACAGGGGCGGCCCGTGTCTCGCCCAGAACGGGCGGAAATTCTGCCGCCCGTTCTGTCTGCCACCCCTCACAGGGGTGGCCCCTGTTTCGCCCAGAATAGGCGGCGATTTTGCCGCCCATTCTGGTCGCCGCCTCTCACAGGGGCGGCCCCTGTTTCGCCAAGAACGGACGGCGATTTTGCCGCCCGTTCTGGCCTCCGCCCCTCAAAGGGGAGGCCCCTGTTTTGCCCAGAACGGGCGGCAGTTTTGCCGCCCATTCTGGTTGCCGCCCCTCAAAGGGGAGACCTCTTTTTCGCCCGGAACTGGCGGCAATTTTGCCACCCGTTCTGGTCGCCGCCCCTCACAGGGGCGGCCCTTGTTTTGTTCAGAACGGGCGGCAATTTCGCCGCTCGTTCTACCCCCCCCCCCCCCCCCCACCCCCCACCCCCCCCCACAGGGGCAGCCCTTGTTTCTTCCAGAACGGGCGGCAATTTCGCTGCTCGTTCTGGCCACCGCCCCTCACAGGGGCGGCCCCCGTTCCGCCCAAAATGGACGGTGGTTCTGCCGCCTATCCTCTGCCGGCATCGCCAATGGGCGGTTTTCTCTTCCCCTCGGTCGACCAGCCTCTTCTCGATGGCCGGCTAAGTCCCTCCGGTCAAGCGTAACCCTTGTCGGCGGGCAACCTTCCCCGTCGTCACCACCGCCGCCCGTGTTCCTTGTGATTCTCTCCAGAACTCATTTTCTTGATTCTTGATTCTGCCTTAGGGATCTAACTCAGACTGTTAAGTCCTTCTTTGAGTAACCTCCCTCTGATACCACTTGATAGTTTTACTTTCAAGACTACCTAAACACCTAGAGGGGGGTGAATAGGTACTTTTCCTTGATTTAACTTAAGGCAGAATATAACTACAGTTCTTTGAATAAATCAGATATTACTATAGCTAACACAGCACAGCTGTTAACCCCAAAATCGGCAATCCTCTCCAAGGAGCCTATTTTTTCGGCTTTTCTCTTACAGGTTCCCACCCGTCAGGAGCAGACTAACCCTGATGTCCATCGTGTCCGCGCAAGGCGGACTGCCGGGTCTGAAGTCGCCCAAGGATAGATGCTCCGCCAGCCGCCCGCCAGGGGCGGCCTCCGCCTGCTGGGCGGACTCCCCCCGGAGTCCGCCCAGGTCGCCCGCTAGGGGGCGGCCTCCGCTTGCCAGGCGGACTCCCCCAGAGTCCGCCCAGGCCGCCCGCTAGGGGGCGGCCTCCCCGGCTGGACGGACTCCCCCTGGAGTCCGCCCAGGCCGCCCGCTAGGGGGCGGCCTCCGCTTGCCGGGCGGACTCCCCCAGAGTCTGCCCAGGCCGCCCGCTAGGGGGCGGCCTCCCCGGCTGGGCGGACTCCCCCTGGAGTCCGCCCAGGCCGCCCGCTAGAGGGCGGCCTCAGCTTGCCGGGCGGACTCCCCCAGAGTCCGCCCAGGCCGCCCGCTAGGGGGCGGCCTCCCCGTCCGGGCGGACTCCCCCTAGAGTCCGCCCAGGCCGCCCGTTAGGGGGCGACCTCCGCTCAGTCTGCCTGCTCAGGCTGTTCCGCCTGCTTGCTCCTCAGGTCACTCAGCCTGCCTGCTCTCTTCTAGCTGCCAATCGGAAGTCTGCCCCAGCAGAGAAAAGGTCAGTCCGCCGAGTCCGCCGAGATCGTCAACCTCATCTTTCTCAGTCCGCCGAGGTCGTCAAGGTGACGTCACTGGGCCCCGCTTCAAGAAGATTCTCCCCGGGCCTATAAATACCCCCCAAGACCTCTCATTCTGCACGCGTGAGAGGAGAACTGCCACCTTGATCAAAGCCTGCGGACTCAGTTTTCCAGGTCGTCAGAGTTGATCAAGCAAGGTCTGCGGCCTCAAATCTCCAGTCTGCCCAGGTCGTCAAGGGCTGTGGACTTAGTTTTTCTGTCAGCAGCAGCAGCTTGCGCAGCCTCCGCAGCCTCCGATTTCCAGTTCTCCCAGGTCGTCAAGAGTTGTGGACTTAGTTTTTTCTGCCCTCGACAGGCAGCTTGGGCAGCATCTGCAGCTTCAGTTCTCCAGTCCTCTGCAGCTTCTTTTACTTAGTTTCTGTCATCTCCTTCCTCAGCCGCCAGCTTCCCCCATTGTACCCTCTACTGCTCTTACATGTAATGGTGCAATAGCAAGTTGTAACTCTTCTTGAATAAAGGAAAAGCCCGTCGCAAGAGTGGCATTCAAGCCGCGGCGGGCGAAGTCTGCTGTTGCCGCTGCTAGCGGCCTCCTCTCTTCTTCTCTCCTCTCTCAGCATCAACCTGTAAAGCTAACCATTCAAGTAGCTGTCTGCTCGACAGTACCTGATCAAGCTCCCTCTCTGCTTGAGCAAGCTTCTCCTCTGCTCAAGCAAGCTTCTCCTCCGTCCCCGCAACCCTTCTTCCTTCATCCTCAGCTTGTGAGATCGAACACCCGTTAACTGGTCGGTGTCGTATTTCACGCATCAACAGTTAACACGCGACCTTCAGATCTCGATTAGACAGTGAAAGCAGTGGTTACTCATGTCAGACCATCAACCAGCCGAGAATCTTGCTCCAAGTCCAAGTGATGATCCTCTTTGGGAGGCCTTAGAGCAATCCCGCAGAGAAACTGTCCAACAGTTTCAAGCCATCAACCGTACTCTAGCAGCTCTCACACAGCAATTGGCAGCTCAATCTTCAGCAGTGCCAGCTCCTCCAATCAATCCAGCACCAACATCAGAGACTCCTCAAGTCTATCCACCGGCTTATCCGCCGGTCTATCCTCCTCTTTATACTCCAACCTTTCCGCAGGGGCCAGCAGCTCCCTTGCGATCTCAAGATGATGAGTTTGCAGCTCGTCAAAACTTCTTCCGGGAGGCTGCCCGGGGAAGTCCAGCTAAATTTTTGAACTTTCAGGGAAGTCATCCCTTCTCATCAGCTCCTGCATTTGCTCCTCCTACAGCAACCTTTTACTCCTATCCTCCTGCTCCTTTTGCAACTACTGCTCATGCTCCTTACTTTCCTTATGCAGTAGAACCAGAAGAGCCATCACCGTTTACGGAGAGCGTTCGGTATGAACCAACTCCAGTCAACTTCCGAGAGCCACGGTTGCCCATTTACACTGGGGAGACTGATCCTGTCAAGCATCTTCAAGCCTTTGAATCAGCCGTTGCTCTCAAGACCCTCTCAGATGCTACCAAGAGCAAGCTCCTCGTAACGACCTTTGATGGTCAAGTGAGAGACTGGTTCTATGGACTACGACCTCAGTCAATCTCTTCCTTTATTGATTTGCGAAGGGAGTTCCTGCTCAGATTTTCTACCTCTTCAAAGAGGAAGGGCGGTCCAGAAGCCTTCTTTGAGATCAGGCAGCGAGAGAATGAGACTTGGTCTCATTATATGGATCGTTTTCAGAAAAAAATCTTGGACATTGATATCGTTGATCAAGAAATGTACCGAGTGGCTCTCATCCACGGCCTGCGTGAAGGTCCACTAAAGTTTGAAGCTAATGTCCGAGCACCGAGGACTTATCAAGAGTTGATTGGTTTAGCCAACTCGTATATCCGCGGTGAAAAGAGCAACCCCAGCTTCGTCTCCAGGCTTGTATCAGAGAAAAATTCTTCTTCTTACAAGCAGCCTCCGAGGTCTCCTCGGAAAGACTTTCCATCTCTCTCTAGGAAAGCAAGAAGATTTCAGCATCATCATCAATACCCCTCCCAAGGCCACGATCGTGCCCAAGAACGGCTGCTACCATTGTCAATATCATCTCCGCTAGCAGCTGCAGTTCATCAGCAGCAAGAAGGTGACTTGCCAGAGTTTGAGCTAGATGAGGTCATGCAAGAAGTTAGCCAAATCATGAAGGATAAGGCATATCCCAAAAGGCCCTACCAGCCGGCGAATCAGAGATCAAGAAATTCAGACCCATTCTGTGAATTCCACAAAGAGAAAGGTCATTTAACTGAAGATTGCAAGGCCCTTCGACGATTGGTTGAAAGATTGCTCATCGAGGGCAAGATCAACGACCTGGTCAAGAATATTGATTTTGCGAAACCTTCCACCTCCAAGGGCAAGGAGTTGGCTGAGGGTCAACAAGAGTGCATGGAAATACATGATGAGGGCCGGCTGGGGCTCATTGATATTCCAAGCGAGTGCATTGATGTCGTTGACGAAGGTGTCCTTGGAAGACTATTCTGAAGCAAAGAGGACACGTTTCCCGCGTCATCAGCTATGAACAATCGCAGTTCCTCAAAGCCCCTCGCGACCATGACCGGTTAATCTTACTTTACTTTACCTTTCAAACATTCTATTTGTCAGCACTTCTAAGTGTTTCATTCTTTCATTCAATAAAGCTTACGTCAGAGAACACATACTGACACAGTTCCCTTTTTGTGATGCTTCTTCTCCATATTTTTCTCTTTGCCAAAGAGATCACTGAACCACCGAGATATCGCCAAGTCTTGCTCAGTGCCCCCTCGAGATTGTCCTCAGGCGTAAAACCACAATGACCACATATGATGAGGAGTTTTCTCATATGTATAGTGGGGGCCGTTCAACTCTCGTGCGGAGGATGACGGGGCTTCGGATCCCGGCCGATGTCTAGCGCAGTGTGAGTGCCTAGGGGAGGCCTCCTGTGATAGTTCTATCGTGCTCCGTTAGGGATACGTTACAGTTACGATGATCTTTGCTTGACAAGCAATGGCGATCAAGTGTAGCCTTGTCTCCTCGATCATCTCACAACTGTGACAACCGAACACTCTATGGTACTCTCGATCCGTGCCTCTGCGGGACTCACAACTCCGCTGATCAATCCGCAGACAAGCAATAGGCCACTTGGCGCAACTAGTCTAATTGATCAGCGATGCTTGTAACCCGAGGCAAGAGAGCAGTGCATCTGTCGATCCTTCTTAGGATTATTTCTTGTTTATTTGTGCCCTTCTAAAGGATGCGCGGCCAACCCGCTTTGGTTAGGACTACACCCAGGATGACTTTGGCAAGTGATGCATAAGGCCCACGGGGAACACCTGTGGCAGCATTCAACCTTTTTAGTTCATCCTCGGGATGTAGCCCCTATTTTCCTCTTTTTACCTTCTTACAGATGTTAGCCACACATCATTTATTCAAGGCGTATGATTCTTCTTGATTAACAAGCCATGTCATCATGAATCTAATTTCGGACTTTCTTATCTCGCTGATCTGGGTTTTCATGTCGACATTGTATCTTGATCACGCGAGGCAATCATTATCATAGTTTGACTTTAATCAGGTGATAGCAGAGTTTGCCAAATGTCTCTTCTGCTATCCGGTTATGTCCTATCATGTAAACAGTCAATAGTAGCAAGTTCCTCTCAGGTACTTGCAGCTTATTTTCTTCTTCTATCTGCTTGCTTACTCTCCTTTTGCAGAGACTAGCAGATAGTAGCAAGTTCCTCTCAGGTACTTGCAGCTTATTTTCTTCTTCTATCTGCTTGCTTACTCTTCTTTTGCAGAGACTAGCAGATAGTAGCAAGTTCCTCTTAGGTACTTGCAGCTTATTTTCTTCTTCTATCTGCATGCTTACTCTTCTTTTGCAGAGACTAGCAGATAGTAGCAAGTTCCTCTCAGGTACTTGCAGCTTATTTTCTTCTTCTATCTGTCTGCTTACTCTTCTTTTGCAGAGACTAGCAGATAATAGCAAGTTCCTCTCAGGTACTTGCAGTTTATTTTCTTTTTCTACCTGCTCGCTTACTCTTCTTTTGTAGAGACTAGCAGATAATAGCAAGTTCCTCTCAGGTACTTGCAGTTTATTTTCTTTTTCTACCTGCTCGCTCACCTTTCTTTTACAGAGATCAACAGATATCAGTAAGTTCCTTTCAGATACTTGCACCTTACTCTCCTATCATATCTGTTGCTTACCTTTCTTTTGCAGAGATCAACAGATACCAGCAAGTCCTTTTCAACTCAGGTACACACAAGATGTACCTCCTTTTACCTGTATTGACTTTTTCTTCGCAGGTAAAATATGGGCACTGACAGATCTTTCCGAGGAGAGGCATCAGGTTCTATCTCTCCTAATCTCTAATTTTTTCTCTCCTGATTTTTGAGGGGAGGATCACGATTTTTGTGGGTCTCCTACTTTTTTGAAGTTCCCTTCGGAACTTAAAAAAGTGTGGGGATTATGTTAACCCCAAAATCGGCAATCCTCTCCAAGGAGCCTATTTTTTCTGCTTTTCTCTTACAGGTTCCCACCCGTCAGGAGCAGGCTAACCCTGATGTCCATCGTGTCCGCGCAAGGCGGACTGCCGGGTCTGAAGTCGCCCAAGGACAGATGCTCCGCCAGCCGCCCGCTAGGGGCGGCCTCCGCCTGCTGGGCAGACTCCCCCTGGAGTCCGCCCAGGTCACCCGCTAGGGGGCGACCTCCGCCTGCTGCCGGGGGGACTCCCCCTGGAGTCCACCCAGGCCGCCCGCTAGGGGGCGGCCTCCGCTTGCCGGGCGGACTCCCCCGGAGTCCGCCTAGGCCGCCCGCTAGGGGGCGACCTCCCCGGCTGGGCGGACTCCCCCTAGAGTCCGCCCAGGCCGCCCGCTAGGGGGCGGCCTCCGCTTGTCGGGCGGACTCCCCCGGAGTCCGCCCAGGCCGCCCGCTAGGGGGGGCCTCCCCGGTTGGGCGGACTCCCCCTGGAGTCCGCCCAGGCCGCCCGCTAGGGGGCGGCCTCCGCTTGCCGGGTAGACTCCCCCAGAGTCCGCCCAGGCCGCCCGCTAGGGGGGGCCTCCCCGGCTGGGCGGACTCCCCCTGGAGTCCGCCCAGGCCGCCCGCTAGGGGGCGGCCTCAGCTTGCCGGGAGGACTCCCCCAGAGTCCGCCCAGGCCGCCCGCTAGGGGGCGGCCTCCCCGGCCGGGCGGACTCCCCCTGGAGTCCGCCCAGGCCGCCCGCTAGGGGGCGACCTCCGCTCAGTCTGCCTGCTCAGGCTGTTCTGCCTGCTTGCTCCTCAGGTCACTCAGCCTGCCTGCCCTCTTCTAGCTGTCAATCGGAAGTCTGCCCCAGCAGAGAAAAGGTCAGTCCGCCGAGTCCGCCGAGATCGTCAACCTCATCTTTCTCAGTCCGCCGAGGTCGTCAAGGTGACGTCACTGGGCCCCGCTTCAAGAAGATTCTCCCCGGGCCTATAAATACCCCCCAAGACCTCTCATTCTGCACGCGTGGGAGGAGAACTGCCACCTTGATCAAAGCCTGCGTACTCAGTTTTCCAGGTCGTCAGAGTTGATCAAGCAAGGTCTGCGGCCTCAAATCTCCAGTCCGCCCAGGTCGTCAAGGGCTGTGGACTTAGTTTTTCTGTCAGCAACAGCAGCTTGCGCAGCCTCCGCAGCCTCCGATTTCCAGTTCTCCCAGGTCGTCAAGAGTTGTGGACTTAGTTTTTTCTGCCCTCGGCAGGCAGCTTGGGCAGCATCTGCAGCTTCAGTTCTCCAGTCCTCTGCAGCTTCTTTTACTTAGTTTCTGGCATCTCCTTCCTCAGCCGCCAGCTTCCCCCATTGTACCATCTACTGCTCTTACATGTAATGGTGCAATAGCAAGTTGTAACTCTTCTTGAATAAAGGAAAAGCCCGTCGCAAGAATGGCATTCAAGCCGCGGCGGGCGAAGTCTGCTGTTGCCGCTGCTAGCGGCCTCCTCTCTTCTTCTCTCCTCTCTCAGCATCAACCTGCAAAGCTAACCATTCAAGTAGCTATCTGCTCGACAGTACCTGATCAAGCTCCCTCTCTGCTTGAGCAAGCTTCTCCTCTGCTCAAGTAAGCTTCTCCTCCGTCCCCGCAACCCTTCTTCCTTCATCCTCAGCTTGTGAGATCGAACACCCATTAACTGGTCGGTGTCGTATTTCGCGCATCAACAACAACAATCACAATCAAACACACATCACAGATTGCACACAGATTTATAGTGGTTCCCCAAGGTCTGGGTACATCCACTTTCCCCCTTCACCTATCTAGCAGTATGCTAGAGTCGGCCTAACTTCTTCCTTTAACTCAGATCCTCAGATCCTACAGCTCAGAATCCAGAAGGATTCCTACAACTCAGGCTAACAAGCCCTACCTCAGCCTTGCCACAAGACCTATAACTCAGAGAATACCTTCTCCTACAACTCAAGCTAACAAGCCCTACCTCAGCCTTGCCACAAGGCCTACAGCTCAGAGAATACCTTCTCCTACAACTCAGGCATAAACAGCCCTACCTCAGAGAATAAATCTCCTACACTCAGCCTTTATAAAATATGCTTACAACTCAGATCTATGAATAGATCCTACAGAATTTGATAAGGAATTTTAGTAATCTCTTACCCCTATTGAGAGAGAAGGGATAAGAACTTTCTTGATCAGCTTCTTGAAGAGGTTGATGGCTGAAATCAACTTGATCTTAGCTTTCTTCAAAGCTTCTTGAATCTGAACTTAGTTGGGTTGATTTCCTTTGAATAAAACTGACTTGCAGCTTCCTTCTTAGACTTCAGAAATAGATCTGAATCTTCTTGACAGATTAGTTCAGTATCTGCTTCTTGAGAGACCTGTGAATGTCTCCTCCTTGTCTTCAAATAGCTGGATCTCTCTCTATCCAAACCTCTTGAAGATACCTCTGAATTCTTGATTGAATTCTACTTAGACAGAATCTGAATAGTAAACTACTTCAGATCATCTTCTTAGATCTTCTCACGAAGATCTTCTTCTTTGTTACTTGTACTTTCTTGATCAGAGATTAATCTCTAATTCTGTTAGTGGTGACAATACTTTTTCTCTTTTCTATGTTGTTCTTTTTCTTCTTCTGAATCCATCTATTTATAGACTTCATCCTTTGTAACCGACTGATCCGGTTTATAACTAACTTCTGACAAGTCTGACAGCTTCAGTAAACCTGTCATAACCCACAGATGTCAAGTCTTCAAACAGTTCTTGAGCCTTTGACTCTGTCAGCAAAGCGTCGAGTCTGTCTGCCATAAAGTGTCGAGACCATCTGTCAATACGTGTCGACACAAGTGACTTAAGTGTCGACACAACCTTTGGTGATGTCGACAAAGCTGCCTTGATGTCGACAAAGCTCCTTGATACTGCATCTTGAGAATGTGTCGACACTGATTATTTGTGTCGACACAAACACTTCACCATTCATCAGCAATCAACTTGGTCTAGACTCAGTTGTGTGTCGACACAAGTCCTGTGTGTCGACACAGTTGATGTCGACTCAGAACATAGTGTGTGTCGACACTGCCTCCAGGTGTCGACACAGTTGTTGTCGACTCTGCCTCTGTGTGTCGACACTGCCTCCCGGTATCGACACAGTCGATGTCGACTATAATCTTCTGTGTGTCGACACTGCCTCCCGGTGTCGACACAAATTCTCTGAAGTGTCGACACAGCTATTTCCAAGTGTCGACACAATCTTACTGAAGTGTCGACACATGGACTTAGAATATTTTTCCTGCATTCTAGCACATTCTTAACCTGCACATATAAACTCAAAATAACATCAAATACACCTTGATGTATATCATTGAGCTAAGTGAGGCTTCTCCAAATCAGGTACACATTTTCCAATGTACCCAACATCCTCCTTGGCACATTTCCCATCATACTTGATGGCTGGTTTGGTGGCCGAAGGAGTGAGGGCAGTAAAGCCCTATCCAACCATGATGAGTAGGTGGGCTCCTCTTTGAGGAAAAATTCCAAGAAAATAAATTTAGGGGGGGTTAACCAAAGTCAACCCTAGGGTGGGTCCCTCTTACCGGTCAAAGTGGGTCCAAGTCTTCGGGGGTCGGGTCAAAGTTGGGGTATCATGGCATAATTTGTGTATGCACGCTTTTCAGTGCACGACTGTGCTCGATTTGACCACAAATTGACCACCCGTCGTCGAAACTGACCGGAGCGAACTCTATTGACTTCGCATTGACCATACGAATCCAATGCCACTTATCGGGGTCGAATCGGAGTTCGTTTGCTAAATAACCAAATTTGCGCGTCAGGCCGCACTAAAACGGTCAAAACGCTCATAATTGTTATTAGACTTCGGATTGCAGCATAACAAATTCCAATGTGTTCGTATCGACTATACAAAGTCAAAAAAACTAACAGAACTTAGATTGGAGTTCTCTAGCTTGATATTCAAAAATCTCGTTTTTGCGACATTCTTCGAGGAACGGCCATATCCACAATATGACCTCGAAAGTCAACAGAATGAGTTCCAACGCACTCGTATTAACTATAATGTTGAAACCGGAATTCGGTCTCTGTGGAATTTGAGACCCTAGTAGGGGGCAACTTTCACCTAATTCTCCAAAGCGAGAGCTCTTAGCCGATCTCGTTGAACTAAGGATTAAACCCTGGGCTACAGCGCAGAGGTCCCACCACACACTCGTAAGATCTTAGAGCGCTTCCCCTCCTTAGCCAATGCTGAGCTAGACACCTTGGGGAGAAGAAGAAAGCCTGAATCTGTTGCCCTCTCCAAGGTACCTTAAGGGTCTATTTAAAGTTTTTCGAGTCTAGTCTGCTGATAACGGAATTCCGCTTTTTAGTTTTACTAAATGCACCCCAAAGTGGTCTGCCAACAGCCAAACTCCACATTTTGGAGGGGATATTAGCAGACCTAAAGAGGTATCCTGGAGTTGGCGAGTGCTTGATGAAGCTGTGACTCGCCACTCGCCCCAGGGTGTCTGGATCTCGCCCCTGTGGGGCTACATTCGCCCCAGGGTGACTGGATCTCGCCCCTGGGAGGGCTGCATTCGCCCCAAGGTGTCTGGAACTCTCCACTGGGTATGCACTCGCCCTAGGGTGCCTGGATCTCGCTCCTAGGGGATGCACTCGCCCTAGGGTGTCTGGATCTCGCCCATAGCGATTGCACTCGCCCAGGGGGGCTGAACTTGCCTTTGGGGGTCTAATCACGCCCCTAGGTAGATGAATTACGAGTTATACATATATGTGGTCAAATGAACTGACAGAACTCAAATAGAAGTTCTCTAGCTCGATATCCCCGTCTAGGGTCATCTCTTACCTCATTATGGGTCATGGATAGAGGTTCATGTCACTTTTATTGGGGCTCACTAGGGTTCAAGTGTCCCAATAAAAGTCGGGATGTTACACACTATCTCGCCAGAAAATCTCATAGCTTTATCTCTCCTCTAGAGTTGTTTGTCCTCAAATGAAGGTTAGGGAGTCTATTTATAATTTTCCGGAGGGTTATGATGGTAATTATGTCGGGGAGTGATTTGTGTTGAAGAATGACGTCGCTCCATTTTGGTCACCTGGATCACCAATTTCGCCGAAATGACGGGAGTGCCCCCGAGCAGTTTGGGCGGCTGAGCAGGTTGTCCAGCAGCGGTGGTGGTCGGAGGTGGCCGGCGGCAGCGGAGGTGGTCGGAGACGGCTGGGAGCACGCGCGTCCGCGCTGGGAGCGCGCGCGTCCGCGCTGGGAGCATGTGCGGTCGCGTTGGGAGCGCGACGTGTGCGGACACGCTTAGGTGGTTGCGTGTGCGGTCTTTCCTTCTTCTTGGATGTTTTCGGACCTTTAGGGTGAGCCCAGCTTTCTGTGCATGGCTCGTATGGTCGGGTTGGCTTTCCCCCGTGTCCTTGGCCAGAACCCTTCTGGTTTGGCTTTAGAAAATTCAGATGGAACTCCATCAAATGTAAACCAATTTGCAAAAAAAAACTAGCTCATGTCTTTTAGTTTACAAATTATAAAATTGATCATGGGGAAAAATTACATTTTAAATTTTTTTGTGTTAGGGTCTACAAATATCAATTTGAGGGTTGCAGATATCGAAGATCTACAAATAACGGTTTGAGATATGTAAATATAAGTGTTCCTGAAAAATGTTCAGGTTGTATACCTAAATCACCTAGACGGGGGTGAATAGGTGAGTTGTGCGTTTATTTGCAGAATAAAAATTAAGCGAACTATGCATAGAAAATTAACCAAGCAATCACAGACGACACCAAGAGTTATAGTGGTTCCCCAACCTTGGGTACGTCCACTTTCCACTCACCGATCTAGCAATGCACTAGACTCAGCTACTCCACTAATCTCGGATTGAAAACAATCCTACTACTCGGAACAACGTTCCTACAACTCGATCCAAAAACAGGATCTACACTCAGAAGAGAAAAACTTCCTACAATAACTCGGAGAACAAAGCTCCTACACTCGGAGAAGATTCTCCTACAAGAATAAATTGGAATAAGAAATACAAACAGTAATATCTCTCAGATCTGAAAACTTCTGTCTTTCTTCTTTCTTGAAATGGTGACACGGCCAGTCATACGGCCGTGTCAAAATTGACACGGGCGTGTCTACCCTGTGACACGGGCGTGTTGGAGCCCGTGTTCTGGTCTGGTTTGAGACGGTTCAGGCACCGCTTAGGGCACACAGCCTGTGACACGGGCATGTCACAGGCCGTGTCAAGTCAAATTTGGACTTTTGGGCAGATCTTGGCCATCCAATTATTTCTATTTGGATCCAATGGCCCAGGTGCTTTCCTGTAGTGATCAGGCTGAGGGTTGACCTCTTCTCTCATTCATATCAAGAGAGAAAAAGGGAGAGCTTGGGGGAAAGAGAAGGAGGAGAAGAGCAAGGCTTTGGTGGTGCTCATGCGGTCCGATTCGAGATCTGAGGCTAGGTTTGTGGAGGCAAAGCTGTTGCGGTGCTTTCCAACCGGCCAGATTTTTGATGGCTCCCAAGAGATCGCCAAGGGTAATGATCTTCCTTCTTGGACATGTGAAGTCTTCCTTTATGCATGAGTAAGTAATCCTCTCCACCAAAAGGTGGAAGAAGTGAGTGATTCCAGTGGGTGATAGTTGCTATCCCCAGCTTGAGTCTGCATCTAGACCCGTAAATGTGTAGTACGGGATAGGCATGCTGTGTGAAGTCCATCTGGACAGGTTGGTCTGTATTGGTGATGTTGCATTTACGAACCGAAGAAGACTCCGCGGAGACTCGTGTAGTTAGTGGGGTCGATGGGTTGTGCCTATGAAGGAGAGTAGCAGGAAGTATTGGAATAAGGAATTCCAGGAAAACACCCTTGTAATGCTTGTGTAGTAAAGACCAGTTTTCTGGCACTGCATGAATGACAGGGTTTGGGTTGAGTTTGGGTGCATATAGAGAGTTCTGTTGAACCCGCCAAGCGACCGCGAAGGATGCCGGCATTGACTCCCCTTTTGGATTGTGAAGCCAGTCCTTGGTGGACATTATCGCTATTGTGAGCTGCGAGCTCTTAAAAGGCATCTTGTCGAACAGGAAAGGTGAAGCTGACCCGCGCCTTTAATTGTAGCCGCAAGTACGATGTGCTTGGTGATGGCAAGGCGATTTGAGCAACGAGGGGTGGTGGATCTGTACCTGCGTTATGCTGGCTGTACAAGAGAGTGTCAAGGCATTGGGCTTTCGTCAGCAGCATAATTAGAGTCTTAGGCCTGCGCGCCACCAAGACTAAATGCTCAATGGTGTTGATCCCGATTCGCCGGTGTACCCAAAAGTGTGCCTGAGAGCACAAATCATCGGTCTAGGTGGCCGACGGTTGTGATGGATTGCTTGTGCGTGAGAGCACAATATGTATGATATATCTATTGATGTATTGCTCTACAGGCAAGGAATGTCACTGCCCCGGGAAAGGGGTAGGATTGTTATAAATTGGTCAACTGAATGCTGACCGTTGCCTTGTTTGCCACCTTCTGGGTGGATTGTCCTTGTGCAGGTGCTGGAGAGCCGAGCGGGAAGTGAAGGGATGATGTCCCTGCTGCTGCTGTTGCCGCTCTTGCCGCTGCTGTTACTGCTAGCCCTTGAAGTCTAGCTAATGTATTTTCTTTTATTCATGTATGGCCGGCCTGCGCGCCGATGTCTGTAATCCATACTGTATAAAGAGGAACTGTAAGTACTTAAGGCCAAACTGTAGTATTTGATATCCCCTCGTTTGTGTGGTTGTATATAACTTTGGTTTATATATTTAGTGGATATTCCTGTTATGAGTTCAGTTAATATGTAGCTTTTCCGCTAGCATGCTCTGAGTTAGGATGCGTTGATGGTATTATCCTGTGACCTCACCATCTGTTTGTGACATATCGTGTGGGGCCCCGGCCGGACCTTCTATAATATGTTATTTAACGGGTGGAGTCGTTACATTTTGGTATCAGCTTGTCTCGGTCTTCCTCTTTTTCGAATTCGTTGTCGAATTCTTTTGTGGTGTGGCGGCACGTGTTTGTGCGACCCGTTGTAACGCTAATGAACTCTGGAATATCCACTAAGGCATGCAAATACACTTGTTTGAGGAATCTGCGCGTTCCTACTTTGTTGTTATTGCTTGCGTATTGTCGCTAATGTGTGTCTTGTCCACCCATAGGTGACTCGTAGCGGTGCTGGGCAATCTGAGCCCCAGCGCTCTGATGAGAGTGAAGCACCAGCTGAGGTGCCAACACCTCCTCCACCTTCGAAAACTATTCGATTAGTTGCTGAGGCTCTATTTTCGATGATTCGGTCGACTGGGCAGGCGTCGCCGGCAGTGGTGCCAGATCGTGTTAGTGTCTGACCCGAACCAGTTGAGGTTGTGGATCCGTGAGTAGCTGAACGACAATTGAAGTAATTCATGAGCTTCAATCCGCCTAGGTTCACGGGACTAGGATCCCCAACACAGGCAGAGGATTGGTTATCGCGAGTCAAGCGTATCTTGATAGCGATCAGGACGGAGGAAACTCAAAAGGTCACTTTGGCCACCTTCTTGTTAGAAGGAGAGACAAGGTTATGGTGGGACGAGGTTTAGTTACACCATTTGGCGATCAGGCAATTGACTCAAGTATCGATTGAGGAATTCTCTCACATGTTTTTGGCAAAACATCTACCAGCGGCACAACGCATTGCTATGGAGAACGAGTTCCAGCGGCTAACGCAAGGAGAAACTAGCGTTGATGCGTACCTACATGAATTTACAAGATTGGGATGATATGCAGGATCAATCTTTGCCGATGAACAAAGAAAAACGAATCGGTTCTATGAAGGATTGCGGGATGAGTTGAAGTTCCTGCTTTCTAGTTCAGTGAACCAAGGATTTCAAGCTTTGGTTGATACGGCGTGCGCGCTGGAGAAGGACATGAAGTGGGTGCAAGACAGGAAGGACTTGGCTGTGGCAAAGCCTGAGTTCAAATCACCCCGCTCTGGCAAATCGTATTACCAGAAGAAGTGGGGCAAGAGGTCCAAGCCTTCTGTGCAAACTTCTGTGACGGTTGCATCGGGAGCAACGTCGAGACCAGAGTCTCGTACATACTTTGCCTGTGGCAAAGTGGGGCATATAGCCCGTGATTGTCGGGTTGCTCAACCTGAAGGAGAAAAGAAGGCGGGTGCCTCTTATGCTGAAAAGGGAAAAGCAGTGGTTGATTCCTCTGCATCCCAGGCCCAGCCCAGAGTCTACAATCTTGGCCAATAGGAGGCTATCAAGCAAAGTGACGTCGTCACAGGTACGAGTTAAGATAATGCTTGTTGTGTTGATTGCATATTTTGTTGTAGCTTGTGCATGATGTGTGTGCTACAGGCTTTGTCTTGATTTGGAACAATCCGGCAAGAGCCCTATTTGATACGGGTGCTTCGTATTCTTTTCTGTCTAAGGACTTCGTAACTCGTGTTGGAGTAATGAGTCACGTGACGACAGATGGTGTAAAGTTGCTATTATTGAATGGTTGTGTTATGCTTGCGGATAGGACTTGCGATGTGGAAGTGCATATAGGAAATCGGGATTTCGGATTGAGGGCATCTGTGCTACCGCTATCGGAGTTTGATATGATCTTTGGCATGGACTGACTCTCGGAGCAGCGTGCCTTTATTGATTGCAACTCAAAGGAGATCACACTGGGCCAGAATACCGAACTTGAGATGAAGTTCGCTGGTATGCGAGGAGTAGGCGGGACCTTGTTGTTTGCACTCCAAGTCGTAAGTGTTGTTCGGAAGGGCGCAGAGTTATTCTTCATGCTTATTCAGGCTGTTGAGCCAAAGGCCAGTGTAAGTGAAGTTCTGATTGTGTCGGAGTTTGCCGATGTATTTCCTAAGGAGCTTCTTGGGTAACCGCCCCAGTGGGAGATTGACTTCTCTATTGAGTTGGTGCCAGGTGCGAAACCTGTGGCCCGCTCACCATATCGCGTCACGCCAAAAGAGATGGCTGAACTTAAAGTCCAATTGCAAGAATTGTTAGAGCAGGGATATATACGCCCAAGTGCGTCACCTTGGAGCGCGCCTGTGCTATTTGTGAAAAAATGCGGTAGTTTGCGGTTATGTATTGACTACCACGAATTGTGTTGGTACCCTAGTTTGATTTGAGTTTAGTCTTGCCTTTTTAGTCCCTTGACCCAAGAATTATCTATGGTCATTGGTTAGTGGTCTAGCTGTAGAGTCCTCACTTTTCCAGATGAAGAATTTGGTTAAGTAGGTTTTTCGTTCGACTATAGTCGAACGCCGCTCGACTATCGTCTATCGGCTGATCGACGATCGTCTATCAGTTGGTCGACGCTCTGTCTGCGTTGATAGTTCGACTATCTGTTGATAGGTCGACTATCTGCTTGGCGTGGTAGTTCGACTATCTGTCCTGATAGATCGACTATCTGATAGTTCGACTATCTGTTGATAGGTCGACTATCTGTTGATAGGTCGACTATCTGTTGATAGGTCGACTATCTGTTTTCTGAGGTAGGTCGACTATCTGCTTGATAGGTCGACTATCTGTTTGCGCTTGATAGTTCGACTATCTGTCCAGATAGATCGACTATCTGATAGTTCGACTATCTGCTCTGATAGGTCGACTATCTGCCGGGGTAGTTCGACTATCTTCTTCGATAGGTCGACTATCTGGATCGTTCGACTATCTGCCCGATAGTTCGACGATCTCCGTGCGTCGGTCGACGATCTCCGAGGGTCGTTTGACGTTTTCTGTCTGCCTTTATATTTTGTATTTATTTATTATATTCAATTAATCAATACATTTTCTGGCACGTTGTTTTAGTTATTTTATGATAAAATTACCAGGCAATATTTGCTCCATCCCTTTTGCCTGAGTAAAATTTTTTTAGATAAAGTTGTTTGTCTTATTAGCTGACATTATATTTTACTTTATCTGCTGTCAGCCCTTTATAGCCGTTAGACTGAAAAGTCTTCTTTTTGTTATAAAGAGTTTGTTTCTGATATGACTTTATTTAGTATTTTATTATCAGATTGCTTCCTGCAGCTTCCTAGAAAAAGGTTTATTCCTTTTATAGAATGTTTCTGCTGCAGAGATTGTTTTGTCTTCTTGATATTTACAGCCCAGGTCTCAAGTTTCAGAAGAAGACAAGTAATTCAAATTGAAGAGAGCCGTTGCTTGTTGCTGTTATAAAAAGGATCCTTTGAAGAAGGATTCAAGAAAGCCAACTAGTTACCCAGTTATTCATTTAAGCATTCAAGCCTTCATCAAGATCAAGTTTTCTGCTCTCAGCAATTTCCATCCAACTGAGAAGTGTTAAGCTCTTCTACTCATCTTCAACCTGAGTTCTCCTGCTTCCAGGAAGTTCAAACTCAGAGTTCTTTTGAAGAAGAAGAAGAAGACAGCTGCTTGAAGATTGCTAATTTTATTATTTATTATCTTCTTGTAGTTTTTCCTTCA
The DNA here is from genome assembly GCA_039513925.1 of Platanthera zijinensis. NCBI lineage: Eukaryota > Viridiplantae > Streptophyta > Magnoliopsida > Asparagales > Orchidaceae > Platanthera > Platanthera zijinensis. The sequence goes on from CM077081.1 coordinate 25,814,597, forward strand.
GATTTTTCTGAGGAGTTTTCTGCACTGAAGCAAGACTTCACCTGGACATCTTTGAGCCAGGGGGAGCCTTGATTCTTTAAGAGCTCTCTAGCTCAGTGCAAGTCTTTGTGCTTCTCTAATCTTTGTAAAATAGAGAAGATATCTTAACCTTCTTCCCCCTCCTGTACAGGGTTATTACTCCCTTCAAAAGTATCCCTTGGTGGCAGGGCACCTGATCAAAAACCTGTGCTTGGTTTTTAGACACCTGATCAAAAGTCTAAAGGGTTTCTGGATCTACCTGAAGCAGATCCTGTTAGTGGCAGGGCACCTGATCAAAAACCTGAGTGGATTCCTACCGTGTGGGTAGAAGAGTGGACGTACCCAAGTTGTTTGGGGAACCACTATAAATTTTCTTGTGTCGTCTGGATTCCCTTGTTTAATTCCTGCACTGTGGCTGTGAATAGATTTAACTAGGATTGCTAGTTGCTGATTAGGTTTTCCAAGCCTTAACTGTAATTACAGTTAGCTTGAGTTTGTGCACATCACTTGTGTTAGGCTATAGGGTTAATTCTATATCTATAATCTTTTCATTCCGCACTTCACTCCAAGGGAGTTGGGTAGACCATTAAGTTTTGTCTTGTGCAAAATTTGATAACTCTATTCACCCCCCTCTAGAGTAGTATCTATCCCTTCACTTTCAATTGGTATCAGAGGGAGGTTGACTGACTGAATAGGCTAACACCTAAGTCATAAGATCCTGATAGATACCAAAGCTTATAGATATTCACTATCATGGCCCAGTCCAAGGATTATTCTAGCACCAGACCTCCAGCATGTAACTTAGCTAAGTTTGGCATCTGGAAGGCAAGGATAAAATTATATATGAATTCTATTGATGAAAGCATCTTTGCTTCTATTTTGTCAGGACCCCCAAGAGCACCTGCTGCTGCTACTGCCTCATCATCTGATATGAGTGCAGTGCCTCCTCCAGATTACAACGATGAGTACAAGAAGGCAAAGATTGCAGATGCCAAGGCGATGAACATTCTGGCTCAGACAATGTCTGATGAGGTATTCCAGAAGGTTGCTGACTGCTCCTCAGCAAAAGCCATATGGGATACACTGAACCAGATTGTAGCTGGTTTAGCTGATGAAAGGAAAGACAGAAGGTCCAACCTGATCTCACAGTATGAGAACTTCAAGAAAACTGATGCTGAATCAGTTGAAGCCATGTACACCAGGCTCAGCTCAATCATCAATGAGCTGAGGACCCTGGACAAGGACATATCATTGACAGAGGTCAATGATAAGATTCTTATGTGCTTCCCTAGCACATGGGATCTAAGGATCTGGCCCATCAAGGAAGCCAGAAGTACAAATGAGATTTCAACAGAGGCCCTTCTCGGCAATCTCAAGTCTTTTGAGCAAGTGCTGAAGACAAGGGAAGCAGAAGCTGAAGCAAAGACCCCCACTCCAACAAGAAAAGAGCAATCTCTAGCTCTTAAGGCTGCTGATGCTTCTGAAGGCAGCCAATCAAATGAGGAACTAATGGCATTGTTTGCCAAGAGGTTTCTCAAGATGGGGAGAAAGGAGTTCAGAAAGAAGTCTTCACGCTATGAAGACAAACCAAGGTATGATCGTTCTCCTGCTAAAGAAATTATCTGTTATGGATGCAGGAAGCCTGGACATATCTTGCCAGAGTGTCCAGAGGAGAAAAACAAAGACAAGAGGAAAGAAAAAGAACAACACAGGAAGCACTCCAAGCCATCTTCCTACAAGAACAAGAAAAGGAAAGAGGTTTCATTGCTGAAACCTGGAGTGATTCTGATGAAGAATCTTCCTCCTCAAGCTCCAGTGAGGATGAGGAAGAGAAGAAGGCAAAAGAAGTTTGCCTCATGGCAATAGATGCCTGCAGCAACCACTCAGCTGCAGAGAGTTCAGATTCAGATGAAGAGATGCCAACAGAAGATGAGGTACTCTCTTCTTATGACTTCACTTCAGATGAATTTAAATTAGATTTTAAATCCTTATGCTTAGATTTGATTAGCTCAGAAAAGGAGATAAAAGAACTTAGAAATAAGTTAGCTGACTCAGAAGTAATTGCTACAGAAAATATTAGGTTAAAGGAAGATCTCACTACTTGTAGTGAAGAAATTAAATTTCTTAAAATGGAATTAGCTAAGTCTAAGAGGTTAGAAGAATCACTTAATGGTAGAAGCCTTAAGTTGTTAGAAATTACCAGCATGACTAACACTAGGTCAGCTAATAACAAACTAGACTTAGGAGCTTCTCCCAGTGAACCCCCAGTTCTTCTTAAAAACAATCTTTCAACTCCAGTGAACTTCATTTCAGCTAGTGGAATGAAGAACACTGAGCAAGTAAATCTAGTTAATAAAACCTTAAATAAAGCTAAGAGAGAAAAGAGAAAGAAATTTTTTAAAGAAATGCAAAGAGCGTCGAACGCCGCTCGACGATCGGAAGCTCAATGGTCGAACGAAGGTCGACGATCTGAGCACCCATCGTCGAACGTTGATCGACGTTTTCAATATGATTTTCAAAATCATAATCAGTACCGTAGAAACCTAAATGAAAATAGAAACCCTAGGTTTGTTGACCCATCATCTGCATGGAGAATCCCACCTAGGAGATCTCACCCACTAGGTTATCACCCTCAGCCTGCATTTTCATATATTTCCAGTTTTTCTTATGTGAAAAACAAGGGACCCAAGGTTACCTGGGTCCACACTGTCTAAATAAATATCTTGCAGGTGAAGGCCTATCCAATCACTCAAAATAAATGGTATTTGAATAGTGGATGCTCCAAGCATATGACAGGAAATAAAAATCATCTGTCAAAATTCAAAGCTAAGCTCGGCCCAAAGGTTATCTTTGGAGATTCCAGCTGTGGTCAGACAGAAGGCTATGGCAGGATCACAATTGGAGATGTCACTTTCAAGAGAGTTGCATATGTGACAGGACTGAAGCACAATTTGATCTCAGTCAGCCAGCTATGTGATGCTGGCTACCAGGTTTCATTTTCTAACTTCTCTTGCAATATTACTTTAAATAATAATATTGTTTTAGTAGGCATTAGAATAGGTAATATTTATTTAGTAGATTTCAATTCATCTCATTCTAAAATCTGCCTGTTTAATGAAGTAACACTTAATAATAATTCTTTGTGGCATAAGAAGCTTAGCCATGTTAACCTTAAAAATATATCTAGGTTATCCAAACACAACCTTGTTAGAGGTTTACCTTCTTGCCCCTACAAGAAGGAGAGCCTATGCAAGGCTTGTCAGCTAGGCAAGCAAACCAAAAATTCTTTTAAATCTGTAAATAAAAGTGATTCTCCTAGAATCCTGTATCTATTACATTTGGACCTTTTTTGCCCAATAAATGTACAGAGTTTAGGAGGGAAGTATTACACCTTAGTAATTGTAGATGACTTCTCTAGGTTCAGTTGGGTTTTCTTTTTGAGAACTAAGTCTGATAACTTCAAAGCCCTTACAGACTTTCTACTATGTGTGCAGACTGAGTACTCTACTCATGTGGCCTTGATCAGAAGTGATCATGGTACTGAGTTTGACTCTCTTCTCATGCAAGAATTCTGTGAGAGAGAAGGTATCAAACATAGTTTCTCAGCTCCTAGAACTCCCCAACAAAATGGGGTAATTGAAAGGAAGAATAGAACACTCATTGAAGCTGCTAGTACATTGTTGGCAGATGCTAACATGCCTCTCTCCTATTGGGCAGAAGCTGTTAGTACAGCCAATTATGTCTTGAATAGAAGTTTGATACACAAGCTTAAGTGTAAAACTCCTTATGAGTTGCTTAAGGGAAAGAAAACTAAAATTAGTTATTTTAGAATATTTGGTTGTATTGTTTATATTCATAATAATAATAAAGAATATATTAGAAAATTTGAAGCAAAAGCTTCAATGGGAATCATGCTTGGATATTCCCAAGTAAGCAAAGCTTATAGGGTTTATAACAAATCAACCTGTAAAATTGAAGAATCTGTGCATGTATCTTTTGATGAGTCTCAGATGTTTTACAAGGAGAAGGAAAATTCTCCTTCCTCAAGTTCATTGCAGGTACCTGATGCCCCTCAAGAAATTCTTCAACTATCAACTCTTCAGATCACTGAATCAGACAGTGATGAAGACATTGCTGAAGCTGTTGTTGTACCACCAACAGTAGATCAAATTCCTCCTGAGAAATTAATCCCAACTGTTGCTGAAGATCACATCCCACCTGCTGATATTGTCACACTTAGAGATCACCCGACATCTCAAGTGATTGGAGACATATCAGCTGGTGTGCAAACAAGACATCAATTAAGACAGGATGTGATGCACGCTTGTTTCCTCTCACAGGTTGAGCCCCTCACCTTTAAAGATGCAGAGCTAGATCCCCACTGGATCATTGCAATGCAAGAGGAACTCAATCAGTTTGAGAGATGTAAAGTTTGGACTTTGGTTCCAAGACCTAAAGGCCAACTGATCATAGGCACCAAGTGGGTGTATAGAAACAAGTTGGATGCAAATGGAATTATAGTAAGGAATAAAGCTAGGCTTGTAGCTCAGGGCTACAGACAGGAGGAAGGTATAGAATATGACCAAACCTTTGCTCCTGTTGCAAGGCTAGAAGCAATAAGGATCTTCTTGGCCTATGCAGCCTTCATGAAGTTTAAGGTGTTCCAAATGGATGTCAAAAGTGCATTCCTAAATGGTGAGCTTAAGGAAGAGGTGTTTGTTGAACAACCACCAGGGTTTGTTTCTTCAACTCAGCCTTCTCATGTGTTTAAGTTGCAGAAAGCTCTTTATGGACTAAAGCAAGCTCCTAGAGCCTGGTATGAGACCTTAGCTAGTTTCCTGTTAGAGCACAACTTTACTAGGGGAGTAGTTGATAGAACACTTTTCGTCAAGCATCACAAGGACACAATCCTGTTAGTTCAGGTGTATGTAGATGATATTATTTTTGGCTCCACTGATCCCAAACTGTGCAAAAAGTTTTCCAACTTAATGCATTCCAAGTTCTAGATGAGTAGTATGGGTGTGCTGTCTTACTTTCTTGGTCTCCAAGTTAAGCAAGATGCTGATGGTATCTTCATCTCCCAATCCAAATATGCCAAGGAATTGGTAAAGAAATTTGGGATGGCTGATGCTTCAGCAATGCCTACACTCATGGCTACTAATGTAGTTATTGATTCTGATGATCACGGCAAGCCAGTTGATCAAAAGAATTATAGGGCCATTGTTGGTTCCCTATTGTATCTAACTGCAAGTAGGCCAGATATAATGTTTGCTACATGCCTTTGTGCTAGATTCCAGGTCAACCCCAAGGAATCTCATCTGATTCTTCTAAAGAGAATCCTGAGATACCTGAAGGGATGCCCAAATCTAGGACTTTGGTACCCAGCTGAGTCAGAATTTGAATTACTTGGATATTCTGATTTTGATTATGCTGGTTGCAGAGTTGACAGGAAGAGCACCTCAGGAACTTGCCAGTTCTTGGGAGAGAGATAGGTCTCTTGGTTCTGTAAGAAGCAGGCTTCTGTCTCAACCTCAACTGCAGAGGCTGAATATATAGCAGCTGCCAGTTGTTGTTCACAGATCCTGTGGATTCAAAACTAGCTTGTGGATTATGGTTACTCACACAAGAACACCAAAATCATGTGTGATAGTACCAGTGTTATCTCAATTGCACAAAATCCAGTGCACCACTCTAGAACGAAGCACATTGAGATTCGGCACCATTTCCTGAGAGATTGTGTGGAAAAGAACAAGATTTGTCTTGAGTTCATATCCACTGAGTTTCAGAGAGGTGATATATTCACCAAGCCCTTAGATGAACAGAAGCATCTGTTCTTTTTAGTTCAACTAGGCATGATCAATGGACGAGACTAAGTGTGACTATATCTGCCAATGTTGAAACTTATTTGAAGATAGTCGAACGACGTTCGAAGATAGTCGATCGGGTCAAGCCCATCGTCGACCTATGGTTGATGAAAGTTTGTCTGATTGAAGATCGTCGACCGGCGTTCGACCATAGTCGAACAAGTTGAGCTCATCGTCGATCTCTTGATGACGACAGCTTGTTGTTTGAGAAGCCAGAAATAGTCGAACGATGGTCTGACTACTCTGCTTCTGGACTGATCGTCGAACGACCGTTCGACCATCGGGTCTAGTATCTTTTTAATAGATCGACTATCTCCGGTCTAATATAAAGCCGATAGTCGATCTAGGTTAAAAGATCTTTTGCTTTATCGTCGATGGAGCGTGACTTTTCGCATTCTGTCTTCCCGCTTGCGATTTTCTGCCGCTTCGTCTCTTTCGTCTTCTCCGTCTTTCTCGCGCTTTCTCCAGCAATTCCATGGCGGTCTCTCCAGCAGTACTAGCAGTTGTGAAGTTCGATGCAGGCTTCAGCGTTGATTTTGACGCCTTCAGTAGCTGCGAAGCAGGAATCGTGGAAGTTCTTCAGTTGTGCCGGGATCAAGGACTAGAGAGATTAATGTCATCAAGGATTAAGTTAAATATACCCGAGATCAAGGAATGGGCTTTCACGTCGTCCTCCACCGACGATTCGATGACTGGCACCATCGGCGGAGAAGAGGTAATTTTAACTCCGGCCGTTCTGACTGATATTTTTGGTTTGATAAATGGTGAAGAAGATTATGAGCAAGATGCTCAAGAATTTGGAAGAATGTTAGTTGAGCTGGGACATGCAGAGGGCATTCCCACGAAGCTGCTCAAGGTAAATTTCCCTTTCAAGATTAAGTTTCTTACTGAGTTGGTCGGAAAAGTGCTCCTCGGTAAGCACTCTGCTCATGACAATATAACAAGGCAACAATTTGCACTGATGTGTGCAATTGTTAATCAGAAAAAGATTGATTGGGCAGGAGTAATGTTTGATTTGATAAGGAAAAAGAATGGTAAGAAGGAAGTTACCCTCGGAAGGGTCATTGGAATTTTCCTGAAGGAAAAGTATCCTCAGCTGCTGGTCTCCGTTGCAACAACCATAAATGCAAGCAAGAAGATGGACCCAAACCTGTTCTCCAAGTGGAAGAGAACCTTTGTGAAACCCGCTCTCACAGGGGTTGCTCCAGCGACATCAGAGTGCACCAGGACTGATTCGGTCGCTCCTCACCCTGTAGAAGCTGGCTCAGCTCTTTCCCTTCCCTCTTCTTCTGCTATGCAGTCTGCTTCAGTTGAAGTTCCATCAACTTCAGCTGAAGTACGACTTTTTCCTTCTCCTGTTAGAGAAACAACCACGGTTGTTCTTCCTTCCCCTCCAGCATCTCCTCTTCCTTCTCATCTGGCTAGGATATCTGCTCCTAGTTTTGATCTGTTAGGATCTGAGAGGATTCCAACACCTCCTCAGTCCCCTATTCATTCTCCAGTTAACACTCCTGTTAACTCTCCAGCTCCATCTCCTATTCGATCTCCAGTTAACACTACAACCATCTCTGCTGCAGCTCCATCCACTACACTTCCATCATCTTTTGAGATCACCTCAGCATTCATTTCCGGCATTCTGGAGTTGATTACCCCTTCAATCAAAATCATGATTGAAGAGGCAATTGCTCCACTTGCCTCCTCCATTGCCTCTTTGACTGCTACCATCCAATCTCGTTCAAAATTTGCTGAGCCCTCTTCTTCAAGGGGCCTGGTTTCAGTTTCCACTGAAATCAGGCAGGGGGAGATGTTCTGTGAAGATGCCTCAGAGCCTCCAGCCTCCCTTCCAGCAGTTCAAGAAAAGTCTGATGCAGTGCAAGCTCAAGATGAATCAGGTTCAGTGTTGTCTGAGAAAGATATATCTGATGCTATTATGCTATCTGAATTTGCTGTGAAAGTTTGCCTAGAAGATCTCACCACTCCCGTGGTTGCCCATTTCCTAGAAGGGATTATTACATCCTACCTAGATGAGTCTTGGGAGTTGGTCAAATATGAAGGTAATTCATTCATCCGCTTTATTGACGAGTCAATTAATTTGCTAGCTTGTGAATTCCTGGAAGGAATGATTTTTGCTTATTTAGCAGATCTGTGTTCATAATCTCTACAAATTTTATTAAAGAAGATTTAGCTGCTCAGATTATAGCAGTTGTTTCTGAAGCTGATCCAGTTGTTACTAATAATCAAGTAGATCCAGAATTGGATTCCTTTTTAGATGACATGGAAGATGTATCTGAAAATCAAGAAGAAAAAGCAAGAGCTGCCTGGAATCAAAGAGTACAAGATTCTTTAAAAGAGAAAGAAAAAGAGTTGCAAGTTGAAAAGTCAACTATTTGGGATGATTCACCAGGGTTGGACTTAGATTTCCTTCTGGCTTAGGATGCCATAGAAGAGGAAAGAGAGAAATCTGATCTGAAGTTAAAAGAAAAGGCTGTTTCTGAAGCCTATGATCCTTATGATAATCCTCCATCATCTCACTCTGATGATGAAGATGATTCTGATTTATCTGAGAATGCTAAGAAAAAGAAAGCTGCTCAAAAGAAAAGGAAAGCAATTGCTCCTCCTCCTCCCAGCCGAGACAATGATACTCCATACTATATTCTTAAAGGAATTGACCCCAAATCAAAAGAATTTCAGCATTGGATGTGGTTCTCCAAGAACCAGCAGAAAGAGAGAAAGAGAACTAAGAGATATGACTCTCCGGCTTCCAGATGGACACCCAGAGGTCCTCCTCCACCTCCCAGTGCAGGAGCCTCTAGCAACCTCTCTGCGAATCCATCTGCCTCTTCTGGAAAATCTGCATCTTTTCAGCCTCAGCTAAGGAAAAGCTATCAAAGTTCGCAAGGCAGATCGTATTCTGGTTCTCAAAGACAAGTGAAGGAGGTTGTGTTTCAAAGACCAACTTTTTCCCCTCCTCCTTCTCCAAAGAAAAGAGTTCCATCTCTAATACCAGTACAGTCTGAGAAAGCTGTTTCAAAAGGTAAGTAGTTTATTTTATTTTAAAATTCTAGCAAGAACCTTTTGCTAAGTCTGCTCCCATGTCTTATCTAGTTAATCAAGATAAAGAATCAGATGCTGCTCCTCCTGAGTCTGTTTATGAAAGTCCTGAGCTTGATCCTAACTTTAGGATGGCTCGTTTTCACGAATTGGTTGGAGCAGCTCAAATAAGAAAAGCAAAAGCAGAAGGAAAAGATACTACTGGTTTAACCACCATGTCTGCATTTAGAAAGAAAGAGTTTGAAAAGTTCCAGGTTAATCCTGATGTATTTGACCCCTCAAAATATATGGAAAAGCACCCTGAAGCAGTTATTCCTAGGGCTGCAGAATTGAAGATCATTGGTGTGCAGGACTTGAAGCTGTCAAAGAAAGAAGCTGATGATCCTCTAAGGAAAATTTCTTTTGTTCCTAGTTCCTCTGACCCTTTGCCAGATTTTGTAGACTCTTAATAGTTTGATTGACTGCTGTGTTATATTTGTCTATTATCTATCTGTTTGATAACTGCTAGTTAATTGTTAACTATTTCATGTATTAATTTTATTGCTCTTTAGCTAGCTGTATATATTTTTTGTTTTTGAGAGACTTAACTCAAATAGGGGGAGATTGTTGGTACCCTAGTTTGATTTGAGTTTAGTCTTGCCTTTTTAGTCCCTTGACCCAAGAATTATCTATGGTCATTGGTTAGTGGTCTAGCTGTAGAGTCCTCACTTTTCCAGATGAAGAATTTGGTTAAGTAGGTTTTTCGTTCGACTATAGTCGAACGCCGCTCGACTATCGTCTATCGGCTGATCGACGATCGTCTATCAGTTGGTCGACGCTCTGTCTGCGTTGATAGTTCGACTATCTGTTGATAGGTCGACTATCTGCTTGGCGTAGTAGTTCGACTATCTGTCCTGATAGATCGACTATCTGATAGTTCGACTATCTGTTGATAGGTCGACTATCTGTTCCGCTTTGATAGGTCGACTATCTGTTGATAGGTCGACTATCTGTTGATAGGTCGACTATCTGTTGATAGGTCGACTATCTGTTTTCTGAGGTAGGTCGACTATCTGCTTGATAGGTCGACTATCTGTTTGCGCTTGATAGTTCGACTATCTGTCCAGATAGATCGACTATCTGATAGTTCGACTATCTGCTCTGATAGGTCGACTATCTGCCGGGGTAGTTCGACTATCTTCTTCGATAGGTCGATTATCTGGATCGTTCGACTATCTGCCCGATAGTTCGACGATCTCCGTGCGTCGGTCGACGATCTCCGAGGGTCGTTTGACGTTTTCTGTCTGCCTTTATATTTTGTATTTATTTATTATATTCAATTAATCAATACATTTTCTGGCACGTTGTTTTAGTTGTTTTATGATAAAATTACCAGACAATATTTGCTCCATCCCTTTTGCCTGAGTAAAATCTTTTTAGATAAAGTTGTTTGTCTTATTAGCTGACATTATATTTTACTTTATCTGCTGTCAGCCCTTTATAGCCGTTAGACTGAAAAGTCTTCTTTTTGCTATAAAGAGTTTGTTTCTGATATGACTTTATTTAGTACTTTATTATCAGATTGCTTCCTGCAGCTTCCTAGAAAAAGGTTTATTCCTTTTATAGAATGTTTCTGCTGCAGAGATTGTTTTGTCTTCTTGATATTTACAGCCCAGGTCTCAAGTTTCAGAAGAAGACAAGTAATTCAAATTGAAGAGAGCCGTTGCTTGTTGCTGTTATAAAAAGGATCCTTTGAAGAAGGATTCAAGAGAGCCAACTAGTTACCCAGTTATTCATTTAAGCATTCAAGCCTTCATCAAGATCAAGTTTTCTGCTCTCAGCAATTTCCATCCAACTGAGAAGTGTTAAGCTCTTCTACTCATCTTCAACCTGAGTTCTCCTGCTTCCAGGAAGTTCAAACTCAGAGTTCTTTTGAAGAAGAAGAAGAAGACAGCTGCTTGAAGATTGCTAATTTTATTATTTATTATCTTCTTGTAGTTTTTCCTTCAGATTTTTCTGAGGAGTTTTCTGCACTGAAGCAAGACTTCACCTGGATATCTTTGAGCCATGGGGAGCCTTGATTCTTTAAGAGCTCTCTAGCTCAGTGCAAGTCTTTGTGCTTCTTTAATCTTTGTAAAATAGAGAAGACATCTTAACCTTCTTCCCCCTCCTGTACAGGGTTATTACTCCCTTCAAAAGTATCCCTTGGTGGCAGGGCACCTGATCAAAAACCTGTGCTTGGTTTTTAGACACCTGATCAAAAGTCTAAAGGGTTTCTGGATCTACCTGAAGCAGATCCTGTTGGTGGCAGGGCACCTGATCAAAAACCTGAGTGGATTCCTACCGTGTGAGTAGAAGAGTGGACGTACCCAAGTTGTTTGGGGAACCACTATAAATTTCCTTGTGTCGTCTGGATTCCCTTGTTTAATTCCTGCACTGTGGCTGTGAATAGATTTAACTAGGATTGCTAGTTGCTGATTAGGTTTTCCAAGCCTTAACTGTAATTACAGTTAGCTTGAGTTTGTGCACATCACTTGTGTTAGGCTATAGGGTTAATTCTATATCTATAATCTTTTCATTCCGCACTTCACTCCAAGGGAGTTGGGTAGACCATTAAGTTTTGTCTTGTGCAAAATTTGATAACTCTATTCACCCCCCCTCTAGAGTAGTATCTATCCCTTCACTTTCAAATTGAATAAGCTGACGAAAAAGAACAAATATCCGATTCCCCATATTGATGACTTATTCGATCAGCTAGCAGGGCCAACCGTCTATTCAAAGTTGGATTTGAAATCGGGATATTATCAATTGCGGATTCGGGAAGGTGACATTCCCAAGACAATGTTTGGGACACGCTACGGTCATTATGAATTCACGGTGATGCCGTTTGGCTTATGTAATGCGCCTTCGATATTCATGGATCTAATGCACCGGACGTTCCGAGAGTACTTGGATTTATTCGTAATTGTGTTTATTGATGATATTATTGTGTACTCTCAGTCGGGAGATGATCATGCAAACCATTTGCGGTTGGTATTGCATACCCTGCGGAGGAATAAGTTGTATGTCAAGTTCTCAAAGTGTGAGTTCTGGCCATCGTCAGTGGCTTTTCTGGCCCACGTGGTAAGTGAAGAGGGCATAACAGTAGATCCAGAAGAGATAAGTGTCATATGGGATTGGCCAGTGATGTCTTCAGTTGCCGAAGAAAGGTGCTTCCTTGGACTGGCAGGCTACTACATATGGTTTGTGGAAAACTTCTCACGGATTGCTTTACCTCTGACCACGTTGACGAGAAAAGATCAGAAATTCGTTTAGATGCCGGAGTGCGCGCGAGCTTTTGAAGAGTTGAAGAGTCATTTAACCACGGCGCCTGTGTTGACATCGCCATGTGGTACAGACGGCTATGAGATCTACAGTGATGCTTCAGGGAGCGGCTTAGGCTGCGTTCTTCTGCAACTTGGTAAAGTGATTGCTTATGGCTCACGCTAGTTAAAGGTGCATGAACGAAACTATCCCGTCCACGATTTGGAGTTGGCGGCGGTAATCTTTGCGCTAAAGTTGTGGCGGCACTATCTTTATGGCATTAAAGTGAATATCTATACAGATCACAAGAGCCTAAAGTATTTATTAGATAAGAAGGATCTGAATATGCGACAACGGAGGTGGATGGAGTTCCTTGGGGACTACACTTTCGATATTCACTATACTCCCGGGAAGGGAAATGTGGTCGCTGATGCTTTAAGTCGTAGGACGCCAGTACGGGCAAACTGGTTGCAGAGGCATGATGAGTAGCTAATCCAGGAGATGGAAGCGTTAGAGATATCTTGTGTACACAAGGATGCTACGACCAATGCATGCTTGAACTAGACAGAGGTACAATATGACCTTGCGGACAGGGTTCGGCGAGCAATGGAGCTTGATGAAAGTCTCCAACGCTATGCAAGGGATGGTCCTGGTGACCAATTCTCCTGGGATGATGGCTTACTACGGAAAGATGGTCGGTTGTGCGTCCCAAGTACGGGGAAGTTGAGAGAAGAGTTGATGTATGAAGCGCACTTTGCCAAGTACTCAATTCACCCTGGGAGCACAAAAATGTACAGAGACATGAAAAAGTTGTTCTGGTGGCCAAGACTAAAGAAAGACATAGCACGTTATGTGGCGGAATGTCACACTTGTGCTTTGGTGAAAGCGGAATGCTAGAAGCCTGGTGATTTCCCGAAGTCGTTACCGATTCCGGAGTGGAAGTTTGATGATATTTCAATGGATTTTGTGCACGGGTTGCCAAGATCTCAACGCGGTCATGATTCTATCTGGGTGATTGTAGACCGGTTGACAAAAGTGGCTCACTTCCTTCCAAATAAGAGGGACGATTCAGTGGAAACCTTGGCCAAGCTCTATGTGGAGCAGATTGTTCGACTGCATGGTATTCCTCGGAGCATTGTCAGTGATCGTGATGGGCGATTCAACTCAACTGATTGGAGGCTAATTCATCAAATGTTTGGTATGAAATTAGCTTTTAATACGGCCTTTCATCCCCAAACGGATGGCCAAGCTGAGCGAACAAACAGGAAGATGGAAGATATGCTCCGTATGTGCGCCCTAGATTTTCGTAAAAGATGGGAAGAGTACATTTATCTGGTAGAATTTGCCTATAATAACAGCTACCATGCGAGCATCGGTATGGCACCGTTTGAAGCTCTATATGGTCGTAAATGTCGTACACCATTAGCTTGGGTAGAAGTAGGCGAATCCAAGCTGAATGGGCGAAAGTAAGTTGAAGAAGCTACCTCGATAATACGCTATATTCGAGAGAGGTTATTGATAGCCCAAGATCGACAAGCAAAGTACTACAATGCCAAGCATCGGAACGTGGAGTTCGCGGTGGGCGATTGGGTCTATTTGAAGATCAAACCCTTCAAAGGCGTATCTAGGATTCGGCGTTTGAAAAGGCTAGGTCTGAGATACCTTGGTCCGTTTGAAGTGGTGAAGCGAGTCTGGGAAGCTGCATATCGGCTAGCGCTTTCAGCAGAGTTGAGGGGATTGCATGATGTATTCCACATCTCAAAACTTCACAAAACCGTCAAGGATCCAGCTCAAGTAGTTGAGAATGATCGTGTACCGGTCGAGTATGGGCTAACGACGAAGGTTAGACTCATTCGGATCGAGGATCGAGCCGAGAAATAGTTGCGGAACAAGATAATCGGGATGGTCAAAGTCCGGTGGGACAATTGTGGCCATGAGGAGCTAACATGGGAGCGAGAGCAGACCATGCGAGCTGAGTTTCCCGACCTTTTTGTATAAACTGTTGACCGTGTACATTTTTTTATAGAAGATCTTTTAACATTATAGCCTTGTTATTCTTGTTCCCTTGCTGAGTACAAATTTCGGGACGAAATTTATCTTAAGGAGGGGAGGATTGTAACACCCCAAAAACCTTAAGTCCCAAAATGGGGTAAGGTTGGTTGACACGGCCTGGGACACAGGCCTGTCCCAGGGTGTGTCCAGTGCATACTGCCTAGGATACGGTTGTGTCCCAGGGCGTATCCTTACGGTGGGTGTCGAGTCGAGTTCTCGAGACAGCACGGTCGACGATCATCGAGAGACAACACGGTCTGGGACACGGGCGTGTCCCAGTGCGTGTCCTGCTCGGGTGAATATCGGGAGGCGTTGAGTGGCGTTGAGTGGAATGACGTTGAGTGTGGAACACAACCTGTGACACGAGCGTGTCACAGGGGCGTGTTGGGCACACGGCTAAGGACACGGGCGTGTGCCTTAGCCGTGTTCTTCTCGGGTGACTTGGTCCTGTATTGAAATGGTGACATGGCCAGTCACACGGCCGTGTCAAAATTGGCACGGGCGTGTCTACCCTATGACACAGGCATGTTGGAGCCCGTGTTGTGGTCTGGTTTGATTCAGTTCGTGCACCGCTTGGGGAACACGGCCTGTGATACGGGCGTATCACAGGCCATATCAAGTCAAATTTGGACTTTTGGGCAGATCTTGGCCATCCAATTATTTCAATTTGGATCCAATGGCCCAGGTGATTTCCTGCAGTGATCTGGCTGAGGGTTGGCCTCTTCTCTCATTCATATCAAGAGAGAAAAAGGGAGAGCTTGGGGGAAGGAGAAGGAGGAGAAGAGCAAGGCTTTGGTGCTGCTCCCGCGGTCCGATTCGAGATCCGAGGCTAGGTCTGTGGAGGCAAAGCTGCTGCGGTGCTTTCCAACCGGCCAGATTTTCGATGGCTCCCAAGAGATCGTCAAAGGTAATGATCTTCCTTCTTGTACATGTGAAGTCCTCCTTTATGCATGAGTAAGTAATCCTCTCCACCAAAAGGTGGAAGAAGTGAGTGATTCCAGTGGGTGATAGTTACTATCCCCAGCTTGAGTATGCATCTAGACCCTAAAATGTGTAGTACGGGATAGGCATGCTGTGTGAAGCCCATCTGGATAGGTTGGTCTGGATTGGTGATGTTGCATTTACGCACCGGAGAAGACTCCGCGGAGACTCGTGTAGTTAGTGGGGTCGACGGGTTGTGCCTATGAAGGAGAGTAGCAGGAAGTACTGGAATGAGGAATTCCAGTAAAACACCCTTGTAATGCTTGTGTTGTAAAGACTAGTTTTCTGACACTACATGAATGACAGGGTTTGGGTTGAGTTTAGGTGCAGATAGAGAGTTCTGTTGAACCCGCCAAGCGACCGCGAAGGACGCCGGCATTGACTCCCCTTTTGGATTGTGAAGCCAGTCCTTGGTGGACATTATGGCTATTGTGAGCTGCGAGCACTTAAAAGGCTTCTTGCCGAACAGGAAAGGTGAAGCCGACCCGCGCCTTTAATTGTAGCCGCAAGTACGATGTGTTTGGTGATGGCAAAGCGATTTGAGCAACAGGGGATGGTGGATCTGTACCTGCGTTATGTTGGCTGTACAAGAGAGTGTCAAGGCATTGGGCTTTCGTCAGCAGCATAATGAGAGTCTTAGGCTTGCGCGCCACCAAGACTAAATTCTCAATGGTGTTGATCCCGGTTCGCCGGTGTACCCAAAAGTGTGCCTGAGAGCACAGATCGTCGGGCCAGGTGGCCGACGGTTGTGATGGATTGCTTGTGCGTGAGAGCACAATATGTATGATATATATCTATTGATGTATTGATCTACAGGGAAGGAATGTCACTGCCCCGGGAAAGGGGTGGGATTGTTATAAATTGGTCAGCTGAATGCTGACCGTTGCATTGTTTGTCACCTTCTGGGTGGATTGTCCCTGTGCAGGTGCTAGAGAGCCGAGCGGGAAGTGACGGGATGATGTCCATGCTGCTGCTGTTGCTGCTCTTGCCGCAGTTGTTGCTGCTAGCCCTTGAAGGCTAGCTAATGTATTTTCTTTTATTCATGTATGGTCGGCCTACGCGCCGATGTCTGTAATCCATATTGTATAAAGAGGAACTGTAAGGCCTTAAGGCCAAACTGTAGCATTTGATATCCCCTCATTTGCGTGGTTGTATATAACTTTGGTTTATATATTTAGTGGATATTCCTGTTATGAGTTCAGCTAATGTGTAGCTTTTTCTCTAGCATGCTTTGAGTTAGGATGCGTTGATGGTATTATCTTGTGACCTCACCGTCTGTTTGTGGCATATCGTGTGGGGCCCCGGCCGAACCTTCTATGATATGTTATTTAACGGGTGGAGTCATTATAGCTGAGCTGGGACAAATGGGGCAGGCTCCCCCTCAATAACTGAGTCAATTATCTGATGAGAAGGAGGAGATGGGGTCCTGTCCACATCTTCAATTTCCTTGACAGATTTGTCAGGTTTCTGCAATTTAACCTCCCATCTCTGGATGGAGGTGATTGAGACCTTCTTCATGTGGTGGAGGGCTATGCCCTTTTTCATGGAGAAGAATTCTGGGTTCATTTGATTTAGATATAAGGAAATTATTTTGCTATAGTTTGGTCTATCAGTGCATGCCTTAATCTTATCAAAGAGCATCATTCCCCACCGGAACTTCTTTCTACATATCACTGTAGTCATTAAATCAAAGAATTCTGGAGTAATATAACTGATAGAACTAGTCTTGCAGAGAAGTACTTTGCCCGGAATGTTGAAACCAAAAACTTGGTCTCTCGTGGAGTTCGGGGTCCACAAAGAGGGGTGACCTCACACCTTCTGCACTCAGAAGAATGTCACGAACCAAAGACTCAGGAAACTAGGAACAGACCCTTGGCTCTAGCGTGGAGGTCCCACCTCATACCCGGAAGACCATTGAGGTCTCCCCCTCCCTAGCTAATGCTGAGCTAGGTGCCTTGGAGAAAGAAAGCAAGGGGATTCAAGTGATGAAGAAGTGATCTCTTCAAGGCACCCTCAAGGGTCTATTTATAGTTTTTTGGGGATGGCCTGCCAATATCAAACCTCCGTTGCTCTGAAGTTACTGAAATGCCCCCAAATTGGTCTGTCAATAGCCAAATCCCGTTGTTCTAAACATCTAAATGCAGTCCACCAGGGGCAGATCCTCAAGCCGGGTGAGCAGAAGACAAGGCCTGGGGGGTACTCGGCGGCCTGGGTGGTACTCGGCGGTATGGGTGGTACTCGGCGGCCTTGGTGGTACTCGGCGGCCTGGGTGGTACTCGGCGGCCTGGGGGGTACTCAGCGGCCTGGGTGGTACTCGGCCCCTGGAGGGTACTCGGCGGCCTGGGGGGTACTCGGCGGCCTGGGGGGTACTCGACGGCCTGGGTGGTACTCGATGGCCTGCTACTCGGCGGCCTGGGGGGTACTCGGCGGCCCGGGGGGTACTCGGCAGCCCGGGGGGTACTCGGCGGCCCGGGGTGAGCTGGGTGAGCTCGAGGCTGGGTGACCCCCCGAGGGGGCCTAGGGGAGAAAAATATTTCCTCCCCCTACTAGTATATTTCCAAGGCCAAGCCAAAATTGGCCACCAAGAGTGCAGAATCTCTGAAAAGCTTAAAAAACATAAAGTTGGTCCTGCGCCTGCAGAGGGGACCCTACTCTGCGAATACGGGGTTATACACAATCCTCGCTCTTTTCGAGGTTAGCACAAGCTCGGAAAGAAACATCCAACCCAATGTATTCGCTTAGTGGCCTTTTATCGCGGTTAGAAAGATTACAAGGCCTTTCTGGGGGGTCAACCTGTCACGCCAACTAATAGGAGCCTGGGTGACGAGACCACCTCGGGGTAAAAATCACTTGGCCTCCCCGAGGGGTCAACCTGTCAGGCCAGCTAATGGGAGCCTGGGTGACGAGACAGCCTCGGAGTGAAAATACTTAGCCTCCCGAGGGGTCAACCTGTCATGCCAGCTAATGGGAGCCCGGGTGACGAGACAGTCTCGGGATGAAAAAACTTAGCCTCCCGAGGGGTCAACCTATCATGCCAGCTAATGGAAACCTGGGTGACGAGACAGCCTTGGGGTGAAAACACTTAGAATCCATGAGAGGTACCACCGGACCTGCCAGCTAGTGGGAGCCTGGCAGCGGGACCGTCATCGGAGCAAAGGACTTGGGCTTCCACGAGAGATACCACCGGACCTGCCAGCTAGTGGGAGCTGGCAGCGAGACCGTCATCGGAGCAAAGGAACTTGGGCTTCCACGAGAGGTACCACCGGACCTGCCAGCTAGTGGGAGCCTGACAGCGGGACCGTCATCGGAGCAAAGGACTTGAGCTTCCATGAGAGGTACCACCGAACCTACCAGCTAGTGGGACCTGGCAGCGGGACCATCATCGGAGCAAAGGACTTGGGCTTCCACGAGAGGTACCACCAGACCTACCAGCTAGTGGGAGCCTGACAGTGGGACCGTCATCGGAGCAAAGGAACTTGGGATTCCACGAGAGGTATCACCGGACCTGCCAGCTAGTGGGAGCCTGGCAGCAGGACCATCATCGGAGATAAGGGACTTGGGCTTCCACGAGAGGTACCACAGGACCTACCAGCTAGTGGGAGCCTGGTAGCGGGACCGTCTTCGAAGCAAAGGACTTGGGCTTCCACAAGAGGTACCACCGGACCTACCAACTAGTGGGAGCCTGACAGCGGGACCGTCATCGGAGCAAAGGAACTTGGGATTCCACGAGAGGTACCACCGGACCTGCCAGCTAGTGGGAGCCTGGCAGCGGGACCATCACCGGGGCAAAGGGACTTGGGCTTCCACGAGAGGTACCACCGGACCTGCCAGCTAGTGGGAGCCTGGCTGCGGAACCGTCATCGGAGCAAAGGACTTGGGCTTCCACGAGAGGTACCACCGGACCTACCAGCTAGTGGGAGCCTTGCAGCGAGACCGTCATCAGAGCAAAGGAACTTGGGCTTCCACGAGAGGTACCACCGGACCTGCGAGCTAGCGGGAGCCTGGCAGCGGGACCATCATCGGTGCAAAGAGACTTGGGCTTCCACGAGAGGTACCACCAGACCTGTCAGCTAGTGGGAGCCTGGCAGCGGGACCGTCATCGGAGCAAAGCACTATGGCTTCCTCAAGGTATCCTCAACCCATCCAGCCAGTGAGATCCTGGCATGAGGAGGTTCTCTTGGGGGGGGGGGACTAAGAATCTCAACCAAACCTTACCAAATCCAACATCCTCCAAAGGGGAAAACATGATGGGTTACATGACCCCCCGACTCAACTGGTCGGGGGATGAACTCATTACAACATAAGAAAAATACAAGACACTGCCGAGGCGAGGCTTCTTCAGGGGGCCTGGGCATGATGGCCGTCATCCTTCTCCTTGGATACCTCCATCTGGCTCAGGCTCTCCATGATCTTCCCCATCTCCTCTGTCTTGGCCAACCAAGAGATGGTGTTGACGGCCGTGACATAGCACTGCCTCGCCATCATGGAGTCTCCCTTGACTTTAACTTGGATCCCTCCTGAGCTGAACTTGAGGCATTGGTGGAAAGAAGACGACACACAACGAAAGGCGCTGATGAGGGGCCTTTCGAAGATGGCGTTGTAGCTGCTTGGAGCGTTAACTATGACGAACCGGCAGTTCCTTGACGTCCCTCCCAACTTTACTTGGAATCCTAGTCCGCCTTCCACCTCCTTCCTCTCCCCTGAAAATCCGAACAGGGGTTCGTCTGAGGCCAACACCCTCCTTGGCTCCACCTTCATCTTATCAAATGCCTTCTTTAAAACGACGTTGACAAAGTTCCCGTTATCAACCAAGATCCGGGAGACGATGTAGCCTTCGATGGCTGTCTTGATAACCAGCGCATCGCAGAACGGATCTTCATGATCCGGCAGGTCCTTCACCGAGAAGGTGATCTTCTCTTCCGGGGGCGGGGTATGGGATGTCGAAGCGACACTCCGTCGGTACATAACATGGAGGCTCGCCTTCTGAGTGGCCTCGATCCCCACTCCATCGTGAATCACTGCTATTCCTCCTCGGTGTCCTTCATCGGCCCGATCCTCACATATGTCTTCCTCCCCCACTTGGGGTGGAACCTCTTTGACCTGCGCCGGCGGCTGAGGCTGGGCAGGGCCTCTCGCCCCCTCACCTCTAGGAACTCAGGGCAGGTAGCTGTGGCGTGACCCTCTGCCTGGTGGAAATCACAGTACGACAACGCTCATCCTCCCCTTCTGCGGGTCCGACGATCTCTCCTATTGCCTCTTCCTCCTTCACCTATTAGGCTTGCTGTGGTGGGGGTAGGAGCTGTCTCGGGGCTTGCCTCTGGAATTTGAACCTCCCTTGGCCCCCGTGAAAGTTTCCCCCACCCTGGATGAGAGCTCTTCCTGGATCCTGGGCAGGTCCTCCCTGCTGCCTCTAGCCTGGTTCCGGACCCTCCTGTCCCTGGAATCCCTGAGCTCTCTGCTCATCTCTCCTTCTTATTTCCTGATGCCTTGAGCCACCTTGCTCCTTTGAATCTGCCTCCGTTAGCTTTGCCAACTTCTTGAGGAATTCTAGGTTGGCCGCCTCCATGGCTATCTCCTCTGTCACCCTTTCCATCAATTCCTCGAAGGAAAGGGGGGCATTTCAGGTCAGGCTCATCTTGAAGAATCTTTCGCGCTGTCCCACCGTGAATGCCATCTGGAGGGCATACCCCGACATCTCCTGGATATCCAGGATCTCTTCTTGGAATCTATCAATGTAGTGGGCTAGCGACTCCTCGGCCCTCTGCCTTATCAGGAAGATGGATTCAGGACTCTTCTTCCTCTTCTTGGAGGTGGAGAAGCAGAGCTGGAAGCTTCAGCTCAAGTCCTCGAACCCATAGATCGACCTTGGAGGGAGTTCATGAAACCAGTCCCTTGCCTTCTCCTTCAACGTGATCGCAAAGAGGCGACACTTGAAGGCATCCATCATCGGCCTGATGGAGACGACATCCTCGAACCACTACAGGTGTTGGACGGGGTCATCCTTCCCGGTATAGTAAGCCATGTCTAGCTCTCTGAATCCCTCGGGAACGGGAGATGAGATGATCAGCTCGCTGAAGGGTGACCCCCTGAGGGGTGCTCTCGCAACCTCTACTCGCGCGACCTACTCGCCTGGAGGGCTAGAACTCGTCAGGCTAGGGAACAGCTCCCGGTCAGGGAGGTCTCGCTCGACCCCCTCTCCCATTATTTCCTTCCCAGGTTGCCTACCTGGTACACTTCCTTCTCCCCCTGTTGGGGTCATCTCGCCTGTACCCCTGGGAGGCAGCTTGCCGAGACCACTCTGGGTCAGCTCGCCGAGACCCCTGGGAGCCAAGCCCTAGGGGGTGGGGTTTGAGCTGTCAGCCCGAGGGGCAATGCTTCTCAACATCTCCATGATTCCTTGGATGGAAGCCATGAACTCCTCCCTTCCTACGAAGGATCCGAGGTTGGGGAGCTCGCCGAGATCATCACTACCTCCCTAATCTCCGATCTCAGGCCATGATACTCTTTCGAGATCTTCTGTGCTGATCACTCTCCACGCTCACCGCACCAAAATGTTGAAACCAAAAACTTGGTCTCTCGTGGAGTTCGGGGTCCAAAAGATGGGTGACCTCACACCTAATACACTTAGGAGAACGTCACGGACCAAAGGCTCAGGAAACTAGGAACAGACCCTCGGCTCTAGCGTGGAGGTCTCACCTCACACCCGGAAGACCTTTGAGGTCTCCCCTCCCTAGCTAATGCTGAGCTAGGTGCCTTGGAGAAAGAAAGCAAGGGGGTTCAAGTGATGAAGAAGTGATCTCTCCAAGGCACCCTCAAGGGTCTATTTATAGTTTTTTGGGGATGACCTGCCAATATCCAACCTCTGTTGCTCTGAAGTTACTGAAATGCCCCCAAATTGGTCTGTCAATAGCAAAATCCCGTTGTTCCAAATATCTAAATGCAGTCCACCGGGGGCAGACCCTCAAGCCGGGCGAGCAGGAGACAAGGCCTGGGGGTACTCAGCGTCTTAGGTGGTACTCGGCAGGCTGGGTAGTACTCGGCGGCCTGGGTGGTACTCGGTGGTCTGGGGGGTACTCGGCGGCCTGGGGGGGTACTCGACGACCTGGGTGGTACTCGGCGGCCTGGGGGGTACTCGGCGGCCTGGGGGGGTACTCGGCGGCCTAGGGGGTACTCGGCGGCCAAGGGAGAGCTGGGCGAGCTCGAGGCTGGGTGACCCCCCGAAGGGGCCGGGGGGAGAAAAATATTTCCTCCCCCTATTAGTATATTTCCAAGGCCAAGCTGTACAACCCCATATTCGCTGGGTGGGACCCAGAGGCACAACCGTTGGGGTTGGACCAGCCATAATTCAGCTCGAGCTTAAAGGCCATAAGAGCTCTCGCGCCGGGGGAGCTCCCGCTTAGGAGCAGGCGAGAAGGCAGGGCGCTGAGTGAGCTTCCCTCACTCAACGCCGCGGTCAGCCGTAAGGGCGTTGAGTGAGCTTCACTCACTCAACGCCGTATCCAGCGGAAAAGGCGTTGAATGAGCTTTACTCACTCAACGTCGCGGTCAGCAGCAAGGGCATTGAGTGAGCTTCACTCACTCAACGCCGCATCCAGCGGAAAGGGCGTTGAATGAGCTTCACTCACTCAACGCCGCTGTCAGCAGCAAGGGCGTTGAGTGAGCTTCACTCACTCAACGTCGCGGTCAGCCGCAAGGGCGTTGAGTGAGCTTCACTCACTCAACGCTGCATCCCGCGGAAAGGGCGTTTGGTGAGCTCCACTCACTCAATGCCGCAGTCAGCAGCAGGGGCGTTGAGTGGGCTCCATTCAACCAACGCCGTCCAGCGACAGCATCGAGGTTAGAAGATTTCTCACCGGGAGAAGGGCGAGAACATTCACTCTCAGTCAGCCAGGATTCGCTCTCGGCAGAGTCGGCAAGAAGGATGAAGCTGTCGAGAAGGCGGGGGCAGGCCCAGCGTGAGACTGTTGACACTTCATTTTAGCTCCCGCCAAAGGAAGGCGAGAGGGTTCTTGTCATAGAGCTCTCGCCGAGTGGGGCCCAGGGCCAGGGTAAAATGTCTTAATTGCCCCCGGGTAAAATCACCCTTATACCCTCAGGGTCTGTATTTAACACTTTTCAGACAGTGGAATTTGGCTATTGGCAGACTAGCCAGGGGTACTTCAGTAACTTCAGATCAACAACAGGATATAAATAGACCCATAAGGGCTCCTTGGAAAGCAGACTCTCATTTTTTCTCTAGATCTCCAGTGCTTTCTGAGGAGCTCCTAGCCCAGCTTTTGGCTTTGGAGGGGAAGCTCTCAGAGATCTTCCGGGTGTGAGGTGGGACCTCCCTGCTGAGGCTTTGGGTCAGTCCTAGGTTGTTAGCTACCGGTCGAGGGGCAGGACTTGAGAGAAGTATGCGCTGGCTGCACCCCTATTTTGGACTTTCGTTTAGGTCAAATTTGGCTTCAAAAGTTCTGGTGTGGTGAGCGTGGAAGGCAGCCGGTGCAAGAAATCCTTGAGTTTGGTCCCATGACTGGAGGTGAAGGTGAAGGATCTGGCTCGGGGGGCATCCCCACCCCGGGGGAGGAAGCGACGAGGAAGATGTTGGAAGACTTTAGGCGAGAAGTCCTGCAGACCATCAGCCTAGCCTTCTCGACAAGGAGTGAGTGGGAGACACCTCAGGTTCCGGTGGAAGCAGATCCGCTTCTTGGCAAGAACGCCCTGGGGCAGCGCCCCGGAAAGGAGGTTCCGACAGAAGTTGGCGAGAGAGACGTGGCCGCGCGGGAACTCTTCCCAGGCCAGCGCCCCGGAAAGGAGGTTCCGACAGAAGTTGGCGAGAGGGAAGCGGCAGTACGGGAGTTGTTCCTGGGGCACGGTCTCACAGATCGTTCCATCTAGCCAAGGTCGCGAGACATGCCCTCTCGCCAAGTAGGAGGCGAGACCCCCTTCAGCGAGCTCATCGTCTCAGCTCCGGTGCCGGAGGGGTTCCGGGAGCCGGACATGTCCTATTACTCAGGGAAGGATGATCCGGTGCAGCACGTGCAATGGTTCGAGGATGTGGTGTCGATTAGAAAGATGTCTGATGCCTTCAAGTGTCGGTTGTTTGCCATCACACTGAAGGAGAAGGGTAGGGACTGGTTCCACCAGTTGCCAGCAAGCTCAATCTACAGCTTCGAGGATCTACGTCGGGGTTTCTTGTTGAGGTTCTCGACATCGAAGAAGAGGAAGAAGGAGGCGGAGTGCCTATTTGCAGTGAGGCAGAAGCAGGATGAGACGCTGGGTCATTACGTCGATCGGTTTCAGGAAGAGATCCTCCTAGTCCAGGAGGTACCGGGGTACGCGCTGATGCTCGCATTTACCCTGGGGCGGAGACCAGGTTTCTTTAGCATGGAGCTGAAGAGAGTTCCCCCTCCCCCTCTCATTTGAAGAGCTTATGGAGAGGGCGGCAAAAGAGATTGACTTCGAGAGGGCAAACCCGGCGTTTGC
The DNA here is from genome assembly GCA_039513925.1 of Platanthera zijinensis. NCBI lineage: Eukaryota > Viridiplantae > Streptophyta > Magnoliopsida > Asparagales > Orchidaceae > Platanthera > Platanthera zijinensis. Next base: position 25,839,313 of record CM077081.1, read on the forward strand.
GAGGAAGCTGGCCAGGTTGGCAGAGGATGATAAGGAACCAGCGGCAGGAAAGCAGAGGGAGCAAAGGGAAAAAAGAAGGAGAGAAGAGCCCCGAGGGTAGGGGCAGCAGCAGGGATGGGGGGCCCGGGAGCCGAACAACCGATTGGGTTGGAGGCCTCAAGAGGGTCGCCCCCAGGGCCAAGGAGGAGGTGTACAGGGAAGAGATAATCTTCGGGAACCGAGAAGGTTTGACCAGCAGGCGTGGAGACAGGGGCCGAGAGGTCACTTCCCACCACCGCAAGAAACGATGGAGGTCGGTAGAGGAAGAGGAGGAGGAAGAAGAAGAATCTGGGGAGCTGGGAGAAGAGGAGGAGGAGAAGGAAGGGGGGCAGGGTGGCGTTACTCTTTTGTGACTTCCATTAGGAGGAAGGTCACGCGACGGCCACCTGCCCGGAGTTCTTGGAGATGCGGGAAGCCAGAAGAATGAGGGGACAGGACCTGCTGGTAAGGATTGAGGAAGTGCAGCAGGGAGGGGAGGAAGATAGATGCGAGGACCGGGTAGACGTGGGGACCCGAGGAGGGATCGGAGTGATCCACAGAGGGGTAGGGATCGAGGCAACCCGAAAGGGAAGCTTGCAGACCATGTTCCGCAGAGGGTTCGCCTCGACCTCCCTAGCCCCCCCTCCGGAATAAAAAATCATCTTTTCATCTGCGGATATGCCGGATTACGAGGACCCTTTCTGCGATGCTCTGGTGATTCAGGCGGCGGTGGAGAACTTCACAGTCTCCCGGATACTGGTAGATAATGGGAGCTCAGTGAACGTCATCTTCAAGAAAGTTTTTGATGAGATGAAGGTCGAAGGGAAGAGGGTCCTAGCCTCAGATGGACCATTGTTTGGGTTTTCTGGTGATAGGAAGGAAGTAGAAGGGGGAGTAGGACTGCACGTAAAGTTGGGGGGTGTGTCACGAAACTGTAGGTTCGTGATAGTGGACGCCCCAAGCAGTTACAACGCCATCTTTGGGCGTCCCCTCATCAGCGCCTTTCGCTGTGTCCCCTCCTCGTTTCACCAGTGCCTCAAGTTCAACAATGGAGGGGTGCAGGAAAGGATTAGGGGGGACCCAAAGGCGGCGAGGCAATGCTATATGATGGCGGTTAACGTTGTGTCTTGGATGGCGGAGGCAGAAGAGCTGGAGAGGGAGCTAGCAGAGCAAGAGAAGGTGAGCCTGGAGGTGGAGGAGCAAGTGGTAAGAGAAGCTGAGAAGGAGGCCCAGAGGGGTGAGGAAGTTGAGCCACAACAGGAAGAGAGCCTGGAGGAGGCAATGGAGATAGAGGAGCTAGCTTTTGGAGTTGACCAAGAGGGTCTAGAGGAAAGGATGGATGAAGAAGAGGGCCAGGTTGCGAGAGTTTGGCAGGAGGCCCCGAGGGGCGTGGAGATTCATCAGCTCCAGGAAGAGAAGCCGGAGGAAGCGATGGATGCTGTAGGAGGGGAAGAGTTGGAGTTTGAGGAAGAAGCAAGGGACTGCTGGGAGCAATCGCGGTTGGAGCCGGCTGAGGAAGTGGTGGAGATGGAGGTCTCCACTAAGGCAGGGCAGGTGCAGAGGGTACGGATCAGCGAGGGCCTGAGCCTCAAGGACCAGGAGCGGAAGAGAGCTTGCATCCAGAGCAACGTCGACATCTTCGCTTGGAGAGCGGCAGACATGCCAGGCATTGACGCGGATATAGCCTGTCATCGCCTGAACCTGGACCCCCGGAATCGCCCCATACGCCAAAAGATGAGGGCCATCGCCACTAAGCTGGAGGAGCCCATCCGCGAGGAGGTCAGAAATCTCTTGGAGGCGGGCTTCATCTCGGAGGTCCAGTACCCAGGCTGGATATCCAATGTGGTAATGGTTAAGAAAGGGGGAGGGAAGTAGCGCATGTGTATTGACTTCTCTTTATTAAATAAATCGTGCCCCAAGGATTGCTACCCTCTGCCTCGAATCGACGCGCTGGTTGACTCAGCCGTCGGTTTTTCTGTTATGAGTTTTCTTGATGCTTTTTCAGGTTATCACCAGATTTGCATGCACCCCCCCCCCCCCCCGACGTCAAAGATGTCTCCTTCATCACTAGGGAAGGATGCTTCAGCTATAAGATGATGTCCTTTTGGCTGAAAAATGCAGGGGCCACATACCAGCGCATGATGGATCGAGTCTTCCAAGGGCAGTGGGGGAGAAACTTGGAAGTCTATGTCGATGACTTGATGGTGAAAAGCAAGTGTGTGAGCTCACACCTGCGGGACCTCGAAGAGACCTTCGCCACCCTCCGAAGGTTCAAGATGAGGCTGAACTCCTTGAAGTGTGTCTTCGGGGCCAGCCGCGGGAAGTTCCTCGGACATCTCTTGACCCCGGCGGGGGTGGAACCTAACCCGGATAAGGTAAAGGTCATCCTAGACCTGGAATCACCTCACAATGCCAAGGAGGTCCAGCGCTTGGCAAGCAAGCTGGCAGGATTAAGCAGGTTCCTGTCTCGGTCTGGTGACAAATGTTCATCGTTCTTCAAAGTGTTAAGAGGTAACCAGAGATTCGAGTGGATAGCCGAGTGTGAGGAAGCCTTCCAAGGGTTGAAGATGCAGCTCTCCCAGGCTCCCCTACTCCAGAGTCCAAAAGAAGGGGAGGACTTATCCCTATACCTCGGAGTGGGAGCGGATGCCGTGAGCTCTGTCCTAGTCAGAGAGGAGGGGAAGAAGCAGCTACCCATCTATTACGTAAGCCGGATCTTGAGGAAGGCGGAGCTCCGTTACCCCATCCTCGAAAAGCTAGCATTTGCTCTGATCATTTCAGCATGGAAGCTTTGGCCGTATTTTCAAGCGCACACGATTAGGGTGGTAACCGATCATCCTCTCCGTAAGATCTTTGAAGGGGTGGAGCACTCGGGGAGGCTGGCCAAGTGGTCAATTGAACTAAGTGAGTTCAACATCTCTTTTGTCCCAAGGCACTCGATTAAGGCGCAAGCAGTGGCTGACTTTCTTGCAGATTATGTTGTTGAAATTGGGGAGGAGGAGCCGCGTCAGCAGGAGGGTGGAAGGTGATGGTTGATGGGGCCTCGGGAAAGCATTCCATGGGGGGAGAAGTGGTGTTGCTAAGCCCCCAGGGGGTGGTTATAGAACAGGCGGTGGCCTATCACTTTACGGTGACCAACAATTAGGTAGAGTACGAAGCTGTGATAGCCGGTCTTCGTTTGGAAAAAGAGCTCGGGATCCAGGATGTGGAGGTCTTTACGGACTCGATGGTGGTGGCATCGCAGATTCGAGGAGAGTTTGAGGCTCGGGAATCTACCCTCATAAAGTACCTATCTAAGGTAAAGACAATCATCGGGGGCTTCCGATCATTCTCAATCCAGTACGTTCCTCAGGAGGAGAGCGTGGCTGCCGACCGATTGGCAAAGTTCAGGCCTCGCGAAGGAGGAACCTTAACCGAACTGTTCCGACCAGCAATCGAAGAAGGGGAGCTGATGGAGGTAGGCCGGCGACCCTCGTGGGTAGACCTACTAGTGACCTTCCTATCAACCGGTGAACTGACGAAAGAAGTGAAAGATACAAGGAGCTTCAAGCGCAAGGCAGCTCACTACCTGATGTTGGAAGGGTGGTTACATCGCAAGATGTCGTCGGTACTCCTGGCCAGGTTTGTGACCGAGGAAGAAGTCCCGAAGATACTTGGGGAGATACATTCAGGCGAGTGCGACAGTCACTCTGGGGGGAAGACTCTAGAGGCAATGGTGGTCAGGCAAGGGTACTTCTGGCAGACCCTGAGGAAGGATGCAACAGAGTTTGCAAGGAGATGTAAAAAGTGCCAGTTGTACGCCCCCCTCCAGCTTCTGCCCGCTCAAAGACTAAGGAGCATAACGACACCATGGCCTTTCGCCATTTGGGGGATGGACTTGGTCGGGCCTTTCCCCCCGGCCAATGGACAAAGGAGGTTCCTTTTGGTCATGATCGATTACTTTTCTAAGTGGCTGGAGGTCAAGGCTCTAGCCAAGGTCACCTCCCAGGTCATCAGGAACTTTGTTTGGGGAGAAATCATATGGAGACACGGGCTACCCCGAGCAATCGTGACGGATAACGGTCACCAGTTTGCTAGTGAGGAGTTCATCAGCTTCTGCACCCAGCAGGGGATAGACTGTAACACCCCTATCCGTCGTATAGCATATAACAGTAGGTCCGGCCGGGGCCCGACGCCATATACTACGGACAGACCGGTTGGTTACGCGTTGAAACCAATCAACCAATCATAACGTCCTACACAACACCTAGCGGAAGTAATTATTAAGTTGCACAATTAAGAACCCTGCCAACAGCATGAATGTCCACTACACAAACACCCGCAGGAATGTTCCAATACACATAAAACAGAAATGGCCTTAAGGCCTTACATAGTTTGTTTGATACAAAAGTGTTTTCATACATCGGCTCGCAGGCCGGCCACACATGGTAAACGGGAAAAACATAAACATTTAGGTCTTCGAGGGCCGGCACAGCTTCAAGGGCTTTAGCCTGATATTTCCCGCTCGGCTCCGCAGCACCTGCAAGCCACAATCCACCGCCCGGTGGTAAACAAAATAACGGTCAACTATGCTGACCAAATTATAACGATCCCGCCCCCAAAATCGGGGCGGCGATGCTCTTTCCCTGCACTTTATTAGTAGGCAACAACAATAGTGTAAACACACTTCATCACAGGCGTAGGCTCGCACGGCCCCACACCCCATGCACTCAGGGCACATTCACGGCGAACCGGCCAACGTCACGTCAATTCAAGCCATAGACGTTCCCGATCCACCACCGCCTCTTGGACGGCCAACCATATGAGCATCTTGTCTTCTTGGCCTTGGTCACAATAATTTAAGCCATAGACCGCCGAAGACTCTCATCCATGCCAACGGTCCCACCGAACGACATAGATCGGGTACGGTTCCGCCTGACCCGTGCTCATATCGCAACGGCAATTTAAGCCATATGCGCAGGTCAAGACTCACCGAGTCCCGTTTCCGCCACAATAATCACATAACCCGGTTATGTTCACGTTGGCTCCCCGGCCATCGTGTTGGCAAAACTCGCTTTTGCCCAGTTTTCCGGGTGCACCTTGGAGTTAATCTCCAAGGCTCCCTGATGCAATCTACCACGTAGAAAACCCGAAAAACGCCCAAACACCCGGAGTCTTCCCCGGTTCATATGCAATGCAACATCACCGATCCAGCTCTACTTGTCCGGATAGGCTTCACACACAATGCCTATGTCCGTTTTCGCATACGGACTCTACACAAGGGGGACTTCACATATCTACCCCAAGGAACGCTCCAACTCTTCGCTCACTCGCGAGAGAGGGCTTCCTATGCAAAGGGAAAAAGGGCTTCACATGCCCAAGGATGAGAAATCGTTACCCTTGCGCTCTTCCGCGGCGCCATGAGAAAACTATGCGGTTGGAAAGCACCGCAATGGCGTCGCCTTCGTGGATCTGGACTCGGATCGCGATTCGGAGCTCCGACGCTCCACCGGCAGCCGGATCTTGGTCTCCAACCACTCACCTTGCCCTCCCTTCTCTCTAGGACTTAGAAAGTGAATGGAAAGAGAGAATGAGGGTTTTGAAACCCTTATCCCGGCTAAAACCACCCAGGAGCAACCCCCCACCGTCGGATCCAAAGCCAAGGAAATGAACGGCCATGATTAGTCCTCAAATTATAAAATCTGGGCCGAACACGGGTTGCAACACGGCCGTGTTCCTGGCCGTGTAGTTCATTCGCCGTCTCGACCGATTCGGAAACCAACACACGGCCTTTGACACGGCCTCCGACACACCCATGTCACTTTTCACACGCCCGTGTCGGGACCCGTGTCACGCCCCCCGTGTGCGATCGACCAACACTTCGCATTCAGAGAGGTACACGGCCTTGTGACACGGCATCAGACACGCCCGTGTCAAATTTGACACGCCCGTGTTCTTGCCCGTGTCACGGCCCGTGTACCACACTTGCAGATTCCCTGGAGTGACACGGCCTGGGACACGCCCGTGTCCTAGGTCGTGTTCTACAACTCGACGATCGTCGACCGCCAAAGCGTCGACCGCACGACCCGTGGTCGAATACGCCCTGACACGGCCTCCGACACGCCCGTGTCGAGACCCGTGTCACCTGCTTCAAAACCCCGTCTTGGCTTAAAAAATGCCACCCGTCTCTCTTTTGAGTTTCGGGGTGTTACAACTCTCTCCCCCTTAAAAGAATTCCGCCCACGAAATTACTAAAGGAAAGTAAACATAAAATCAAGAGCGGTACCTGAGCGAAATAACTCTGGGTACTCCTCCAACATGGTATGCTCCCGTTCCCAAGAGAGCTCCTCACGACCGCAATTGTCCCAACGGACCTTGACCATTCGGATCTCCTTGTTACGAAGTCGCTTAACTTCGGAGTCTTCAATACGAACGGGCTTGACCCTAGTCGTCAACCCTTCGTCCACCGGTACTTGATCAACTGCGATCACCTGCGAAGGCTCTTGCACCGCCTTCCGTAATACAGAGATGTGGAACACATCTTGTAGTCCACTCAACTCTACCGATAACTTCAAACGATAAGCCGCTTCGCCAATCCGCTCCAGAATCTCAAAGGGTCCAAGGTATCTTGGGCTCAGCTTCTTCAAGCGTCTCACCCGCGAAACACCCTTGAACGGCTTTACTTTCAAGTACACCCAATCGCCCACCGCGAACTCCACATTCCGATGCTTGGCATTGTAGTACTTAGCTTGCCTATCCTGAGCGATCAGCAAACGCTCTCGAATGATCCGCACCAAAGAAGTAGCATTTTCCACCTCCTGCTTCTTGTACAACCTTGCCTCACCCGTTTCAAGCCACGATAATGGCGTGCGACACTTCCTACCATACAGGGCCTCGAAGGGTGCCATTTGTATACTCGCTTGGTAGCCATTGTTGTACGCAAACTCCACCAAATACAGGTGGTCCTCCCAATGCTTCCCGAAGTCTAGAACACACATGCGGAGCATGTCCTCCATCGTTCTATTGACTCTCTCGGTCTGCCCATCCGTCTGCGGATGGAAGGCTGTGCTGAACTTCAACTTTGTCCCCAGCATCTGCTGCACCAACCTCCAATCATTGGACGTGAAACGCCCATCGCGATCACTCACAATGCTGCGAGGCACACCATGCAGTCTAACTATATTGTCCACATATAGCTTTGCCAACTTCTCCACTGAGTCGTCTTTCCTATGCGGAATGAAATGCGACACTTTAGTTAACCGATCTACGATCACCCAGATGGCGTCGTTCCCTTTCTGCGACCTTGGCAACCCATGCACAAAGTCCATAGATATGTCGTCGAACTTCCACTCCGGTATAGGCAAAGACTTCAGAAATCCTCCCGGCTTTTGGCACTCCGCCTTCACCAAGGCGCACGTTTGGCACTTAGCCACAAACAATGTCACATCTTTCTTAAGCCCCGACCACCAAAACAGCTTCTTGAGGTCACGGTACATCTTTATGCTCCCTGGGTGGATCGAGTACTTGCTATGATAAGCCTCGTACATCAACTCCGCCCGTAGGTTACTCCCGCTTGGGACGCACAACCGATGATCCTTCCTTAACAACCCATCTTCCACTGAAAATTGGGAATTTGACCCATCCAACGCTGCCTCCATAAGCTCCTTCATGGAGTCATCTAACTCCAATGCCTGCCGAACCCGGTCAGCCAGGTCATACTGAACTTCTGTCCAGTTCAACATTGCTTTGGCGCTCGTCTGCTTGTCAACGCAACAGATCTCAAGCTCCTCCAACTCCCGTATCAGCCGCTCATCATGCACCGACAACCAGTTGGCTTGGGCGGGAGCCCTGCGACTCAACGCATCAGCAACCACATTGCCCTTCCCGGGTACATAATGAATCTTGAAGGTGTAGTCCCCCAGGAACTCCATCCACTTCCTCTGCCTCATGTTAAGATCCTTCTGATCCAAAAGGTACTTCAGGCTCTTGTGATCGGTATATATATCGACCCTTACGCCGTATAGGTAGTGCCTCCACAGCTTTAGTGCAAATATCACAGCCGCCAACTCCAAGTCGTGGACCGGATAGTTCCTTTCATGCACTTTTAGCTGACGCGATCCATAAGCTATCACGCTCCCATGCTGCAACAACACGCAGCCCAAACCACTACCCGAGGCGTCACTATACACCTCGAAGCCCTCGGTCCCACTCGGCGAACTAAGCACTAGCGTCATGGTCAACCGTCTCTTCAGCTCCTCAAACGCTTGCACGCACTCATGCGTCCACAAGAATCTCTGATCTTTCCTTGTCAACTTCGTGAGAGGTAGCGCTATTCGCGAGAAGTTCTCTACGAAGCGCCTGTAATATCCGGCAAGCCCGAGAAAACTACGGACTTCCGCGATAGAAGACAACGCAGGCCACTCCCGTATCACAACGATCTTCGCCGGATCCACCGCTATACCTTCCCCACTAATAATGTGACCAAGGAACGCTACTGAGGGTAGCCAGAACTCGCACTTGGAGAATTTCGCATAAAGCTCATTCCTCCTCAAAGTCTCCAATACCAGATGCAAGTGCTTGAAGTGATCTTCTTCACACTGCGAGTACACCAATATATCGTCAATAAAGACGATCACAAAGCGATCCAGGAAATCTCGGAACGTCCTGTTCATCAAGTCCATAAATACTGATGGCGCATTCGTTAGTCCAAACGGCATGACCGTGAACTCGAAATGCCCATACCTTGTGCTGAACGCCGTCTTCGGGATATCACATTCCCTTATCCTCAACTGATAGTACCCCGACTTCAAGTCCAACTTAGAATATACCGACGATCCGACTAACTGATCAAAGAGATCATCAATCCTCGGGATCAGGTACTTGTTCTTTTCCGTCAGCTTGTTCAACTCTCTGTAGTCGATACACAACCGTATACTACCATCCTTCTTCTTAACGAAGAGGACCGGTGCGCTCCAAGGCGACGAGCTTGGACGCACATAACCTTGTTCCATCAGCTCCTCTAGCTGAACTTTCAACTCTGCCATCCCCTTAGGCGCCAACCTATACGGAGCACGTGACACCGGTTTGGCCCCCGGTACGAGCTCGATGGTGAAATCAATCTCTCGCCGCGGTGGGGCCCCGGGAAGACTATCCGGGAACACATCGGGGTATTCACAAACCACGGGGATGCTATCCAACGCGGACTTTGGCTCCACAGCCCCCACCATTGCGAAGAACAGCTCTGCACCAGCACGAACTGCCTTTACTACTTGAAGAGCAGACATCAGCGTCTTGCTCGACCCCTTGAGTCCCTCGAATGTTGTCCCCAACCCAACACCCAGCTTGACCTCCTTCCGGTCACAGTCAATCCAAGCCTTCTGCTCCGAAAGCCAATCCATCCCAAAGATAACGTCGAACTCTACTAGCGGCAACAATGATGCTAGCAAGTCGAACTCTTGGCTCCTAATGTGAACCTTTACGGCGCACACTCTGTCCGCACGCATCGAGCACCCATTCGGTAGCAGCACATCCAACTTGTCCTTCGCCATCGAAGAAGGGACTCCGATGCGCGATATAAAATTTTCGGACAAGAAGGAGTGTGAAGCTCATGTATCGAACAGTGCCCGTGCCGGACTATCACTAATCAAAACAAAGCTTATGCAAACCATATTAGGCTAACAAGCAATAAACAACAGTATCTAAGTTAACTTGCTATAAATTAACTCGTACCTGTCACCACATCCGCTTGTTTAATAGCCTCCTGTTGCCCCAAGTTGTAGACTCTAGGCTGAGTCGGAGCATAGTGAGACGCGGTTGACTCCACCGCCTTGCCCTTCTCTTCGTAAGTAGCTCCTTGCTTTCTTTCGGACTTTGGGAGTCCGCTCCAGCAATCGCGGGCAAAGTGCCCCGTCTTTCCACACGTGAAATAAGCGCCCGGGGTTCGGTTGGTAGTTGCCCCCGAGGCACCTATAGAAGAAGCTGGACCTGATGTCCTAGTCTTCTTGAAGAATTTTCGATAGCCCGACTTCGACGTAGTCGGCGCTTTGAACTCCGATTTCTTCCCGCCAGATTCCTTCTTAGCTTGCACATTTCTCATGTCCTTCTCCAAGGACCGGGCCGAGTTGACCAAGGTTAGGAAACCCTGCGCCATGGGCCCTGACAGTAGCAACCTCAGCTCATCTCTTAACCCTTCGTAGAAGCAGTTAGTCTTTCGCTCCTCGTCGGCAAAGATAGCGCTAACATATCTCCCCAACCGAGTAAACTCGTGGAGGTACTCGTCTACAGTGCTATCTCCTTGCACCAACTTTTGGAACTCGTTCTCCAATGCGATCCTCTGCGCTGAGGGGAGGTATCGAGCCATGAACAATCTTGCAAACTCCGCCATAGGAACTTCGGCCAACGGCCTTCCCCTCAACTGGTATAGCTCTAGGCCTTCCCACCATAACCTTGCGTCCCCATCCAAAAGGAACGTCGCTATCGTGGTCTTCTGTCACTCTTCCGTTTCAGTAGCTGTCATCACCCTATTGACTCTTGAGAGCCAATCTTCAGCCTGGGTCAGATTTCCCGTTCCCGAGAACACCGGTGGGTGGAAGCCCATCACATGCTTCAACTGTCTTTCAGTTGCTCTCCGAGGCAACTCCGGCTCAACCACCACCTGCTCAACCCTTCTAGGCTCCGCCGCTTGGAGCGGCACTTGCTCCCCCGCAGAAGCAGGCTGTTGCACCTGTCTTGCAGGTTGCGCATTAATCATCGCCATGACAGCTTCTGCCACCAACCTAATGGTCTCGGCAGACGGAGGTGTTGCAGGCGCTTCACTTGGCGCACTGCTTGCCTCAGAAGTGGCGACTTGAAGGAGCAGTCGAAGTGGCGACTGAAAGGAGAATCAAACTTAATAGATAAGGCGCGAAAGCCAAAAAACAACCTGGCCGTTCTGACGGTCCAGCACCACTTCTGGTCACCTATAATTGTGCAAAAACACCGATAAGTGACCAAACACTATTGCAAACAACAATTATAGGAACACGCATGTTCCTCAAACATGTGTATTTTCATTCCTAAGTGGACATTCATGGGTTCTTTTCATGTTATAACGATGACGCACACATGTGCTCACCACCCCTTAAAGTGAATTCGCCCATGAATTCATTTAAGTTTGACTGAAACCAGTAGTCTGATACCAATTTGTAACACCCCTATCCGTCGTATAGCATATAGCAGTAGGTCCGGCCGGGGCCCGACGCCATATACTACGGACAGACCGGTTGGTTACGCGTTGAAACCAATCAACCAATCATAACGTCCTACACAACACCTAGCGGAAGCAATTATTAAGTTGCACAATTAAGAACCCTGCCAACAACATGAATGTCCACTACACAAACACCCGCAGGAATGATCCAATACACATAAAACAGAAATGGCCTTAAGGCCTTACATAGTTTGCTTGATACAAAAGTGTTTTCATACATCGGCTCGCAAGCCGGCCACACATGGTAAACGGGAAAAACATAAACATTTAGGTCTTCGAGGGCCGGCACAGCTTCAAGGGCTTTAGCCCGCTATTTCCCGCTCGGCTCCGCAGCACCTGCAAGCCACAATCCACCGCCCGGTGGTAAACAAAATAACGGTCAGCTATGCTGACCAAATTATAACGATCTCGCCCCCAAAATTGGGGCGGCGATGCTCTTTCCCTGCACTTTATTAGTAGGCAACAACAATAGTGTAAACACACTTCATCACAGGCGTAGGCTCGCACGGCCCCACACCCCATGCACTCAGGGCACATTCACGGCGAACCGGCCAACGTCACGTCAATTCAAGCCATAGACGTTCCCGATCCACCACCGCCTCTTGGACGGCCAACCATATGAGCATCTTGTATTCTTGGCCTTGGTCACGACAATTTAAGTCATAGACCGCCGAAGACTCTCATCCATGCCAACGGTCCCACCGAACGACATAGATCGGGTACGGTTCCGCCTGACCCGTGCTCATATCGCAACGGCAATTTAAGCCATATGCACAGGTCAAGACTCACCGAGTCCCGTTTCCGCCATAACAATCACATAACCCGGTTATGTTCACGTTGGCTCCCCGGCCATCGTGTTGGCAAAACTCGCTTTTGCCCAGTTTTTCGGGTGCACCTTGAAGTTAATCTCCAAGGCTCCCTGATGCAATCTACCACGTAGAAAACCCGAAAAACGCCCAAACACCCGGAGTCTTCCCCGGTTCATATGCAATGCAACATCACCGATCCGGCTCTACTTGTCCGGATAGGCTTCACACACAATGCCTATGTCCGTTTTCGCATACTGACTCTTCACAAGGGGGACTTCACATATCTACCCCAAGGAACGCTCCAACTCTTCGCTCACTCGCGAGAGAGGGCTTCCTATGCAAAGGGAAAAAGGGCTTCACATGCCCAAGGATGAGAAATCGTTACCCTTGCGTTCTTCCGCGGCGCCATGAGAAAACTACGTGGTTGGAAAGCACCGCAACGGCGTCGCCTTCGCGGATCTGGACTCGGATCGCGATTCGGAGCTCCGACGCTCCACCGGCGGCCGGATCTTGGTCTCCAACCACTCATCTTGCTCTCCCTTCTCTCTAGGACTTAAAAAGAGAATGGAAAGAGAGAATGAGGGTTTTGAAACACTTATCTCGGCTAAAACCACCCAAGAGCAACCCCCCACCGTCGGATCCAAAGCCAAGGAAATGAACGGCCATGATTAGGCCTCAAATTATAAAATCTGGGCCAAACACGGGTTGCAACACGGCCGTGTGCCTGGCCGTGTAGTTCATTCGCCGTCTCGACCGATTCGGAAACCAGCACACGGCCTTTGACACGGCCTCCGACACACCCGTGTCACTTTTCACACGCCCGTGTAGGGACCCGTGTCACGCCCCCCGTGTGCGATCGACCAACACTTCGCAGTCAGAGAGGTACACGGCCTTGTGACACGGCATCAGATACGCCCGTGTCAAATTTGACACGCCCGTGTTCTTGCCCGTGTCACGGCCCGTGTACCACACTTGCAGATTCCCTGGAGTGACACGGCCTGGGACACGCCCGTGTCCTAGGCCGTGTTCTACAACTCGGCGATCGTCGACCGCCAAAGCGTCGACCGCACGACCCATGGTCGAACACGCCCTGACACGGCCTCCGACATGCCCGTATCGAGACCCGTGTCACCTGCTTCAAAACCCCGTCTTGGCTTAAAAAATGTCACCCGTCTCTCTTTTGAGTTTCGGGGTGTTACATAGACCTTAGGTTTGCCTCTGTCCATCACCCCCAGAGCAATGGCCAGGTGGAAGCGGCAAATAAGATTATTGTGAACCTGCTCAAGAAGAAGGTGGAGAACCTAAGGGGAAACTAGGTAGAGCAGCTCCCCTCCATCCTGTGGGCCTTGCGAACGACCCCGAGCACGGCCACCGGTGAGACCCCCTTCAAGCTCTCTCATGGGTGCGAGGCTGTCCTCCCCATAGAGTTCGAGGTTCGGTCCCCGCGGGTCACGACCGCAGGCAAAGGAGATGAGGCTTGGAGATTGGGAAACGAAGAAGAGTTGTGCCTCTCGTTAGACATGACGGAAGAGCTACGGGATGTTGCAGCCATCAGACAAGAAGAGATCAAGCGACGACTGGCCAGGTACTTCGATAAATACGTCAGAGTCAAACAATTCGCCGAAGGGGACCTAGTGTTGAAAAAGGTCGACACGGCAGGGAGGTCGGCCCCTGTTGGCAAGCTCAACCCAAGCTGGGAAGGGCCTTACATAGTGAAGGAGGTTCTGGCAAAAGGAGGTTACTACCTCCAGGATGTGGAGGGGAGGACCTTGAGCCACACCTGGAGCGGTGACGATCTAAAACGCTTCTACCCATAAGGGGAGAGGCGGATTGTACTGTTGTAATCAAACATTATCATATGAAAATATTGTGGTTACCCAAATGCTATCATGATATGTCTCTTGCTTTGATCGGTTACCTGCTTTCTCATCTTGATGATATAATAGGTTGGATATGAAATCTTCATCAACACCCAGAGCTCGGCTCGGCTCCAGGTAGACCCGCTGCGCAGGCTCTCATCTAGCTTGCAGGTCTGAAGGCTCGCCTGTGGGGGAGAGGTCGGATATGAAATCTTCATCAACACCCCGAGCTCGGCTCGGCCCTAGGTAGACCCGCTGCGCAGGCTCTCATCTAGCTGGCAGGTCTGAAGGCTCGCCTGTAGGGGAGAGGTTGGATATGAAATCTTCATCAACACCCCGAGCTCGGCTCGGCCCCAGGTAGACCCGTTGCGCAGGCTCTCATCTAGCTGGAAGGTCCGAAGGCTCGCCTGTGGGGGAGAGGTCGGATATTAAATCTTCATCAACACCCCGAGCTCGGCTCGGCCCCAGGTAGACCCGCTGCGCAGGCTCTCATCTAGCTAGCAGGTCCGAAGGCTCGCCTGTTGGGGAGAGGTCGGATATGAAATCTTTATCAACACCCCGAGCTCGGCTCGGCCCCAGGTAGACCCGCTGTGCAGGCTCTCATCTAGATGGCAGGTCCGATGGCTCGCTTGTGGGGGAGAGGTTGGATATGAAATCTTCATCAACACCCCGAGCTCGGCTCGGCCCCAGGTAGACCCGCTGCGCAGGCTCTCATCTAGCTGGCAGGTCCGAAGGCTCGCCTGTGGAGGAGAGGTCGGATATGAAATCTTCATCAACACCCCGAGCTCAGCTCGGCCCCAGGTAGACCCGCTGCGCAGGCTCTCATCTAGCTGGCAGGTCCGAAGGCTCGCCTGTGGGGGAGAGGTTGGATATGAAACCGTCATCAACACCCCGAGCTAGGCTCGGCCCCAGGTAGACCCGCTGCGCAGGCTCTCATCTAGCTGGCAGGTCCGAAGGCTCGCCTGTGGGGGAGAGGTCGTATATGAAATCTTCATCAACACCCCGAGCTCGGCTCGGCCCCAGGTAGACCCGCTGCGCAGGCTCTCATCTAGCTGGTAGGTCCGAAGGCTCGCCTGTGGGGGAGAGGTTGGATAAGAAATCTTCATCAACACCCCGAGCTTGGCTCGGCCCCAGGTAGACCCGCTACGCAGGCTCTCATCTAGCTGGCAGGTCCGAAGGCTCGCCTGTGGGGGAGAGGTCGGATATGAAATCTTCATCAAAACCCCGAGCTCGGCTCGGCCCCAGGTAGACCTGCTGCGCAGGCTCTCATCTAGCTGGCAGGTCCGAAGGCTCGTCTGTGGGGGAGAGGTTTGATATGAAATCTTCATCAATACCCCGAGCTCGGCTCGGCCCCAGGTAGACCCGCTGTGTAGGCTCTCATCTAGCTGGCAGGTCTGAAGGCTCGCCTGTAGGGGATAGGTTGGACATTAAATCATCATCAACACCCCGAGCTCGGCTCGGCCCCAGGTAGACCCGCTGCGCAGGCTCTCATCTAGCTGGCAGGTCTGAAGGCTCGCCTGTGGGGGAGAGGTTGGATATGAAACCGTCATCAACACCCCAAGCTCGGTTCGGCCCCAGGTAGACCCGCCGCGCAGACTCTCGTCTAACCGGCAGGTCTGAAGGCTTGCCTATGGGGGACAGGTTGTGTCTAGAAATGTTTCAACACAGATGTTCTAAGCTAGGCAAAAATCACCCTAAGGGAAGACCAGGAAGGGTCTCGGCCAAAAGGGTCTTGGCCAAAAGGGTCTTGGCCAAAAAGGTCTCGGTCAGGAGAGGTCTCGGCCAAGAAATCTGGGTTGAGGGATCTCGCCAAGCAAAGTTCCCGGCGGACCTAGGTAAGAAGAACGATCGTTCGCGCAAGGTAAGGAGGGGCGGTTTTCCCTCAGCCTATGACACTCATCGTAAACGGTTCTCGGCAGAGGGCGGGAATGACGCGTCAGAGCTTTGGGTTCTCGACAGATTCTCACCTATCGACCGCTAAGAGAGACTATCCTAGAGGGGGTCGGGGGCCCCGGGCGAAAGCAATCCTGAACAGCAGTCGTCTTTTTACAGTAAAGAGAAAAGGGGAGAGGGGAACAAAATTAAACTTATATTATAAACCGAAGTCTTACAAAAACTGGAACATCTCGCTCATTACAAAAAAGAAGAAACCCCTCAGGAGGGAGCACTATATCCGCTCGAGCTCCCGCTTGAGCTCCCGCTGGGGTCCTCACTTTGACTTCCGATGGAGCTCCCGCCAGAGCTCTCCCCTGAGGTCTCGCCAGCAGCCGAGGCAAACTTCGGGACGTCCGAGGGCGGAGAGTCGGGCGCCCTTGGTGGCTTCGGGATAGGGTCGAAGTGCCACGGGACGAGCTAGGGAGCGGTCGGGGTCTCGCCACCCTCGTCCAGGCAGCCCACATCTCACAGCATCTCGATCATCAACTTGGCCATTGCCTGGGCGTTGATGCAGGAGCTTGTCGATTTCGTACTCGAAATAGGTCCGGCTCTTCATTTTTTCATCGAGTGTAGGAGGGGGCGGGACCGCAGCTGCTGTCGTCTCCAGGTGCTTGACCTGGTACTTCAGCAGGGCGTTCTCGCATTCCACTCCGGCCAGTCGCGCGCGAAGCACCATGACTTGCGGAGAGTCCTATGTAAGAACATTTTGTCAGCAGCGAGAACGGAGGTACGAATCTCGTAGGCGAGAACGAAGGTTGGAAAGGGTCTCGCTTACCTCCTCCGCCGGGCGCATGGACAGCAAGCGTCGGGCGTCCTCTAGCTCGGTCTTCAGGGCCGCCGCCTAAGCCACCGCTTCCTCTCTCGCCTTGTACATGTCGAGGAAGTTTCGGTTGATGGTAATGCTTCGGCGAGCACACATGTGCGCAAGCTCGAACCCACGCATCAGGGCCCGGACGGAATCGAAGGCGAGGAGGCGAGTGGACATCTGGTCGTACAGGCCCGCGAACTCCCGGCTGTAGAGGCCGTAGCCCAGTGTGAAGGCCTCGCCGGTGACTTCGTCGCCCTCTGCCCAGCTCGGGAGCAGCGTCGAGAGTGAGACCGGTTGGCCTTTGGGTCCCATTACAGCAAGGGCTTCCCTTCGGCATCCAGGGTCTTCACGCCCATGCCAAAGTTCCTGTGCCCCTTCGGTACAGGCTTGGATGGAGGCTTGGCGGAGCTTGCAGCAGCCACTATCTCGGTACCCACCTCGCCGCCCACCTCGACCGCGGCCTGAGGATTCTCGGCAGGGGCTCCACCACTACTCCTGGGGATGTTCCTCATCTCGCTGACCTCCGCCAGGATCTCAGCGAAAGACCTACCCGACGGAGGGGGTCGGACGGGCGAAGGTATCTTAGACTTCCCCTTCTCGGTGGCGGATGTCTTCGGCCTCTTCACCCTTTGAGACGAGAAGCCACTGAGTTTCCTCTTCGCGGCACCAGGTGGCGGAGGCAGAGCCGGCTCTTCTCGGCAAGCACGGGCCGCAGACCTCGCGAGAGCCAACGGATCTCCCGCAGTCTGGCCTTTGGCAGTAGGCGTCTCGAGGAAGGGTTGGCGCAGGGGGATCTCCCGCTCTCCTACGAAGATAACGAAAGACATTCAACATTGAGGGACGCGCAAACACCGAGTAAAAGAAAAAAGAAGCGAGACCTCACCTTCGCCAGGAGGAACGGGGGGAAGAGAGTCAACGTCCCGCCTAAGGAAGGGGACGTCAAACTCCTTAGTCCCAAAGAACTCGAGGAGCGCGCCCTCGTGGGACCCTAAGGTGGGCGGCTTGTAAGCGGCATCCTCGTATTGAACCGGGGCGAGCGGGACGTTCCCAAAGTCGCCGGAGACGAAAATGAATTTCACCCCAATGATGGTGCTTGTTGGCGAGACCCGTGGTCTTGAGGAGTTGCCCGGAGAAGAAGACCACCCCACCCTTCATGCGGAAAGTAAACAGTTTCCGGAAGATGGGGAGGTTGAACTCGATCTTCTCCAATCTCATGTAGCAGATGAATGCTACAAGGATGGCAACCGAGTTGGGATTCAGCTGAGCAGGAACTACTCCTTAATAACGGAGAGCCTGGCGCATCTCCGGCCAGAGGGGGAGGCGGAAGCCCACCTCGAAGTGCTCGAGAGGGATGGCGAGCTCTCCCGCCCCCGGGGTGTTCACCTTGTCGTGATTACCGGGATTTCTCGCCGTGAAGCCGGTGGGAACAAAGCAAGATGTGATCATCTGATATTCACCCAAGGTCAGGTTGCAAGAAGGGAATAAGTGTATTCGGAAGGCTTCCGCACAATTGGCGCGACCCTCATTCTCGCCGGGCATCGTGGTTGGGGGGTGTAGGTGAGAACTGTCGGGAAGAGAAAAAGAGCGAGAGGTGGGCAGAAACGAAAAGGAAAGGGCGGAAGCGGGTACGCGAGAACAGCAAGAGAAATGGCTGAGGTTCCGGATCAGAGAAATTAATGAGGTGGGTGAATCCGCCTATTTATAGAAAGCTGTGATAATGATGATTTTCCCGGAAAAGGGGGCGGAGGTACAACTGTCAAGCCCTAAGTCAACGGCACCTCGGTTCCCCGCCCAAAGTGACAGTGACTGATCGACAACCCTAGCCCGCGCAAGGGTCGAACAGTATGGCGGAAGCAAAAGTGAATAATGTTCTCGCTAAGCGAAATCTAAGATAACAGTGATAATAACGTTTAACCAGTAAAAGCAGTTCACAATATTGCAAGCAGTCCATAATCCAAAACAATTAAGAAAAACAATTTAAAAACATGGTACATGGAGAGAAGAGAAGGCTAGAGGTAAGGAGAGGCGAGATAGTGGGAATCAATAAGGCTCCCAGCGCCAGCGTCCTTGCTCTCGTTGTCGGGTCCTCAGGGGTGCCAACAGGTTGAAGTAGGAGGAGAGTACGGTGCACCCTAGATTGATCCAGCAAGCCTGGTATCGTATCCGCGCAAGGCACCTCCCGGGGGAAGATCCCGCAGTAGGGCAGCCCGGCCGCTCCGCCTCGCTTAAAAAGTAGTCTCGCTCCAGGGCCTTCAGCCTCTACTCTACTGATCTGCGGAACTCTCTCGCTGCGTAGGCCTGGGCCCGCTCCCACCGTGCAAGTTTAGATAGGATGGCCGCGACCCTTTTCTCGCGCCTTCTCACGCTTCCCGCGCCAACCAGCATATCTTCCATCTCGTCGGAGGAGGGGAAGGGAGAGCTGTCGCCATCCTCCTCTCGATCCCTGCCATCGTCCTCGTCCTCTTCGGCTCCCGATCGCAGGTCCGGGTCTCCTGAGAAGACAATCGGGCGGTCAGTGCGAGAACAGGATAAAGGCAGCAACGGTGTGGCATACCAGTACCGTGGCGAGGGTCGTCTGCCGGGGGAAGGCGAGAGGGCTCGGGTTCTCCCTCGGCATCCCTCCCAAATAAAAGATGGAGGGGCTTTCCATGGCCCGGACGGAAGGTCTCACGTGCCATAATCTCCGCAGGGCCAGAGGTCTGGGGAGGATCGTGCTCCCTCTCAGAACGGTCCACCTCCGGCGTCAAGGACGGGTCGGCAAGCGCGTCACCCACGGAAGGGTGAGGATTGATTGTCAGATCGTCATGGGGGCCGATCTCTACACAGTCTCCTGCAAGGTAAGACTAGGGCAGGCGGAAGCAGGCGCTGCGAGAGCCCCGCCCAAGGGTTAGAATGACCAAAAGAAAAGCAGACGAAAAAGGAGGGGCTACCTGGAGGTCCTGAACCATCGGCGGGAGATCTTCTTGGATCCTGCGGCTGATCCTCAGGCGGGCGAGACGTCAGTGGATCCGGGGGCACCGGCGGAAGCCCAGCACCACCTTCCGGGACCACCTGCCAAGGAAGGTTCAGTGGCCAATTCTTAAGAATAGTAACCTGCTAGCCGGCAAGACATACCTTCTGCAGCAGAAGGGGATCGACCGTGCGGCTTGGGGATGGAATTGGAGAGGCCCGGTGCTCTCGCGTGGGGTCCCGAGGGGCTTTCTTCTTCTTCTTCTCTTGCGGCGGCGGTGGAGGCTCCACGGCAGGCGCCTCTCTCGCCAGCCAAGGAGCCACTAGGGCGCTGCTGGCAAGGGCCCGAGCTTGCGCCGCCTTTATGCGGTCCTGAAGATTCTGCGAGAGTGGCTTACCAACTTGTTTGGGGCGCATCGTGAGGTCGCGCGAGCTCTCAGGAAAGCAACATCGATCAGGGGCAGATTTACGGCCGCCTATCCGCACATATATATAGTCATGGCATGGCCCACCAAAAGATTCTCTTTTGAAGTGACACGTGCCCAGCGAATATTGCTGGGTTGGACGTGTCTTTTCGAGCGCAGAGCTAGCTCAAAAAGAGCGGGGATTGTGTACAACCCCATATTTGCTGGGTGAGACCCAGAGGCACAACCGTTGGGGTTGGACCAGCCATAAGTTAGCTCGGGCCTGAAGGCCATAAGAGCTCTCGCGCCGGGGGAGCTCCCGCTTAGGAGCCGGCGAGAAGGCAGGGCGCTGAGTGAGCTTCACTCACTCAATGTCGCGGTCAGCCGCAAGGGCGTTGAGTGAGCTTAACTCACTCAACGCCGCATCCAGCGGAAAGGGCGTTGAATGAGCTTCACTCACTTAACGCCGCAGTCAGCAGCAAGGGCGTTGAGTGAGCTTCACTCACTCAACGCCGCATCCAGCAGAAAGGGAGTTGAATGAGCTTCACTCACTCAACGCCGCGGTCAGCAGAAACGGCGTTGAGTGAGCTTCACTCACTCAACGCCGCGGTCAGCCGCAAGGGCGTTGAGTGAGCTTCACTCACTCAACGCCACATCCCGCGGAAAGGGCGTTGAGTGAGCTCCACTCACTCAACGCCGCGGTCAGCAGCAGGGGCATTGAGTGGGCTCCATTCAACCAACGCCGTCCAGCGACAGCATCGAGGTTAGAAGATTTCTCACCGGGAGAAGGGCCAGAACATTCACTCTCAGTCAGCCAGGATCCGCTCTCGGCAGAGTCGGCGAGAAGGATGAAGCTGTCAAGAAGGCGAGGGCAGGCCCAGTGTGAGACTGTTGACACTTCATTTTAGCTCCCGCCAAAGGAAGGCGAGAGGGTTCTCATCACAGAGCTCTCGCCGAGTGGGGCCTAGGGCCAGGGTAAAATGTCTTAATTGCCCCCGGGTAAAATCACCCTTATACCCTCAGGGTCTGCATTTAACACTTTTCAGACATCAGAATTTGGCTATTGGCAGACCAGCCAGGGGTACTTCAGTGACTTCAGATCAGCAACAGGCTATAAATAGACCCATAAGGGCTCCTTGGAAAGCAGACTCTCATTTTTTCTCTAGATCTCCAGTGCTTTCTAAGGAGCTCCTAGCCCAGCTTTTGGCTTTGGAGGGGAAGCTCTCAGAGATCTTTCGGGTGTGAGGTGGGACCTCCCTGCTGAGGCTTTGGGTCAGTCCTAGGTCGTTATCTACCGGTCGAGGGGCAGGGCTTGAGAGAAGTAGGCGCTGGCTGCACCCCTGTTTTGGACTTTCGTTGAGGTCAAATTTGGCTTCAACACAAGCAAAAATTGGCCACCAAGAGTGCAGAATCTTTGAAAAGCTTAAAAAACATAAAGTTGGTCCTGCGTCTGCCGAGGGGACCCTACTCTGTGAATACGGGGTTGTACACAGAATATCTATCAATAACTTGCTTTCAACATTCATGAACTGTCTTCTAATTGTGTGAGAGGATTGGAGAATCCCACAGAAACTATATGCTCTCTCATAATCAGTTTCGATGATATCATCTTCCATGTCTAGGATAGGAAGTTGCAGAAATTGAGAAACAGTGAGGGCAGTCATTTTTACCTTAATCCCGCGAACTTTAGACTTGAGCACCTTGCCATTGCATTTAAGCTTGGCGTTCCGGAAGAACTCTTCAACATCAGAAGTCAAAATTCGGCATGGATGTTGCAGAAAAAATGACAACCCGACAGTATCGAGTAGAATGAGAACATTCCTGAAATCATCTGAAATTTCGGCAATTTCAGTAGGAATCATTTCACTCCCGATCCTGAGCTTGGAAAACGAAACCATTGATGAGGAGGAAATGATTATGGATGGCCGGGGACTTGAGAATCGGGCTTGCGGCAGACGGCGGAGACGGAGAAGATGAAGCGATTTTCTCGAGTGGAAGGGTTTTGAATATTTGGCAGAACCGAACCGAGTGGAAGGGTTTTCTCGGAAGAAATTGGCAGAACCGAACCGAGAACCGAATCATATAGGTTCGGTTCTAAATATTTGGAACCAGAATCGAACCGAGTATTTCTCACCAAGAACCAGAACCGTATTCTCGGTTCCGGTTCGGTTCCGGTTCTAGTTTCGGTTCCTAAATATCATTTTTTACTTTTTGTTTTGTTTAAAAATGATTATAAGTTTAAGTGTTTAACCTTAGACGTAAATCCAATATTAGATGAAAATTAGAACCTGAGAAATTTTAACCATCATTGTCTAAAAACTCTTGTTCGGCACAAATAACTGTTGCAATTTTAAAAAATAATTAAACTCTAAATATGCATAACATAAAATAATTAAATAAAAATATGAACTAATAATACCGAGAACCGGGTAGAACCGGGTAGAACCGACTTGTAACTCTTGTTCGGGTCGGTTCTGGGTAGAACCGGGTAGAACCGACACAAGAACCGAGAACCGACTTGTAACTCCGGTTCTTGGAAATTTAAGAACCGGAACCGAACCGGTAACCGATAGAACCGACCCAAATGGCACCGGTTCGGTTCGGTTCGGATCGGTTCTTCGGTTTTCGGGTATTTATGCACAGCCTTACTTTCTATCATCTTTACTTCTTGCAAAATCTGCATCTGAGAAACCAATTAGTTTGTTGTCATTATTTTTGGGTACTATAAGCCAAGATTTGGTGTATCTTTAAGGTATCTCAAAATTCGCTTTGCAGCAGCGTAGTGAGATTCCTTAGGGTTCACTTGAAATCTAACACACACACATGTTGAAAACATTATGTCCGGTCTACTAGGAGTAAGATAGAGCAAGGATCCAATTATGCTTCTGTACTTGGTTTCATCAAAAGGTTTCCCTTTCTCATCCTTATCCAGATACATAGTTGAACCCATTGGAGTCCTCATAGAGGTTGCGTTCTCCATTCCGAATTTATTAATTAACTCTCTGGTGAACTTCGTCTGAGAGATGAAAATTCCATCTACAGATTGTTTCACCTGAAGTCCTAAGAAATATTTCAGCTCTCCCATACTACTCATTTTGAACTTCCCTTGCATAAGTTTAGAAAACTTTTTGCATAGGTTGTCGTCAGTGAAGCCAAAAATGATGTCATCAACATAGATTTGCACTAGCAAAATCTTACCTTTTATTTCCCTAAGAAATAATGTCTTATCTATCTTTTCTCTTGTGAACTTGTTCCCAAGAAGAAAGTTAGACAACGTCTCGTACCAAGCTCGAGGAGCTTGTTTCAAACTATATAATGTTTTAAATAAAAGATAGACATGATCAGGAAAGTTAAAATCAACGAAACCTGGAGGTTGTTTCACATACACCTCTTCCTTTATGTCACCATTAAGGAAGACAGACTTCACGTCCATCTGATAGACAGTAAAGCCCTTAAGTGCAACATATGCTAGGAACAACCTGATTACCTTCAGCCTTGCCACTGGAGCATACGTCTGGTCGAAGTCGAATATTCCTTCTTTTTGTCTGTATCCTTTGGTGACTAGTCTGGCCTTGTTCTTTATGATTGTCCTATCTTCGTTCATCTTGTTCCTATAGACCAACTTTGTGTCGATAACATTCTTACCTTTGGGTCTTGGAACAAGCTTCCAGACTTGACAATGCTTGAACTGATTCAACTCTTCTTCCATAGCCATTATTCATGATGCGTCTGAGTTTACTTCCTCAAACTTCTTCGGTTCAACCTGTGAGAGAAAACTCAAATATAAATTCTTGTTAGCTGTACCTCTACGAGTTCTGACACCATCCTGGGGATCTCCTATGATTTGGTCCATTGGGTGATCCTTCATATGTCTGAGCTCTAGAGTCCTTGTATCCGGAGCTTCTTCAACCGCAGGAGTGACTTCATCAACTTGGATGATTTCTTCATCTTGATCATCAACCTTTCCAATCGGGGTTAGAGTGGTGATCTTAATGAACTTTTCACCTTTTTCTTCAGTCTGCTCACCCAAGTTTAGTTCTTTCATCTTTGAACCTGCATCTTCAACAAACACACTAAAAGAGCTGCTTTGCAGCAAGCTCGTCTCATTAAATATAACATGAATAGATTCTTCTACAGCTAAGGTTTTCTTATTAAATATCTTATATGTCTTACTATGGCTACTATAACCTACAAAAATACCTTCAAAGCTCTTTTCACTAAATTTAATAGTATGATACTTGTCATTGTTAAGGACTAAACACTTACAACCAAAGATTCTAAAATATGAAACAATCATCTTTCTGCCCTTTAGTAGTTCGTAAGGTGTCTTATTATGGTTTTTGTTTATGAGTGCTCGATTTTGCACGTGACATGCAGTGTTGATGGCTTCAGCCCAAAAATATTCCGGTAGTGAAGCACCACTCAACATGGTCCTGCAGGCCTCTATGAGTGTTCCATTCCTTCTCTCAGCTACTTCGTTCTGTTGAGGAGTACGAGGAAAGGAAAACTCATGAAAGATACCTAAGCTTTCACAGAATTCTGTCATGGCCCCAGACTTGAATTCTGTTTCATTGTCACTTCGGATTTTGACTATGGAACAGTTGTATTCATTCTGGATCTACCTGACAAAATTTGTAAAGATGTCAAACGTATCTGGCTTGTGTTTTAGAAACAACACCCACGCAAAGCACGAGTAATCATCAACAATAACCAATGTATAATCCTTACCTCCCAAACTTCTAACTTGCAGTGGACCGAACAAGTCCATTTGAAGTAGGTGTAAACGCCTATTAGAATCTTTGCCAATAATGCTTTTAAAGGTAGCCCTTGTTTGCTTGCCTTTTACACATGCGTGACAAGATCTATCTTTAGCGCACTTGATATTTGGGGCATCACGTACTAAATTAATAGAAAATAATTTATTAATAGTTTTGAAATTAATATGTGCTAACCTCTTGTGTCATTGGTCACCAAGAGACGCACTATCTTTAACCAAAAAACACACTGTCGTAGAAGAGTCTATGCAAATAAAATTCAAACAAAATATATTTCTACTACGAGTGCCTGATAGAATCGTTTCCAGATTATCTATCGATTTTATCAAGCAATTATCTGTATGAAATTCTACAATGTATTCTTTATCGCAGAGTTGACTTATGTTTATGAGATTGTGTTTCAATCCTTCAACATAGGCCACATCTGAGAAGGATACACTACCATTGGTAATCATACCGTAGCCTTTAGTAATTCCTCTGTCAGAACCTCCAAAGATGACTTCTGGCTCGTTCATGAATGGAGAATAATTCAGGAGAAGGCTTCTTGTCCCGGTCATATGCCGAGAGCATCCACTTTCTAAATACTAGATAGGAGTTTTGATGGTCTTTGAACATACCTGCAATCACAAATCAGTTTGCCTTAGGAAACCAAACTCGTTTGGGTCCTTGGTCTCTAGTTAGCATGCTCCCCCTACGTGTATTAACATTATGAGTGGTATTTCTCACATTGTTAACTTGAGGAGTTACATAATTTCTGGAGTTAAACCAGCAATCAATGGCAAAGTAATCAATTTTGCCACGGCACCAATAGTCAAACCTGTTGTATCTTTGCGTAAAATTCTCCTGCTTGACCTTTTGAGAGTGTGGTCTAGCAGGGGCAGCAGTCTTGGAGGTAGAAGCTTTATGGTGATGACATTCACATGGATTCTTCTCCTTAAGAGGCTTTTCCACAACGGGCTTTACTTTTGGTGCCTTCTTGATGTTATGACCATGATTATAAGGGCCATAGCTCTGAAAAGTAATCTCCTCACAAGGTGACTTAAAGACACTTTCGTCAAAGTTTTGGGAACAGGTCCATCCTTGGTACCGAGACTTGGGCTCTACATAGGTAGGCCTAGCAAAGTGACCGTAGGATGAGTCAATATCAAACTCGTTTATTGGAAAGACAACCCTTTTAAAAGGAGTCTGATCTTGAGGAGCTTTCCCCTTTTCCTTGGCCGAAGTCTTCTTGGCCGCCTTATTCTTCCTTTGAGCCTTATTTCTCCTAGAGGACTTACTAGGAGCATCAACATGGCCTAAGCCAGCACCTTTGGCCTGAGCTGAGAATTCAGCAACAAGAGGAAGGACAGTTTTGGGCTTGGAGAAACTTTCAATAAATTTCTTTTCCGCTTCAAGTTGTTCTTCCAATTCTTTGATGATCTTCTCCTTCAAATCTAGGTGCTCGAGAGCTTTACTATACTCATCAACAACTGCATTTAAGTCTTCTCTGAGTGAGTCCATCTTGACGAGTTCCTCTCTCAGAGTGCTCTCTTCAGCCTTGAGAGATTTAATCTCTTTGGCCTGAGTTTTCACGACTTTTCGACATTTATCGTAAGCCTTGATTAACTCTTTATATTGAGCCATGAGTTCAGACTCATCGTCAGAAGAGCTGTCCTCATGATCATAGTCAAAAACATTTGATTCAGAAAGAGGAGTATGAGAGTTTACCTTCCCAGTAACTGGGGTTCTTCTTCTTCATCAGTTTGTGTCATTAGCTCAAAGTACACTTCCTCTTCTTCACTTGACTCAGATGAGTCAGTGTCGCAGAGCGTCTTGCCCTTTTTGGCTAATAGGCTTCTTTTAGTTCTCTTCTTGTGGTAAGAAGATTTCTTCCTCTCTTTTTCCACCCTCCTTCTTGTGAGGGCAATCAACAATAACGTGACTTGGCTTATTGCAACAGTAGCAAACGATGTCAGAAGAAATATATTTGTTCTGTTTAGTATGATACCTGTCTTGGCTATTTGAGACTTTCTTGTGTCGATCACCATCATAACGTGATCTTTTGTACGAGGCATCTTTGCCTCTCTATTATTTCTTATTGTTTAAGAATTTCTTGAACTGCCTTGATAGAAGAGAAAAATCTCCTTCAGATAACTCTGAGCCTGAGGTACTTGGCTCTGAAGTTTCTTCTTCACTATCTTCCTGTACAGGAGTAGGTGATGCAGCTTTGGCTTTCCTTGAGCTGTTTGCCTTCAGTGCGACAGACTTCTCCTTGGATGAGAACCAACTCTTCTCTAGCTTTTCTTGAACTGATTTGCAGCTCATATGACATTAGATTTCCAAAGAGATTCTGAGGGTCAGTCTCTGCCAGCTTGCCAAACTTCCGGATAGCACAGACTTTGTTGTCCCACTCCTTAGTCAGAGACCTTAGAAATTTATCATTCAGCTCTCCATTAGTGAAGACCCGACCATATACTCTTAGGCCGTTAACAATCTTAAAGAATCTTTCAAAGGTATCTGCAATTGAGTCTTTGAGTCCTTATTGGAAAGCTTCATATTTCTGATTTAGAAGGGATATTCTGTCATCCCTAACTTCTTCAGTACCTTCCATCAAGGTGATGAGAGACTGCCACATTTCCTTAGCGGATTGGCAATGAATCAAGTTCTGCAACATCATCGACTGCACTTGCGATGATATTTTTGGCTTTCTTGTCTAAAGAGACAAGTGCAATCTCATCCTTATCAAGATCCATCAACTTTTTAGGAACTTTCTTGGTAGGATCTATAGTGGAGACGGTCATGAGAACATAAAGACATTCTTCAACAATCATGAAAATCCTTGGATTCACAACTTTCATAAAAAATTTAATCTTTTCTTTCCACATAGGAAAGTTGGTCTTTGTACACAAAAGAAGCTTAGCAAAATCCTTGGCTTTGTCCATGCTTGGATAACTCAATAGACAACTTGGGACAGATCTGATCAAGGTGTTAACCTTTTAATGATCAACCTCCCTCTGATACCAATTGAAAAATGTTCAGGTTGTCTACCTAAATCACCTAGAGGGGGTGAATAGGTGAGTTGTGCATCTATTTATGGAATAAAAATTAAGCGAGCTATGCACAGAAAATTAACCATGCAATCACAGACGACACCAAGAGTTATAGTGGTTTTCCAACCTTGGGTACGTCCACTTTTCACTCACCGATCTAGCAATGCACTAGACTCGGCTACTCCACTAATCTCGGATTGAAAACAATCCTACTACTCGGAATAACGTTCCTACAACTCGATCTAAAAACAGGATCTACACTCTGAAGAGAAAAACTTCCTACAACAACTCGAAGAACAAAGCTCCTACACTCGGAGAAGATTCACCTACAAGAATAAATTGAAATAAGAAATACAAACAGTAATATCTCTTAGATCTGAAAACTTCTGTCTTTTTTCTTTCTTGAAATTTGCGGGTCTATCAGAAGTGATTGAAGAAGAATCGGCTAGATCTCTGATATGAAATTTCTGGACTCACAAGATCAAGAAGAGGATCTATCGATTGTAGAAGATCTTGATCTATAAGTCAACTGCTCTGAATCGTTCTGGATCGAAAGCTTTCTTGGCAATGAACACGATGAGCGGCGACTTCCTAATATAGAAAGAAAATTAGGGATTCAGAGTTCTAAGAATTTCTTCTTACACGTCTTAGGGTTGCTCGAATAATGACAAGACCTTTTATAAGATATCCCTAACGGTCATAATCTTAATTAATAACAGTCACGTTGACCAATCACGTCAAATCATATTTGAAAATCCCGACAGTCTGGACTTAAGAAATTTTCAGAAAACATTACAGCATTTCTCGAGAGGAAGAATTTTACTCGAGATAAAGACTTGTGATCTCGAGAACTATAATGACGATCTCGAGAAGGATGACTTAGAAGATTTTCTGAAAACAGTATAGCATTTATCGAGAAGACAGGTTGTACTCGAGAAAAAGAAATTTTATTCTCGAGAATAATTATGGTGAACTCGAGAAAAAGACTTAGTAAAAAATGTGGAGATGGAAAACAACAGTTTCGAGAATGAAGGAAAGTACTCGAGAAAAACAAATGTTGTTCTCGAGAAGAAGAACTGGTACTCGAGAATAAAGAGTTATTTTCGAGAAGATTGCCAGATGGTCTTTGGCTTACTCGAGAACAAGAAGACTTCTACTCGAGTACAACAAACATTACTCGAGAAATAAACATAGCCATCTCGAGAACTAATCAAGGTCTTCTCGAGAAAAAGACTTAGAGAAATTCTGTTTGGAGGGAAAGTAACTCGAGAAGAAGTATCATGAAGTAATCGAGTACATAAGCCCTTCTCGAGAACAGCAAGAAGCTATCTCGTGAACTACTTCTGCCACTCGAATTCATGATAAGTCTCACTCGAGAATTTACTCTAGTCCTTCTCGAGTACAAAATTTAGTACTCGAGAAAAACATTTAGAATTTCTTTGAGAGTCTGAAAACTAATTTCTTCAAGAATATAAACAACATCTAACTTTCCACTCATGCCCTTAGTGCTTGAAAAGGAAGTCTATCCCAATAGAGAGACTACATATGAGTCAACACCATGGATCACACAATGAGGGATTACATTGTATGATCCTGTGTTTGGAGACTCATTGTAGACTGACATTGGTCTATACTTGACAAATAAGTCTTGCAAACACTCAACTAAAAAGAGCATCAAATACAAACTTAATTTATTTTAGTTCAAGAGTGACTTCATACAAATCTGGGCTATTGTGGATGCAATACCCAACAGTTCCGATCAACTCAACTCAACTCTCCTGGTAGACCGGACTAAACTAGGCAGCCTTAACCCATGGAGCGGTCAAGAGCGCACACAGTCACAGAATAAGCAGAAGCACGCAAGGTAATTTTAACGTGGAAAACCTCTTAAATGGGTAAAAAAAACATGTGGTCGGTACAGTGCCGGTCAAATTTCACTATTGACGACTGCTTACAGATGTGCGGAGAATTAAGCGCGACAGACCACTACTCGTTACAACAGTGATATGAGAGAGTGAGAGTGCTCGGTAAGCGATATACCGCCTCACACGAAGCTGGTACTTCTCTGTGCTCTGATGGAGCATTTTTGGACGCTGCTTGGCGAACTTCGCGGCGGAGCGCACCAAGATGTAAGGGCAATGATTTACAAGCTTTTAAAAACCGGACCGGACCAGCCGGTCGGACCGGTCGGACCGCGGACCGGGCATCCAGCCGGTCCGGTCCAGATAAACAAACCGCATCCTCCAAGAACCGCTCAAGAACCGTTGAACCGGGCGGGCGGACCGGTGGGCCGGGAACCGGGCGCGGTTTCACAAAACCGGGCCTTTGACCCGCCCGCCATTAAATACCAAAAAAACCTTCAGAAAAGTAGGCGGGGGGTTTCGAACCACCCACAATTATGAGATTATTTTAGTATCTAACCACCGGACCATTTGATTTGTTTGTTTTATGCCTTAATATATAATATACATATCAATATTAGCTTATGTGTAAAATAACTATATCCAATTTAATATACATATTTATATAAATATTAATTATATATATTATTATATTAACACATTAAATTATCTTTTAAAAATTAAAGTTTATATTTTTTAATTTATACATACATGATACATCTATCATTCAATTAAAATTTACGTTCCGTTTGACACGGCGGTGGCGGTCATTAACGTGGTGGTTATGAACCGTCGTTCTACTCGTTCTTGAACGTCCGACCTTATATAAGAAATTTCATACATTTATGTTCGATCTTGAATCTAAAATTTATAGGTAACTTTCTAAGATAATGTTAATTATTTTTATTTTCTAATATATATATATATATATATATATATATATATATATATATATATATATATATATATATGTAACGGTTCGACCCCGGTTGAACCGGTTGGACCGGTTCGACCTTGAACCTTTCCCTCCGCCAGTTCGATGTTCGGTCCGGTTTTCAAAACCTTGATGATTTGAGTGGCACTGCGCTTGTAGGAGGCTTTGCGGAATGTCGCTCAGAATGTTTTTTTCTTGCGAGCGTCGTGGACTTAGACGGATTTTCGGGTGGCTCGGCTGGTGGAGGTGGCTCGTAGGAGGATTTCGGCGAAGCTCTAGCCTAAGAAAGAAGAAGACTGAGAGAGGAAAAGTTAGAAATGAAGGGGGGTCTGGATTCCTTTTTATAAGCTTCGGGAGGTGGTTTACGGTGGTTGCACAGATATCCGCACACCGTAACCACACATAATTACTATTTGTAGACCACATTTAATATAGTTTTGAGCGTATACAATGTGTGCAATATATACTAAATGAAGGACGATTTTTAATTAATGATAACCTTCCACTAATCATGGTGGTTAGTGGGTGGTTACCCACGAAATGGACGACGATGATCGCGGCAGAATGATTGGATGGCGGGGAAGGTCTGTTACGAAAGAGCGGCCACCTCACCGGCTGACGGTCGTCGGCAAGGGAAGAGGAGGAGCCGCGGTCGGCGGGACAGCCAGACGCGGAGGGATAAACTGCGGGGAGGGGCGGTCGGGCGTGGCCTCCCCTTACGGACGGCTCCCCGCAGCCGTGGGAGGCGGTCGTGGGGAGGGTGGTCAGATATGGCCGCCCCTTGCGGGAGGCACCCCGGGGCTGTAGCAGGTGGCCGCGGGAGGGGTGGTCGGGAATGGCCGATCCTTGCGGGGGGTGCCCCGCAGCCGCGCGGGGGGGGGGGGGGGGGGGGGGGGGGGGGGGGGGGGTCATGGTCGCCCCTTGCGAGCGGAACCCCGCGACCATGGGAGGCGGCCACGGGGAGGGGCGGTTGCGGCGCGGCCCCGGCGTGGTCGGCCTATCTTGGGCCGCCCAGCGCCGGTGATGGCGGCGTGGGCGGCCAGTCGTGGACCCGTGGTGGTGGAACGGACAGTGCACGTAAATCACGTGTGTGGCAGTCAAACCCATGATCCCACCAAGTTAGTGGGGGATCATGGGGAGGAGGCTATTCGCACCCCAAATTCTCTTTAAATTTAGGATGGCCTCGTCAATAAGTACTCTATTTTATTATCAATAGCTTTAAATAGAGTTAGATTACTATTCACATATATTTTTGTTATCAATATGTAGATCTAGGCTCCGTTTGGGAGGAATTATTTTCACCGGTCAAGCGGTTACGACCGGATGAACCGGACCTTAATTAAGGTCCGGTTCATCCGGTCGTAACCGCTTGACCGGTGAAAAAATAAGTCCCCCCAAACGGAGCCCTAATCTGATAATCCCCCATCCGCTATGATTCCTTTTTAAAAAGACAATAAAAATTTTATAATCAAAATGTGGATTGAACTCTAAAGTGAGACTATTTGATCCAAGTGAAAAGACTTGACCGGAGAGAGGGGAGTTGGTTCCCCCAAAATGATTCGGGTTGAACTGGTTTGAACTTTTACCAAGTCACCAAAGAGGGACAAACCAACCAAATAAGATGTATGCGTAAATCGTACTCATTTGAGGCCTCGTAGCTACCGCGCGATACACGCACCCGTACCACACGCACCCGCACAATGCACCCACGCGTCCGGCTCGCGTGCATAGCCAGCACGCGTTCGCAGCCCGCACCCTCACGCTCCCTCGCACCCATCACCACTGCCACACCACCTTCAAGCTGCCATCCATCATCGCCTCCTCTGGTGAGCGTACCCGAGCCGCCTGGATTGCACGAGCCGCCAGAGGGAATCAATGTCTTTTACTAAATTGGGTGATCCAGGTGCTCATAATCGCACAGTCTCATTCACCTGCTCAAACTACAAGAAGACGCATTTACCAAGGCCCCCTCAAAAAATTTATAAAAAAAACACATATGTCTTCATTTGAAGACAAACAATCAAGAAAAAAGGAAAATGTTTTGAAAGTTTTTGGATGTAAACATGGAACTTTGAAGGTTTTTCGGCGAACACATTTTTGCTCTCCTACCCAAGTGCCTACTTAAGTGCCCGCTCAAATACCTACTTAAGTTCTTAATCCAAAAGCCACTCCTACGAGCGCGGAGGGAGCTTTTATGTCTTTCTCACCTTTAAGTACTTGTAATTAGAGTGGCGGCATGTCACCCTCCCGAATATTCTAACAATTGTAATCTCAAGCAAATTATTGGAATTTATCGGCACTGAACCGACCCCGTAACTTTTTCCCTTTCCGTGTTTTTCTACGTAAAATGTCTTGTCGTCTCTGTCGTTGGTTCTCTTTTAATTGTTTGCACATTTGACTCACTCTTGAGCTAAGGCCATTTGATTCTCCGAACCCAGAGAGCGTTAAGTGACCCGCAACAGTTTGACGCTACCAATAAAAAGGTGTTCCCAAAGCTTTGAAGAATTTTGAAGACGGTGTTTGTTATGTGCAAGCAATCCTTACTAACAACGATGACAAGGAGTACTCGCACTGCGAATGGGGATTCTAGAGGAGCGCACTGATTTGGCACCAGACAACTCGTCTGTAAACAATGCTCAACTTATTAAGGGATTCGACGCCGCACCAGCAGCCTCTATGGAGTAGCGTGGAGTGTGTGCCCAATAAAGTAGCGCCAAGTTGAGGTATTCACCCTCCTGCGAGATTTGGGAGCCACTAATCTTCCTAGCCCCATCGTTGGCCAATGTGGACGACCACTGCTCTCTCGGGCCGCCTCTTGCCAGAAGATGCAACCCATCTTGACAATCCAACAACAGACGAACTGTCCAATGCAGCGAGCTCTATGCACACTACACGCCTGAAAAAGCTTTTGAGGTGCGCACAACACAATCCTCACCTGGTAGAAGTGAATGTCGGTCAAGCCGATCGAAGACTAGCTCACTCGCAAGGAAGTGATAAATATGAACGAGGAAGAATACTGGTATGGTGGGGGTCGTGTCGCGAACCTGCTACGCTCCTTTCATCACGGTTCTCCACTGGCTCCTCAAGTTCTCGAACATCATGTTCCAAACGAGTTTAAGCTACCTAACTTCAAGACTTTCAACGGGATAGATGTCCCAGGAGGATGTCAACCGCTTTGCCGCAATCATGCACATCTAAAAAGCTCCAAATCTACTCTCGCGTCAAGTATTTCCAATGATTCTAAAGAGGCAAGTGTGCATCTGGTTCCACTCCTTGAAAAAAGGGAAAATCAGCGACTTCGTGGAACTAACGCGACAATTCATAAACCAGTTCATAGCCAACCACCTAATCGTAAGGGACCCCTCTCATCTCTCAGGGATCCTCCAAAGCAATGAGGAGACACTAAAGAACTTCTTTTGCCATTTTACCAATGAAGCATGACAAATTCTAGGAGTCAACCCCGAGATTCTATCTCGGGAAGCATTACCAAGCTGTGTTGACCTTATACACTGGGTCGAGCCACACATCGCCGCAGATGAGGCAATCAAGGCGCAACTCCAGCAGTTTTAGGGGAACTTGAAAAATAAAGAGGGGAGTGATCTGCCACCGTCGACTCCCCAAAGGAACGACGAGCACTGTGACAACCCCGGGAGACTAAGGCTTCGTTTGGGGGGACTTATGTTCACCGGTCAAGCGGTTACGACCGCATGAATCGGACCATAATTAAGGTCCGATTCATGCGGTCGTAACCGCTTGACCGGTGAAGATAAGTCCCCCCAAACGGAGCCTAAGGCCCTCACGAGCACCCAAACTACACTTCCCTAAACAGAACTCGTGCGAACATACTCTTGGCCATCCAGGAATCTGAAGTGCTCTATAGTCCCAAGTCGCTCATCCCAATTATGTGTGATCAGACGCAGTATTGTGACTATCACCGCGGACATGGGTACAACACCGAGGAATGCACCCAGCTGAACGAGAAGATCGAGTCAGATCTCGTGTTGTGTTACATATTATTACAATTTTTGAGTTACGTTAACATTGGAATACGACAAAATTGATGTACAATAAGCCAAAATACAATTGCCGTTAACAATTGTCCTAGGTCTTAAATACTTTGTGGGAGACTCCCAACCGGATCCGGATCCCCTGGAGTTCCTGCAGGAACTCTCTGGGGGGTGAAGTTCCCCTTTTGCGAATAAATGGGGCGAAATCAGAAAAATTGGTTAATATTTTTCGGACATATTTTTTCGGGGCTCAAATCGAGAGTCTAAACGACTTCAAATCAAAAAATGTTCAACATGAAAGTTATTCGTCTCGAAAATATCTAAACCTTTCATGTTAACAAATTTTTCAGATTCTGCACCATTTATTTGCAAAAGGGGAACTCCACCCCCTGGAGGAGATCCGGATCCCTCCCAGCCGTGGGAATGATGGCGGCAAAGGACGTTGACCGCTCAACCCCCGCCATGTCAGCTTTT
Source organism: Platanthera zijinensis (assembly GCA_039513925.1). Lineage (NCBI taxonomy): Eukaryota > Viridiplantae > Streptophyta > Magnoliopsida > Asparagales > Orchidaceae > Platanthera > Platanthera zijinensis. Next base: position 25,874,442 of record CM077081.1, read on the forward strand.
CCTCAACTACTTTGAAATTTTCGAAATACCTTGCCTATATATTTTCTTAGAAAATTGCTGGGGGCAAAATTAGCATAGCATAAAGCATACACAACTGTTTGTCGATAAAAGCACAGCACCAACTCCCTTTTATTTATGTAGAGATTTGAAGGCATTTAATCAATTGTAATTTTGTAAATTATGGTTTGTTTTGTGCGCCATAATTATGCGAGCCTGTCTTTTTCATTCCCACCAACAATTGTGGGGAGGGCAGCTCACCTATCACACATCCTCCAGGTTTGAAAATTGAGTGGTTTCAGTGGCAATTATTTATTGGGCAAGTAGCTGGATGGTTGTTAAAGCAACAGTATGATGTCACGTTATTATGTGCAGACCAATATTTGAAACCACCCACCTATCGCGCTCGCTAGTCGCCCCTCCTTCGCTCAATGGATGCCTCGGACCTTCAACTGCCGGGGAAGCCTGAGGTTTGATCTCTCCGGCTTATGGTCCGAGGAAACCGGTAAACTATGGATGGTCGGAGTTGGCACCGGGAGTTCCAAAAGAGTTATCAATCTCAACCTCTCTGTTTTCTCGACGGAGCAGCCGATGATCGGAGTTGGCACCGGGCTTGATCGAAACAGAGCAAAAATGTGTTGAAGAAGATGCTGCGCAATGGCTTTGACTAGCAAATAAGGCAGATGTCAACATCCTGTTTATTTGGCCAAAAGGCTAGGTGGAAGAAGTTGCAAGCTTATGAACACAAAAGAATTTTGAGCTGTTTTAGGCTCCGTTTGGGAGGACTTATTTTCACCGGTCAAGCGGTTACGACCGCATGAACCGGACCTTAGTTAAGGTCCCTAAGGTCCGGTTCATGCGGTCGTAACCGCTTGACCGGTGAAAATAAGTACTCCCAAACGGAGCCTTAATTGGAGTGAGCAGTAAAAGACCGCGAATATGACAACCGATTTGCCCGTCCATCATGCAGAAGCGTTAGGATGATGTCATGAACCCAAACCGTAACGTCCATTCTGTATAGAAAAATTTGAAGTCAGGTAGTTCACGGTACTTTTTAGGATATAAGAAATAAATCCAAACATTTTTTTGGGTTTGCGTATAGCCAATGTTGCACATGACACCACCCTTTTTAAATCTATTTTGGTAACCTTGTAATCACCGATCCCCCAAAACACCGTTTTATGCATAATTCTATCAATAGGCAGGCAGCTATTTGAAATTTTCTCGTATAAAATCAAGCAAAAGTTAGATGGTGTTGAAGTTGGTAAATACTTTTGATTATCTTTTTTCTCAAATCGGGTTAGCCCACGTAAGTTTAAGGGAATCGAAGTATGAACCACTTGAAAATCTCTGGAGTTGACGACAGCGGGAGTTCGAGGGGAGGGGGGGCAGCCCCTAGAGCTCTAGTCAATATTGTCTGGACCAGGTAGTTGTGTCGAAGAGAGATGTAGATAAGATGAGATTTTTCGGCTAGAGCTACCGCGGCGTGGTAACTGGCAGACTCAATTTCATTAAATTCTTGATTCTGGTCGTTAGATCATTTTGGATCTTGATCTAAGGGCCCAGATAGGCTCGCCCTTTTTCCCTAAAGTGGCACAGGTCTTCATTCTCAATGATTTACGGTTGAAAGCAATCACTCAGTAGCAATCGTCATTCTTGTAAGAGGAAGGAGAGAGTTTCTTGAAAGATTGTGAAAGGTTATTCTCATTGTAAGTCAAGGCTTGTAAACTCATCTATTTTTTGATAATACAAGTGATAGAGGCGAAGGGAGAGTGGATGTAGCCCAAATTTGCATGAACAATATAAACCTAGTATTTGCGTTTACGGCTCTTCTTTTTTGTGACTATTTCTCTACAAAAGGGGAGGGGAATATTTGATTTAGTTATTTTAAAGCTGGTTTGCTATTGGCTTGAGGCATATTTGCCCTAGGGGCGTTTTGGTCTTTTTCCCTCCAAGACTTGGAAAAACTATAAATAGACCCTTGAGGGTGCCTTGGAGAGCATTCATTCATTCCTTAACCACAAAAATCTCTTTGGCTTTCTTCCTCCAAGGCACCTAGCTCAAGCATTGGCTAGGGAGGGGGAGACCTCAAAGGTCTTCCGGGTGTGAGGTGGGACCTCCACGCTAGAGCCGAGGGTCAGTTCATAGCTTCCTAAGTCTTCGGTCCGTGGCGTTCTTCCGAGCATAGTAGGTGTGAGGTCACCCCTTTCCCCAAGGGTCGAACTCCACAGAAGTCAATTTTGGCTTCAGTCATTTTTGGCTTCAACAGTTTTGGTGCGGTGAGCGTGGAGAGTGACCAGCACAAAAAATCTCGGGTGAGTGTCATGGCCGGAGATCAGGGAGGTGGTGATGATCTCGGCGAGCTCCCAAACTCAGGACCCTTCGTGGGAAGGGAAGAGTTCATGGCATCCATTCAAGGCATCATGGGGATGCTGCGGAGTTTGGCTCCTCGGGGTGGCAGCTCCACTCCAACCCCCCAAGAGCTAGCTCCATCCCCTCTCGATGAGTCGACCCCTAGGGGTCAGGGAGAGATCACCCCAGCAGGGGGAGAAGTAAGTGTGCAAGACAGGAGACCTGGGAAGGAGAGGATGGTAGAAGGGGTTGAGCGAGACCTCCCAGGCCGGGAGCTGTTCCCCAGCCCGGCGAGAGCTAGCCCCCCAGGCGAGCAGGTCGCGCGAGTGGAGGTGGCGAGAGCTCCCCTTAGGGGGTCACCCTTCAGTGAATTGATCATCTCAGCTCCCGTTCCCGAGGGGTTCAGAGAGCCAGACATGGTTTACTATACCGAGAAGGATGACCCCGTCCAGCATCTGCAATGGTTCGAGGATGCCGTCTCCATCAGGCCGATGACGGATGCCTTCAAGTGTCGCCTCTTTGCGATCACGTTGAAGGAGAAGGCAAGGGACTGGTTTCATCAACTCCCTCCAAGGACCATCTTCGGGTTCGAAGACTTGAGCCGGAGCTTTCAGCTTCGCTTCTCCACCTCCAAGAAGAGGAAGAAAGGTCCCGAGTCCCTCTTTCTGATAAAGCAAAGGGCCGAGAAGTCGCTGGCCCACTATGTTGACAGGTTCCAGGAGGAGGTCCTTGACATCCAAGAGGTGCCAGGGTATGCCCTCTAGATGGCGTTCACGGTGGGGTTGCGCGAAGGGTTCTTCAAGATGAGCTTGACTCGGAAGGCCCCCCTTTCCTTCGAGTAGCTGATGGAAAGGGCGGCAGAGGAGATAGCCATGGAGGCAGCCAACCCGGCCTTTGTAAATAAGTTGGCAAGGTTGACAGAGGTGGAGTCAAAGGAGCAAGGTGGCTCGAGGCATCATGAAGGGAGAAGGAGAGAGGAGCATAGAGCTCAAGGGTTCCAGAGACAGGAGGGTCCGGAGCCAGGCTGGAGGCAGCAGGGAGGACCTGCCCATGGTCCAGGAAGAGCTCTCATCCAGGATGGAGGGAACCATCATGAGGGCCAAGGGAGGTTCAACTTCCAGAGGCAAGCCCCAAGACAACTCCTGCCCCCACCCCAGCAAGCGATGGCGATTGGCCGAAGGGATAGGAGGAATCGCAAGGGGAGAGGGGGAGGCAGGGTAGAGTTGTCGTACTGTGACTTCCACTAGTTGGAAGGTCACGCTACGGCTACCTGCCCCGAGTTCCTGGAGGTGAGAGGGACGAGAGGTCCTGCCCAGCAACCGCCGCCGGAGCGGATTGAAGTTCTACCCCAAGGAGGGGGTGAAGATGTGTGCGAGGACCGGGTCGATGTAGGACCCCGAGGAGGTATAGCTGTGATCCACGGGGGGGTGGGGATCGAAGCCGCTCGGAAGGCAAGTCTCCATGTGATGTATCGGCGGAGCATCGCCTCGACATCCCAGACCCCTCCTCCGGAGGAAAGGGTCACCTTCTCATCAAAAGACATGCCAGAGCATGAGGATCCCTTCTGCGACGCCCTGGTCATCCAAGCAGCCGTCGAAGGCTTCACCGTCTCCCGGATTTTGATTGATAACGGAAGCTCGGTCAACGTCATTTTCAAGAAGGCATTCGAGGGGATGAAGGTGGAGCCAAGGAGGATAGTGGCGTCGGATGGACTTCTGTTTGGATTCTCAGGGGAGAGGAAGGAGGTGGAAGGTGGAGTCGGACTCCAGGTAAAGCTGGGAGGGACCTCAAGGAACTGCAGGTTCGTCATTGTTGACGCTCCAAGCAGCTACAATGTCATCTTCGGAAGGCCCCTCATCAGCGCCTTCCGGTGCGTGCCCTCATCCTTCCACCAATGTCTCAAGTTCAACTCAGATGGGATCCAGGTCAGGATCAAGGGAGACTCCAGGATGGCGAGGCAATGCTACGTCACGGCAGTCAACACCATCTCTTGGTTGGCTAAGGCGGAGGAGATGGAGAAAATCATGGAGAGCCTGAGCAGGATGGAGGTGCCCAGGGGGATAGAACCTGATGGCGACCACCATGCCCGGGCCCCCTGAAGAGGCTTCGCCTCGGCGGAGTCGTGTATCTTACTTTTCTTTATGTTGTAATGAGTCCAACCCCCGGCCGATAGGATCGAGAGGGTCATGTAACCCAACTCTTTTTCCCCTTTTGAGGATGTTGAATTTTGGCAGAGTCAGGTAACATGCCCCAAGCCCCTTAGCTCCGAGATGATTCCGCTGTCAGGCTCTCACTAGCTGGTGGGTTCAGGTTGATCTCTCGTGGGAGCAAAGCCCTTTTGCTCCGAGATGATTCCGCTGCCAGGCTCTCACTAGCTGGTGGGTTCAGGTTGATCTCTCGTGGGAGCCAAGCCTTTTGCTCTGAGATGATTCCGCTGCCATGCTCTCACTAGCTGGTGGGTTCAGGTTGATCTCTCGTGGGAGCCAAGTCCTTTTGCTCCGAGATGATTCCGCTGCCAGGCTCTCACTAGCTGGTGGGTTCAGGTTGATCTCTCGTGGGAGCCAAGCCTTTTGCTCCGAGATGATTCCGCTGCCAGGCTCTCACTAGCTGGCGGGTTCAGGTTGATCTCTCGTGGGAGCCAAGCCCTTTTGCTCCGAGATGATTCCGCTGCCAGGCTCTCACTAGCTGGCGGGTTCAGGTTGATCTCTCGTGGGAGGCAAGCCCTTTTGCTCCGAGATGATTCCGCTGCCAGGCTCTCACTAGCTGGCGGGTTCAGGTTGATCTCTCGTGGGAGCCAAGTCCTTTTGCTCCGAGATGATTCCGCTGCCAGGCTCTCACTAGCTGGCGGGTTCAGGTTGATCTCTCGTGGGAGCCAAGTTCTTTTGCTCCGAGATGATTCCGCTGCCAGGCTCTCACTAGCTGGTGGGTTCAGGTTGATCTCTCGTGGGAGCCAAGCCCTTTTGCTCCGAGATGATTCCGCTGTCAGGCTCTCACTAGCTGGCGGGTTCAGGTTGATCTCTCGTGGAGGTGATCCTTTTACCCTAAGGGGGTCTCGCCACCCAGGCTCTCATCAGCTGGTATGGCAGGTTGACCCCCCCAGGAGGTTAGATCCTTTTACCCTGAGGGGGTCTCGCCACCCAGGCTCTCATCAGCTGGCATGGTAGGTTGACCCCCCCCAGGGGGTAAGCGTTTTTACCCTGAGGGGGTCTCGCCACCCAGGCTCTCGTCAGCCGGCATGGCAGGTTGACCCCCCAGGAGGTTAAGTCTTTTTACCCTGAGGGGGTCTCGCCACCCAGGCTCTCACAGCTGGCATGGCAGGTTGACCCCCCCAGGAGATTAAGTGTTTTTACCCTGAGGGGGTCTCGCCACCCAGGCTCTCACAGCTGGCGTAGCAGGTTGACCCCCCCCCCAGGAGGTTAAGTGTTTTTACCCTGAGGGGGTCTCGCCACCCAGGCTCTCATAGCTGGCGTAGCAGGTTGACCCCCCCAGGAGGTTAAGTGTTTTTACCCTGAGGGGGTCTCGCCACCCAGGCTCTCACAGCTGGCGTAGCAGGTTGACCCCCCCAGGAGGTTAAGTGTTTTTACCCTGAGGGGGTCTCACCACCCATGCTCTCATCCGCTGGCATGGCAGGTCCACCCGCGAGAGCAAGCTACACTCAGCGAATACGTTGGGTTGGATGTTTCTTTTCGAGCTTAGACAACCTCGAAAAGAGCGGGGATTGTATACAACCCCGTATTCGCGAGGCGAGGACCCCGAGCAAGGCTTAAGGCGCGCTAGTAAGTTTTGAGCTTTAGAGCTCCTTTGAGGGCCGGGTGCGGCAAGTAGGCAGACACCCGTCCAGCGCGGCTAGGCGAGGGCGAGGGCAGGTGGGGCGAGACCGGCCCGGGGCCTGGGTTCTCGCCCCTGCCTCGCGGCTAGGCGAGGGCAGGTGGTGCGAGACCGGCCCGGGGCCTGGGTTCTCGCCCCTGCCTCGCGGCTAGGCGAGGGCAGGCGGGGCGAGACCGACCCGGGGCCTGGGTTCTCGCCCTGCCTCGCGGCTAGGCGAGGGCAGGCGGGGCGAGACCGGCCCGGGGCCTGGGTTCTCGCCCCTGCCTCGCGGCTAGGCGAGAGAAGGCGGGGCGAGACCGGCCCGGGGCCGGGTTCTCGCCCCTGCCTCGCGGCTAGGCGAGGGCAGGCGGGGCGAGACCGGCCCAGGACCGGGTTCTCGCCCCTGCCTCGCGGCCTCGCGGTCAGGCCGGGCGAGACCGACCCAGGGGTGGGCTGATCGGCGGGCGTTACCCCCGAGGTGGTTTTTCCCTTTTTGCCCCCCGACGTGGAGGTTTTCTATTGGCTGGAGGCATTTTTGCCCGAGGGGCATTTTGGTCATTTTGCCCCCAGGACTTGGAAAAACTATAAATAGACCCTTAGGGGTGCCTTGGAGAGGAGCTTGTCATTCTTTCCTTAGCCACTATTTCCTCTTTGGCTTTCCTCCAAGGCACCTAGCTCAAGCATTGGCTAGGGAGGGGGAGACCTCAAAGGTCTTCTGGGTGTGAGGTGGGACCTCCGCGCTAGAGCCGAGGGTCTGTTCCTAGTTTCCCAAGTCTTTGGTCCGTGACATCCCCCCGAGTGTAGTAGGTGTGAGGTCACCCCTTCCCCAAGGGTCGAACTCCACAGAGACCAAGTTTTTGGTTTCAACAGATACTCGCCACCCTCCCCCCAGGGGCGGATCCAGAGGGGGGCTCGAGGGACACTGGCACCCCCATTATTTTTCAAAATAATTAGTTCATTTGAATTCCTCTCGTCGAGGCAATGGATTTTGACTACTTATACGTCAAAAACGGTGGGCAGATGAGGGAGATACAGCTCCGATAAGATTGAAACGTTCAAATTTTTTTTTGAAGTAAGTTGATGACTGACCTCCCATATTAGAATTTTTAGAACACAATGACACATTCAAAAAAATTTATGTGCACCCTCATTATCAATTGGTGCACCCCCATTATTAATTTTCTGGATCCGTCACTGCCTCCCCCCTAGGATTTTTCTATAAATAGCCATTAGGGGTATTAGAAATGAGACTTTTGGAAGAGGTCGATGTCCCTTCTAGTTGCATACTCGCCAAGTCCATGTCTGCCTAGTATCTCGCCCAGCTTTTGGTTGCGGAGGAAAAGTTTCTCCCAAACTTCTGGGTATATGGTGAGACCTCTCTACTGGAACATTTGAGGTGTGCTTATAAACAGTTTTCACTCTCTCGTGTTAGTCATTTGAATTGTGACGTCAGATCGCAAAATCAGTAACAGCAGACTGCATTTATCCAAATATTTTGATGTTGAGATTTTCCAGACTTTAATACTCCTCATTCTCTGTATATATATTTTAAGTAAATAAATAGATTTATAATCATGCATAAGAATGGCATCAGAGTCATCGCCCATTCTGAAGCAGCCATCCATATTCTAAGCACATGGCCCATGCCGGGTTGTTCATCCATCCAATTAGCAAGCATCTTATTTAATATGATCATTGTTAACAACGACCGTTATTGGCTAATCGTACTCCAAAATCTCATAATTTTTCACGACTTTTCAAAATACGTCTTGTACATGCAATTTTAGGAAAGGTGCTCAACACGAAAGTTGTAGATCTCGTCGAGATCTACAACTTTCGTGTTGAGCACTTTTCCTAAAAATGCATGTACAATACGTACTTTGAAAATATGTTAAAGTTTTGCGCCTTTTCGAAATATGCTTTGTACATGCAATTTCAGGAAAAGTGTTCAACACGAAAGTTGTAGATCTCAATCGTTGAACACTTTTCCTAAAATTGCATGTATAAGGCGTACTTCGAAAAGACGTGAAAAATTAGAATATTTTGGAGTACGGCTAGCCAATAACGAATTGCTGTTAAGAATCACCTTCAATAATAATAATAATAATAATAATATATTTCTAATTTACCATCCAACATTTTAAGTTTTATTTTTTACTCAAAATATTATCCACCGTTAAAGTTTAAAACAACCCTGCACTCCTACTATAAATAGTTAGCAAAGGCCTGTCACCTGTGAATTGTGAGCAGCCCAACCGCTTCTCCATCTTCATCTTCTCCCCTCTGTCTGTCAAAATGAACGGCGATGATCTCTCTAGTCTCGAAAAGTGCCTCTTACAAAGCGAAGCTCTTCATCAGGTTCTTCTCCCCTGCCCCCCCTTCTTCTATACTATGAATCCACAAGTAGTTTTAATGGCGGAATTAGCATCAAACCTTTCGTATGCGCATGCAGTACATACTGAACACCACAGTCTTACCGAGAGAGCACGATCTGCTTAAGAAGCTTAGAGAAGAGACCAAGGCTAGAATCCCTAAAAGGCAAGCACATCTGAGCTAATTAACACTCCACCTCCTCGATCCATACATATTCATCATTTTTGGATTTGCAGAGCTCTGATGAATGTCCCTCCGGAAGAAGGTCAACTTCTCTCCATCATCCTCAAGATCATGAACGCCAAGAGAACCATAGAAGTCGGCGTGTTCACCGGCTATTCCCTCCTCGCCACCGCTCTTGCCTTGCCCAAGGATGCCAAGGTCAGTTCGAAAATATGCCGGTGCTGGATCCGATCCGTCATTTCGTCAAACACTTGGACTCCAATCGAAATCTTTTTACAGATCAAGGCGATCGACATCTCTAGAGAGTGCTACGAGATCGGTCTCCCGTTCATCCAGGAAGCAGGAGTGGAGGACAAGATCGAGTTCATCGAATCGGACGCCATCCCCGCTCTCGACAAACTCGTCGAAGAGGTGAAGTCTCCATCCCTCTGAGACGACGCACGATTTTCTTCTCAGTGAATCTCATTTTCATCGCAGGTTAAAGAGGAGGATCTGTACGATTTCGCGTTCGTGGATGCTGAGAAATCAAGTTACTGGGATTACCATGAGCGGCTTCTGAAGCTGGTGAGAGTCGGGGGGCTGATTTGTTACGACAACACGCTGTGGCTGGGGACTGTGGCTCATCCCCCTCAGCCGGATGTTCCCGGATTCATCAATTCGGTGAGGGGATGGATGGTTGGTTTCAACGAGAAGCTCGCCGGGGATCCGAATATCGAGTTATCGCAGCTTTGCATCGGCGACGGGCTCACGATCTGCCGCCGCATCGCCTGAGTTTCGCCGCCGGATTTGGATGTTTTGGAAGCAGCTACCCTTTTACATCTTTGATCTTCTCTACTCGATCTCTACTGTTTTTCCCACTTCTGTTTTGATTTACATAAGATTCTTCGGATCAATCAAGTGCTTATGACTGGAAGCTATTGAGAATAAAAAATATTATTCGAATTATATTTAGGAGAAGTATGATTAATGGCTAAAGAATGTTTTTTTTTTGGCGCTGTTATTAGCACTGCAGTTTTGGCTAGTCGCACCATACTTTTACCTAGGTTTTCGCGCCTTTTGAAAATACGTCTTGTACATGCATTTTTAGAAAAAGTGTTCAACACGAAAGTTGTAGATCTCGACGAGATCTACAACTTTCGTGTTGAACACTTTTCCTAAAAATGCATGTACAAGGCGTATTTTGAAAAGGCACGGAAAATTAGGAGAGTGCGGTGTGACTAGCCAAAACTGCAGTTCTAATAACAGCGTCCTTTTTTTTTCTGGCGTTCGTTTAGACAAAAACGTCATCGTCATAGAATGTATGTTTTGAACATAAAAGCGGATTAAACTCCCTCGATGAGGTTGGGTGTTCACGTACGATGGTTCACAACTATCATGTTCATGAACGCCACAGCCGCGCCAAACTAGTTTTTTTTCTTTTCTCGCAATTAAGGGAAGTGTGGTGGGCCTATAACTTGACTTCTGGTTCATTCCACATTGCGAGTTTTGCTTACCAAAAATGGCCCGATGGAGCCCTCGATTCAATGACATGTGGCTCAACAAATCAGCCCTATTTAAAGCATAGTTCACCATCTTTCGAGTTGTGGCACACATTTACTCAAATGCTTCACTTAATATCAAGGTTGATCGGCGGTGTGACTCGGCCTGAAGCAGAACGTCATCCGTTCATCCATTGCTTACTCAAGGCATGGATCATAGCAAGCCTTATTGCCGTGTAGAGCTCGGGCAAGTGATGCTGACGGAGACACTGTCCAACGGCATGAGGGGCAGGTCAACCATATTGTGGTTCAGACGGAATAGATTTTCGCACCTAACCGCCACCACAATCGGACCTCAACGAATCTTCCGTGCGTGATCCCTCGCCCAAAAAAAGACTAAGAAAAGCAATCTCTTTATGACATATGTTTGAAAATTCTGATGTTGATGTCTTAGGGTTCTAAACCCATATCTTTCCGACTCAGCTCCTGAGAAATTGAAGCAGAAATAATATTTTTTTGAAAGAAATAGCAATATTTTGAGAAATTTATTAAATTGGTGAGATTTGATTCTTATTTTATTATAATTTTTTAAAATTACAAGTTTACAACCCTAAATTAAAGTATAAAAAATTGTTGTTTTTGAACTATTTTAAGATGTAAATGATATTATCAGTTATCACTTTAAGGCTCTGTTTGACAATACAGTCCGGTGGCATGGCAGGAAGGAGAGAGGAAATTGCTGATGTGAACGGTGAAACGTTGCTCGCCCGGCCAGCGACAAAACGCCGGGCTCCCACCCTTTCACGCCGGCCGTTTTCAAAGGGAGCGCGCAAGTAACATCCCAAATAGGTTCCCGCCGTCCCGTCCCCGCCAGAACGACGTCCCGCCGGTTTGTCAAACAGAGCCTAAATTAGCCTACAAAAAAAAATCTACACTATGATACAAAGCAGGTACCTAAATTTTCCGCCAAGGGGTAACCGACAATTTATTTAAATAAAAAAATAATAATTTTATAAAGTAACTGTGCTTGAGAGTTTCTCCTACTCCGGGCAGGTAGGTGTGTGTGGCGAAAGTGTTTTCATTTGCTTGCTTCTATATGACTTCTGTTTTATTTAGTGCCACTTGCTCATCATGGATTGCATGATGTATATATATATCTCTATCTCTATTATATATAAAAAAAGTATGCTATTGTTGCTCTTACCATCAAATTGGCGCAGACCGTCCGATCCTGTAACAGAATACAAACCATCCCTCATTAACCTCCGTCTGTACAGGTTTCCGTCCGTCTCCGTCACGCAAGTGAATTTCCCATAATACCCTTCTTCTGCTGTGTTGTTCTGCCGCTGTTCGGTAATATTATTTATTATATGATATTAATATTATATGCTATGTCACTATGATATCTATATTAATATATTATATCCTTTCTCGGGTCTGCCGCTGTTCAGCCGCTGTTCAGCCGCTGGTCTGCAATAATATATGATATGATAGTAATAGTTTATGCTATGATATTTAAATAGGGTGGTGTTAAAGGCACACCATTTTCGGCTATGTGCACACCCATCAAAAATATAATCCTTACTAATTTAGGTTTTTTAAACCCCACCCAGCTAAAGCCGAAGCAGCCCGCCTCCCCCTTCCCGATATGCGCTTTTTGAACTGCGTCTTCTACGTTCATTTTCAGGAGAAGTGTTCAACATGAAAGTTGTAGATCTCGACGATATCTACAACTTTCATGTTGAACACTTTTTGAATTAAAGCCGTTTAGGCCCCCGATTTGGCCCCCGGAAAAAATCACGCGGAACATTTAATGTTCCGCGTGATTTTTTCCGGGGGCCAAATAGGGGGCCTAAACGGCTTTAAATCAAAAAGTGTTCAACATGAAAGTTGTAGATATCGTCGATATCTACAACTTTCATGTTGAACACTTCTCCTGAAAATGAACGTAGAAGACGCAGTTCAAAAAGGAGCGTATTTCATTTTAAAAAAACTATGCAATCACGGCAACGTCATCTTCCCCGCAGCTCTTGTGGACGTGTACTGCAGATGCGGGTGCGTTGAAGCAGCTTTGGAGGTGTTCCACCGGAATTCGAGCAAAGACATCGTGCTTTGGAACGTGATGATCGGAGGGCTCGCGATGCACGGTCATGACCGCCTTGCCGTCAATCTGTTTGCTCTGATGAAGGAGACGGCAACGGCGCCCAACGAGTTCACATACATTGCAGCTATGTTTGCTCAGACTGTGCACATAGTATTGGTGTGCACAAAGCCGAAGATGGTGTGCACATAAAATTTCAATGGATGCACATAGTATTGGTGTGCACAAAGCCGAAGATGGTGTGCCTTTAAGACCACCCTATAAATAATATGAAATAGTATATGTTTTCTCTCCGTCACGGCGTGATTTCCCGAATTTGCCCCCTCCATCCCTTCCGCCTACTTCCTCTGCAAGCTACAGCATCTTCTTCTTCTTAATAAAAAAAACAAACTTAAAAAACATTTAAAGCAAAGCAGCGCCGCTCTTCATCCACCGCTCTAAAGGTAAGATAAATTGACAGAGTCGGGCAGTGAGAGACAGAGAGAGCTCATGTTCCCGCGGCATCGGCCGGCGAGCCACCAGGAGACGATGACAAAGGAAAATAGCAGGCCTTCGCTGGATCTAAACCTCCCCACTCTTTTCCGTCGCCCTCTCTAGCAACTCCCTTCTCCGGCTTCGCAACCCCTTCAACAAAGCTCAACCCCCTCTTCCTCCGGCGCAACACCCCGTCGCACCACCCCCTCTGCCTCCGGCGCACCCCCTCTTCCTCCGGCGCACCACCCCGTTGCACCACTCCCTCTTTCTCCAATTCTCCCGCTGGCGTTGATTGATTGCAATTACTGTTGTTTTTGAAGGAATATCTCTCTTTTTTTACATAAAAATTTTATGCAATTTGTAAGTTTTTTTGTTATATAAATTATATAAATTAGAATGTTTTCATGATATTAGTGATGTGTATATAGGAGACGGAGTGCAGGGAGAGAGCATCATTGATCGGCGGCCTCATCTCCCTCTCCGACTCCAAGCACTGAAGCGCCAGTCCTTCACATCGCGAGAAACGTCAACCGCGTTAGTGGCGGACGGCGCAGCGGCGGCGGCTACAGAGTTGGAGGTCATGAAGAGAGGTGGCGGTGGAGGTGTGTTTTGGTAGGGCTAGGGAGGCGGTGGCTTTGGCGGAGGAGGCGACCTCAACGCTCCTGCTGAGTCGGCGGCGGCCTGACTTGACCCCACCGACGGGGTGGCCGGACTCTTGCGACCCGAGAAGTGGGATCCGCTCAGGCCGCCGCCGCCGTCGCCGGTTACGGTGGCCTCCACCGTGACCGCATATACGAACCCTGTGATTTCTGAAAGTGAAAATTTGGGCCGATCAAGCTTGCTGGCGGGGAATCATGGTAAAAATCTTGAGGGCGGAGAAGCACAGCGAAAAGCTCGAGTGCGGGGGATGTCGACAGCACGGTGTAGGCGATCGGATAAAATCAATGTATACACATTAACATTATATTCTTATAGTAAAATCTTAAAATTAATTATGTTCTTTAGCAATTAGCAACAAAATTTTATTGGAATTTTGAACATGTTAAATAGAGCTTTGAATTTTTTGCTTATCATATTTATCTGTTTTTCACAAAATACTTACAGAAGACAACAAAATTAGGTTTGAAAAATATAATATATTGGGTGCGATGAGGATGATTTTTTAGGATAAAATATAAATATTTTCGCACTGTATTTCTCCTCACGAATTCCGTCCGCGCTTCACCCGCTTTCATTTACATCAATGTTGCATCCATATTACACTTACATACGTATTAAATTGGCTCTGTCCTGATAAATTATGTGTATTGATGTGCACAACATAAATTATTTTATCTATTAAGAGCATCAAGATTTCATAAGTAAATTAAATTAGGTAAGTGTTATATTACAAATGATATCACAAAATCATATTAGTGTAAATCATAATGCAAGGGAAAAAATTATTTCACAGATTTATTATTGCTCTTGATTTCTTTAAATATTCAGAATATTTTGCTCCGTTATATATTAATAAATAGTATTTTAGTTATTGGAAATATAACTCCACCGCCCGTCCTTCAAACATAAAAAATCGGCTACATAACAGAAATTTATAATATGATTTTTTTGCCTATGATAATTAAAAATTAATGGACATCTCGCAAAGTGATGGCACAATATTGGGATTTGAGAATTATTATCACTTATTTTAATTGTTAACAATACATTATTGATCATATATAATTAATTATTAATATACTTCAAATTAAATAAATAATACTTATAAAATTAAGATAAAAATAGAGTTCTCCACTATACGAGCATCTTCGCACGGGCTACACCCGTACTCGATGCTCTCGGGCTGCCTTCGGCCGCATCCATGTTTGATGCAAACTACAACAAACTGCGTTGCAGTGCAAACTGTGCTGCAATGCAACCTGCGCTGCAGTGCAAACTACAGCAAACTGTGCTGCAATTTGCACTGCATCAAACTGCGCTGCAGTTTGCACTCACTGCACCAAACTGCGCTGCAGTTTGCACTGCATCAAACGGCACTGCATCAAACTGCGTTGCAGTTTACACTGCATCAAACTGCAGTGCAGTTTGCACTGCAGTAAACGTTGGAAATAATCACCTAATCTATGCACTTTTCATTTCTATGCACTTTTCGTTCTTATGCAAAAGTTGGAAATAATCACCATCTGTTGTACGATAAAAGATTACATACTGGTGCTGTAAATTTTTATTTACTTTATATGAGTGCTGCGAGTGCCGGTTGCGGCGCCGAGCCGGTGAAATGCGACTTGCGAGTGCCGGTTGCGGCGCCGAGCCGGTGATATGCGGGGACGCGAGCGGCGATTGCGGCGCCGAGCGGGTGAATTGCGTGGAAGAGGGGTCCGCTTCTATGCGGCCGAATGCCTCCCGGAGCATTAAGCACGAGCGAAGCCCGTGTGCTGGCGGGCGAAGCCCGCCTGATGCGGCCGAAGTCCGCCCGAGAGCATCGAGCACGGGCGTAGCCCGTGCGAAGATGCTCGTGTGTGTGTATATATATATATATATATATATATATATATATATATATAATTTTTTACGGTCATTTTGAGTACGCACGGGCTACGCCCGTGCTCGATGTTCTCAGGCGGCTTTCGGCCGCATTCAGGAAACCCGCCTTCGCACGGGCTACGCCCGTGCTCGATGCTCTCGGGCGGCCTTCGGCAGCATCCAGGCGGGTTCTGCCCGCCTCCGCACGGGCTTCGCCCGCCCCCGGCGTCCGTGCCTACATATGAGTACTCAAAATGACCGTAAAAAATTATCAATCACGATTGCAATTTTTTATTTTGTTAAAAATATGTGCGTTTTGACTAACAATATTTAATCTCCCTCCCTTTCTCCTCTATTTTTCTTTCTCTCTCCCTCTCTTTCTCTCTCCAGTCTAATAATCTCCCCCCACCGCCAGGTATTAATTTCCCTCTCATCCATCCCCCTCCTCCCTCTCTCTCTCTCTCACCGCGTATATATAATTTCCCCCACTCTCCTTCTCTCTCTCACCGCCCATATGTATAAATATATAATATACTATAGATTAAACTATAAGATAGTTATATAATTATATTAGTATATCTCATCCACCGCCTCCCCCAGCCACTCTCTCCCTCTCTCTCTCTCTTTCTCTCTCTCTCCCTCCTTTTCTCTCTCTAGTTTTAGGAGGCCTAGTAATATTCTCTCATTCCTCTCTCTCTAACTCCTAAAGATGCCTTTCTCCATCCTCATCTAATGGATGAGAATAAACCTTGACTTTGATCCAAGGGTGGAGGGGAAACCTATGGTAAGAACAAAGATATGCATATTTGCATTATATAGTAGAGATATCTACTATTATACGAAAACTACTCTCTGGTAAAAACATTGCCTATGTCTCTATATTGCCCTTATATTTGTATTCATAATTACACAATTATACCAAATTTTATATTAGTATATTATAAAGTCAATATCCTTTTAGATAATTACACAATTTTACAATATTAAAATACAAAAAATAAAAACACTAGATACCCTAAACCTTTGTCTCTAGCTAGGAATGACAACAGAAAAATTAATGTTTTAACGTTAAAATATAATTTGTTTTACAAAATAAAAATTGTATTCTTGATTTATATTTTTTTACGGTCATTTTGAGTACTCATATGAATATGTTGCGGGTCGGGCGGAGCCCACCGGGAGCGAGCGGAGCCCGCCGGGAGCGGGCAAAGCCCGCCGTCGTCGGTCGGGTACTGTCGCGCGAGGTCATAGGGGCGGGTACTGTCCACGACAAATGTTGCCGCCCATGACAAGTGTCGCCGCCCACGACAAATGTCGTCCCCACGACAAATGTCGCACCACCGGCGAATGTCGCATCCCGGCGAATGTCGCACCCCGCCGAATGTCGCACCCCAGCGATTGTCGCACCGCCGCCGAATGCCCCAGGGCCGAAGACTCGTGTCTGTCACTTGTATATATATATAAATAATTACCCAAACCTCCCCTGTAAACTAGCATAATTAGTGAGAGCACCCCTCTTATTTTCGAAATTACAAAAAACTCCCCTTAAGTTTTCATTTCATTACCAAAACCTCCCCTGGTCTTTTCATTTCATTGCATCCATGAAAAAAATATCCCCTGGACACTGTTCATCGAGGGGGGTATTTTTGTGCATGGATGTTATGAAGTTAAAATTTCAGGGGAGGTTTTTGTAATGAAATGAAAATTTTAGGAGAAGTTTTTGTAATTTCGAAAATAAGAAAGGTGCTGTCAGTAATTTAGCAAAGTTAGAGGGGAGGTCCCGATAAATGGCCCTATATATATATTTAAAATTATTATTAAAAATAAATATCAATAATTTATATTTTTATTTTATACAATTTTAAAATTTCAACTAAAAATATTAAACTTTATAATTATGGTGTGTAGTAGCATAAGAAAAATAAAGTTATCCCATAATCCATATATTTGATTCTTTTAGGAAATTATTATTGGTCCATCATAAATGACTATTTGCAACTCATAGATATTTGTACTCAAATATGGTATTTATACTCAAATATGATATTTGTACTCATACATGATAACCATATCTGTAAGGAATGAGATCCATTTTTTAAGTATGAGTGTGCACATAACCGCACACCCATAATATCCACCCCAAAAGTAGTGGGATCATGGGTTTGACCGCACATGCGATCATCGCGTCCGATCTCCCCACGCACCGATCTCATCACGCGTAATGGATGAACCGCCGCGGGCGAAGCGACCGGCGTCGGGCGCCCGACCTCCTCCTCAGACGCCGGCCGCACCCTCCTCTCGCCGCACCGGCCGCCAAGGAGGTGGCTCGGGTTGGTCTTTTTGCGACGACCTGGGCTCCGACACAGGGGGGGGCAGAGGTGGGCGAGATGCTCACTGAGCTGTGAGGAGATAACAGGGGAGGGGGCCTTTATATAGGCTCGAGGAAAGGGGCTTTCCTCCTCTACCTGACGTGGGATTAATCTCCAGGCTCAAGAGATTTCTCCCATGTGGGGAAATGAAATTCCCCCTCATGGTTGGGCTTTCAAAGTGGAGGAAGAGAGGGAGAAGTGGGGGGGGGGTGTGAATTGGTGGCCTCCTCTTGCCCCAAGGATGGGCTTACTGGTTTGGGGGGCCCAAAATGGGTGAGGGTAACAACATGCTAATTACACCATGAGAGGAGGTGGGCTCCTCTTTGGAGAAAAATCCAAAAAATGGATTGGGGGGGGGGGGGGTGGGGGTGTTGACTACATCAACTCTGAGGTGGGTCCCCCTTCCTGGTCAAAGTCAAAGTGGGTACAAAATCATTGGGATCGGGTCAAGGTTGGGGTGTCGTGCGATAATTGGTGTGCGCACGCTTTTCGGTGCACGATTGTACTCGATTTGACCACGAGTTGACCACTCGTCATCAAAATTGCCCGGGAGGACTTCTGTTGACTTCATATTGACCATATGAGTCCAATGTCACTGACTAGGGTTGAATCGGAGTCTGTTTGGCGAAAGTCCAAAATCTGCGTGTCGCGTCGCGCTAAACGGTCAAAATGTCTATATTTGTCGTTAGACCTCGAATTGCGACGCAACGAGTTCCGATGCGCTCGTATTGGTCATACGAGGTCACAGGAACTGACAGAACTCAAATCAGAGTTCTCTAGGCCGATATCCAAAATCTTGCTATCGCGACGTTTATGAGAAGCGGTCATATCCACCATATGACCTCAGGGTCCAACAGAACGAGTTCTGACACACTCGTATTGATTATACGAGGTCACATGAACTGCCATAACTCAAATCGAAGTTCTCTAGCTCCATTTCCCGCCTAGGGTTACCTTCTACCGGGTCACGGGTAGGGGTTCCGGTCACTTTAATTGGGCCCACTAGGGCTCTGGTGGCCCAAAAAAAGTTGGGATTGTTGGAGTCAAAATTGACCTCAACGAATGTTCAAAACTGGGGTGCAGCCAACACCTACTTCTCTCAAGCCCTGCCCCTCGACCGGTAGCTAACGGCTTAGAACTGACTCAAAGCCTCAGCAGGGAGGTCTCACCTCACACCCGGAAGATCTCTGAGAGCTTCCCCTCCAAAGCCAAAAGCTGGGCTAGGAGCTCCTCAGAAAGCACTAGAGGTTTAGAGAGAAAATGAGAGTCTGCTTTCCAAGGAGCCCTTCTGGGTCTATTTATAACCTTTTGCTGACCGGAAGTTACTGAAATACCCCTGGCTGGTCTGCCAACAGCCAAATCCCGCTGTCTGAGAAATACTAAACGCAGCCCCTGAGGGTATAAGAGTAATTTTACCCGAGGGTAATTAAGACATTTTACCCTAAACATGGCCCAACCCGGCGAGTGCTCTATGCCGAGAACCTTCTCGCCGACCCTGCCGAGAGCGGGTCCCGGCTGACCGAAGGTGAACGCTTTCGCCCCTCTCCAGGCGGGAGTTCATCTATCCCTGGCGATGTCGCTGGACGCGGCGTTGGGTGAGTGGAGCTCACTCAACGCCCTTGCTGCTGACCCCGGCGCTGAGTGAGTGGAGCTCACTCAACGCCCTTTCCGCTGGCCACGACGTTGAGTGAGTGGAGCTCACTCAACGCCCTTTGCTGCTGGTCGCGGCGTTGAGTGAATGAAGTTCACTCAACGCCCTTTGTTGCTGGTTGCGGCGTTTGAGTGAGTGAAGCTCACTCAATGCCCTTTGCTGCTGGCCATGGTGCTGAGTGAGTGAAGCTCACAACGCCCTTTTGCTGCTGGCCATGACGCTGAGTGAGTGAAGCTCACTCAGCGCCCTTGCTGATTACGGCGCTGAGAGAGTGAAGCTCACCTAGCGCCGTGCCTTCTCGCCCGCCTCTGGTCATGGGCGGGATCTCGCCTGCTCCTAAGCGGGAGCTCCTCCGGCGCGAGAGCTCTTATGGCCTTCAGACCCGAGCTAATTAACTTGTGGCTGGTCTAACCCCAATCGTTGTGCATCTAGGTCTCACCCAGCGAATATGGGGTTGTACAGGGATGTTACACTTTTTCTTCATGTCCTGTGTTGGGTACATTGGAAAATGTGTACCTGATTTGAAAAAGCCCAACCTAGCTCAATGATATACATCATGTTGTATTTGATGTAGTTTTGAGTTGACATGTGCAGGTAAAGAAATGTTAAAGTTTACAGGAAAAATTCTAAGTCCAAGTGTCGACACAAAGGAACATGTGTCGTCACATAGAAGAAAGTTGTCGACACAACACTGGGAAAGTGTGTCGACACAGAAGGTGTAAGTTGACACTACTCTGGGAAAAAGTGTCGACACATAACATAGTCTACAACAACACTGGGAAATTGTGTCGACACAGAAGAAGTAAGTCGACACAGCACTGGGAGATGGTCTCGACACAGAAGAAAAACGTCGACCTCAACATTGGGAGAATGTGTCGACACTAAAGAGTATAGTCGATCTCAAGTTTGTCGACATCATCTGAATATGTCGACACAGAAGAAAATAGTCGACCACAGGTTTGTCGTCACCAGCAGAATGTGTCGACACATAGTGAGTAAGTCGACACATTATAGCAAAGCTAAAGAATGAATGTGTCGACACCTGAAGGCTAAGTCAACACTTACTAAAGTTATGATTCTACAACAACTGTGTCGACACACAGGACTTGTGTCGACACACTGCAGAGTCAAAGACCAAGTTATTTTCAGAAGAAGATGTGTCGACACAAAGGCAATTTTGTCGACATCACTGAAGGCAGTGTCGACACCAAAGTCAATTGTGTCGACACAAATAGACAGATGGTCTCGACACTTTCTGACAGATTGTTTCAACACTAAGGCACAGGACTTGTTTGAAGACTTGACAGCTGTGGGTTGTCACCAGTTAACTGAAGTTGTCAGACTTGTCAGAAAACGGTTAGAAACCGGATCAGCCGGTTACCATGAAGAATGTCTATAAATAGACAGATTCAGAAGAAGGAAAAAAAACAACATATAGAACTGACCTTTTGAAATACATTGGATCAGAAAGTGGAGAAGGATTACATTCTACTCATTTTCAAGAAAGTGCTAGGCACTTAAGAAGATCTTCTCCGGGAGATCTAAGAAGACTATCTAAGGATAGATCTAAGAAGAGTTCTAATCAGAATTCAGAAGAATCATTCAAAGTTCTGGATAGAGAGAGATCAAGTCAGAATTTGAAGAAGAAGAAGGAATCCACCAGTGGATTCTCAAGAAGCTGTTTGGAATCAACTCAGCTAAGTACATTTTCAAGAAGCTTTGAAGAAGGCTAAGAAACAGTTGATTGCATCAGCTGATTAAGATTTGTCATTGCCTTTTCTCTCTCAACCTGGCAAGACAATTTAAACTATCTTTTCTATATTTCTGTAGGATCTGTTTATACAGATCTGAGTTGTAAGCCTATGTTATAAAGGCTGAGTGTAGGAGTGTTGAACTCTGAGTGGTAGGGCTGATTGCCTGAGTGTAGGAGAAGGATATTCTCTGAGTTGTAGGCCTTGGGGCAAGGCTGAGGTAGGGCAGTTGTGCCTGAGTTGTAGGAACCTGTTGGGTTCTGAGTTGTAAGATCTATTGATCTGAGATAAGTGGAAGTTTGGCCGAATCTAGCATACAGCTAGATAGGTGAAGGGGGAAAGTGGATGTACCCAGACCTTGGGGAACCACTATAAAACATAGTGCAATCTGTGATGTGTTGTTTTCTGTGATTGCTGTGTTTTTGTATTAGTTAATAAATTGAATTCTGTCTAGAAGTTTTAGAAAAAGAAGCAGGACCTATTCACCCCCCCCCTCTAGGTGTTTAGGCTGCCTTGAAAGTTAAACTATCAAGTGGTATCAGAGGGAGGTTCCTCAAAAAGGACTTAACAGTCTGAGGTAGATCTGATAGGCAGAATCAAGAATCAAGAAGATGGGTTCTGGAGAGAATCATAAGGAGCTAGGGTCAATGAAATTACCCATATGCAAGAAGGAAATCTTTGGGATCTGGAAAGAAAGAGTCAGATTGTTTATGGAAGCATCTGACCCAAGGATTTACATCACAGTACAGGAAGGCCCCTTCATACCAATGAAGATATCTGTTCTTGATGCAAATATCCAAACACCAAAGACTTATTCTGAAATGACCAAGGATGAAATCATCTTGGCAACCATGGACAAAAGGGCACAGAACATAATTGTCAGTGCCATAGATGATTCAACATTTCAGAATCTGATTCACTGCAAGACCTCCAAGGAGATGTGGGACACATTGATTGTCTACATGGAGGGATCAGAAGAAGTAAGGCTGGACAGAAAATCTATGCTAAATCAGGAGTATGAAAGTTTTAGACAAGGAAAATCTGATAGCATAACTGAGTGCTATAAGAAATTCTATAGAATTGTGAATGAGCTAATTTCCTATGGAAGAGTCTTCAGTACCTATGAACTGAATGACAAATTCTTAAGATCCTTATCAAAGGATTGGGATACAAAGATCTGTGCCATAAGAGAAGTGGCAAAATTGGCAGAGATATCTCCTCCAACTCTGTTTGGAAAGTTGCTATCCTATGAAATGCAACTTATGGTAAGGAAGGAGGAGGAAAGAAACTCAAGAGGAGAGCATAGAGAAAAGACTGTGGCATTTAATGCTGAAGCCACCAGAAAGAATAGGAGGAAATCACCATCTCCTCCTAAGGAAGTTGAAGAAGGTAGTTCTGAAAATTCAGATAGGGGTTCAGTCAGCAGTGATTCAGATGCAGACTTTGCTGCATTCACTAGGCAATTTCAAAGGTTCTTGAAAAAGAAGCAATGGAAGTCTAGGCCTTCCTCATCACAGCAAGTAGATGACTATTATCAGAAAAGAAGGTCATCCAGGAAAGAGAAAAGCAGGTCAAAGCCCAGCAAAGCCACTACTTCAAAGATTGTCTGCTATTGTTGCAATAGGCCTGGACATGTAGTGGCTGAGTGTCCTGACAAAAGGAAGGAATCTTCAGAAAAGAAGAAGACTTATCAGAAAGGCAAGAAGGAGAAATCCTTTGTAGCAAAGAAAGATAAAAGTCTGTCAGACCAGTCAACTTCAGAATCAGGATCTGAAGCTGAAGCATATATTGGATTATATGCTGCATCTGAGGAAGAGGAGTTTATGCAGTTGCTAGACTCCTATCAATGAACATCAATGCATGGGTTTGATGACTAGATCAGAAGAGGACCTATGCCAGAATCAGTCTGGTCCTAATGAGGTAAACAGTCCTTCCAGTACATTTGTTTGTAGTACAAGTGAAGAATCAGCTACATCTGCATCAAGTGATGAAGATGCATCTGGATCTGAAGGAGATGTCTATCAATTGATAGACAAGTATGGGGACTTGTTGCAGGCCCTTAAGAAAAGCAAGAACCTGGTTAAATCACAGGCTCAGGAAATTGCTGATCTAAGGGTTACAACAGCTGAGTTAGAAAAAGTCCTTGATCAAAAGTTAGCTGAAATTGCCAAGCTGAAAAATATAACTATTATTCAGATGGGCACAATTAATTATACTAATGATCAAGTAAAGAGTCTGGAGGACAGACTTAGAATTGAAAGGGATTTAGTGGCTAGTTACTCTAAGCCAAAATCTGTCTTACCCTTGATAGATGAATTTGTCACTCAGAAGGGTAAGGCTGGATTAGGATTTAAGGGTAACTCCAGGGCTAGCAGATTCAAAAAGAAAGGCAAAGCCCCTATTCAGCCACTAAACCTTTCAGTCCCCATAAGGTTTGGTAAGAAGAAAGTGCCTTCTAACATATATGATCATGAAGACATTCAGGATCATATCAAGACAAATGTTCTGAAGAACAAGGGTGTTAAGGCAAGCAGGCCTACCTATGGTCATAAGCCCTATGGTTTTAAGAAACCAGTAGGAGAAGTTGCAACAGCACCAGCAATGAACAGAAATGCTTCTGACAAGGATGTATCTAGATCTAGATACAATAAGTTTGAATGTTGGTGCTGTGGCAAGAGGGGTCATTTTGCATTGGACTGCTGGTATAACACAAGTGTTATAAAGAATAAGAGTCTACCTGTTAGAAGAGGTTATGATAACTTTATTAAGGCTAACCTGAACCAAGGACCCAAGACTTACTTGGGTTCTAAGGGTAAGTAATTCTGTATTGCAGGTGAATCCAAGTTACCATGCCCCTATATGGTACTTGGATAGTGGTTGTTCCAGGCACATGACTGGAACAAAGGGGCTGCTGAAGGAGTATTCATCTGTCAAAGATGGACATAAAGTGATCTTTGGTGGATCTGAAAAAGGAGTCATCAAAGGATTTGGTAACATCTCTTCAAACCTAATTACTATCACCCAAGTGGCCTATGTAAAAGGTTTGAAACATAATCTAATAAGCATAAGCCAGCTGAGTGATCTAGGATATGACATTTCATTTGGTAAGGATGGATGTCATATCAAAAGGTCAAGTGATCAAGAGATCATATTGACTGGGTATAGGAAGAGAAATGTGTATTGCCTTAATTTTGAATGGGAGAATAAGGCATCACCCATTTGTCTTGTAGCTGATGACAATGCTTCTCATTGTGTTAAGTGGCACAAGAGATTGGCTCATCTAAACTACAAGACAATTGGCCAACTCTTTAGTAAAGAACTAGTGAGGAATGGGCCTCATGTTAAGTGTATAAAGGAAGGGGTATGCTCAGCTTGTCAAAAGGGCAAGCAGACAAAAACCTCATTTCAAAGCCTTGAAAACAAGGATTCTGTGAGGTGCTTATACCTCTTGCATATGGATCTTTTTGGTCCTATGCCAGTTCACAGTCTAGGAAGGAAGGTCTACACACTAGTGGTTGTAGATGACTATTCTAGATTTACATGGGTGTTCTTTCTGAGACAAAAATCTGAAACCCCAAGTGTATTATTTAAGTTTGTAAAGCAAATTCAGAATGAACTGAACAGTACAGTGGTCAAAATCAGAAGTGACCATGGTACTGAGTTTCAATCTGAAAGCATGACAAACTTGTGTATAGACTTTGGGATTTTCCAAGAGTTCTCCTCACCTAGAACACCTCAGCAAAATGGAATTGCTGAAAGAAAGAATAGATCATTAATTGAAGCTGGTAGAACTCTATTGAGTGACACCTCTCTCCCAGAATATTTTTGGGCTGAGGCAGTTAACACTGCTTGTCATGTCATCAATAGGGCTTCTATCACCAAAAGCCACAGAATGACTCCCTATGAGATTGTGAAAGGCAGAAAACCAAATCTATCCTATTTTAGGATCTTTGGCTGCAAGTGCTATATACTTAACAATGGTAAGTCTTATTTGACTAAGTTTGCTGCCAAATCCCAGGATGGGATATTTGTTGGGTACAGCACAAATAGTAAGGCCTATAGAGTCTTCAACTTAACTACTCAAGTTGTTGAAGAATCTGTGCATATTGTATTTGATGAAACAAGATTAATCAATTGTGAATTGTCTTGTAGATCAAATGACTCAACAGGTATAAGCAAGAAGATGGACAAGCTCTCCATTGCTGAAGCTTCAAAGGAAGAGGGAGCATTGGAAAATGAAGGCTGCTGTCCAGGGGGAGTACAAGAGATAATGGAAGCTGATGAAAACCAAGAGGAACAGCAGAATGAAGAAGCTGGAGATGCTCTACCTGAAGGGAATCTACCTCCAGCTATAAGATATCTAAGAGATCATCCTACTGATCAGATAATTGGTGATCCAAGACAAGGAGTGCAAACTAGAAGCAGAAATCAAAGCACAGTTTTGCATTCTAGTTTCTTGTCTCAAATGGAACCTAAGAAGTTTGAAGAAGCTATCCAAGACCAGCACTGGATTGATGCTATGCAAGAGGAGCTGAATCAGTTCAGAAGGTGCAAGGTCTGGGAGCTTGTTCCTAAACCAAGAGGCCACAACATAATTGGGACTAAGTGGATCTATAAGAACAAGCTAGATGAAAGTGGAATAATAATAAAGAATAAAGCAAGATTGGTTGCAAAAGGATACAGGCAGGAAGAAGGGATTGACTTTGATCAAACCTTTGCTCCAGTAGCAAGGCTGGAGGCAATCAGAATGTTCCTTGCCTATGCAGCCTACCAAGACTTCAAAGTATACCAGATGGATGTAAAGTCAGCATTTCTGAATGGTGATCTTAAAGAAGAAGTATATGTAGAGCAGCCATCAGGTTTTGTAGATCCTCTTAAACCTGATTCTGTGTACAAGCTTAGGAAAGCTTTGTATGGGTTAAAACAAGCTCCAAGGGCTTGGTATGAAACCCTGTCTACCTTCCTCATTGAGAATAAATTCTCAAGAGGAAAGATAGACAAAACTCTATTCCTTAGGGAATCCAAAGGAAAGATCATCTTAGTCCAGATCTATGTTGATGACATAATCTTTGGATCTACTGAAAACAACCTTTGTAAAAAGTTTGCCAAACTTATGCAAGGGAAGTTTGAGATGAGCAGTATGGGAGAACTTAAGTTCTTCTTGGGACTCCAAGTAAGACAGACTGATGATGGATTGTCCATATCCCAGTCTAAGTTCACCAAGGAATTAATTAAAAAATATGGTATGGAGTCATCCTCCTCCATGAGAACTCCTATGGGCACAAGTATGCCAATATGCAAAGATGAGGCAGGTAAACCTGTTGATGAATCATTGTATAGAGGAATAGTTGGGTCACTACTATATCTCACTGCTAGTAGACCTGACATTATGTATGCAACATGTGTCTGTGCTAGGTACCAAGCCTGCCCTAAAGAATCTCATTATACTGCAGTAAAAAGGATTCTGAGATATCTAAAGGGCACTCCTACTCTAGGTCTTTGGTACCCTAGGAATAGAGATTTTCAACTAACAGGCTATTCAGATGCAGATTTTGCAGGATGTAGAGAGGATAGAAAGAGTACTACAGGTACTTGTCAATTCCTGGGAGGAAGACTAATATCTTGGAGTAGTAAAAAACAGACTAGTGTGGCAATTTCCACAGCTGAGTCAGAGTATATTGCTGCAGGAAGCTGCTGTGCACAGCTATTATGGATGCAGCATCAGCTTAAAGATTATGGTATTCAGGTAAGTAGAACACCCCTTTTATGTGATTCTAAGAGTGCTATTTCTATTGCTAATAATCCAGTTTCTCATAGTAGAACTAAGCATATAGAAATAAAATATCATTTTCTTAGAGAACATGTAGAAAAAGGTGACATCTCATTGGAATTTGTAAAAACAGATTATCAAATAGCAGATGTATTTACTAAGCCTTTAGATGAAACCAAATTCAATAAATTCAAAATTGAATTAGGTATGTTAACCATTGATTAATGTATTAAACAAAATCATTAACAATGCTATTGAAATGGGTTATAAGTAAGAAAAAGTAGTAACAACAATAATCAAGTGTTAAAAAGAACACATTGAAGTTACAAAAATTGGCTAAGTAAGAATGTGTCGACACATTCAGTAATAATGTGTCGACTCAGAGAAATTATGTCGACAAGTCAGAAATATTGTGTCGACACAGAGAATATGTGTCGACACTTAAGAGTTTTTATTGTCGACTTAACCAGGAATGTAATGTCGACTCAACCAGAATTATGGTGTCGACACTTACAAAATATGTGTCGACACTTGTCCTTAGTGTCGACACAGAATTTCTGTCTTTCTACTATGTATCCAAGGTGTCGACATAACCACATATTGGTGTCGACACATAGTAGGCTGAAGAAATGTCGAGTTAATAGAAGCTTGTGTCGACACATTCCGTCTGTGTCGACACATTTAGACTGTTTTTGGCGCCTTTTGAACTTCTTTCAACAGAAGCTATAAATAGGTCAAAAAGCTCTTTGTGTCGACACGCTTTCAAGGTTTTCGAAACTCAAACCCTGTGTCGACAGTCTTTCTTTCTCTCTTCTCTCAAGCTTTCTCGACACAACGATGGCGCCAAGGATTGAAGACAATGTTAATGAAGGGTATGAGTTGGTGCGCCAGGCGTTTGCAGAGGCGCCGCCTGATGTTCAAGGAGTTATCACCCTTCTCTCTGCATCAGGGTTAGAATTTCTTGTCTCAGAACCATCCAAGATCTGGAAGAAGGAGGTGCATGAGTTCTTTATCTCAGCATCAGTCCATTCTACTGAACTCAAGATCAAGTCCATTGTTCACGGGACTAAGATTAAGATTACCCAAAGAGGTTTGAGAAAGTTTTTGCAATTACATGTGGTTGAAAATGAAGAAGAGGTTCCTAGTTCTAAGACAAGGGAAGCCCTTCAATGGTGTGGTTTGGATTCAAACATGAAGATTGGTGCTGCATTCAATAGGAAGGGTATGAATCAGCAAGGAAAGTTCTTGTCTGAAATAGTTGGGAAAGTAATTATCTGCAAGACAGGTGGACATGATAGGATTTCTGCCTATATGTTCAACCTTATGACCAGGATTGTCTTTACAATTCCTACTGATTGGTCAGTAATCCTATTTGACAAGATTAAAGAAGGGATCAAGAAGCCTAACATGGCTAGGATCATAAGTCTATATCTCAATGGAGCAATTCCTGAAGTGATGCAGCAACTGTCAGGATCTAAAATCAATCATATGAGAAGGATGGACATGAGACTATTCTCCAGGTGGGAAAGGGTGCTGACTAAGGATGTGCCTGAAGAGAGCAGGCCAGACACCCCTGTGAGATCCCCTTCTCCAGCTCACGAGACTGAGCAACAACAAGAGGACCCATTAAGGATACAGAGTGAAGAACAACCTGCCTCCACTACAGTTCATCAAGTAGATACATCTGCACAGATGCAGGGGGAGCCTGTTCAATCTCCTGCTCAAAATGTATCTACCCCTACTCAGGTACAAGTGGTACAGGTGTAGGGGGAGCAAATGTATTTTACTATAAAAGACTTTCTAAAAGTTTTTTTTTCTCACTGCACAGGTTCAGGGGGAGCATGTGTCTTCTCCTACTCCAGATATGCAGCTGCCTGAGAATGTGCACAAGGATGCACCTAATGACTTATCTTCAGATGCTCCAGTTCAAAAAGAATACACTCTGGATGAGTTATTTCCTAATGATGACATAGCTACTGATAGAATAGAAGAGAACCAAGATGTTGAGCAGCCTCTTGACATAGAGCTAGAACAAGAAGTGGAGAAAGTTCAAGAGATTGAAAAAGTTCAAGAAATAGAGGAGGAGCAAAGAATTGAGGGGGAGCCAGTACATGTTGAAACTGAGCAACATGGCACTGAAGCAGATAGAGTTCACATTGAGAGTACTTCTGAATCTGAGACTGAAGAAGCCAGGTTGGCTAAGAGAAGAAAACTGGTTGTATTTAAAAGAAGAAGCAAAACTTATAAGCAGGCTTTACAGACAACACCTCCACCTCCACCTCCTGAAGTTGATTATAACAAGTTCTTGGTGGATTTACAGGTGAAATTGGATGACCACAGGGTGGCCATTGAGAAATATGTTGATGAAAGAAACAAAACTCTGCAGTTTGACTTAGCCCAAGATATCAAATCTATCCAATTTCAAGTCAACTTGAATAAAACTGAAATGACAGATTGCTTCCACAAGGGTGGCAATGCTGTAGTTTATCTGGCTAAACAACAGCAGGCTATCTCTACAAAGGTGGATGATATTGCTTTGAAGCAAGGTTATGTTCTGGAAAATCAAATAAGAATGAATGACAATTTAACTGAATCACATAATGAGATCATTCTAGAGGTGCAGAAGATTGTTCCAGGGATGCCTGCAGATAGAGCCAAAGAAATGGCAGAGTTTGATAAGAATTTTCAGGCTGCAATTGCATCTGTTAAGACTGCCATCACAACCTCTCAACAGGAAATATCTGAAAAGCTTCAAAAGTTAAGACCATTTTTCAAGGAGGGAGTGAATTATTTGGATGGCCAAATAAGATTTCAGAAAGAAGATCTTAGAGATCATGTATCAAGAGAAGCCATAAAGGGGGAGAGGATGCTAATTCATGCAGGCTCTGAGCATGCCAAATGGGTGACCAATAGCATAAGAGCCACATTGGGATATCCACCATTGTGTGATGATAACATGGTGGCTGAGTCTGGTCTACAAACAGGACTACTTGAAGGTGACCAACCTGAGGTTGCCCAAGTCATATACCCCCCTCCAGATTTTGATATATTGGATCAGCAAGTGCAATATATGTATAGTCCTTCAAAGGAAGTTGTAAATGTTATCCTTGGAAAGGTTGATAAGCCTGAGGTGAATTTGCAAGAACAGCAAGATGCTCTACTGTCAAAGAAAAGATTTAGAGAGCAGGCTGAGCTGAAGCCAGATTTTGAGCAGTGGAGTCCTACTTCCAGAAATATAATACTCACTGCATGGAAAGCTGTCAAAGATCAAGTTCATGAAAGGGGCAAGTGGTACAATGAGCAGGAATGGCAGAAGTATGAGGCAAGACAAGAAGCCATTGTACAATTCAGAAGGAAAGCTAAGATGGGAAGACTTCCATCTGATGCTATGGAGCCAAGCAAATACTTCCCAAAGCCTTTTCACTATTTTGAAAGGCAAAGGCTCAAGGAAGAAGCTAAGAAGAAAGCTGATCTTAAGGGAAAAAAGATGGCTGAAGAATCAGAAGCTCCTGTGACAGCTAAAATTAAATCTGGCCAAGGGATTGTTATTAGAGAGCCTGATCAATCCTGATAATGTTTTAGTTCTTTCATAATGTTTTGTAATGATGTAATGTGATCAGTCAAAGAAAAACCATGTAATCAAACATTACCCAGTAATAAACAAAATTTTGTTAAATCTGTGATAGATTGTTTTATCCATGATGTTCTTATTATTTTGTTTATAATTAAGTATCCCTGTGTATTGTCATATATCATCATTTTATACTATTTATAAATGGTGTATATCATTGGCTATAAGGGTTATGACTTCTCCAAATAGGGGGAGATTGTTGGGTACATTGGAAAATGTGTACCTGATTTGAAAAAGCCCAACCTAGCTCAATGATATACATCATGTTGTATTTGATGTAGTTTTGAGTTGACATGTGCAGGTAAAGAAATGTTAAAGTTTACAGGAAAAATTCTAAGTCCAAGTGTCGACACAAAGGAACATGTGTCGTCACATAGAAGAAAGTTGTCGACACAACACTGGGAAAGTGTGTCGACACAGAAGGTGTAAGTTGACACTACTCTGGGAAAAAGTGTCGACACATAACATAGTCTACAACAACACTGGGAAATTGTGTCGACACAGAAGAAGTAAGTCGACACAGCACTGGGAGATGGTCTCGACACAGAAGAAAAACGTCGACCTCAACATTGGGAGAATGTGTCGACACTAAAGAGTATAGTCGATCTCAAGTTTGTCGACATCATCTGAATATGTCGACACAGAAGAAAATAGTCGACCACAGGTTTGTCGTCACCAGCAGAATGTGTCGACACATAGTGAGTAAGTCGACACATTATAGCAAAGCTAAAGAATGAATGTGTCGACACCTGAAGGCTAAGTCAACACTTACTAAAGTTATGATTCTACAACAACTGTGTCGACACACAGGACTTGTGTCGACACACTGCAGAGTCAAAGACCAAGTTATTTTCAGAAGAAGATGTGTCGACACAAAGGCAATTTTGTCGACATCACTGAAGGCAGTGTCGACACCAAAGTCAATTGTGTCGACACAAATAGACAGATGGTCTCGACACTTTCTGACAGATTGTTTCAACACTAAGGCACAGGACTTGTTTGAAGACTTGACAGCTGTGGGTTGTCACCAGTTAACTGAAGTTGTCAGACTTGTCAGAAAACGGTTAGAAACCGGATCAGCCGGTTACCATGAAGAATGTCTATAAATAGACAGATTCAGAAGAAGGAAAAAAAACAACATATAGAACTGACCTTTTGAAATACATTGGATCAGAAAGTGGAGAAGGATTACATTCTACTCATTTTCAAGAAAGTGCTAGGCACTTAAGAAGATCTTCTCCGGGAGATCTAAGAAGACTATCTAAGGATAGATCTAAGAAGAGTTCTAATCAGAATTCAGAAGAATCATTCAAAGTTCTGGATAGAGAGAGATCAAGTCAGAATTTGAAGAAGAAGAAGGAATCCACCAGTGGATTCTCAAGAAGCTGTTTGGAATCAACTCAGCTAAGTACATTTTCAAGAAGCTTTGAAGAAGGCTAAGAAACAGTTGATTGCATCAGCTGATTAAGATTTGTCATTGCCTTTTCTCTCTCAACCTGGCAAGACAATTTAAACTATCTTTTCTATATTTCTGTAGGATCTGTTTATACAGATCTGAGTTGTAAGCCTATGTTATAAAGGCTGAGTGTAGGAGTGTTGAACTCTGAGTGGTAGGGCTGATTGCCTGAGTGTAGGAGAAGGATATTCTCTGAGTTGTAGGCCTTGGGGCAAGGCTGAGGTAGGGCAGTTGTGCCTGAGTTGTAGGAACCTGTTGGGTTCTGAGTTGTAAGATCTATTGATCTGAGATAAGTGGAAGTTTGGCCGAATCTAGCATACAGCTAGATAGGTGAAGGGGGAAAGTGGATGTACCCAGACCTTGGGGAACCACTATAAAACATAGTGCAATCTGTGATGTGTTGTTTTCTGTGATTGCTGTGTTTTTGTATTAGTTAATAAATTGAATTCTGTCTAGAAGTTTTAGAAAAAGAAGCAGGACCTATTCACCCCCCCCTCTAGGTGTTTAGGCTGCCTTGAAAGTTAAACTATCATCCTGTATCTTCTTCTTGGTAGAAAAGAGAACCTCGTCATCTCCTCCTAAGATCGAAACTCCAGCCATCTGCCTCGCCAAGCTCTTCTGGGAAGCTAACAAATTTTCCAAGTCGAGCAAAGATGGCTGATTGGCTTAGCCCTGCACAGAAGTCACAAAGGCAATATACTCCTTACGCAGCCCGCAGATGATATGCCTCTTCAACTTCGCCTCCGAGATAGGCTCTTCCGGATCCAATGCTAATATCTCAGTGCAGAGGTTCTTCATTTTCAAGAAGAAGGATAAAATAGACAGATCTCCTTAAGTGGCCTTTGTCAACTCATTCTCCAAGAACTATAGCCGAGCTACGTTCTTCTTGTTGAACAGCCCATCCAAGGCCATCCAGATTTCAGCAGCTGACCGACATCCGATGATGTGGTCAAATAGCTCCTATGAGGTAGCCCTCTTAAGAGTGAACTCAACATTTGCATTCGTCCTCCTCCAATCTCTCAGAACCTCAGCATTCCCGATAGCAGTAACCACTTCTTACATGTCGTCACCACCGACGACCTCCCAAACTTCCTCATCCAGAAGATAGCTCTTCATGCAAGACCGTCACTTCTTGAAGTTGGTCTTTGTCAAGAGCTCACTTCCAAGACCTCTTTCATAACCGGCTTCCATTGCTCAAATCTGATTTACTTGAACTTCACGAAAGAATAGCAAACCGCTGAGGTTGATGAACTGCTAACTCCTCAACACTCATTTTATACCATGTAAATTTTTCTGATGGAGGCCGAGAAAAGTCGTAGGAACACTCAACCACAATCAAGTCAAGTAGAAATCAACAACAAAAGAAGCACAATAGTCTCAAACTTGAAATTATCAATAATTTTTTTACAAGGTGAGGCATACATTGCGAGACATGATTTCACAAGGTATCTGATGAAAGCAGAAAAAATTACAAGCACGAAGAAACCACGCGGTCTGAAGAGTGTAACTACACAAGCCGCTGACTGCAAGCCCTACCCGTCGAAACCGCCAAGTCACCATCTGCAACCAAACCGCGCGGACTGCCTTTATTGAATGTTGATGAACTGAACAGAACCCGCTGATAGACCGAGCGAACTGCTCGAGCTAAACCGCAACCTGGGGAAAGTGACTTCAAGCTGCTGAGACCGCGGCCTGTTATATACCGCTGACTGTAAACTACGAACTGTTCCACGCTAAGCTTTCCAACTAGTTGCCTAGTCACCTAGTGCTAGCCGCACAACCTGCACAGACAAGTCAACTTCTCTTAGTCGTGTCGGTTAGAAAACCTTAACCGCAGGACCAAAACGCGAACTGAGTTCTGACCGTTCTTGTCGTTTATGACAAGTCGGGGACCCCTATTTATAGGCGATAGGGGGAGTGCAATCACCGTCCATAGTGGTAGGATAACCGTCCATCATCAAGCAGCTAGCACCACGTATCCGCACAAATGCAGATACCAGCATCAGTCCGCAACAGATAAACATCTATCTGCATAGATGAAAAAAAAACAATAAGTCAACCAAGCTGAGCGGAAAACAACCCCAGTCCGCGTGGACTTGGCAATCCAGTCACGCGTCCTGATCCATTATCACACCGTAATCCGCGACTAAAGCCATATTTGTGCCTAGTCGAACTGTCAATCTCCGCGAACTCCAGAATCAGACCGCGCAACCAGACGGTCCAGACGAACTAGGCAATAAACCGAACTTGTCATAACACCATGATCAAGTCCACACAACTAGCAAACTCTGGCACAAACCGCGAGAATATGCCCCAACAAACTGATCGGTTAGTCTCCACAGACCGCGCTAACCGCCGCCCATTTGCGAGTCGGAGAACCTGACAGCTCCAATCGGATTGTGCGGTCTCACAGTCCAGACCGCAACAGCCGCGGTTAGACAAGCCTAACCGCCTGGTTACTTTCCAGGGTGCTTGTTGAACCCGACTGCAGGAGAGAAGCTAAGCCTGCCGAAATCCGGCTATCCGCCAATAGCTAGCCGCCAGACCGGCGGCGGTCTGCCCAATCAGATCGCCCACTCCACTTCACTTTCACTTCAACAATTGGTTCGACACAGTTTCAGTCACGTGATTTTTCACCCTTTCCGGATTTTCCACGTAAAAAAACGACTCTTGTCATTTGCTGTGATTCTCTTTGACTGTTAGTGCGCCCGATCCGATTTCTCTGAACCGGGAAAAGACCGAACGACCCACAACAATGCTATTTTTTTTGTAACAGAAGAAGCAACAAGTTGTGGATGGAGTGATGGAAGCTCAACCCCAACAAGCAACATGTGTTAATAGTTTTTTCAAGGCAAGTGGGGGGAATTTATCTACTCAGAGAGTTGGTGGTGGAGAGGTCAAGGGGACAGATCTCTGGGCCCTCCATAAAAGAGAACATTATTTCAAAACCTTATGCTTACAACACACGTCACGAAGAAATGCGTTTGTTTACATCAAGTCCATGCAACGACCACACTAGGGAGAACAGAAGAAATGGACAGGAGAATTTGAATTGAATTGAATTGAGCTCCGCTATGTGAGCATTATCTCTCAATTAGCGTATATTCTTTGACCGCTAGGAGCCCGGTTGGGTGGGCAGCAGCGGTTGAGATGAAAGGGTTGGAGCGAGAGATAAAACTATGTTTTTGAAGGAGTTACAATTCCGAGCTACAGATAATCAGAATTTCTATTTTTTCCATTAATCAAGGGGGAGTTATGGGACCCAACCGCCCTGCCAATAGCTCGGCTATATATATAAACTGCGTGACTGGTTGTGCCTCGACGGTTTGCCGAGAGTGCGCTTTTTAAATTGATTTGTTGAGGTTCTTATTTATCTGTGCTGATTATAGCTCCACATGTGGGTGCCTTTCCTGGTCCCTAAGAACATTCCCAACGTGCAGAATTTCTGTCCCTAGAGCCCCGAAATTCCTAATTACGACTGTCCAGGAACCATTCCAGACCCTGGAACTTCCATCCAGCACCCCAAAATCCCAATTAAAGCCCTGCCAGACGCCTGCCCAGTTGCTGAAGACTCGTTCCAGCAACCTGAAATTACTTCCTCACACTCCCACGCCTCCAGGACACATCCAGCGGCTGAGAATTCATCCCAGCCGTGAAATAGACCAACTCCAGCACCCTAAGCTCCTCCGGGGACCCTTATTCAGGCCTTAGCCTTCTATCCAGCCCTGTGACGATTGTCGGGCATCCAACAATCCCACTACTATCTAGTTGTGTAAGGTTTCGTTTGGCGGGGCATTTGGACCCGCCGTTTGCGGCAAACGCCGCCGCACGGCAGGTAACCAAATGCCGCGCGGCGGCGTTTGCCGCGTTAGGAACCGCCGTACCCTGGGAAATGGAAAAAACCGCTCCATTTCGAGCTGCAGCTTCCCCCCTCAATTTCCAAAATCCGCACGTCTCCCGCCGGCTGCTCCAAACACCGAACAAAACGAAGCCTTAAGTCTTAATGTGATTGTCATTGATTTTGTGTTGAATTGTTTGTGAATTTCCTACTCAAAGAATAGTGATTTGTAATAGTTGTTTCAAAATGTTTGAAGCGTCGTGTATTCCTATTTATCCAATCATTTTTTCCACGCACTCTTGCACTTATACTTCCACACTTGATTCCTTGTTTCTACGCTTTAAACTACTGTGTCATATTCTCTTATATTGATTTATAAAAGAGAATTTAATTATTGCAAGTTTTAGAGTCGTCGGATTCATCCATGATTGCACGTGGGAGTTTACCCATTATTTATCCCGTCATATAGGACTGTCCTGCGTCAAAAATCCTTACCAATCAATCGAAAAGGCAAACACTGCAATAGAATTACTTATTTCCAATTCCAATTTCGCCTAGACAATTCTGCCGGGCGACGGCGCTTGCAACGTTTGCTCCCTTAACGAAGCGGAAAACGCTCCGTCTCCAACCTCCGCCCCCACCTCCGGTCAAGCCCGTCATTCCCAGCTACCGGGTCCAACTGCCGCCGCTGCCCCAAACAAACCTTAATTGGAGAGTGCTTTCTCAATCTCCATGAGACTTTATTAGGAAGCTCCATCTCATTTCCAACACCGCCATATATCTCATTATCATCCACAAACTCCCTTATATGATTCAGAATTGTGGACTCAATAAAAATGGAATAACAAACAATTGGAAACTTAGATGAGTTAGGCCATGAAATGAAGGAAGTTTCTGTGGCTAGGAATGAAGAAGCGTGTTATCTACTATGCTGCCCATTTTTGTACTTACAAAATGGTAAAGGTGAAGTTTTAAGTATAATGGATATTTACATTGGTTGATGATACCCTGATAGAAAGCAAGAGGAGATTAAAATGCAGATGAAATAAAACAAACACCTGAAATATCGATCCAAACGCAACCGTGAATTCGGACCATCCATCGGGCAGTGTCAAATATGGCATATGACAAACTGGCCCCAAAAATTGTGCTTCACTGTGTCGTCAGTCCCCATCACTTTCCCATGGCAATGCATTCCTCGAGCACCGGATATGCATCTAGGAGAATTTTGAATTATCTCCAAGGAGGACTCAAACTCCTTAAGGACATGGCTTGAAAATAAGAGACATTTTTGAGAAGCTGCTATTCTATTATGAGCAATAGGATGATAGAACAACAACAACAAAAACACAATAGGCAAACAAAATAATCACAATTAATCTTACAGAGTAGGCATATCAACCATGTGAAGCTGCCAGTGTATGATGGAAGCTAAGCTTTTTCCTCATCAGATGATTTGATACCCCAGGCAACCCCTCAAAGAAATCAGAAAGGTAGGTCTCCAGTTCATCAGGTGTGTACTTTAAGTACTTTGCCGCATTGCGTCCGCCTTCGAGTTGACTCCCAAATCTTCCGAAGAAGGAGCGGTAGGCGGGGATGATCATTTCAGCTATCGAAATCCTCAGCTCCTCTCGAAGCTGAAGATCGGAGACTTTCCATGAAGTCTGGCTTCTGTAAATCTCTTCAAATCCAATGTTGAATCTTTTGAAGCTTTCTTTGATATCCATTTTGGTTGAAGCATTGAAGATCCTTCCTCTAATTCCTCCCAAACCTGAATCCATCAAGTGTGACCAGGTCTTGCTCCAAGAAGCTCGGAGATAGCTGGTCGCAAATCGTTTGACTTTCCCACGGCGCCTTCGCACCCAGTGATCCCCAAAAACTGCAACCAGCTTAGATTGTTGCACTTTCTGAACTATGTAGAGTAAGTTGTTCATCATGAATATGCACTGCAGGCCTTTATCTTCATAATCCTTTGACTTCATTTCTAGATTGGACTCTAAATAAGACATCAACAACAACAGCCGCCGGGTCAACGGCGTCCGATCCCCCATCAACTGATCATCATCACCGCCACACTGAAGTTCTTCAGGAATATGCTCACCATCCAGAATCATGTCCAGCGAATTACTGTACTCCAATAACAGTTTGGCATAATTCATAACATAACGGGTCAGTGGGTGGATATCTCCTCCTTGCAGAGGCTTTCCTGAATCCTCTTTCTGAACAGAATTTGAAAACTCCCTGAAAATGCATCTTACCGCCTCGCCCAACCTCTTCAGAATCCCCTCCGCCTCGCCAAAGATAACATGTTTGGAGGAGGAGGAGAAGAGAGGCTGCAGGTCAGTAATGGCGTCTGCCAGCGCCTCGTGCGCCTCAATTGTCCGGAAAATCTTCTCGGCGGACTTTGGAGAAATGGAGATTGCATCCCCAAAGTTGAGGATCTGCAGAATGCTGCATTTGGCGGCCAATGTAAAGCTTTCTTCAGACAGATCCTGCGATGCTGCGAAAATCTGCTCGCTAATGGTCTTCTCCTCCATTAGAACCCTTACCGTCGTCTTCAGCGCTAGAATCCACTTCTTCATCTTACCATCGAGATCTTTCCACCCTGTCTTCTGCACTTCCTCGATACTCATGTCTTCAAAGCCGAGGATGGAGAGATATTCGTGAAGGATGTCACGCCTAACGCCGATGTAAACCTGGGAAATCTCCTTCCCATAGCCAGCACAGAACATTCGATCGGCAATCTCCTTCAAATCAGAAATGACCTCAGGAAGAACGAGTTCTATCTTAGGCTCGTTAGGGTTTTTCGGTTCCTCAAAGTTCTCGGCACCGTCACTAGGGTTCCGGGGCAAGGAGATTGAGACCGTGCGAATGGTTCTGTGAAGTCTCCCGGCGTCGATCGGAACGGCGACGCGGATCAGGAGATGGCGAAACTCGTCCTCGAGTCTCTCCATGGCGAGTTGAAGCGCGGCACGGGCCCGAGCAATGTGTTCTTTCTCAGACGAGCCTAATTCCAGTCGATACATCAGCTCATCGACGGCATCAAGATACTCGGCGATCTCTTTTTCAGAAGCCTCCCATAGAACCGATTCGGATGATTCCCAGCGAAGGATAACTTGCTCAACGGCTTCAAATACGGGAGTTCCCATGACAGCCGTAGGGAGGGATCGATCAGCCGGAGAAGAAGAGGTCGATCATGGAGGCGAGGTGGTTGTCGATGCCGGAAAGAATGCAGATCTTATCCCCGGCGGCGTTTTCGGAAGTGGCGAAGCTCTTCGTGAGCCGATGCGCCGTGGATAGAAGGACGTTCTCCTGGCTGTCGATCGTCGCAGCCGCCTTGATCAGCGGATCTACGCCGGCGGCCGGATTTCCGTAGCTCTCGCCTTTAGGACACTTCTGAGTTGAGAGCGGAAATAAAGAGATTTGGAGCGGGAATCTGAATGCAGAGGCGGACTGCTTCCCGTGAAGACGAGCTATAGAGCATTATTAATAGAGCATTATTAATTTGATAAGCGCACTCGGTATTGGCATTTGGCAATGGAATAATTGGGAAAGAATATATAAATATACAAACAGTCTTGCACGGGGAACTCCCTGCGGGCAACATTTGTCGTGGGGGCAGGGGCGGATCCAGGGGCAAGGGGGGGCTCGGGCCCCCCTTGAATTTTAAAATTTATGTAATTATGTTTATGCATTTAATAATTTTTGCCCAATGAGTATTGCTGGCAGATTGACTCACACCCCAGCGCCCCCGCCGAAAGCAGTCTTTCCTCCGGCATTATCTCCTCCAACACGTCTCCTCTTCCTCGACTGCCAAACCCACCAAATGCAGCCTTACCCTCCCGTCAGGCCTGCCTCCCGTCGACATAGCAACCGTCAAAAGCAACGACAATGCCCTCTCGACAGGGCTTCTTGCAATCTCCTCCTCCACATCAGGTTCCTCACAAGCTCCTCCTCATCTACTTTCTGCAACAACTAGCATTCCCCAGCTCCCCTTCCTCCCGAGTCCTGCCAGGTCTCTGCAAAGCTCATTCCAGCAGGCTCCTCCTCCATCGTTGCCGACGTGCCGTGATCTCTCATCCACAGTTACTGAAGGTGTGATTTCTACCCACTTTTACTTCTATCCACCTCTATCTCTCTCGTCCACGATCATTGAATATTTGAATGTCTGTCTTTCTCAGTTTCTCCCGAACTTTTTTGCAAGCGATTTTTTCTCCTTCATTTCAGCAACTTCCTCAACTCTCCTTCACAGCTTCACCTGCATCCTTAGCTTAGTTTTGTGCATGCCCCTCCGCCGAAACACCTCATCAACAACTTCCTCAATAGTTTTCTCAACCGAAAACACATCATCAACAGTTTCTCTTTCTGTTCTCTGATTTTTTCTTCTAAGCTAAATAAAAAGGACCCGATTTTGTAAGATCAAACAATTGCATAGAGATGAATAACTATCATTTTAGTGTTGCAATTTAGTGTGTGTCGATTTTATTTATCCATTTTAACAATTATTCATTATTGCTGCACAGTTTTCCAATTTTAATAGATCTCAATCATTTTGCTCATTTTGATCATTCTGATTTGGGGATTTCTGCACTCATTGTTTTAAATGTTATTCTCAGGTGCCAGTGTAGTGAAGAGAGCTTCTTCTGGCAAGTGGCAAGTGAGCTTCTGGCAAGCAGTAGAGAGATTCTGGCAAGCAAGCTTCTTCAGGTGCAATTTTTTTTGGTATCATTCTGCTTACATTCTTTGAACGAACATATCTGCTTATGATCCCAATTCTGACAAGTTATGCACTATGGTGGCTCCATATACAACTGTTACCTCATTTATGTGCTATATTTCATTTTTCTCCAGCTAGGTTTTTCTGATTTCGGCGAGTTATTGTTTTTGTGATTTTGTTCCCTATATATGGTTTTCGAGCCAATCAATTTGGCATTTGATCTTTACATCTTGCAATAGAAGTTACTTGAGATGATGTTCATTTCTTGGGATTTTCTCCGACGATCTTTTCCATAGACTGCCAACTTTTCTAGCAACTTTCTTGGTGTAAAAAACGGAACCTTTACAGTTATTATATTATTTGAGATGATAAATATTTTAATATTAAAGATATATGCGCTCTTGCAAGAATTTTTTACACTTAAAATTTCAGTGAGCAAAATATTTATATGTTGAATACTCAGCTGCAACATTATCAGTTAGACGTTCTTTCTCATTCAGATTTAAAGAACTCGTCAATAATTTCTAAACTTTGTGAGAAATTGGCCGAAACGAAGAAATCAAATACCTATTATCTTGTTGACAAGCTAATTAGGCTAATTTTGACACTTCTGGTCTCAACAGCGACTACAGAACGGTCATTTTCTGCTATAAAGCTTATTAAAACAAGACTGCGCAACAAAATGGAGGATGAATTTCTGGCAAATTGTATGACTCTCTACATATAATGAGAAATAACAGAGAAGATCGAGAAAGATACGATCATTGATGAATTTTATGAGTTGAAAAAACGGAGTGCACAACTAAAATAAGGTAACATCCATATTGAAATTTTTCTTTTATTGTTAATACTAAAATTTCAAATAAGAATTTTTTTTGCTTATTATATTTTGATTCATAATTTTTTTGGGTCCCCCTTTACTTTGAATCATGGATCCGCCCCTGCGTGGGGGCGATATTTGTCGTGGGGACGACATTTGTCATTGAGACAGTATACATAACCATTTGGTTAGAAATGATTCAAAAATCAAATCTTTTGAAATAAAAAGAAGATATGAAGGGATATTTTGGGTAAGTGAATGTTACA
Source organism: Platanthera zijinensis (assembly GCA_039513925.1). NCBI lineage: Eukaryota > Viridiplantae > Streptophyta > Magnoliopsida > Asparagales > Orchidaceae > Platanthera > Platanthera zijinensis. The sequence continues at coordinate 25,915,999 of CM077081.1, forward strand.
CCATGACTGAGGGGTATTTTAGGGAAACGAATGTTACACTATGGTTGTATTGGAGTTTGCTTATACTATAAAGATATATACATTATTTATATATAAATGGTTATGTATACTGTTTTTAAAAAAATAATGTGTAAATAGTACGAAATTTAAAAGTCATTGGGAATATCATATTTGTACAACCCCGTATTCGCAGAGTAGGGTCCTCCCGGTAGGCGCAAGACCAACTATAAGTTTTAAGTTTTTGAGAGATTTTGCACTCTTGGTGGCCAGTTTTGGCCTAACCCTTATAATATACTAGTAGGGGGAGGAAAAATCTACCTCCCCCTTTGGCCCCTTTCGGGAGCGGGTGCGTCGAGTTGGCCGACACCCGCCCCCGGCTCGATAGGTGCGAGGTAGGAGCAGCAGGATCGACTGGAGGCCAGGATCCCGCCCCCTACACCTTGGCCCTAGGTAGGGCGAGACTGGTCGGGTGGTCAGCTCGCGTGGGCGAGAGAGGCCTGCGGCTAGGCTCTCGCCCCGCGCGGTTAGTTCGCAAGGCGAGACCGGCCGACGGCCAAGGTCTCGCCCGCGTGTTAATATCGCGGGGGGAGACCGGCCCGCGACCAGGGTCTCGCAGGCGCGATGAGCACGCGGGGTGAGACCGGCAGGCGACCAGGGTCTCGCCCGCGGGGCGAGACCGGCCGGCGGCCAGGGTCTCGCCCGCGGGGCGAGACCGGCCGGCGGCCAGGGTCTCGCCCGCGGGCCGGCGGCCAGGGTCTCGCCCGCGGGCCGGCGGCCAGGGTCTCGCCCGCGCGGTGAACTCACAGGGCGAGACCGACCGACGGTTAGGGTCTCGCCCGCGCGGTGAGCTCGCGGGGCGAGACCGACCGGCGGCCAGGGTCTCGCCCGCGCGGTTAGCCCACTCGTCTCGGGTGCCCGGGGAGGTGGGGGCATGGCTTGGCCTCCTCCTGCCCTTTGACCTCTTTGAGTCGTGCTTTTACCGTTTTGCCCTCGGGGGGGGGGGGGGGGGAATTACCTCTTTACCCCCCCCCCCCCCCCCCGGTGTGGAGGTTTTCTATTGGCTCGAGGCCTTTTTGTCTTAGGGGCATTTTGGACATTTCGGTCATCAGGCTTGGAAAAACTATAAATAGACCCCCTTGAGTACCTTTAGAGAGGATGAGTTTTTGGCTTCCTCCTCTCTTGGTTTCTTGTTCTTGGTAGAGTTTGAGAGCTCTCCAAGGTACCCAGATCAGCCATTGGTGAGGGATGGGAAGTGCTCATGTGACTTTTCGGGGGTGTGGTGGGACCTCCATGCTAGAGCCGAGGGTTTGTTCCTAGTTTCCCAAGTCTTTAGTCTGTGATGTTCCCCCGAGTGTAGTAGGTGTGAGATCACCCCTCTTTTGGGACATCGAACTCCACATAGACCAAGTTTTTGGTTTCAACATTTTGGTACGGTGAGCGTAGAGAGTGACCAGCACAGAAGATCTCGGGAGAGAGTCATGGCTGGAGATCAGGGAGGTGGCGATGATCTCGGCGAGCTACCCAACCCCGGACCCTTCATAGGAAGGGAGGAGTTCATGGCCTCCATCCAAGGCATCATGGAGATGCTGAGAAGCATTGCCCCTCGGGCTGACAGCTCAACCCCCACCCCCCAGGGACTAGCTCCCAGGGGTCTCGGCGAGCTTACCCAGAGTTGTCTAGGCGAGCTGCCTCCCAGGGGAACAGGCGAGATGACCCCAGCAGGGGGAGAAGGAAGTGCACCAGGTAGGTGACCTTGGAAGGAAAGTATGGAAGAGGGGGTCGAGCGAGACCTCCCCGGCCAGGAGATGTTCCCCAGCCCGGCGAGTGCTAGCCTTCCAAGCGAGCAGTTCGCGCGAGTAGAAGTTGCGAGAGCACCCCTCAGGGGGTCACCCTTCAGCGAGCTGATCATCTCAGATCCCGTTCCCGAGGGGTTCAGAGAGCCAGACATGGCTTATTACACCAGGAAGGATGACCCCATCTAGCACCTGCAGTGGTTCGAGGATGTCGTCTCCATCAGGCCGATGACGGATGCCTTCAAGTGTCGCCTCTTTACGATCACGTTGAATGAGAAGTCAAGAGACATGTTTCATCAACTCCCTCCGAGGTCAATATATGGGTTCGAGGACTTGAGCCGGAGCTTCTAGCTCCGCTTCTCCACCTCCAAGAAGAGGAAGAGGAGTCCTGAGTCCATCTTTCTGATAAGGCAGAGGGCCGATGAGTCGCTTGACCACTATATTGACAAATTCCAGGAGGAGATCCTGGATATCCAGGAGATTCCAGGGTATGCCCTCCAGATGGCGTTCATGGTGGGGTTGCGCGAAGGATTCTTCAAGATAAGCCTGACCTGAATGGCCCCCATTTCCTTCGAGGAGTTGATGGAAAGGGCGGCATAGGAGATAGTCATGGAGACGGTCAACCCGGCATTTGTCAAGAAGTTGGCGAAGCTAACTGATACGGAGTCGAAGGAGTAAGGTGGCTCAAGCAATCAGAAAGGAAGAATGAGAGAGGAGCAGAGAGGTCAGGGGTTCCAGGGACAGGAGGGTCCGAAACCAGGTTGGAGGCAGCAGGGAGGGCTTGCCCAGGGTCCAGGAAGAGCTCTCATCCAGGGTGGGGGAAACTTTCACGGGGGCCAAGGGAAGTTAAACTTCAAAAGGCAAGCCCCAAGACAGCTCCTGCCCCCACCCCAGCAAGCCTTGGCGATAGGAGGAGGGGGAAGAGGTAATAGGAGAGATCGCCCAGCCCGCCTAAAGAGGGGAGGAGCACTACCATATTGCGACTTCCACCAGGTGGAGGGGCACGCCACGGCTACCTGTCCCGAGTTCCTAGACGTGAGGGGGGCGAGAGGCCCTGCCCAGCCTCAGCCGCCGACGTAGGTCGAAGAGGTTCCACCCCGAGTGGGAGAGGAAGACATATGTGAGGATCGGGCCGATGAAGGACACCAAGGATGAATAAAAGTGATTCACGGTGGAGTGAGGATCGAGGCCACTCGAAAGGCGAGCCTCCATGTTATGTACCGGCGGAACGTCACTTTGACATCCCATACCCCGCCCCCGGAAGAGAAGATCACCTTCTCGGTGAAGGACCTGCCAGACCATGAAGATCCGTTCTGCGATGCGCTGGTCATCAAGACGGCCATCGAGGGCTTCACTGTCTCCTGGATCTTGGTTGACAACGGGAGCTCCGTCAACGTCATTTTCAAGAAGGCGTTTGACGAAATAAAGGTGGAGCCAAGGAGGGTGTTTGCCTCAGACGGACCCCTGTTTGTATTTTCAGGGGAGAGGAAGGAGGTTGAAGGTAGAGTAGGATTCCAAGTGAAATTGGGAGGGACTTCAAGAAACTATCGGTTCGTCATAGTTGACGCTCCGAGCAGCTACAACGCCATCTTCGGAAGGCCCCTCATTAGCGCCTTTCGTTGTGTGCCGTCTTCTTTCAACCAATGCCTCAAGTTCAGCTCAGGGGGGATCCAGGTCAGAGTCAAGGGAGACTCCAGGATGGCAAGACAATGATATGTCACGGCCGTCAACACCATCTCTTGGTTGGCCAAAGTAGAGGAGATGGAGAAGATCATGGAGAGATTGAGCAAGATGGAGGTAACAGAGGGGAAGGATGACGGCCATCATGCCAAGACCCCTTGAAGAAGCCTCGCCTCAGAAGAGTCTTGTATTTTTTTCTTATGTTGTAATGAGTTCAGCCCCCAACCAGTTGAGTCGGAGGGGTCATGTAACCTGTTGGGTATTGTATCCACAATTACCTGGATTTGAGGAAGCCACCTGTCTAGCTAAGATGAATTCACAATGTATTTGATGAACTATTTTTTAGTTGTGCTTGCAGTTATTCCATGCTAAGTACACACCAATGTCAGGGTGCAGTGGGTCAATATACACGGATCTGTGCAACGTAATCCCTCGTTGAGCAGATCAGTGTGTTGGCCTACGTGTACTCTCTCTATTGGGGTGTACTTAATTTCAAGTACAGGGCTATGATAAAGCAAGAGCAGACAAGAAGCAAGGGTGGGCCAAAGACCTGTTCACGGGTGGAAAGACGAGAATTCGTCTAAGTATAATTCGTCGAGAATCACTAAGTGATTCTCGCCGATTCGTCGAGAATCACTAGTGATTCTCGCCGATTCGTCGAGAATCACTAGTGATTCTCGACGAGTCGACGAGAATCACTAGTTGATTCTTGCCGGGTTGGGCCGGCTGTCTCGACGCAGTCAGAAAAATCATCTAAGGCAGAATCGTCGAGAATCACCAAGTGATTCTCGCCGATTCGTCGAGAATGACTTTGCATTCTCGACGAGTCGGCGAGAATCCAAGGTGATTCCCACCGATTCTCCCCGGCCTCTATAACCTGTGTTGTTGAAGCCAAAAATGACCCCAACAAATGTTCACGAACCAAAGTGCAGCCAATGCCTACTTCTCTCAAACCTCGACCCCTGACTGGCTGCTAAGGCCCTAACACAGACCCAAAGCCTCAGCTGGGAGGTCCCACCACACACCCGGAAGATATCTGAGAGCTTCCCCTCCAAAGCCAAATGCTGGGCTGGGAGCTCTTCAGAAGGCACTAGGGTTAGAGGAGAATGATCAGCCTGCCTTCTAAAGAGCCCCTATGGGTCTTTTTATAGCCTTCCTTTGACCGGAAAATACTGAAATACCCCTGAGGGGTCTGCCAATAGCCAAATCCCGCTGTCGTCCAAAGGGCATTTGGGTAATTTTACCTCGGGATAATATATTATAAAATAATCCCCCTTACGAGCGCTGGGCCCTACCACGTGGACCCACTTGGCGAGAACCCTGGCCGTGAAGGCTCTCGCTGGACCCTCACCCGGGCCAGCCTTGGCGAGACCCCCTTGCCAGGGAGGTTCGCGCCCTCCACGGTCTTGAAACCATCGCGACTGAAGGCCTTCTTGGGGCCTTCTCGCCTCCCCTGGGCGGGAGCTTGCCCTAAGGCGGAAGCTTCCGCGGTCGACGATCCCTTCTACCGAGAGCTCGACTATCTGCCTTGGGCGGGAGCTTCCTCAGGGCGAGAACTCTACAAGCATGCCCTAGGGTTAACCCAAGGCTAACTTGAGCCTGGCCCAATTCCTCAGTGGTGTCTCTAGGTCCCACCCAGCGAATATGGGGTTGTACATGTGTAGCCAGAATTCTCTAAGTAGAATTCGGCGAGAATCGTAAGTGATTCTCGGCGATTCGTCGAGAATCACTCACGATTCTCGCCGAATTTGACTTGGGCATTTTTCCAAGTCTGCCTGGACCGGTCCACGTTATCATCGGGATTTTGAACCGGACTTTGGTCTTACCGCTGGTGGGGCCCACAACGGTCATCTCCTGACCTAGTGTATAAATACTCTGTATTTGTGAACAGTAAAAACGGGGATCACAGAAGACATACGAAAGAAAGCGGCCGACGAAACCCTAATCTCGCGATCTTGCTCCGCCTCCGTCGCCGCAGCCGATCACCGAAGCCGATCTCGATCTCCTCCAGATCCTCGGTGATAGAAGCCAAGTCCCGCACAGCGTCTCACGTGTCTATCCAGAGATCCTTTGTCTCTTGATTTGAGATAGGGAAATTTTTCCCCGTCCGAATTGATCGAGACGATCGATCCTCGTCTGACCGTTGGTAGACCTTGCCGACTTCGCTAAGAAGATTGGATCTCCAGTGCTTTGCTGCTGTGTTCAGTTGCCGCCGCCAACACCGAGAGCCTTACCGCCGCTTGACGTCGCCGCCGGTCTCGGGGAGATCCTCTCCAAGTGAGATCTAGGGTTGTGGACTCTTCGTTGACTTCAAGAACACGTCGTCGAACGAAGAGGGACACCCTATTCTCCTTACGTTGTGTGTATTTCTTACAAGCTATTTTCATTTTCTCTTTCATTGTAAAGGACCGATTGGTCTCTAGTTGTAGGGTTGGGTGCAACCCGTGTTGTGGGAGTGTTGACTCTTACGTGTGGAAGGGTTCCTTCCTTTAGTGCAAGGATTGGATTTCAATCCTGTTGGTGAAGTGACCGAGTCGTCCCTGGTTGGGAGATAGGTCGAAGGGGGAAAGTGGACGTACCCAAATCGGGGAACCACTATAAATTGCTTGTGTATTTTTGTGCTGTGTTGTTTTGTTTTCTTGTGCAGGTGAAACATTAATTCCGCAAATTCGCTGCAAATACACCTATCCCCCCCATAGGTGTAAGTAGTTGACACTAGGTGGACTTTCAAGTGTTATCAGAGCGAGGTTGCTCAGCAATAAGGTTAACACCTTGAGTAAGATCCTGCCTCCTGTGTCAACTAGAAGACGAGACTCAAGCATGGAGCTGGAATTTGATGTCCCTCCTCTGAGACTCCCTGCATGCACAACAGAGTATTAACCTATCTGGAAGATGAGAGTTATGTTTCATCTGGAGGCCATCGACCCTCGGGTGTCAATCATCTTGGAAGAGGGTCCCTTCATTCCCATGAAGGCTTCTGAGTCTGGAGAGGATATCCTTATCCCCAAGAGTCCCGAAGAGATGTCTGAGACCGAGCTCTCACTGTACAACTTGGATAAGTTAATACGTCAGATCATCACTGACGTCTGGTCTGGTGTATCTCGTTCAAGAGTGGACAAGTGTAGGACGGCCAAGTCCATGTGGCAAACCATCTCAGACCTCATGGAGGGATCAGAGAAAGCTGGTACCGGTTGTCAGCAAGAGGATGAAGCCTATGTAGGAGTCCTTATTTCTGAAGATGAAGGGCATGATCAATATGTCAATATCAGGGCTCCTGTGTCCTTGTCAGAGACTGAAGAAGAAGCTGAGGAAAGCAGTTCTGATGAAGCTAACTCAACAGTCTCTGCCAATCTGGATGGTAACCATGAACAACAAAGTCTGAAGCAGGTAACTTCTTCCTCATGCCCCTCTCCTCTTGAAGTTCCTGAAGACAGGAATAGTTTTGAGAGTAGTCCTTCCAATGATGCAAGGGATACACATAGCTTCAATCAAAAGATTGATAATCGTGATTCCCTTGAGAGTGCCCTTCAGACGAGCAACTTACTTGTTGAGGAACAAGCTAAGGAGATTGCTCAGCCGGAGATCTTGATGAATCTCCAATTGGAATCCATCAAAGTAAATGACTCTCAGATCTCGGATCTAGAAAGTCGTCTAGAGACCAAGAAGAGGATAGTTTCTAATTTTTCCAAGATTGATGCTATCAAGAGAAAAGCAGAAAATGGGTGGATCTCCCAAATTATTAAGTCATGGAGAAATGGGGAAACGGTGTTCAGACCCCCCACCCCGAGTAGGAAGGACACTCATCATGCCTTCAGGTATGACCATAGGAATAACCATGGTCACTGCAAGAATGATCAGTCCTCTTGTGGAAGCACTCAAAATGCAAGGGCTGTCATGGCCACCCAGAAGAGAATACCTCCGGCTTCCACCAAGCCCTTTGTATTCTCGGCCACAGCCCCTACTCGTCATGAATCTGCCAGCATCAGCTCACAATGCGCCTCTCACCTCCCTAGGACTCTGGAAAGGGGGGATAGAAATCATGTTGTTAGGACTCATGAGGTCCTTGGAAGGGGGCTGACTGAAAAGAAGGCACCACCTCCCAGGCCTCATGACACCTGCCATATGCATTCTTTCCACCCTTCCAATAGTCACGGTGGAAGAGACAATTCTGTGAGCATATCTGGCTCTATTCCGTTTAGACCTAGAACTATGACTACCTCTGTCATCCGTTTAGGTCACAAACGGCGATACAATATTCATGAGTGTTGGTGTTGTGGCAAAGTGGGTCATTTTGCCATAGATTGTTGGCACAACTATTCTGTATCAATGGCAAGGGGACTTCCACATCCTCGAGGCAATGTTAGTCTTCCCACCAGGATTCCTGAGGGAAGGCAGTCCAATTATTATGCTGACAGGAACCTAGGACCCAATACATATTGGGCTCCTAAGGTAAGGTAATATTCTTTGGTGCAGGGTAGTCTAGACTTCCGTGTCATGATGGGAGCTAGATAGAAGATGTTCCAAGATTGGTCTGGAACAAGTATCTGGAACGAAAGAAGTACTGTCAACAATGGGATACTCCAATTGAACACCTGGTATGCTCTAATCAGAAGGGCTGAATGATGAATCTTACAATTCCAGGTATCATTGATCAGCCTAAATATTTGAGTCATATTATGTCGACATTTACATATATATATATATATATATATATATATATATATATATATATATACACACATATACACATCTATGTGTGTTATTCTAAGGACAGATCAAAACTGTAAAAATAACCCTTAGATACATTATTAAAGGTGTGTCAGTAAATTCTCTGATAGATTCGAGAAGGCACATCAATATGCATACATTACAAGCTGAAAATTAAAGCTGACACGTCATTAGGAGTCACTGAGAATGACAACTAACATCAAGAATATTGCGTTTATCAATCTCGACATAATCTATGAAATCTGCGAGCCAATGTTAGTGAGTTAGGAATCACAGAGTTGATGTGCCTCCTAAAAGCTGTGTGGTATGTTAATCCACACCTGGATTAAGAAATGATCATTTCGAATTCTTTCCAACCCGTGACAAATACATAAAATTGATTTCTGCAATCCTCATCGAACCAAAGCTCTTATATAAACCCGGTTATAACGTACAATATAAATCCCGCCGACCCTGATATAAATCCCGCCGACTTTTCATCTTCCACTTCACGCGTTCATTCCGCCAATCCCGTCGACCTTTCACATTCCAGTCTCTCGCCGAGACACAGTCCCAGCTACGAAGGAATCCCTTCGATCCTCTCAGCGAACTCCTCCGTCGACCTCGTTGTGACCTAACAACCCTCCCAAAGACTCCCTCTCGCCGCCGGGGACACGCCCACGCTCAGCTTCGGATCGGCTCGCCGCAACTCTGATAACACATCGTAGTGCCGGAACATTCACTGCATCTCCTCACAAGTTTGCTATGGCCCCACGGACTACTGCAGGCCTGGTCACTAGATGCGAGCTAGTGAGAACATGTTTCTCCCAGGCCTCAGACGAGTTCCGCAACATAATCATCATGCTCGAGGAAGCAGGACTGACATTCGTGATGGAGCACCCATGCAAGATTCTGGATAAAGAAGTGATGGAGTTCTTCGCAACCGCCAAACTTCGGAATGAAGACTCTATCATCAAGAGTAAGGTTGCAGGTGCAAGGATCAAGATGTCTGTCAGGAAACTGACTCAATGCTTGCAGCTCTCCAGTTCTGAGCACGAGGATTATCTGGAGGAACATGATAGAGCCAGGACCCTATTATTCTGTGGGCTAGCTAGGGGCACCAGATCAATAAAGAGAAAAGAAATGAATGAGGAAGGGAAACTCTTGTCCGACATCATTGGGAAAGTACTAATCTGCAAACCTGGATCCCATGACCATATTTCTGGGGAAATGTTCAAAACTTTGGTGGCAATCGTATGCCGAAAGCAGTTCAACTGGGGAGCCTTGCTGTTTGACAGGATTAAAGACTCACTCCGAACCCCAGTTTTGGCAGAATCATTAGCCTTTATCTGAATCAACTGGACGGAGACAAATTCGACATGAGCAAGGGAGTGCCTCTGCACTACTTGAAAAGGATGGATGCTAGCATATTCGACCGATGGGAACGTCGAATAGGGCAAGCTGCAGTGGTAGTTGAAACCGGTTCTGCAACACCCAGTGAAGTTCCTGACGCCCTGATTGCAGGAACTGAGGGGGAGCCTGTAACCACTTCTGCAAACATCTTCTCAGATATTTCTCAGATAGCAAAAGATGCTGTGGAATCTGTGCAAGCAGACTGTGAGGAGGAAGTGGCAGATGTGGAAGAGGAAGAGGACGGTGAGGAAGATATAAATTACCTGGGCGATGAGGTGGCTGATGAAGAGGAGGTGGATGCAGTAGAAGAAGACACGCATAATTCTGCAGATCAGGCTGAGCACATGGAGACTGAGGTTGAGGAAGAAGTATTTGAGCGGGAGAAAGTGGTGGACTCTCAGGAGGCTGCTGAGGTTCCATCTTAGGAACACGCTCCTAGGCGGTCAGATGCAAGGATGGAGGGGGAGCAATCTTCTGTTCCCCCTGTGGACTACATGCTGCTCTCCAGCTCTCCCAGTACTTCTGCGGGGGAGCCTGACCAGGGTCTGCCTGCAGCTCCTCCACTACAAGAAAGCATAGCAAATCTCACTGTCAACTTTGTCCAAGGTATGCTTGATGAGCTCAAGGATACGGTTGTGAAATCGCACAACAAAGTGCTACAGAGACTGCGGGAGTCTGAGGATCTCATGCTGAAGAATGTGGTTCAGATCAACCACAAACTGGATTTGATGGAAAAGAAATTTGATGAGAAATACACAGAGGCAGGCACAGCAGTATCTCTTCTCATGCAGGGACTGAAGAAGAATACTGACGATCTGGCTGTCGTCAATAAAAATGCACATATTGTGGCGGACAGCATACAAAAATTTGATACCAACATGGTGCTCCTCAATAAAAATCAACAAGACCTGCTGACTGAGTTCTCTAAATCTCTGAAGCACATTGATGAGTCCCTGCACTCCTATGCAAACTCCATTGCAATCGAAGCCAAAAAGGGGGAGAAAGAATATACGGCTAAAATGGAAGGGCTTCAGCACATCATCATAGAAAATTTCGACCAGTCTAATGTATATGTGTATGACAGTTGCCAGTGGTTGCTCAACCAAGCATTAGGCAACAATACAACCAATATTCCTGAGGATAATCCTGTTCACGAGACTACTGAGAACAATACTGTGGATGACGAAGGAGCAAGTGCAGAAGTTGTTCCGTTAAGCGAAGCTGAGTCAAAGAAAGCTGCTGAAAGGGCTGAACGAAGAACCTGGTTTGATCAAGATGCCTTAGCCAAAGCCAAAGGCAAAAGGCAAATCAAAGAAGGACCTTCAAAGGAAACACCAGCTGAAAAGAGGATCAGATTGACGGAGGAGGATGTGAGAAATGAAAAATGGAGTCCTGTATCAAAGAGTATCATCTTGGACACATTTTTGTTACAGCAAAAGGGGCACATAAATCGAAGTGAGGTATATAGCCAATACGAATGGGAGCGGCATAAAGAATTTGAAGCCAAACGCAACATATTCTTCAGGAATAACACAGTGGCAGATAAAGCGCCTCCTCCCAGATATCATCCGAAGCCTAAGGAATATTTCGAAAGACAGAGCAAGAAATTCCTGCTCAGAAGCTTAAGAATGATCTTGCTAAGGAAAAATAGGCTTAGGATCTTTTCCGCCTCTTATTGCACATCAATGTTTCCCTATTATCTTACAAACAAGTATTATGAATTTATATATATATATATATATATATATATATATATATGTGTGTGATGTCATGTTTTGACTCAAGTATTGTTATGTTTGTTCTCGTCTACTTAAAATTTTAATCATTCTCTGGATGGTGGTATTCATCTTAGCTAGTAGGATTTTGGCTTCGTCAAATAGGGGGAGATTGTTGGGTATTGTATCTACAATTACCTGGATTTGAGGAAGCCACCTGTCTAGCTAAGATGAATTCACAATGTATTTGATGAACTATTTTTTAGTTGTGCTTGCAGTTATTCCATGCTAAGTACACACCAATGTCAGGGTGCAGTGGGTCAATATACACGGGTCTGTGCAACGTAATCCCTCGTTGAGCAGATCAGTGTGTTGGCCTACGTGTACTCTCTCTATTGGGGTGTACTTAATTTCAAGTACAGGGCTATGATAAAGCAAGAGCAGACAAGAAGCAAGGGTGGGCCAAAGACCTGTTCACGGGTGGAAAGACGAGAATTCGTCTAAGTATAATTCGTCGAGAATCACTAAGTGATTCTCGCCGATTCGTCGAGAATCACTAGTTGATTATTGCCGGGTTGGGTCGGCTGTCTCGACGCAGTCAGAAAAATCATCTAAGGCAGAATCGTCGAGAATCACCAAGTGATTCTCGCCGATTCGTCGAGAATGACTTTGCATTCTCGACGAGTCGGCGAGAATCCAAGGTGATTCCCACCGATTCTCCCCGGCCTCTATAACCTGTATAGCCAGAATTCTCTAAGCACAATTCGGCGAGAATCGTAAGTGATTCTCGCCGATTCGTCGAGAATCACTCACGATTCTCGCCGAATTTGACTTGGGCATTTTTCCAAGTCTGCCTGGACCGGTCCACGTTATCATCGGGATTTTGAACCGGACTTTGGTCTTACCGCTGGTGGGGCCCACAACGGTCATCTCCTGACCTAGTGTATAAATACTCTGTATTTGTGAACAGTAAAAATGGGGATCACAGAAGACATACGAAAGAAAGCGGCCGACGAAACCCTAATCTCGCGATCTTGCTTCGCCTCCGTCGCCGCAGCCGATCACCGAAGCCGATCTCGATCTCCTCAAGATCCTCGGTGATAGAAGCCAAGTCCCGCACAGCGTCTCACGTGTCTATCCAGAGATCCTTTGTCTCTTGATTTGAGATAGGGAAATTTTTCCCCGTCCGAATTGATCGAGACGATCGATCCTCGTGTGACCGTTGGTAGACCTTGCCGACTTCGCTAAGAAGATTGGATCTCCAGTGCTTTGCTGCTGTGTTCAGTTGCCGCCGCCAACACCGAGAGCCTTGCCGCCGCTTGACGTCACCGCCGGTCTCGGGGAGATCCTCTCCAAGTGAGATCTAGGGTTGTGGACTCTTCGTTGACTTCAAGAACACGTCGTCGAACGAAGAGGGACACCCTATTCTCCTTACGTTGTGTGTATTTCTTACAAGCTATTTTCATTTTCTCTTTCATTGTAAAGGACCGATTGGTCTCTAGTTGTAGGGTTGGGTGCAACCCGTGTTGTGGGAGTGTTGACTCTTACGTGTGGAAGGGTTCCTTCCGTTAGTGCAAGGATTGGATTTCAATCCTGTTGGTGAAGTGACCGAGTCGTCCCTGGTTAGGAGATAGGTCGAAGGGGGAAAGTGGACGTACCCAAATCGGGGAACCACTATAAATTGCTTGTGTATTTTTGTGCTGTGTTGTTTTGTTTTCTTGTGCAGGTGAAACATTAATTCCGCAAATTCGCTGTAAATACACCTATCCCCCCCCTCCATAGGTGTAAGTAGTTGACACTAGGTGGACTTTCATAACCCATCATGTTTTTCCCTTTGGAGGATGTTGGATTTTGGTAAAGTTAAGGTGACATGCCTAGTTCCCACCCCCGAGTGGATATCCTCATCCAGGCTCTCACTAGCTGGCTGGGTCGAATGTGCCACGGGGAGAGCAAGTCCCACCCCCGAGAGGATCTCCTCATCCAGGCTCTCACTAGTTGGTTGGGTCGAATGTGCCTCGGGGAGAGCAAGCCCCACCCCCGAGAGGATCTCCTCATCCAGGCTCTCACTAGCTGGCTGGGTCGAATGTGCCTCGGGGAGAGCAAGTACCACCCCCGAGAGAATCTCTTCATCCAGGCTCTTATTAGCTGGCATGACAGGTTAGCCCCTTGGGAGGCTAAGTATTTTAACCCTGAGGCTGTCTCGTCACCCGTGCTCCCATTAGCTGGCATGACAGGTTGGCCCCTCGGGAGGCTAAGTATTTTCACCCTGAGGCTGTCTCGTCACTCAGGATCCCATTAGCTCGCATGATAGGTTGGCCCCTCGGGAGGCTAAGTGTTTTCACCCCGAGACTGTCTCGTCACCCAGGCTCTCATTAGCTTGCATGACAGGTTTACCCCTCAGGAGGCTAAGTGTTTTCACCCCGAGGCTGTCTCGTCACCAAGGCTCCCATTACATGGCATGACAGGTTTGCCCCTCGGGAGACTAAGTATTTTCACCCCGAGACTGTCTCATCACTCAGTCTCTCATTAGCTGGCATGACAGGCTGGCCCCTCGGAAGGCTAAGTGTTTTCACCTCGAGGCTGTCTCGTCACCCAGACTCTCATTATCTACCATGACAGGTTGACCTCTCAGAGAGGCCTTATAATCTTTCAAACCACGAGAAGAGGTCACTTAGCGAATACGTTGGGTTGGATGTTTCTTTCCGAGCTTGTGCAACCCTCGAAAAGAGTGGGGATTGTGTACAACCCCGTATTTGCAGAGTAGGGCCCTCCCGGCAGGCGCATGACTAACTATAAGTTTTTAAGCTTTTGAGAGATTTTGCACTCTTGGTGGCCAATTTTGGCCTAACCCTTGTAATATACTAGTAGGGGGAGGAAAAATCTACCTCTCTCTTTGGCCCCTTTCGGGAGCGGGTGCGCCGAGTTGGCCGACACCCGCCCCCAGCTCGATAGGTGCGAGGTAGGAGCAGCAGGATCGGCTGGAGGCCAGGATCCCACCCCCTGCACCTTAGCCCTGGGTAGGGCGAGACTGGCCGGGCGGTCAGCTCGGGTGGGCGAGAGCAGTCTGCGGCCAGACTCTCGCCCCGCGCGGTTAGTTCGCAGGGCGAGACCGGCCGGCGGCCAGGGTCTCGCCCGCGTGTTAGTATCGCGGGGAAGACCGACCGGCGGCCAGGGTCTCGCCCGCGTAGCTAGTGAGCTCACGGGGAGAGACCGGCCGGGGCCAGGGTCTCGCCCGCGCGGTGAGCTCGCGAGGCAAGACCGGCTGACGGTCAGGGTCTCGCCCGCGCGGTGAGATCGCGGGGCGGGACCGGCCGACGGCGAGGGTCTCGCCCGTACGGTGAGCTCGCGGGGCGAGACCGGTCAGCGGTCAGGGTCTCGCCTGCGCGGTGAGCTCGCAGGGCGAGACCGGCCGGCGGCCAGGGTCTCGCCCGCGCTGTTGAAACCGAAAATCGGTCTCTTGTGGAGTTCACCCTTGGGGAAGGGGTGGTCGCGCACCTACTTCGCTCCTGCAAGAAAAACAATAAGGAAAAAAGAGCAAAAGACTAGACCAAGGAACCGGCGTGGAGGTCCCACCACATACCCGGAAGATCACTGAACGCTTACCCTCCTTAGCCAAATGTCATGCTAATATACCTCAGAATGCGCTAGAAGAATGAGAGACAAGTAAGCATGCCCTCTGAGGTACCCCTTGGGTCTTATTTATAAATTTCTGAAAATGGTCTGCAAATAACTAACCTCTGCCGGCCTGAAATTACTGAAAGCTCATTGGGCTGGCCTGCCAACAGTCAAACTCCGTTGTTCTGAATAGCTATGTGCAGCCCACCCGGGTCTGCCAACAACGAGACTCCGCTGTTTCAACTGGCTATGGGCAGGCCAGCAGGGGCAAAATGTAAAAAAACATCTCACAGACTACTGGGCGAGTAGCCCCCAACAATCTCTACTCAGCAAGGACGGCGAGTGCTTGACGAAGTTGGCACTCGCCGCTTCTACTCGGCCTTTGGCGAGTACGGGCCCGGCTAGCCCTATCCGCCTACTACTTGCCGAATGCGGGGGTGGAGAAGCATCACTCAACGCCAAGGCCAAGAGGGCGCTGAGGGCGTTGAGTGGAGAGGCATCACTCAATGCCAAGGCACGGGCTCGACCTGTCATGATCGCATGTCGCGAGTTTGCTAAAAGGTCAGATCTCGATGAATGGGGCTTGACCAGTACAAGCTCGCCCCTCAAAAACAACCCACCCCGCCTGTGCGAGTCGGAGCTACTGCCGAGCTCTTTAGGGCGAGTGTATGCCGACCGATGAGCAAACTCGGCTCACTCGACGCCAAGACAGAAGGCGTTGAGGGAGCTCGCCTCACTCGACGCTAAGGCAGAAGGCGTTGAGGGAGCTCGCTTCACTCGACGCCAAGGCAGAAGGCGTTGAGGGAGCTCGCCTCACTCGACGCCAAGACAGAAGGTGTTGAGTGAGCTCACCTCACTCGACGCTACGGCAGAAGGCGTTGAGTGAGCTCGCCTCACTACGGGCCTGGCTCGCCTTGGTCTTGGGCTGGACTTGGCAAGTCTGGCTCATGCAGACCCCACTCGTCGGATACGAGGTTGTTCACGTGCGGTGAGCTCGCGGGGCGAGACCGGCCGGCGGCCAAGGTATCACCCGCACAGTAAGCCCACTCGTCTCGGGTGCCTGGTGAGGTGGGGGCATGGCTTGGCATCCTCCCGCCCTTGGAGCTCTTTGGGTCGTGCTTTTACCGTTTTGCCCTGGGGGGGAATTACCTCTTTACCCCCCAGTGTGGAGGTTTTCTATTGGCTCAAGGCCTTTTTGCTTTAGGGGTATTTTGGACATTTCGGTCCCCAGACTTGGAAAAACTATAAATAGACCCTCAAAAGGTCCACAGAACTTCTTTAATTGGACGGTGGACATGGAATGTTACTACGACTGGCACCATCTCATGGACCCCCAAAAGGTCCAAATTGCCAGGATGAAGTTAACAGGTCGTGTCAAAACTTATTGGTTGAATGAAGAGCGTAGGCTAGGAGCTGGGAACGGAGACCCAATTATTGGATGGGCCGTAATGAAAAACTTATTGACCGATTAGTATGTCCCCGCGTACCATCGGACACAGATGTTCGGCGAGCTTGACACCCTGCGGCAGGGCTCAAGTTCGGTAGCTGAATATATGGGTGAACTTAAGGACCGTATGGTGCGATGTGACCTGAAAGAGATCCCCAAAGTCACTTTATCTAGATTTCGAAAGGGGCTTCACCCCGATATCCAAAGGAAGCTCTTGCGATATGGGCATACGGATTTGAACGCAACTTTCAATGCCGCCCTGGACATTGAAAAACACTTAGCCTCTAAGGCTCACTTCTGTTAATCTCATGCGAAGAACAAGTCCACCACTGGGGCATCTTCTTCCACATATCCTGATAAGGGAAAGTTCAAATCCCACGAGTCGAAGTCAGTCGTAATCACCGCTAGGAACACCAAGAACCCTACGAGTGAGCGTATCTCGATAGGGAAGGTTAGCAAGGCTAACACCACTTGTTACTCTTGCGACGTTCAAGGCCACTATGCCTACGAATGCCAAACAAAGACGAAAACACTAGCTTTATTAGATCCAACTATCGACCCTGACGATTATGTATATGAGGCTGCAGAGGAGAGCGACCCAGAAGGAGTCTCTAGTGACTTGGAGGACGATCACCGCCTTATGGTGATGCGTTGTATTTTTACCACCCCTCGTCCCGTAAATGACTAGAAGAGGACGAGCATATTCTCCTTGATCTTTAAGAGTGACGAGAAGCTTTGCAAACTAGTTATTGATGGTGGTAGTTGCGTGAACGCCGTTTCTGAGAACGTCGTTAAGCGTATGTCCTTGACTGCTGAACCGCATCCGACCCCCTATCAGGTTGCTTGGATCAGTAAGGTTACTATTAAGGTAACCCAACGATGCTTAGTCCCCCTGTCATTCAAATCCTACTCGGATGAGGTTTGGTGCGACGTCCTGCCCATGGACGTTTGTCATGTGTTGTTAGGCCACCCCTGGCTCTACGACCGTGACGTGACACACTACGGTCGCGCCAACACATATGAGTTCAAATTCAATGGCAAGACCATCACCTTGAGACCGATTGTGCCGAAAGAGCCGGTAATGTTGGCTAAGGATACCACCGTCCCTGTAGAGAGGAAGGCGTTGAGTTTGGTTGGTAGGAAAGAATTTGTGAAGGATTCCTTCATTGAGGGAATGATGTACGCTCTCGTTCTCATGGTACAAAAACTGATAGTGGCGTGTTGGATGATTTACCCCGAGAGCTACGGGTATTATTGGATGAGTTTAGGGACATTTACCCGGACGAGTTGCCTTCATTGTTGCCACCTCTTAGAGATATACAACATGCCATAGACCTTATCCCCGGATCGTCCTTACCCAACCAACCTCACTATAGGCTTAATCCCGCCGCCCACCAAGAGTTACAAACCCAGATAGAGGATTTACTGAGTAAGGGATTTATTAGGACGAGTACGAGCCCATGTGTTGTCCCGGCCCTTCTTGCCCCTAAGAAGGATGGCACCTGGCGCATGTGTGTTGATAGCCGGGCTATCAACAAAATTACTATAAAATATAGGTTTCCAATCCCGCGACTAGATGACCTCTTGGATGTCCTTTCGGGTGTCACTATCTTCTCGAAGTTAGACTTACAGAGTGGTTACCACCAGATTAGGATCCGAGAGGGGGATGAGTGGAAGACAGCGTTCAAATCTAAGGACGGGTTGTATGAGTGGTTGGTGATGCCCTTTGGGTTATCCAATGCCCCCAACACCTTCTCCCGGATGATGACGCACATCTTTAGGCCGTATATGGGGAAGTTTGTTGTAGTATATTTCGACGACATCCTAGTTTTTAGCGCCTCCCCCGCCGAACACATCTCCCACATCAAAGTGATCCTCACCACCTTAAGGAAGGAAACCTTATTCCTAAACCTTAAGAAGTGCACATTTTATGTTTCGGAAGTCGAATTCTTGGGTTACATAGTTGGTTCAGAGGGTATTCATGTTGACCCAGGAAAGGTTCAAGCGATTAGAGACTGGCCGAGCCAACTAGCTTTCGAGAGGTGCGTAGTTTCCACGGATTAGCTACCTTCTATCGTTGTTTCATACGCGATTTTAGTAGCATTATGGCACCCATTACTGATTGCATGAAGAAGGGAGAGTTCACCTGGACGAAGTCCGCCACTTTCGCATTCCAACGCATTAAGGAACTTATGACTGAGGCACCTGTCTTACGTCTACTCGACTTTACAAAGGTCTTCGAGCTTACGTGTGATGCTTCTGGGGTGGGAGTTGGAGGTGTCTTGAGTCAGGAGGGACACCCCGTGAGCTATTTTAGTGAGAAGTTGGCGGGCGCCAAATTAAACTACTCAAATTATGATAGGGAGTTCTACGCTGTCATTAGATATCTGCACCATTGGAGGCACTATATCCTCTCTAGGAGTTTGTGATCCTTTCCGATCACGAAGCGTTGCGGTTCATCAATGACCAGCATAAAATCAGCCCGCGTCACGCTAAGTGGGTATCTTTCCTACAGGGTTATACTTTCAATCTTAAACACCTTATGGGAGCTGACAACCGAGTCGCGGATGCTCTTAGTCGCTTAACCTTGTTACTCACCACTATGGAGGTTAATGTGGTAGGATTCGAACGAATCAAAGATGAGTACGCCATATGCCCTGATTTCTAGGACGTATATTTGTCAGCCCAAGATAGCTCCCCCACGAACATATCGGCGTTCGTCATTAAGGATGGCTATCTATTTAGACTTGGAAAGCTATGTATTCCACAGTCGTCGTTACGCCTCCATATCATCTGGGAACTGCATAGCGGAAGGTTGAGTGGTCATTTCGGTAGGGATGAGACCATTACGTTAGTTGAAGAAAAATTCTATTGGCCAAAACTTAAGGCAATGGTGGAACGAGTGGTGAGTAGTTATCGTACTTGTCAGGTATCCAAGAGCACCAAAACCAACGTCAGCTTATATACGTCGTTGCTTATACCTTCCACGCCATGGGAAGATGTGAGCATGGACTTTGTCTAAGGCCTACCCACTACCTTACGACGTCACGATTCTATTTTTGTAGTTGTGGATAGGTTCTCCAAAATGACATATTTTATCCCGTGCACCAGAACAAATGATGCGTCTCATATCGCCAAATTATATTTTAAATAAGTAGTTAGTCACCGGGGAGTGCCGAAGACAATAGTCTTGGATCGAGATGTTAAGTATACGAGCTATTTCTGGAAGACACTTTGTGTCTTAATGGGTACCAAGTTATTGTTTTCCTCTGCCTATCACCCCCAGGTTGATGGGAACACGGAGGTGGTTAATCGGAGCTTGGGTAGCCTTCTTAGATGCCTAGTGAGCGATCACAAAGGCACGTAGGATCTTCTTCTTCCCCACGCCCAGTTGGCCTATAATAATTCCAAAAATCGGTCCACTGGTCTGTCCCCAAACGAGATTGTTCACGGGTACAAGGCCCCTGTGCCTATTGACTTGGTGTCGTTGTCCCTAACATACAAGACAAGTCAGTTTGCACAATCCTTCGCCCAACATATTCATGACTTACATGCACGTATACGAGCTACCTTGAATGCTCAATACGAGTCTTATCAGACGCACGCTAATTTACATAGGAGGGTGTCGCACTTTAAAGTTGGCGATTTGGTCCTAGTCCAATTAGTTCCCGAATGCTTGCCATCTGGCATCGTTAAGAAGTTGGCACCGAAGCGCGCCGACCCTTTTCGGATTATCAAGAAACTAGGTGACAACACTTTCGTTTTGGATTTGCCAGCTGATTGGGGTATCTCCCCTATTTTTAATGTCTCGAATTTGACGCTGTTTGTTTTGCCTCCACCTGAGTTGAATTCTCTGTCGTCTTTTCCCTCCACTACACTTTCTAATGGGTTGGGGAGTGGTAGTTTGGATGATCTCTCTCTTTCGGTCCCCGCAGGTATAACATCGGATGGTACGTTGCCTTCTTTTATTCCTACTGCTGACATGTTTCCCAGGTTTTCCAGGACATTTCTCACTCCAAATATTATACTTGCTGCGGAGCCATTCACTACTCCGGATGGTACTACCTACCGCTTCCTTGTCTGTTGGCGTGACCGCCCCCCTTCGGACGACTCTTGGGTACTCGCGACAGAGCTTCAACGTTTGGATGCCGAGCTTATCCGTCGCTATCTCTCCACTCACGCATCAGAGATACGTGATTTTGAGTGGGGGAGGATTGATGCAGCGCCTCCGCTAATTGATGATGACCTGGTTGCCGAGGCGCAACAACACAAAGATCTTAGACGTCGTGATGACGCTGATGGAAGTGCACGTTACAACCTCCGCCCGCGGCGTGCTAGAACCGCCATGAAGAATTAGCTTTATTTATCTTATTTTCATGAACTCTATTTTATATTTTGGAATATAAATGTTTAAGTGATAATTTTATATTCATTGCATGCTTTATAATTTTTAATTTGAAACATTTTATTTTTGGTGTGCACTTAACCATTTGGATGGATGAGATTACATCTCCATCATGGATGGTTAAGGCTTGTTGTAAACTCCTATTTAAGGAGGTGCTTATGAGAATATCAAGTAGTGAAAGATTAAACCCTAAAATCCTCTCTAAGAGAATTTCGGCCAAAGAGGTTCTCCTCATTGATGCCGCCCCCCTTGCTAGTGGTGTGAAGCCGCCCCCCCCCCCCCCCCCCCCCCCCCCCTTGCTCCCTCCATCCGTTCGGTGCGACTCCGGCGCGGCTTCCTTCAGTGCGACTCCTTGGAAGAAGGTTGCAAACCCCTCGGTGTGACGCCGACGGATCCGTGAAGAAAGTGATTCTCCCACCTTATCTTGTGTGAATGTTATTCTCGGTTGGGTAACTTCTTCCCTCTCGTGTGATTCATGTTTTTAGTTTGTGGAGGTTTTTTCACGCATCGTTTTCTCCGTGGTTATTAATTTCATCGCTTGCAAAATCTGAAATCAAACTTGTTATTGAACCTCTTGTTATCCGGAACGGGTAGATCCGTCTCGGGAGCGTAACTTGGCCTAGCCTTGATTTGCTCTTCTGATCGGTGCACTTCATGTGAACAAGGGGGTTAATCTCGACTCGAATTTCGATCGCTCTTGAAAGTTTACCGCCGCTCCGAAATAAATATTGTTGCAATTGAAACGGCTCTAGTTGAATAAAATAGATGTTTGTGTAGGTGCGGTGAGTTGTGTGCTTGTTGGAGAGGTAGGTCCTAAGGACGTTGTATCGAGTCCGAATTAAACGGTGAGTTGTGCGCTTGTTGAGAGTTAAGTCTTAAGGACGTTGTATCGAGTTCGGTTTGAATCTTTCTTGGTTTTGCTATTCGGATTTACGGGAACCAATCCGACCCCCTTTTCGTTCGCTTTTGGGTCGGAAGCCTCCCATCTTAAATTTAGATTCGGTTGCGTTAAGTTCCGTTAGCGTCGTAGCGGCCGTGTCATGGTGCCGCTACACCAAGGCCATCATAATTTCGTGGTGTAGGGCACCCTACATCTTAATATAAGCCTAGGACACAATGTAAGTATCAGAGCTCTAGCAAAAAATATGTAAGTAATCCGATGATCCGTATTAATCATGTCATCATTGACAGATATGATATTCACAATGACTTTTAAATTTCATACTTTTTACAGGCCACAATATTTCGTACTCTCCTAATGATCATACTCGTGACAAACAACAATGACAAGAAGAGCTGTCCGCACTACTGAAGATTCGGTCCCTGGGGCACTACTAAAGTTCAATGTTTTTTGTTGAATAACATTGAACTATTTTATATATATATATATATATATATATATATATATATATATATATATATATATATGAACCTCCCCTATCTAATGTCGCTGCCTCCACTAAATGTCGCTCTCCCACCTAATGTCATCACGCGTAGTGTTGGACACGTTGGGCGCCCTGTTGTGCGAGCTACCACATGTTGCAATATATTCTCTTTACCTCTTTTGTTCACGAGGATTGTGGGATTCATCGCATTTCGTTACCACCAAGGCGCTTCGCACTCACTTCGAGCTCCACCCGCAGTTCACAATTCATAGTTCACAATTCTTTGCCATCACACCATCCGGTCCTACCTGTTGAAACCGGAAACCGGCCTCTGTGGAGTTCGACCCTTGGGGAAGGGGTGATCTCGCACTTACTTCGCTCCTGCAAGAGAAACAACAAGGGAGAAAAACAAAGGACAGGACCAAGGGCCCGGCTCGGAGGTCCCACCACACGCCCGGAAGATCTTAGAGCGCTTCCCCTCCTTAACCAGTTGCCGGGCTAAGGTACCTCAGAAAGCGCTATAAGACTTGAGAACAGAAAAGCCTACCTCCTGAGGTACCCTTTGGGTCCTATTTATAGATTACCTTGGATGGTCTGCAAATAACCCGCCTCTGGTGGTCTGAATTTACTAAAGAGCCCCTTGGATTGGCCTGCCAACAGCCAAACCCCGCTGTTCTGGCTGGTTATGCGCACCTCTTGTCGGGTCACCCCCCCTGCCATCTGGAGGGAGGTGGACTGCAACCGATCCGCCTGAGAGAGGCGGCTGGGGCCCGGCCCGCCTAGGAGAGGCGAGCGGGGGCTGGCCCGCCTGAGAGAGGCGGCTGGGGCCCGGCCCGCCTAGGAGAGGCGAGCGGGGGGCTGGCCCGCCCGAGAGAGGCGGCTGGGGCCCGGCCCGCCTAGGAGAGGCGAGCGGGGGGCTGGCCCGCCTGAGAGAGGCGGCTGGGGCCCGGCCCGCCTGCTTGCTTGGGCCCCTTCGGCGGACACGGGGTTGTACACAATCCCCGATCTTTGCGTGCTTCGCCGAAGCTCGGAAAGAAATGTCCAACCCTCGTGTCCGGCGACGACCTTGCTGAGCTGGAGGGAATCTTTTGGTGGGACCCGCCTTTTAGCTATAAATAAGCCACCGGGCCTTCGATAACTGGCCCTCTCCTCTTGCTTCCTGCGTGGTTTGAGGCCAGGAGATGCCTGCGTCTGAGGAGATACGTGCTCGGTTGGCTGCCGCTAGGGAGGAGAGTCGGGAGGAGGCTCTCGCGGCCGCCCCGTGGTTGGCGCCCATATCCTCCGGCCCGCAGTTTAAGCCGGCGAAGGGAAAGATTGTCCGCCGTTCCACGCCGAGTGATGATCTGGGTTCCGGCGGCTCCGAGGTTGAATCTGGGTACGTGGTTTCGCCCTGTGACCTATGCTTTCTACTGACTTTTTCCTTCGCAGGAGACGCCCCCTGAAGATGCATTGGAAGGGGGCTCCGGGAACCTTGCGGATCTCTCCGTGGAGATGGTCGACCTGGGCGTCAGTCCATTCTCTCCGGCGCGCAGCCTTCCTGCGACTCCTCCCCCGCTGAGAGTCCAGGGTCTGGGGAAGCCGCTCGTCGCCCCGGGAGGGAAATCATTCCAAGGTCGGCCGGGTTCCTCTCGGTCTGCTCCCGACGCGGGAGACGTACCGACGCCAGGTAACCCCCCTGAAGTTAACCCATTCGCCGCTCGTCTGCTTCTGACCTCGCTTCCGCAGGGTATCGCGCCGCTTCTTCCGATGTCGAGATGAGCGAGGGGTACTCGCCTCCCGTGGAGCCGGAAGACATCGCGGACTTCTTGGGCGACCCGCATGATAGCGAGAAGATGAAGGCGCAGGTGGCGCGAATGTTTCAGAAACACACGATGCTGCTCAAAGAGGCCTTCGTGGGGATGGAGAGAGACAGAGTCAGGGCGGAGGAGCGACTCGCTGCTTTGGAGGGGGCAAGGGGCTCGGCTGAGGAGGATGAGCCGACATCTCCGGGCGCGCATATTACGCGAGCTGAGGAGCGGCTGTCAAACATTTCGAAACAGGCCGATCAGACCAAGCGGGAGCTGGCGGCGGTTCGGGAGTATCATGACTCTCGCGTGCCGCCTCGAACCGGCTCGCAGAGGCGGGGTAGGTGGAAATGGATTGAGTACTAAGCCACCTGCCTCGCCCGCCCGTGCCCGCAGTTGCTCGCAGGGTCTGAATCGTCTCGATGCGATCCATCCCAGTTTGTCGGTGTCGGATATTATCCAAGAACGATTGCTTGTAATAATTCAGGGGTCTTCTCGCCCGTTCCAGGGCGCATGCCTTTCTCTTTCCCCCTTTTTTTTTTTAATCATTTATTCTCATTTCTTTTTTTGCTGGGTTCTCAGCTTTAACCCTGGAGAGCCTGCCTAGTTGAGGCGGGTAAGGGTCGGCCCGCCTAGAAGAGGCGAGCGAGGGCCGGCCCGCCTAGAAGGGGCGAGCGAGGGCCGGTCCGCCTAGAAGAGGCGAGCGAGGGCCGGCCCGCCTAGAAGAGGCGAGCGAGGGCCGGCCCGCCTAGAAGAGGCGAGCGAGGGCCGGTCCGCCTAGAAGAGGCGAGCGAGGGCCGGCCCGCCTAGAAGAGGCGGGCGGTTCGCTCGTTCCCCCTCGACTGGGCATTCCTCTCAAAATCTACTCTGCGCGGGAGAGGGGATGGCTCGCGGCCGGGAGAATCTCGCGGCCGACCGGCGATTCGACGCGGACCCGGGCGGGGCTCGGGAATCGAAGCGTCGGGGCTGGCTCTGCTGTCAGTTCACTTTCCCGCCTTTTCCGATTTTTCCCGCCCTTTTCCCGGCCCTATAAATAGGCCCTTCATTTATTATTTTACCTACCGCATCCAAGAGCCCTTCCCATTTCACCTCGCGAGAACCCTCTCTTTTCTCTTTCCTCTCGCTCGGCTTGCTTATCAATCCCGCGAGATGACGGGCGGCAGTGGCGAAGCGGATGGGAGGGGCAGGTGTGCCTGGATCTTTGCTGACCACAGCTTCCCTCCCGCCTCGGTCTCGGAGAAGGAGTTTCTGGACACCGTTGGCAACTTCATTCCGCCTGGCTTCGTGGCGAGGCGGCCCGGGAAGGATGAACGGATCAACGAGCTCTCAGGCGATGAGCTGGCTCTCCCGACGGCCCACTTCGAGGCGGGGCTCCGGCTACCCCTCTGGCCGGAAGTCCGCCAGGTCTTCAAGTATTATGGGGTCGTCCCGGGGCAGCTGACCCCGAACTCCATCGCTGTCGTAGTCGGGTTCGCCTGCTACCTTCGCGAGGAGAGGATCGAGTTCAGCCTTGCGGTCTTCCGCAAGCTGTTCTCCTTCCGCGCGAATAAGGACGGGACCGCGTGCTTCGCGAGCATGCACGCCAAGGTGCGGGAGACGGTCAACAAGAGCCACAACTGGCTCAAGAAGTTCGTCTTCGTCAAGGGCGACTTCGGCAACATTCCGTTCTCGCCGGTGCAACTCGGCGAGGCGAGCTATCGGCCCCCTAGCCTGGGGGGCCATGAGGCGAAGCTATATGAGTTCTTCTCCGGGAAGAACTTCGAGGTTGCCTTCCTCCGCCGGAATCTGGACGACCTCGTCCCCGTCCCGCCTGGGGAAGGTAAGCGGCTCGCTCGCCTTTGCTTGAATCGTACCTTGGCTTTTCTAACTCCTGTTCCTGCAGGCGAGCGCGACGTCCCTCTCCGCCCGCCTTACGAGAGCGCGCGGTCCGCTTTGGGCGAGCTTGGCCGTGCGGAAGCGGCAGCCTT
The DNA here is from genome assembly GCA_039513925.1 of Platanthera zijinensis. Lineage (NCBI taxonomy): Eukaryota > Viridiplantae > Streptophyta > Magnoliopsida > Asparagales > Orchidaceae > Platanthera > Platanthera zijinensis. The sequence goes on from CM077081.1 coordinate 25,941,910, forward strand.
AGCTCACCGCGAGCCCTCGGCTCCCGTCGGCCAGAAGCGATCCGGAGGTGAGCTGTCTCAGGGCCCTCCTCCAAAGAAGCCGAATAAAACGGGCGGTCAGGCTCCTTCGGTCGGCGACAAGGGCAAGGCCCCCGCGGATCAACCATCTTCTGCCCCTGCCCCTGCGGTTCCCTCGACCGCTGATCCCGCCGGCGGGGCGGCTGGGTCGTCGCGGCCGCTCGCGGCGACTCGGCCCGCCGAGAAGCCGGTTCCCCGAGGGCATCCCAACTTCGGCTACGGCGAAGGGCCCACGGACCGATCCGGTGCCCCGTTACTTCAGTGGGACAAGGAGGGCAACCGCATCTCGGTATCCTCGCTGCTGCCTAGCTGGTCGGAGCAGGACACCGCCTCCAGGGACGCCTTCAATCTCTCCTTCGGCGTGTACGGGCGGGAGGACGCCTCTACCTACGGCGAGGAGGCCACGCGGGTGCTTATTTATGAGAGCGCGCGGGCGCAATTTCAAAGCCTCGCTCTGGCCCACATGGTCGGCCGGCGATGCCTCCGGTTGGACAGAGATGCCCCCTCGCTCAACAAGTTGATCGATGAGAAGGAGGAGGCCCGCAAGCTCGCCCAGGAGGAGGCGGATGACCTGCGGAGGCGACTCGAAGCGGCTGACGCCGCCCTCGCGCAGTACCAAGGTGGCGCGGTAAGCCATCTCACTCGCACCCGCCTTTATCCCGCGACTCGTCCTAATAAATTTCTTTGCAGGATGCGGTGACCGCCAGCCGACTTGGTACCGAGATCGCCACCCTCCAGCTGGAGAACCAGACCCTGCGGGCGCGGGTGGGCGCGCTCGAGGCTGCTGCTGCCGTCCCGCCGGCCTCTTCGAGCGGCTGTCAACTCGTTCATCACAGCGAGTATGACCTGGCGGTTCTGATGCAAGAGAACGGGGCCGACGCGGTGACGTACCTCTTCAAGACGTTGCAGCGGGCCAAGCTCCTCAAGGACGAGTGCTCTGGCTTGCGGGTGACCGAAGTGGTGCCGGAGCTGTTCCTTCCAGTACCCAAGCCAGGAGGGTTCCACCGCATCTGAAGGGCCCGCCGTCTTGTGGCTTTTTTCTCCCCCCCTTCTCTGGACATGTATTTTGTTTTTTCTTTATTCTTGTGCGACTGCTCAGCGGGCCGTAGTTATAATTGTATAAGAATATATTCACTGCATTTACTTCCTCGATTGTCAATTATTTCCCGCCTCGCAATCGCTACCGTGCGTTGTTTGTTGATTCTCTGATTTTCGTTGCTGCGAGCGAGCAAGGGAGGCCGCCCGCCCATTTGAGATTCGGGACGTAGATCTAGGTTTGAGACACTAAAGCCGGCGCGACGCGAGCGGCGAGTCGCACCTTCCGTGACGCGAGTGGACTGGGCCCGTCCTCCGTGCGTAAAGACTTCGTGTGGGTCGGCCTCTCGGGGGGGCTTGGCGCTTCCGAGCCTTTGCCCCTAATTCACACTGTGACCCGCCGAGTGGTAGGTTGGTGCCGGTGTTGCGGCCTCATAAGGTCATCCTGACCGGCCCGCTCACCCGACTTCTGGCGACGTGATAGTCTAATCCCTCCATTCACACGCCATGCTTAGGGCTCGCCCCTTTATGCCCCGGGGCCGGCCTTCTTGGCTCGCCGTCTTGCCCGAGCATTTTTGCCGGTCCGCCTCGTTCAATTTCTTGCGCCGCGAGAGCCCAACCCCTTCCCTCGCGCGTTGCGCTTAAGGCTCGTCCCTTTACGCGCTGGGACCAACCTCCTTGGCTCGCCGACTCGCCCGGACATTCCTTGGGGATGGTGTCTAATCCCTGGTTGCCCGGCGAGGGGTCGACGGCCCGATCCTGTCTAGGGTCTGGGGTAGACCCCTCTGAGTGACCTCCAGCCCTGCCCGCTTGGCGAGAGCCTGGCAGCGGGATCTGCTCGGGGTCTGAGGCCGACTCCTCCGAGTGACATCCAGCCCTGCCGGCTTGGTGAGAGCCTGGCAGCGGGATCTGCTCGGGGTCTGAGGCAGACTCCTCCGAGTGACATCCAGCCCTGCCAGCTTGGTGAGAGCCTGGCAGCGGGATCTGCTCGGGGTCTGAGGCAGACTCCTCCGAGTGACATCCAGCCTTGCCAGCTTGGTGAGAGCCTGGCAGCGGGATCTGCTCGGGGTCTGAGGCAGACTCCTCCGAGTGACATCCAGCCCTGCCAGCTTGGTGAGAGCCTGGCAGCGGGATCTGCTCGGGGTCTGAGGCCGACTCCTCCGAGTGACATCCAGCCCTGCCGGCTTGGTGAGAGCCTGGCAGCGGGATCTGCTCGGGGTCTGAGGCAGACTCCTCCGAGTGACATCCAGCCCTGCCAGCTTGGTGAGAGCCTGGCAGCGGGATCTGCTCGGGGTCTGAGGCAGACTCCTCCGAGTGACATCCAGCCTTGCCAGCTTGGTGAGAGCCTGGCAGCGGGATCTGCTCGGGGTCTGAGGCAGACTCCTCCGAGTGACATCCAGCCCTGCCAGCTTGGTGAGAGCCTGGCAGCGGGATCTGCTCGGGGTCTGAGGCAGACTCCTCCGAGTGACATCCAGCCCTGCCAGCTTGGTGAGAGCCTGGCAGCGGGATCTGCTCGGGGTCTGAGGCAGACTCCTCCGAGTGACATCCAGCCCTGCCAGCTTGGTGAGAGCCTGGCAGCGGGATCTGCTCGGGGTCTGAGGCAGACTCCTCCGAGTGACATCCAGCCCTGCCAGCTTGGTGAGAGCCTGGCAGCGGGATCTGCTCGGGGTCTGAGGCAGACTCCTCCGAGTGACATCCAGCCCTGCCAGCTTGGTGAGAGCCTGGCAGCGGGATCTGCTCGGGGTCTGAGGCAATGGCATTCATCTCTCATCGGGGGGGGAGAAACAAGTTCATTGCACGAAATTCCACTAGAGATTAAACATGGTTTACATAATTTCAGGGAAAAAAACGCTTCAAGTCGTCTCCACTCCAAGTGAGACTTAGGGTCTCGCCCTCCACATTCCGGAGGCGGTATCCCCCCGACTTCAATGCCTCCTATACGATGAATGGTCCCTCCCAATTGGGGTGGAGCTTTCCCACTGCGGCTGATCTCCCTGCCGCGTCCACCTTCCTCAGGACCAAGTCTCCTTCGGCAAACTGTTTGACTCTGACGTGCTTGTCGAAATACTTGGCCATTCTTCTCTTTATCTCCTCCTGCCTCACGGCTGAAAGATCCCGCAGTTCCTCGACCATGTCGAGAGAGAGCCGCAACTCTTCTTCATTATTGGCTCTCCATTCCTCTTTGTGTTCTCCGGCCCCGACTACCCGAGGTGTCCGGACTTCAAACTCCACCGGAAGTACTGCCTCGCACCCGTGGGAGAGTTTGAAAGGCGTCTCCCCTGTTGCTGTGTTGGGTGTGGTTCGGAGGGCCCAGAGGACCGAGGGGAGTTGCTCCACCCAGCTTCCTCTCAAGTTCTCCACCTTTTTCTTGAGGAGGTTAACGATAATCTTGTTTGCCGCTTCTACCTGCCCATTGCTTCGGGGGTGATGAACTGAGGCAAACCTGAGGTCGATCCCGAGCTGCTCGCAGAAGCTGGTGAACTCGGCACTGGCGAATTGAGGGCCATTGTCTGTGACGATGGCCTGGGGCAACCCATGACGACAGATGATCTCCCCCCACACAAAGTTTCTGACGACCTGGGAGGTCACCTTGGCCAGCGCCTTAACTTCCAGCCACTTGGAGAAGTAATCAATCATCACGAGCAGGAACCTCCTCTGGCCGCTGGCTTGGGGGAAGGGCCCGACCAGGTCCATTCCCCAGATGGCGAATGGCCAGGGAGCTGTGATACTCCTGAGGCGCTGGGCCGGTTGCAGTTGGAGGGGAGCAAATAGCTGGCACTTATGGCATTCCTTTGTGAATTTTGCCGCGTCGAGACCCAGAGTCGGCCAAAAGTATCCCTGCCTGACGATCCGGCCTTCTAAGGTTCGACTTCCAGAGTGACTCCCACACTCCCCGGAGTGGACCTCTTCTAGAATCTTCGGGACCTCCCTCTCGCCCACACAACGCGCCAGCATCCCTGAGAGAGTTTTTCGATATAACTGGCCATCTCGCATGAGGTAGTATGCCGATTTGTATTTGAGTTTCTTTCCGTCCATTCCCGTGGGGTACTCCCCGGTGGTCAGGAAAGTGACGAATGGGTCCATCCAGGAGGGGTGTTGTTCCACCTCCATCAGCTCCCCCTCCTCGATGGATGGGCGAAAGAGGTCTGTGATGGTTCCCCCCGCCCGGGGTCCATGCTTTGCCAGCTGGTCCACCTGCTTGTTATCCTCCCGAGGCACGTGCCGGATGGAGAAAGTCTGGAAGGTGCCGATGACTCCCTTTACCTTCGCCAAGTAACGCTGCAGGGTGGGATCCCTTGCCTCGAATTCCCCGTTGATCTGGGAGGCCACCACCAGGGAGTCAGTGAGGACCTCCACATCGTGCACCCCCAGCTCCCTGGCCAGGCGTAGACCCGCAATCACGGCCTCATACTCAGCCTGATTGTTGGTGATGGGGAAATGCACCACCACCGTTTGCTCGATCCTCACCCCCTGGGGGCTTTCCAAGATGACCCCAGCCCCCAGGGAGTGCCTCCCTGACGCACCATCCACCATGACCTTCCAGGGAACCGGGTGAGTGAGTTCCTCCTCCGCCACCTCGACCACATAGTCAGCCAGGAAATCGGCCATGGCTTGGGCCTTGATCGAGAGGCGAGGTACGAAGGAGATGTCGAACTCGCTCAGCTCCACCGACCACTTGGCCAACCTGCCGGAATGCTCCACCCCTTCGAAGATGTTGCAGAGAGGGTGGTCAGTCACCACTCGGATCGTGTGTGCCTGGAAATAGGGCCGGAGCCTCCGGGCCGAGATGATGAGGGCGAATGCCAGTTTCTCTAGGATGGGGTACCGGAGCTCGGCCTTCCTCAAGACCCGACTTACATAATAAACCGGGAGTTGTCTCCTCCCTTCTTCCCGAACTAAAACAGAGCTCAGGGCCTCGGCCCCAGCCCCTAAGTACAGGAATAAGTCCTCCCCCTCCTTTGGCCCTTGGAGCAGGGGGGCCTGAGTCAACTGCTTCTTTAGGGCCTGGAATGCCTCCTCGCACTCCGAGGTCCACTCGAATTTTTGGCCTCCTCTCAAGCTTTTAAAGAACGGAGAGCACTTCTCCCCGGCCCGTGAGAGGAACCGACTCAGTCCCGCCAGCCTCCCAGTCAATCGCTGCACTTCCTTCGCATTCCGCGGAGACTCCAACTCCAGGATTGCCCTCACCTTGTCAGGGTTGGGCTCTACGCCGGCAGGGGTGAGGAGATGCCCCAGGAATTTTCCTCTGCCTGACCCGAAGGTGCATTTGAGGGGATTCAGCCTCATCTTGCACCCGCGGAGTGTGGCAAAGGTCTCTTCTAGGTCCCGGAGGTGGGAGTCGAGGTCCGGACTCTTGACCATGAGATCGTCTACATAAACTTCCAGGTTCCTTCCCTTTTGCCCCTGAAAGACCCTGTCCATCATTCTCTGGTAGGTCGCCCCTGCATTTTTCAGCCCGAAGGGCATCATTTTATAACTATAGCACCCATCCCCTGTGATGAATGAGACGTCTTTGACGTCCGGAGGGTGCATCCTGATTTGGTGATAACCTGAAAAGGCATCTAGAAAACTCATCAAAGGGAAACCGACGGCTGAGTCAACCAGCGCGTCGATCCGAGGCAAGGGGTAACAATCTTTAGGACATGATTTATTAAGAAGGGAAAAATCGATACACATCCTCCACCGGCCGTCTCCTTTTTTAACCATTACAACATTGGAGACCCAGCCGGGGTATTGGATTTCGGATACAAAGCCGGCCTTGAGGAGCTTTGCTACTTCCTCCCTGATGGGCTCGGCGAGCTTGTCTGCAACGGGCCTCTTCTTTTGTCGGATGGGGGGAGCCTCCGGGTCCAGGTTGAGGCGGTGGCAGGCGATGTTGGAGTCGATCCCGGGCATCTCCGCGGCACTCCATGCGAAGATGTCCACGTTCTTCTGGACGCACTCCAGCATCCGGCCTTGAGCCTCCGGGGTCAATCCTCCGCTGATGCGGATCCCCTCCACCCTGCCTCCGGTGGTTAGAACCTCCATCTCCGCCACCTCCTCTGCCGCCTCCAGGCGGGACTGTGCCTCCCACTCCTCAGTCTCCCCCTCGTCGAAGGCGAGGACCTCCTCCTCAGCTTCTGCAACGGCCATCGCCTCAGCCGGCTCCTGAATCTCCTCAGCGACCTTCTCCTGGGCGCGACTCTCCTCCACCTCCATCTCATCCCCGCCCGCTTCCAGCTCCTCCTCCCTCAGCCTCCGCCCCATCTCCTCGGCTCCCTCCAGCCAAGAGATGGAGTTCACCGTCGTGACATAGCACTCCCTCGCTTCCTTGGGGTCTCCGCGGACCCGAACCTGGACCCCCTCGACGTTAAATTTTAGGCATTGGTGGAAGGATGAGGGGACGCAGCGGAAGGCGCTGATGAGAGGCCTCCCGAAGATGGCGTTGTAGCTGCTGGGGGCGTCCACGATGACGAACTTGCAATTGCGGGACTGCCCCCCCCCCCCAGAACGACATGGAGTCCCACTCCTCCCTCAACCTCCTTCCTCTCCCCTGAGAAGCCGAACAGGGGTCCGTCCGAGGCCAACACCCTTCGGGCCTCCACCTTCATTGCGTCGAACGCCTTCTTGAAGATGACGTTGACCGAGCTCCCGTTGTCGACGAGGATCCGGGGGACGGTGAAGTCTTCGATGGCTGTCTGGATGACCAGCGCATCGCAGAAGGGGTCCTCGTGACCCGGCATATCCTCCCTGGAAAAGGTGATTTTCTCGTCCGGGGGAGGGGACTGGGACGTGGAGCCAATGCTCCTGCGGTACATAGTGTGGAGGCTTGACTTGCGGGAAGCCTCGATCCCAGCCCCCCCGTGGATCGCTCCGATCCTACCTCGGGAGCCCACATCCGCCCGGTCTTCGCACCGACCCTCCTCCGCCCGAGGCCGGATTTCCTCAATCCGCACTTCCGGACGCTGTTGTTGTTGCTGCTCCCGGTCGCCCCTCATCTCGAGGAACTCGGGGCACGTGGCTGTGGCGTGCCCCTCCTCCTGATGGAAGTCGCAGTAAGGCAACTCCACCCTCACATCCCTTCTTCTTCTCCGTGCTGCTCTTCTCCTTTCTCCCAGTGCTATGGCCATAGCCTGCTCCTGGTCGGGAAGGGCCGGCCTCTGGCCCTGCATCCCGCCTGGAGGGTAGAACTGACCCTGTCCTCCTTGATGGTAGTCCCCTCCGCGGAACCCTCTCCTTGCCCCGGGCTCCTGCCACTCGGGTCTCCACCCCAGCCGGAAGTTCGGCTCCTGTCTCCCCTGCCTGGGTTGCTGCTGATGCTGCGGCGGCGGCGGCTGTTCCCTCTGCCGGGGCTCAACCCTTCTCTCCTCCTGCCCTCGGCCACCCCTTGGCCTCTCTTCCTCCACGGCCCATCTGGCCAACCTTCGGGCAAACTCCGGGTGTGCTGCCTCCATATCGGCCTCCCTAGCCGCCCTCTCTAGGAGCGCCTCAAAAGATACTGGGGGGGACCTCTTGAGTTCCATTGCGAAGAACCCGGATTGGAGACCCAGGGTGAAGGCCACCATCATGGTGTGCCCTGGCATCTCCTGCACTTGAGACAACTCCTCTTGGAATCTGTCCAGGTAACTCCCCAGGGTCTCTCCCACCCTCTGCTTGACACGGAACAAGGACTCCACCTCCTTCTTCCTCTTCTTGGAAGTGATGAACCTTAACATGAACCCCCGACGCAGGTCCTCGAAACAGAAGATGGACCCGGTCGGGAGCTGGTGGAACCATTCTCTCGCCTTCTCTCGGAGGGTGATGGCGAAGAGTCGGCACTTGAAGCCGTCGGACATCTGTCGAATAGAAACCATGTCCTCAAACCACTGGATGTGGTGGACAGGGTCTCCCTTCCCGGAGTAGTAGGTCATCTCCGGCTCACGAAACCCCTCTGGAACTGGGGCGGAGGAGACGAACTCGCTGAAGGGGCTTCCTCCCTCAGCTGGGCGAGGGGGGAACTCTCTCCCCGCCGTCTCGCCAAAATGGTATTCTGCGGCCGAGCCGGGGAACAGAACTCGCCCCTGGAACTCGCGCTCGCCTCTCTCGGCGGGTTCCTTCCCAGGTCGCCTGAGCGGCGCGTCGTCGCCGAGTGCGGGAGCGGCGACTACTGGGACTACTGGTGTCGCGCTCTCCGCTCGCATTCCGAGGGCGGTCCTGACGAGCCCGAGGATCTCCTCCCTAAGTTCTGCTGACACGCTCGCCGCTGGGGGTGGGGGAGGGGGTGGCGAGCTGCCCCTGCCTGATCCTTGTCCTTCCTCTCCAGTCATCGAACTTGCTGAAGGTTTTCCTTGCTGACCACGCTCCACGCTCACCGCACCAAAATGTTGAAACCGGAAACCGGCCTCTGTGGAGTTCGACCCTTGGGGAAGGGGTGATCTCGCACTTACTTCGCTCCTGCAAGAGAAACAACAAGGGAGAGAAAAACAAAGGACAGGACCAAGGGCCCGGCTCGGAGGTCCCACCACACGCCCGGAAGATCTTAGAGCGCTTCCCCTCCTTAACCAGTTGCCGGGCTAAGGTACCTCAGAAAGCGCTATAAGACTTGAGAACAGAAAAGCCTACCTCCTGAGGTACCCCTTGGGTCCTATTTATAGATTACCTTGGATGGTCTGCAAATAACCCGCCTCTGGTGGTCTGAATTTACTAAAGAGCCCCTTGGATTGGCCTGCCAACAGCCAAACCCCGCTGTTCTGGCTGGTTATGCGCACCTCTTGTCGGGTCACCCCCTGCCATCTGGAGGGAGGTGGACTGCAACCGATCCGCCTGAGAGAGGCGGCTGGGGCCCGGCCCGCCTAGGAGAGGCGAGCGGGGGCTGGCCCGCCTGAGAGAGGCGGCTGGGGCCCGGCCCGCCTAGGAGAGGCGAGCGGGGGGCTGGCCCGCCCGAGAGAGGCGGCTGGGGCCCGGCCCGCCTAGGAGAGGCGAGCGGGGGGCTGGCCCGCCTGAGAGAGGCGGCTGGGGCCCGGCCCGCCTGCTTGCTTGGGCCCCTTCGGCGGACACGGGGTTGTACACTACCCAAATTGCCCGAGGGCCAAAATCGTCCTATCCGCAAAAATGGCGATCAGTATACTCTAGATCGAGGAACGAGTTTCGTCCACCCGGTATATATGGTGGTTAAAACGACACAATTACCAAACCACCCCTAGCAAAAGCTATAAAAGAAGCTCAGAGCCTTCATTTCATGGGACCTAACATTCAATGCCCGTGAGAGAACCTTCGAAGATCCGTTCAAAATTTCCCTTGAAGATTTCATTTGGCAAATGAAGATCTCCCTCCCCTTCGAAGACCTTCTTCGGAGGTTACTAAAAGATCTTATTCGGTCTCGGAAGATCTCCTCCCCCATCGAAGTTCCCCTTTGTGCAACTTCAGGTACCGATTTCGCATTTCGTTGAACTCCATTGTAACAAACGGTGACATGTCACCCTCGAGAACGTATCAACTTGCAACACTCGAAAAATTAGTGAAATTTGATCGACACTGAACCAACCACGTGATTCTTCACATTTTTTGGATTTTTCAGGTTAAAAAAGTCTCTTCGCTAGCTTGAATTTCTGTGGCTGTTTGCACGCTTAACCGCTTTCGAGTTGAGAGAGTTCGTTTCGATCGTGTACAAACGCATCGAGTGACCCACAACAACTTTAATATATATATATATACTAGAGAGATATACATGTATAATGATTTTGACTATATGAGTATTCATTTAGCTATAGAAAATGAAATTTAGAAGGAATATACTACATGGATTGATGGAGAAGCTCAACCAGTGGCCAACAAAATGAACAAATGAATGATAAGTTTGTAAATATGCTCAACTAATTATTGTCAGTATTTTTATTTCAGGTATGCGATGTAATTGATTTATTTTATTCTTGCGTATAGCTAGTTTTAATACACTCAAAATACTCGAGCAAGACGACATTGAACTATTTGAAGGGAATCATTTAATAGCTATGCTTTGGATGATATATAATATGATTGCTATAGAATAAATAATTTTTGCTAATTTTTGAACGTGTAAACATGTTTTCATTTAGATTTTATGAGATTATTAGTCTATTTTGCAACTTTAATTAAAGGTCAACACTTTACAAATCATATATTTACATTAATTGATTTATTTTGATATTATGTTACCTACAGTACTGTAGGATATATAATGAATATTGTTACACCATAACATTGCTGTTTTTGGTTCGAATCAAATCTTTTGAGAAAAAAATAATAAGGAAAAAATAGCCCCGTCTTTTTTTAAGAGAGAAACAGCCGTCTGTAGAAAAAGAAGGAAAAACCGCCCTTGCTAGCATTGGAGGGGGGAGCCGTAGTCGCCGCCTCGCTTTTGGTGCCGCAAGGTGCGGGAGACCCCTGAAGGATACAACCTCTGGTTGTTGTTGGTGCAACACCGTGCGATGACGGCGGAATCGTTGACGCCAAGCGTAGTTTCCTGGAGGAGATGATCTCTACCGATCTTGGAGGAGATGATGTAGCGCGGGCGTGACGGCGAAGGCATGTGGCAATGTAGTGGCCTTGGCAGAGTTTCTTTCTGACGATGCAGGCGTGGCGGCGAAGACTTGCAATGGTGCAATGGGCTTGACGGAGTTTCTTTTCGGCGATGCGGGTGTGGCTGCTAAGACATACGGGAGTGCAGTGATCTTGATGGTGTTTCTCTCCGGTGGTGCGGCTTGATGTCGATGGTGTGCGCAGATGCAGTTGGCCTCTGCAATGCTTCTCTGATGGTGGCAGGTGGTTTGGTCGTCATCTGACGACAAAGGTTCCCAGTAAACCTTGTGCGCCCACCGTGAAAACGGATTGCAATCCAGATTATTTCCTCCCGAAAATCGAGCGAGTCCAGCTCCTCCGAAGTGTATTCTGTAACGGACGTCAGTACATTTCTTCATGAGTTTATTCTTGCAGTTATATGATTTATATATGCAACGTTTTATTCAGATTTATGTGTTTGCATATCCTGTATTTATTTGGATGCGGCTAGGGAATAGTTTCCGCATTATATCATAACAAACATTCGGCGGGATTGACATTCGTCGGGGGCGACGACATTCGTCAAGGCCATCATAATTTCCTGGTGTAGGGTACACTACATCTTAATATAAGCCTCAGACACAATATAAGTATGAGAGCTCTAGTAAAAAATATGAAAGTAATCCGATGATCCGTATTAATCATGTCATCATTGGCAGATATGATCTTCACAATGACTTTTAAATTTCATACTATTTGCAGGCCACAATATTTTGTACTCTCCTAATGATCGTACTCATGACAAACAATAATGACAAGAAGAGCTGTCCGCACTATTGAAGATTCGGTCCCTGTGGGCACATCAAACCAACTCCCTCTTACTCGCTTATCAATGCAGCACTCGTGGAAGAGGCCATGAACGCACCACAGCAGAATTGGAGGGATGTACACAAGCGTTAGACGGAAGAGCGCCAAGACGAGATGCTAGCCCTCCTAAGAGATTTAGGAGTTCCTCGAGCTCCCAACCTTGCCCCCGGGGTAAACAATTTTTTTCGACTAGCTCAGAACTGTGCTCCAACTGAGCATGCCACACACTAGTATCACGCCATTGTAGAAGAATTCTCTGACTCAGCCATACGCGTGAACATCTCACCGTCCGATCCGCAAAAATACAGACATGTTTCGAATTCAAAAATACGGTCGCACATTGCATTACACCCAGTGGCGGACGCAGAAACGTTATTCAGTGTAGGCGGTCTTATAAATTGTTTGATTGATACTATTAAACTACGCATAATAATATTTTTTTTGAACAATAGGGTATTAGCCACGGTTTAAACCGTGGTCAATATTATAATTTTTGTAAGAATATTGTGTTAGCCACGGTTTAAACCGTGACTAATACAAATAATTTTTTAAAAATTAGGGTATTAGTCACAAATTATAGTTTAATCCATGACTAATATAGATAAATTTTAAAAAATAGGATATTAATCACAGTTTAAATTGTGGCTAATATTGTTAATTTTTAAAAAATAGAGTATTCATCACGGTTGAACTGTATTCGCCATGGTTCAAAAACCGTGGCAAATACTATTAATTTTTTTTTTTTTTTAAATGAGTGGTGGCGGACGCCCACCCTTGTCCCAAGGTGAGTCTGCCCCCCCCCCCCAACCTTGTCCCAAGGTGAGTCTGCCCATGATTACACCTACCAAATTATTTCTCTTTGAGTGGACCAGGCGACCCTCTTCAACATAAATTCTGTTGACTTATTCAATACTTCAATGTGAACGCGAAGTGTAATTCAGATACCTTATATAATACAATTTAAATAAAATAAAATTATTTCGTTGAATAAGTCATGAATGTATGTATCAGTATTACCGTATCAGAAAGATTTGAAGATTAATTAAATGGCGTCAGTGAATGAGTTAAACAAATTAATCTTTTGATATTTTATTAAAACTTTGGCACGAGTTTTGCGAATAAAAAACGCAGTCCAATTCACAAAGCATTCCAGTGCAGCGACTCAAAAATTGGTGTTACTCGCACGAGGATAACCGCGTGGGCACCATTTTACAAGAAAATCCGACCGTATATTTCAACATCTTTTTAGCACATTTTTTGACGCGCTATCAACGGCTGTATATCATCTCGCACGGTGCAAGATACGGCCCAAATCTCTCCTGTGCAGCTAGGTTGGGGACGGGAATCATCACAATGGTGAAAAATAGGCAAATTTACAGGCGCGCTAAGGCTCCGCTTCGCATGAGTTATGCATAAAATTGAAATGTTCATAATTTATTTTTTTTAAAAAAACTTACTAGAGATTGTGTGCGGGAGCCTCCCGTGCAGCTGCAACAGTACTCTGGCAATGAAAATACCCCGACACGACAACACTTTTGCCATTCACAACACCCCAAGCACATTATAAAATCGAGCGACAACCAGAGTACTGTGCTGGGGGAGGGTTGCGAATAGCGGAGGTGCAGCCGTGTAGGAATACTGTCACGACTGCACGGAGAACCCCGCACACAACCTATCCGAAGTTTTTTTTTAATAAAATATGAAAATGTTAATTTATATGCTTTAGTAACTCACGCTTCAGTTTTAATAAAGATATGAAATCAGTCCACGATTATTGTCGAACACTGAGCACAGGCTCAGCCAATGATCCGGAATGTTGAGCTCTGGGTTGGTCGGAGACTGCTTCAGTCATTTAGGTTCCGTTTGAGGGGACTTATTTTCACCGGTCAAGCGGTTACGACCGCATGAATCGGACCTCAATAAGCCTTAGTTCTGTGATCCTCAGTCAGTGTTCGGTAAATACTGAGCTCGATGGGCGAACAGCGGTCGCTGATCTATGTTCAATCTGGTGCCGCCTTGAGGAAGAACTAGTGATCGGCTGTCTGGAATTCCAAACAACGTTTGTGAACCTGTCGACGAATGCTCGATTGACAGTCAGTGATCACTGATTGTCCATGATATAGCTAGTTTTGGACGGCTTCCTTGTGCTTCTTCTTCTGAACTTCTTCCATCTTCTGAACCCGGCCTTATCATGCTTTTGTACCACTAAATTAATAGACATTTTCCCAACATCGCCGACCAGAATGATCTGCCAGTTTGGTGGCCCACTGAGCGCGGATGAGGTCGAAGATTGGCATGGGTAATGTCAGTATGATGTCTGCAGATGAGTCGATCCTGACGGCAAGGCTGTGGGGCAATTGATAGGGGTTGCCCGACGGTTGCGGAGGGATTATTCGATGGATTGTTGTCAGAGAAGCCACCATTGCCATGAGCGCTCGTGGGGAAAGGATCGGGGAGAACAGAGTTGAGTTCATATTGTAAGGGATGAAATTAGGGAAATGGACTGGTAAGGCGGGGGTAGGTTGGATTGGGGATTGCAGTGAGGATCTTAGGTGTAGGGAGGGAAAGCTGAAGGCAGAGGAAGCGGCGTCGATCGGGATATGAGTCACAGGATCATGGTAGACATAGGCATAAGGATTTTGAATCTCGTGGCCATCCATATCCATTAAGCTACGGGATTGTCAGAGAAAGAGACCGAGGACGAATAATAGCTGGAAAATGTGCGGCCGAGGGGGCAGACAGCTAAGAAAAACTTTAATAAGCTTACACAAATATTGTAAGCAAAACTTGAATAAGCTTAAACGAATATTGTAAAGATAAGAAATTCGGAATCTGAAGTGCAAGGAAAGTGGAATTCAGAAACGGTCAAGCAATTCGAAAGCATGTTGTTGCAAGTACACAGACTTAGATCTGCGCTGGGTGCTGAAATTAAATGTATTTATGCCTTCAAATTTTAGCTTCTTCTCTCAAGCTGCATCGACATTGAATTTCACCACACGACACTAAAATTCCTACAAACGCTAAACCCTAAAAATGAAAAGGCCGCAATTTCCCCTCCTGAATGTGCTGCCCTCACCCAAATACATGCCCTCCCACAAATGTTCGATAGACTCTGATGTGAGTGCGGTGCACACTGGAGAATAAGGAAAGTAGAAATGAACATGGCGATTAGGATTTTAGGAGGAAGGGACCACTAGACTAATCATTAATCTGACGACATGGGAGCCACCGTCTTGCCGCGCTCCTTGCTCCGTCTGTCGACGGTGAGGAGGAAGCGGGCGGAGGCGAAAGTCAAGAAGTGGTCAGTGAACAGAGAGTTGAGCAGTGCCTAAAATTATATTGCATGGCCTCTTATTTGCAGAATAATCTGTGTATTCACTGCCCAGAGACATGTGGAGGGGCTAGCAAAAAAATCTAGAGGCATCAGGCATTACTTGTTGGGAGAAAAATGCCACATTATCACACATATCATATAAGCTTGGAATATATTTTTGCAAAAAAGGAGTTGAATGCATCAAAGAAGATGATTTGACACAATCAAGAATTATGACTCAGAAATAGGCAGCAAAAGATGTGAAGTCTGAGAACTACTGCAAGACTAATCACTCATCAATTAATAATGGATATTGAGATGCTGAAGCTCAATTCGACAGAAGTAGTTAGTGTTGGCACTTTAACACGACTTGGAGTTAGGGGTGCAATTCGGATCGGTTCGGATAGGTTACACCCAAAACTAAGAAACGGTCCATATACGTTTGGTTCCGACTTTACGAAATCGGAACCGACCTATGTACCCAAGGTAGACAACCAGATCTGAACCGAAAAACTCAGTTAGGTTCTAATTCGGTTCTCGGTTCCACTCACGCATCATAATCTTTTCTAAATACACTTATGTAATAATAAACATTCATAATTATTATATTCATTTAAGTAAATACTAAACACACAATATCTTTTATAAAAGAAATAATATGATCAAATAATTATATGTTTAGAAAAGCAAAAAAATCATAAATAATATTCTTTAATTTGCGCAAACATACTCTTAAAAGAGCAAAATAACAAAACCATACAATGTAGTGAACTAATTTTTGAATACAACACTATCAAGCTCATAATGAAATGGATGTAGATTTGTAAGAAAAGTTCAGCTTTTAGGTTTAACTTAGGCTCCGTTTGGGAGGACTTATTTTCACCGGTCAAGCGGTTACAACCGCATGAACCGAATCTTAATTAAGGTCATGCGGTCGTAACTGCTTGACCGGTGAAAATAAGTCCTCCCAAACGGAGTCTTAAATTAGATTATTTCAGAATGCTCATATTGAATGAAATAAGGATTAGACAACTCATATATTTGTGATACTTAATTTCAATAAGCATTTAGGTTTGCCTTGAATTTGTGTAGAATCTGCATCAAACCTTGAGAACGCATTTGGATTTTAGTACACATCTTATCACTCTCAATTTTTTGAAAGTTTGTGCTATGAATTATGGTGGCATATAAGAGGAGCACTTCCCTCTGATAGAATTTACACTTACCATACTAGCATAGACATAAAACCATACAAAGGCATTGTAAATATTTTCATATGAAATCAAAGATAAGAATTTAATTGGATCCCAGTGGATGGAGGACCCGTCAATAAAATTAGAAGTTCTTTATGAATAAATTGAAGACGAATGTCGGAAGTAGGAAAAGAAATAATATTGGGCAATATATTTATCCACAAAGGGGGTTATATAGGACATATAAGAACACTTAAACTTAAAAAACTACAGTATGGAACTAAACCTAAATACTCATAAAAGACTCTACAAATGTGATAATACTCATAACTCCATTGTGCAAGACCGATAGAGAAAATACTACGATATGAGACATATAGCCATGAATTTTTGTGATCAGTGATCATATTTTTTTCTTAAAGACAGCTTATTATTGGAATTTTCAGATGTTATAGAAGTGGGTACTTGAAGAAGAATTTAATTGGAGAATATGAGGTTTTATATAGAGTGGGTTCAGTAACATATAGTAACATATCGGCGGAACATATCGGCTTTCATGTATCTATACTAAGAAGGTATTTATGATATGTCATATGACATTCTGGAGATACAAGATAACTTGAGATATGAACTAGAACAGATACTTATATTAAAAGAAGAGATTGGGAATGTAGGCTCCGCTTGACACGGTGGCGGCGGTCATGAACACGGTGGTTAAATTGTCATTTTTTAACGTCCACCTAAGGAACTTCATCCACTTCTATGTTCAAACAGATGATGTTTGTTAGGCGATCCTTAACGAATGGCGTTTTAACCTATGCGTTTACGACCGCCACCACCGTGCCAAACGGAGCCGTAGTCAGAGTAATGCGGCTCCGACAAGAAGCAGGCTCCATGCAAACTTGTAAAAGAAAATTGGTGTATGAATGAAGTAAATAGTAAATTGGAAAAAGAAGAAATGTTCATGAATGTATAAATAATAATTTAGACTTCGATATTAAGTGTCTTTTGAGTTTTGAGAGCATACGGTGGAGTTCAACCATGAAACACTACAGTAAAGCATATTTCATTATGAAACAGTACAGCGAGTATTATATGATTCAACTTAATATGGGCTGAGTTAAGTTCAAAATAGGCATTACTTTCCATATTTTGACTTTGGGTTTTTTTAAATTGGTATCATAAGATGACTGATGACCTCTTCTAGTATGATGCGTAGTTTACGCACGAATCAAAGGTTAAAATGTGAGTTGCATATTAAAATGGGCTAGGTATAGCCAAAGTGGACAATATCTTACATACCCTGGATCATTACAAATGACATTAGAATAAGACTTTATACAATAGGATGTGTGATTTATGGATGAACCGAGTAAAACTGGTGGGTCTGTGACATCCTTAGTTCAGTGTGGGATGCTCAAAAAGGGCAAGGAGTTTTTTTTGTTAGGGGAGTAAAGCCTAGACAATAAATTGTTCCTAACATACTTTTAAGATGATATATTTCTAAGAGAAATGGTACGTGAATAAATTAAATCCTACATCAAAAATAAAAGAAAAGTTCATTAACTTTTTAAGTAACAACTCAAACCTAAATATGCGAGGCACTTTTGAGAGAACATGTTAAAGAGTTCAACCATGAAACTTCACATAATGGGAGCACTTCCATGATGATTGATCTCTTGTGAAGTTCAACATAGCTTGGTGTAGAAGTGTAAAAGCATACACAATCTCACACATTATGGTCTATATAATTGCATATTAAAAAAAATATTCCCAAATTTCACTTGTCTAAAAAGGTGACTCAATGATGAAAGTATAGTTTTAAAATATACATATTATTATTTTGAACTTTGCAAACTTTGAGATGAAATTTCTATAAGAGAGGGCATTGTGATATCCTAAAATTCAATTGATGATAATCATAGTTTATTATCATAATTTATGTATTCCAAGTTAATTTTTCACAATTCAATAACTTCTTATTTCAACCAGTAATTTCATTGCTATCTCTCTTAAGCAAAATTGACTTTTCAGGCAAGTAAAGAAAAATATAAATTTAGTTTCATAATCATAATATGTAGGGATATGTTACAAAAACGGAAGAGGGTCAGGGACAAGTACATGAGGATACAACGCATACGTCTTCATCGGGACCAAGGCGGCATGGACACGAATCCCAATTCGAGGACGGATGGTTTCCTGTAGTGCATACGAGTATAGCACCCTCATCATTGTTATATTTTATTATTGAACTGTATCTTAGGCCGTTTGTTATTTATAGTTTGCTCTAGCATATATTGTAACTAAGCATTATATAAGCCTAGGCTTGTCTTTCATTTGGGGTATCCAAGAGTAAGAACTAATTGGAAGGAGCCATACTGCCCTAGGGACTAAATTCATCTCGCTTCTCTTCCCCCTTCGTCTCATCCCTTCCCTATCATCCACCTCAACTCTAACATCTAACATTTGGATTGACCTGTCATCCTTCCGGTCGCGGTCTCCGTCGCCCTAAGCTTTCCCAGCGCACCTTCCTTGGCCTTCGATTTTGCCGTTCCTCGCATTCTTCCCCACTACATCACGTGCGGCTCTTTCCCGCGACATCGACGACGACGACCGCTCCTTCTCGCAACATCGTCGTCCAATCGTTCCTGCAACCTCGACGCAAACATAAGCTCGTTCTCGCAACATCGCCCTCGACATCGACACTGAATCCCGCGGAATCACTATCTTGACATCGCCTTGCGTGTTGTCTTTCCCGAGCCATCAACTTCAGCTTCGAGCCTGACTTCGACCACGGTGCTGCCACTGCCAGTGTACTCCACCTGGTTGTTTCCAGCCAACCTTTGCCCGTGTGTATGCCCACTCGGCTCCGCTTCATGGAACTTTTTGACGCCTTGATGCCTCCACCTCCGGTGGATCCGGCGTCCACCCTCCATCGCCTTGATGGTCACGCGACGCCATTGCCTCACTCAAAGCCCTCTTGTTACGAATGGACGCGAAACTTGATGACACCATGGTCGGTCACCCAAGCACGTCCGTAACCTCCACGGAGGCCTCCCCGTCCCTCGGTGCACCCCCTGACTCTTCTCCGGACACGGTTCCACTGTCGGCTATTTTTACCCCGACGCCCCGATCCTTCGAAGCTCTGTCCTTCAATGACAAAGATTTCATGGTTGGATCACCCGAGCAGAGTAATTTTTCGTCATCCAACAAATATTGGAGCCACACAAAATCATCACAACTATGATAGGCATGGAGGGCTCCGCACTCCATTAGGTCTATTGGCTCTGGCAGTTCACACCTACTCTCTCTTGGCCCGCCCTGCAACAAATCTCAGTCATCGATATGTTGTTTGTTACTTGGGTTCAGCGGTGGAGCGTCTTTGCAGGGTTCGTCAAACGGGACTCCTCGACAACTACACCAATAAATTCATTGCGCTCGCGACGCATGTGCCCAGCCTCCCCCTGATCACTACCACATGCATGAGCTCCTCCCGCATATTCATGCCTGCCTGCGCACACATCACCCGCCTTTTATTACCAAGGCCATGGACCTTGCTGGTTGGGTGGAAGTGGGCTTCAACATCCCCTCTGTCGACACCGAACAGCCTCCGAGGAATTTGAGCCCGGTTTGGTTGCTTACCCTCCTCCACCCGTCCTGACGCCACCCCAAGTGATTTTCTTGGCTCCCCTACGTCTCGGCCCACAGCCTAGGGCGTGTCGACCGCCACACGGCCCCCAGATGACTTACCAAGTGTATCACGATCTTCGCACTAACGACCTTTGTTTCGTTGTAAACAACCATACTCTCTGACTCATGAATGTCTCGCATCACCATTGGCGAGGAAGACCCTGAAATCACCTTTGGGGATTTTGAAGCCCTGGAGGGCAATGACTCCCTCACTGCCCCGGGACCCCATGCGTGACTGCATCGTTTCAAACTTTTGTGCTCGACAACTAGCGACCCCTCTGACCGCCTCACTATGACGTTCTTTGGGTCCATGTATGTCACCCCCTGACCATGTTGGTTGATAATGGCGCCAGCCACAACTTCATCTCTCAATGCTTAGTAACACTGTTCAACATTCGCCAATCTCCTGCTCCTCTCGCAGTTCTCTTGGGCGACAACCGCCGCACTTCTAGTAGGGGCCACTTTCGGAACCTGCAAATAATTGTGGGCCCATGTCCTCTCCGCGCAGATTTCTATTTTGTCGAGCTTGGTGACCTTGACATCATGCTCAGCGTTGTGCGGTTTCGTACTCTAGGGGATGTGCATGTCAGCTTGGCTCGCAAGACGATGCAATTTCCTCAAGCGGCGGTCCTTTTCCTCCTTGTCAGAGTCACTCCTCCACCATCCCAGATGTTGGGCATTCAGAACGTTACTTCGACCACGAGGACAAGATGAATTTTTGAGATGGAGGAATTGTTAAGAAAATGTAAGAGGGTCAGGGACGCGGATGCGAGGACACAACGCATATGTTTTCATCGAGACCAATGAGGCGCAGACACAAATCCCAATTAGAGGGCAGACAGTTCCCAGAAGTGTGCATCGACATAGCGCACCCGTCATCGTTACATTTTATTATTGAACTACATCTCAAGCCGTTGGTTATTTAATGTTTGCTCTCACATATATTGTTACTAGGCATTATATAAGTCTAGACTTGTCTTTCATTTGGGATATCCAAGAGTAAGAACTAATTGGAAGGAGCCATGTGGGATAGATTCATCTCACTTCTCTTCCCCCTTCGTCTCATTCATTTCTTCTCCTCCTCTTTAACCTTAGCATCTAACTGGGATCTAATTACTAGGTTTTTTTTTGAAAATTTACTTTTAAAATGATAAAAAATATTCATCATGCTAGCAATGAAGCTGGCATAGTCCACACATGAGATGGGAGCCAACATCACACTGACACACCTTAAGTGGAGCAACACATCATAGTGTCAGCATACAATGGTATGTGACCAACATTTTTTTTATGGGAGCATGTTTGGGTGAGTGGTTGGAGACTGAGTGGTTGGAGACTGAGTGGTTGGAGATGAAGATAAAATAATGTTCTTGAATGAAGCTCCATCCCTAAAATTGGAACCAGACATAAAACAATATTTTGGGGATTCATGGTTCCGGCGGAAGGATATTCAAATGGGTACAAAATATTGTTTGTATCTTTCGAAAAACAAAATGAGAAAAAACAATCAAACAAACAAAGCCTAAGTTATTATTTGCTTTACAAGAATGATGTGTTGCTCCATAAAGGTATAGGATTAGTCAAGCAAGCCTAGAGGATGTCTAGAAATGCTTATATAAACCATTGTGAGAAAATCTAAATAACAAACTTTTCATTCCACTAAAAAGTTAAGTTACATGGATATGACCCCCTATTTATAGGGAGAAGAGAAAGAAGGAAAATACAACAGATGATATGGAACTAAAATACAACAAGAACATAGGCAGATACAAATTTTAAGAACGCAACACTGAGCGGTTAGACAAGCTGACCGCTACACATCAAGAAACCGCCGGTCTCTACTTCTCAGACCGTTGTTGATGATCAGAGAAAAACACAAGCGGATAGCTCCCTCTATCCGTCAATCTTCAGGAACCCAGCTCCCTTGATCATCAAGCCGCAACATAAGCGGATAGCATCCTCTATCTACAGCTTCAACTACTCTATCTGCAGCCTAAGCTGCTCCTCAGACAGCGGCCTCTATCTGCAGCGGCTTGAATCTCAAGTCCACCAAACCCGCAACAGTGGATAGAACAAGCCTCAAAGATCTCCAGGCCAGCAAGACTTACTGACCAGTCCGCCTCGAACTATCAAGAAGGCGTCCTCAAAAATCTTCAGGCCAGCAAGACTTACTAACCAGTCCGCCTGAGGCAGTCCGCTAAACGTCAGTCCGCTAAACGCCAGTCCGCTAGAAGACATTCAGGCCGCCAAAACCAGACCGCCTGGACCAAGCCGCCAGACCGCCAAACTCCTAGACCGCCAGGATCAAACCGTCAGACCGCTAGGCTTCACAAAATCTAACACTCCCCCTCAAGCTGAAGCATATATATCAACCATGCTCAACTTGTCACAGACATCTGAAAGCGAAGCGGACACTGGTTTGGTAAAGGCGTCTACAAGTTCTCTGTCAGAAGTGATGAACGAAGTACATATTTGATTCTTAAATATTTTTTCTTTGACGAAGTGGCAGTCAACTTCAATATGTTTCGTCCTTTCATGAAAGACTGGATTCCTTGATATATGTATAGCAGTTTGGTTGCCACAAAACATAGGTAAAGGATGATCATATACCTCTCTCAAGTCAAGCATAAGAGCACGCAACAATTTCAACTCGCAAGCGATCGATGTCATGCTTAGGTACTCAACTTCAACACTTGATCGTGACACAACAGACTGTTTCTTGTTTTTCTAGCTGACAAGATTTTCTCCCACAAAGGTGCAAAAATCAGAAGTAGACTTTCTATCTTCTTTATTGTCAGCATAGCTAACATCAGAATATGCTTCAACCTTCAAATTGTTATGTTTTCAAAACAATAACCTCTTACCTGAAGACCCTTTCACATACTCCAGAATTTTTAAGGCACAACGAAGATGACATTCTCTAGGAGCTTGCATAAACTGACCTTCCACGAGATGTTTGCGCATAGTAACATCTGAAGAAGGGGTGAATCATCTGTCCAACTCTTGTCATCGCCAACGGTCAAAATACAACGAATATGCCTTTCCCCAAGAAGACCAGCATCTTTCAAAAGATCCAATGCATGCTTTCGTGGTGAGAGCACCACAAAGTTGTGTTTTCGCAAGATTTTTATTCTCAGGAAGTACTTAGGAGAGCTCATATCCTTTGTAGCAAAATGTTGTCGAAGGTGTCTCTTCGCTAAATCAATTCCCTTATTATCATCACCAGTAAGGAAGATATCATCCACATAGACAACAAGAACTACAAGCCCTTTAGTAGTCTTGCGTATAAAAAGAGAGTGATCAGCAGAACTCCGAGTAAAATCAAAAAGAGAGACAACTTTGCTGAACTTGTCGAACCAAGCCCGTGGGCTTTGTTTTAAGCCATAAATTGTCTTTTGTAACTTGCACACCTGAGACTCCCCCTGAGCAACATACTCAAGAAGTTGCTCCATGTAAACCACCTCTTGCATATCACCAAATAAGAAAGCAGTCTTCACATCTAACAGATACATCTCCTAGGGTCTGTTTGGGGCAGCGGCTGCAGATTAGAAAGCTACTTTCTGATCCGCAACCGCTATATTTTGGTGCTTGACAGAGGGGCGGACCAAAAATCTCTTTTCATAAAGCACGGATTTGCTCATTTTTAGGGCGCTACTTGTCTTTCGCATCTGGCTATTTCAAAAGCGCTCTTCTATCTTTCCCGAGCCCATTCTTTCTTCTCCCCGATCCCGCGGGCCGCGGCATTTCCTTCGTTCCCGATCACACGCAACAATCCAGAACGGCGACAACGCCGCCCGCGACAGCAAGCCCTAGCATTGGCCGTCTTCCCGATCCCGCGTCGCTTCCTTCTCCCCGATCCCGCGTCCCTTCTTCTCCTTCTCCTGAAAGGCGACATCAAGCCCTAGCATTGGTCGCGACAGCAAGCCCTAGCATCGACCCTAGCTTCCGTCGGACAGCAGAAATCGAGGAAATCCACCTTGAACGAGTACTCCAGTGGGTTGGATTCCAGCTCTCTCTTCCCCGTCCCTCTTGAATCGGCGGTAATTTTTCCCCTTGTGTCCTTCTCCCACACCTTTGGCTTAAATCATGAAGTTTTGGGTTTGGATTTATATGTTTTTTTTCTGTTTTGTAGGGGTGTGTGTGTGTGTGCATGTATGTGAATTGTTTGTGTGTGTGTATGTGTGTGTGTGTGTTTTGTGGATGTGTGTGTGTGTATATATGGATTTGTGTATATGCATTTTTGTATGAATGTGTGTGTATATGGATTTGTGTTTTTGTGTGTGTGTTTTGTGTATATTTGTGTGTATATGGATGGATGCGTGTATGTTTGTGTGTGTGTGTGTGTTGTTTGTGTTTTGTGGATGTGTGTGTGTGTGTGTATGGATTTGTGTATATGGATATGTGTATGAATGTGTGTGTATATGGATTTGTGTTTGTGTGTGTGTGTTTTTGTGTATGTTTGTGTGTGTATATGGATGGATGTGTGTATGTTTGTGTGTTTGTGTGTTTTGTGGATGTGTGTGTGTGTGTTTGTGTGTGTTTGCGTGTGTTTTTTATTGTCTATGTCTGTGTGTTTTTGATTTTGTATGTGTGTTTGTTTGTGTTTTTTTTGTTTGTGTATGTGTTTGTTTGTGCGTGGTTTTTTGATTGTGTATTTGTGTGTGTGTGTTTTTATTTTGTATGTGTGTTTTTATTTTGCATGTGTGTGTTTGTGTTTTTTGTGGATGTGTGTGTGTTTTTTGTGGATGTGTGTGGGTGGTGTGTGTTATTTTAATATTTGTTACTTTAATTAGTAATTGTTAGG
Organism: Platanthera zijinensis; assembly: GCA_039513925.1. Taxonomy (NCBI): domain Eukaryota; kingdom Viridiplantae; phylum Streptophyta; class Magnoliopsida; order Asparagales; family Orchidaceae; genus Platanthera; species Platanthera zijinensis. The sequence continues at coordinate 25,966,364 of CM077081.1, forward strand.
ATAGAATTTTGATTAGTAATTGTAATTTTAATTAGGGTTTAGGGTATAGCATAATGGTAAAATAAAAGGAAGGAGGAATCGTAGCGAGTTGGGAGTCAAGTGAAGTGATGTTATTTTGTGATCTTTGCATAAAAGAGATTGGTTTGGAGAACCGGCCCACCACCCACTTTAGCAAAGAAGGGTGAAAAAATTTGATTGCGGGGTTTAAAGAATGAACCGGGAAAAGCTACGATTGATTGCAAATGAAAAATAAATGGGATCATTTGAAGAAGGATTAGAAGTTATGGAAGGAGCTGAAACATGGCGAGACTGGTTTAGGTTGGGATCCAGAGAAGAGAACTATTATTGCATCAGAAGAATGGTGGGTAAAGAAGATTAAGGTCAGAACAAATTCATTTTTGATTTCATAAAATTAGTTTTTATTTTGACAGATTTTAATATTGATATATTGATTACAACAGGTTGTTCCAGCGGCGAAAAAATTTCGATACGGAGGTATTGCACCTGAGTTGGAGGAGAAACTGAACACTATGTTCAGTCAGGTTGTCGCAACTGGAGAAGACTCATGGGCTCCTTCAATTGGGAGTTTGTCACCGGATGTGGGGAGGATCTAGTTGGAAGATGATGATGTAGCAGATAACATGGAAAACAATCAAGGTGGTCCTGAAGATATTGGAGGTGCTTCAACACCTCCTGGGAATGCGTCTTCCTCGGCAAGTAAAAGAAGAAAGATCGGGAAGAACAAAGGAATGACATTTTCTTTGATGTCAGATTTACATCAATCCACTCTAGCTGTGAAGCCTCCACCAGTTGTCACAGTCAAAGAGGTGGTGGAGTTGATTTCCAGTAGCCTAGAACTACGGGCAAACCTGGATCTATATTACTTTGCTCTCCACCTTTTTTTCTATTTTCTAGAACTATGTAAAAGACTCCTATTATCAGTTATTTTTATATATTTATATATTTTAGTTTTTTAAAAAACAGCTTCCAAAAGTTGTTTCTCCAAACAGCTAAAAATAGAAAATCGCTCTTCAAAGCGCACTTCTGCATAGAACACCCAAACATTTTGCAGCTTTTCAAAACTGCTCCCCAGAGATCTATTTTAAAAAACCTCTATCCGGACAGCAGCTTTTCAATCCGCCAGAGCTGTCCCAAACAAACCCCTAACCTTTGTCAACCGCCACAGAGAAAAGAATATGGATAGTGCTGATGCGAGCAACTGGGGATAAGGTATCAAAGAAATCCATATCATACGTATGAGTAAAGCCTTTAGCAACAAGCCTAGCCTTATAGCGATCAATAGTGCCCCTTTCGGTTAAGCTCTTCATTTCTTCATCCATCACTGATTTCCAATGCGAAATAATAAGAGCCACCTAATAGTTAACCGGAATAATATTTGCGGAGAGAGCAAGAGCAAAGCTCCTTCCAGTTTGGGGAAAGACGAGCATATGAGACAACATCATGAATTGAATGTTTAGTGCACACTCTAACCCCCTTCCGTAGAGTAATTGGAAGGTCAAGATCTGACTTGTCTTCTGTAGTAGATCTATCCGTCTGATAGATTACTGGCCCGGGAACTGTCAGCAACGGCTCCAAAGACAGGGAAGAATCAGAAGACAGGGACGTAGATAGAGGAAGTGGTACGGGGAGAGGAGACAGTGGCAAAGAAGGTGGAATAGGTTCGGGTGAAGGTGCGGAAATAATAAATAGAGAAGGGGAAACATCAAGTGGTGAGAGAGTAGAAGCTCGAGAAAAATAAGGCATATCTTCAAAGAACGTAACATCAGCAAAAACATACTGTTTCCTGAGAAGGGGATCAAAGCACCGATACTTCTTTTGGGTCGGACAATAGTCTAGAAAGATGCACTTTACCGAGCGAGGAGAAAATTTGTCACGACCAGGAGAAGGAGTGTGCACAAACGCTGTGCAGTCAAAAATACGGAGAGGTAAAGGAAAATGTTGAGCTCCTGAATGTAAGATGGAGAATGAGGTTTGTCCCTAAAGAACAGATGAAGGAATTACGTTGATGAGATAGCAAGAAAGAAACACAGCATGTCCTCAATACGACCGGGGAACAAGCATCTGTTGGAGAAGGTTGCGAGTAACATCCAGAAGATGACAATTTTTGCGCTCAGCAACCCCATTTTGCTGAGGGGTGAAGGGACAACTAGTTTGATGAACTATGTCTCGATGCATGCAAAAATCAGAAAATTATTGACAAAGATATTCTCGAGTATTATCAGTTCGAAGAACTTTAAGAGAAATATCAAATTGAGTTTGTATCTCATTATAAAACGCAGTGAACACAGAATAAAGTTCAGAACGTTTTTTCAAGAGATATAACGAAGTACATCGGGAGAAATCATAAACAAATGTAACAACATATAAACTCCCCCTACCAACAAACCTAACAGGAGCAGGATCCCAAATATTTGAATGAACAAGTTCAAACGGACGAGAAGAATTACGACCTTGTGGTGGAGACCAGCCCAGATCAGGTCGTCGCAAAAGTCCCGACGTCGCACTTGTCCGGACCACTATTGGCCCTAAATGTTGCATTGGGTTAATTTATGTAATTGTGTTTTGGGTATTTTTGTAATATATATATATATATATATGTAAATTTATAAACATATATATATATATGGCTGTTAAAAAAAAACTAAATATATATATTAATATATATATATATACACACAGATTAATATATATATATACTTATATATATAAGTTTAGTTAAAAGCCCGGTTCAGTGGGCAGCGGAGTAGGACATTGTCTTCTTCCCAAGTAAGCCCCCACGGGAATTCTCCCGGTTCAGCCATGGCGCTGCTGCTAGGGTTAGCACTTCGCGTGTCTTCAGCCATGATCCAGCCACACGTGAACACCAGCCGCTAGCACGAACCACCTCCCCGAGTCGGGTGCTGCCTCCTCCGCACGCAACTGCCGCAAGTTTCAGCGTCCCTCCATCTGGCCACGATCCCGGCGCAACCGCTTCAACGACCCGCCGTTTCTGCTCCGCCAAGCCCTTGCCAGGGCCGCCTCTTCCACGACGTGTGCGATTGGGTTCAGATTCCGTTTAGTTTCATTTGTATGTGCATTTGTTTTTAACCCTATAAGTAGGGATCCCAGTATCTTGTATTATTGGTGAATGTTGAATATTTGAATTTGCTGTGTGTGATTCCCGTCAATGAAGACGATGAACAGTGCGATGTCCCTGTGAGGTTGCTGTGTGCTTCCTGTTAGAGATTAGGCGCGATTGAAGCTCTGTGTGAGCATTGTTAGTTGTTAGGCATGTGTTGAATCTTGTAGAAGAAGGTGAACAGTCCTTTTAGAAGTTGTATTATTATGTTTCCTGTTGCTAGTTGTAGGATTGACGAGTAGTTTCGTTTGAGTTGTTGCTGCCTTCGACTCCAGAATATAGAACTTGTATTTTTTTTGCTGAATGTTGAAGACTCCATCTGCTCATTCCTGTTGATGATGATGAACAGTAACATCCAAGTTACTATTGCTTAATATTGATTCCTGTTACTATTATGTTGGGAATGTTGTTAACTCTTGCCGATAAACAATGGGATATTGTTGCTGGGTTAGGCTTGTAACAGTAAGGACTTAGGAAAATGATTTGCTTTCTTGTGTGTGAGATTTCGTGGAGCCACCGCGAGTGTTTGAGAATTCGTGGAACCACCTCTCGTGCGAAGAACGAGTGAATTTTAGGTTTGTTAGGTTTGCGGCTTTCTTACATTGTTGAGTGATTCCGTGGAACCACCTTGTGTGAGAGAGTGATTTAATTCCTTGGTGCCCGTGTGCGATAGCGGCCGGCCTTGGAGCGAAGAACGAAGGTGACGAGGAGTTCCTCGCGTGATCGTCATCGACTTCGGAATACGGAAGACGCTTCTTCCGTGGGTAATTGTTTCTTTCTCCTTCATTTGTGTGTGTCTAGGTCTTCTCATTAGGATAATTAGACTCATTGTTGAGTTTTCGCCCGAATTTTGTCAGCAAACGCTACGTCGAAAACTCTAAACGGAAACGTATTTGGAGTTCACGATTTCCGTTTTGCTACGACAAGGGGAACGGATCGAAAGTTGCCAACTTCCGTCCCCGGATCTAAAATTGAACCATTTATTTAAGAAAATCATTTTAAAACAAAATAGCGATTTTATGCTTTACAAAAAAATAGTTGCCTCATTTCTTAAAGTTCGTGCAAATTACATTCAAAACTCTACAAAATTAGGCTAATCATCGCATGCATTTAGGGTTTACTAGAAAAAGCCGACAGGCGCGTAAACCCTACGCGTCCTCCTGCATCACCTTGTCTCGCTAGATAGGAAGAACGATGGTGTTTGTCAAGTTGACAGGCTTCACAGTTCAAAGAGGAGTCCTCCTAAGGTAAATCCGACAGGAGTTGGTAGATGAGACGAAGAGGAGGATGCCCAAGGCGAAGATGTCATTGCAGAAGAGAAGTGGAGAAAACGGTGACATTGTCGAAGAAAAAAAGCTCATTGCTTTCAATCTCAGTAACAATCTTCTCCTTGAAGTGAGGATCCTGAAAAAAACAAGTCGTAGATGTAAAGATAACCGTGCAGTTTAGTTGTTTGCCGAGAGCGGGGATAGAGAGTAAATTGCACAAAAAAGATGGGACGTAAAGCATGTCCTCAAGCCGCAAAGTTAGAGTGACACAGATTGTACCAGTCCCGCATACTGGAGACGGATTACCATCCACAACAAAAACCGGAGGAGTCCAATTATGTTTGTCCAAGCAAGAGAACAAACGAGGATCACCTGTCATGTGATTAGTAGCTCCTGAATCAATTAGCTACTTACCCTGAGTGACCACATTAGCATTGTCAAAAGAAGAGGCAAGGGATGTGGACTTCCTTGTAGAGTCACCCGCAGACGGGCGAAGATGAGGAAATTTAGCCCATTAACGATCAACAAGACATCCCGTCTTGCCACAATGAGAGCAGACATGACGAGACACAGCACGCCCACCAGAATGACATCCACGACCACTAGAATTACCAGAACGAACCAGATGAGCAAATGTGTCAGGGGGTGGGGTAGTAAGCAGAGGGCGCTGAAGATGAGTGGTAACAGGCAGCAGTAGCATCAAGGGTGGGAGAATCAGCTTCGCCAAAAATTTGTTGTATTATCATGTCATAAAATTCTGGAACGCGAAGAAGATAACACACAACTAGAAGTTTCTGGAAGTGTTTGTGCTGCTCAGCCAGATCAGTGGAGAACGGACGATGTTGTAGAAGTTCAGCGTCAAGAGCTTGCATCTCCTGATAAGCAGCAGCATGAGTCAAAATAGGGTAGGCAAATAGATCTGAATATAACGTGTATATGCGCGAGGTCTGAGCGCCTTTAAAATATAAAGCAGCAAGATAAGTCCAAGCAACTTTAACCGTCTCATCATGTCGAATGATAGGTAGGCACTCATCAGAGTGACTATTAGCAAGTCATGTCCTGACCAAAGCATCATTGACATCCCAATCATCAAAGGCAGCAAATCCTTGAGCTGGAGGGTCATCAGTGAGATGATGGTGTTTGCGTTGAGATCGCAGCAAGAACACAAACGAGACACTCTAGTCTGGATAATTCGGGTCAGTCAGCTTGGAAGCTGTTCCAAAATTGCTAGATGGAAGAAAAACAGTAGGTGAGGTTTGAGAAGGCGCGGATAAAGTGGAAGAATACTTGGTATCCACCATGAAGAAGGCGGTTAAAAAAAAGGATCCGCACGGATAGAAGAGCTCAACGGGCGGTTAAAAAACGGAGACCGCAGAAACCACAGAAAACGCAGAAGAGAGAAGCGGACAATTAGAAAAAAACTGGAGTCCGTAAGGATTACAGAAGAGCAACGCGGGCGGTTGGAAAACCGAAGTCCGCAAGAAGCACAGAGGAGCAAGGCGGGCGGTTAGAAAACCGGAGTCTGCAAGGGATCGAGTGAGATTTGATACCATGAGAGAAAATCTAAATAACAAGTTTTTCATTCCACCAAAAAGTTAAGTTACACGGATATGACCCCCTATTTATCGGGAGAAGAGAAAAGGAAAATACAACATAAGATGTGAGACTAAAATACAACAAGAAGATAGACAGATACAAATTTTCAGACCGCAACACTGAGCGGTTAGACAAGCTGACCGCTCCACATCAAGAAACCGACGATCTCTACTTCTCAAACCACTGTTGATGATCAGAGAAAAACACAAGCGGATAGCTCCCTATATCCTCCAATCTTCAGGAACCCAGCTCCCTTGATCATCAGGTTGCAACATAAGCGGATAGCAGTCTTTATCCGCAGCTTCAACTCCTCTATCCATAGCCTCAACTGTTCCAAAGACCGCGGCCTCTATCTGCATCGGCTTGAATCTCAAGTTCACCAAACCTGCAACAGCGGATAGAAAAAGCCTCAAAGATCTCCAGGCCGGCAAGACTTACTGACCAGTCCGCCTCGAACTATCAAGGAGGTGTCCTCAAAGATCTTCAAGCAGGCAAGATTTACTAATCAGTCCGCCAGAGGCAGTCCGCTAAACGTCAGTCCGCTAGAAGACATTCAGGCCGCCAAGACCAAACGCCAGTCCACCAAACGCCAGACTACTAAATACCAGACCGCCTGGACCAAGCCGCCAGACCGCCAAACAGCTAGACCGTCAGGATCAAACCATCAGACCGCTAGGCTTCACAAAATCTAACAACCACCATATCAGACCAGTTGCCTAGTGGTTCGATTAAGAGATGTAGTTTTTAAAAATTAAAATAATAAATTAATCAGAGCTATTATTCATGACAATTCTATATGTATTCTATTCATAGATCCATACATACCTGATACTTTCATATTAATTTTTATGTTATTACATGCCGGTTCTTCAATAAAATTAAGCTGGAGGTGGGTTACCGGGTATAGTGTAGTGAGTCCGGTTCCTTGTTGTTATGAAGCCAAACACCAGGGATAAACACCCTTGAGAAACTATCCCTTCGGGACTGAACAGTTCCTGAGTTTTAAGGACCCCACGGGGCACCGCAACTAAGCTACAACTCTGATATCGTTCGTTCGCAACCCCATTCCTCAACAAGCCACACAGTACTATTTTATCCGAAAAAAAGTTGAGATCCAACATATAAAATGGGACCCTTTACTCTCTTCTCAATTGTCTTGTAATTTGTGTGTTAAGGTTGGGAAATCAATGGGTATGAGATGCATGAAAACCATGAATCATCTCAAAGATGCTCTAGGCGTATGGCTAAACTAAGAATGCTCTAAAAAGAAATAGCATACTGACTACCATTGATCATATTTTCAAATTTAAACTGCTCTGATAACAATTTCTCTTGTTCATGTTTGAGTATAGTTGGGCGGAGTTTAGGCTTCGGAATTGGTGCCAAATTTCAAACCAAATGAACCTTGAATTCTAATTTCAGTCTCAATCCAATCAATGTCTTTTTTTCATTTCAAAGCAAATGAACCTTGAATTCTAATGGTAGGGTCACTATATACATTATCAATATAGGGCCAGAATGCTACGTAAAATGCCATCCAATCAATGTCTCTTTTTCATGTCTTGAGCAGCTAGGACTGATGCATCCATCGATTCCTTAAGAGTTGGTTTAGTTGGGCGGAATTTAAGCTTCAAAATAGAAATTGGTGCCCAATTTCAATGAAAATGACCTCTTATTTTAATTTCAGGTTAAAATTCAGTCCAAACGAACAGATCTTAATGGGTTTTCCAATAAACAAACATAAACAAAAATAGATTAACTATATTTACATTATCAATATGTGGCCAGAATGCTATGCAAAAACTCCTCTAAACCTTAAAAGAAACATCAAACAATCTATGTAGATTTGGCATTACATCATAGTCTGTATTATCCAAATAGCATCCGGTCAAATATCAGACCTCAAAACATCAAATGTTAATGCCTAGTATGCACCTTAAGAAATTCTACATCTACACTCCACAGCTCAAGGAATTTTCCTATAAAAGATCATCAACTAAAGCGATGAGTTATAAAACTCAACGAGTCAAAACAATGTAAGTTAAATTACATACTAAAGGATATAAGTAATTAATATGTACGCCAATCATTTAATATTCATGCACTAAAAGGATATAAGTTTCCATAACGAGTATAGTATTAGAAAAAGTAACATCATGACAAATATTTAAGCATTTTATAACACAAGTAAACTCTCTGCCTTCGTTATATTCTACATATCATTCATCTGCAATCAACATTTCATGCATCAGCATATTAAACATTGAAATATTTAGGGAACTGCATTCATAAGATAGTAGATAGAAAGGAAAGTATAACTTAATTTAAATCAATAATACCTCATCTCATCAGCAGGCGAGAGTATACAATTTTGAAATGGAAAATAATTTAGAAGGAATGGGTACTGATCCAACGCAAAAGAAACTGTTGGCTTAACACAGGAATTCCCTATCACTGTTGACTGTTGGCTTACATCAAGGTTCAGCTTTAAGTCCTTATCGCTTTACCCTTATCTTAGATGAGCTCACCAAACATATCCAGCAAACAATACCTTGGTGTTTATTGTTTGCAGATGATATCGTTTTGGTCGATGAGACGCGCGAGGGTGTAAACGCAAAACTTAAATCTTGGCGAGACACTTTAGAAAAGAAGAGTTTTAGGTTGAGCAGGACAAAGACGAAGTATATGGAGCTTAAATTTAGCAGTGCAGAAGGACGGATGACTTCGTTATTAAGCTAGGCGATCAAGATATTTCCCGTAGTGAGTGTTTTAAATATCTTGGATTGATAGTTCAAAACGATGGAGGTATTGATAAAGATGTGACACATTGAATCCAAGCGGGTTGGTTAAAGTAGAGAGGCGCATCAGGAATCTTATGTGATCGTAAAGTATCATTAAAAATTAAAGAAAAGTTTTATCGTGTTGCAATTAGACCAGTGATGCTCTATGATTCTCAGTGTTGGGCAGTGAATTGTGTGCATGAGCAAAAAATGTGAGTTGCGGAGATGAGAATGCTCAGGTGGATGTGTGGAGAGTCTGGAGACACAAGACTGGATAAAATTAGGAATAAATGTATCAGGGATAAGACAGGAATAGCACAAATTGCAGAGAAGATGCGAGAAGCTTGACTAAGATGGTTTGGACACGTACAAAGGAGACCATTAGAGGCACCTGTTAGGCGTTGTGAGAGTCTAGTCACTAGGCATGTTAAACGAGGGAGGGGTAGACCGATAAATACTTGGAATAAAACTATAAGGAAAGACATGATGTACTAGGCATTAGTGAGATTATGACTAAAGATAGGGCACAATAGCGGCAAAAGATCTATATAGCCGACCCCACTATAGTGGGATAAAGGCTTGAGTGAGATACCATAAACTAGAAACATTTTTACCCACATGAAATGTAATGGATCTTAAATTTTGCTCTTAGTTTGAATTTGAACTTGAGCATTTCTTCAACTTTACTTGGACTTCATATGTTACTTATATTCATCACATGCATACCAAAAACATTAATTTCACCATTCTACAATATAAGCATTAAATACTTAAATATTTTTCTAGAACTTTACTCAAAACATAATTACTTAGAATTTATATGTTATATTCATCACATGCATACCAAAAACATTGATTTCACCATTCTACAATTTACACATTTAAACCTTAAAAATTTTTCATGAACTTTTCTCGAGACATACTCAAGAAAATCCCAACTCTTTAACTCCTACACCCTTATATATCTCACCTTTCTCGTTTTTTTGCATGGCCCAAATGGACTAAAAATGGGATGAAATGATTATATGTTTTGCAGGTGGCTTCCTTTCTAGTTTGATGTTCCCACTGTACTAGCCCTTCCTTGCCCCCATTGAATCACTATTAGAGTATTAGCTGATTGTATCGATCAACTATTAGCTGATTGTATCGATCAACTATTAGCTGATTGTATCGATCAACTATTAGCTGATTGTATCGATCAACTAATAGCTGATTGTATCGATCAACTAATAGCTGATTGTATCGATCAACTAATAGCTGATTGTATCGATCAACTAATAGCTGATTGTATCGATCAACTATTAGCTGATTGTATCGATCAACTATTAGCTGATTGTATCGATCAACTATTAATTGACCGGATCAATCAACAAGTAGTTGATCGGATCGCTCAACTATTAGTTGACCGGATCGCTCAACTATTAATTGACCGGATCAATCAACTATTAGTTGACCGGGTCAGCTCGATATCAAGGGTCGCTTCTTGACTATGATGCACAGATACTTAAAAATGGGCAACGTATCGACTCGAACGCGTACCGGATACGCGAATCCCGCTATTTCAATCCCAATCCCGCAAAATAATATTTAGGTTTTCAATCCGCTGCTCCCCTCTCCCGATCACGCCCGCTCTGCTCTCCCGATCGACGCCGCGAGCAGGGTCAGCTCGATATCAAGGGTCGCTTCTTGACTATGATGCACGGATACTTAAAAATGGGCAACGTATCGACTCGAACGCGTACCGGATACGTGAATCCCGCTATTTCAATCCCAATCCCGCAAAATAATATTTAGGTTTTCAATCCGCTGCTCCCCTCTCCCGATCACGCCCGCTCTGCTCTCCCGATCGACGCCGCGCTGCTCGTCGATCCGCTCTTCTTCTTCTTCTTCTTCTTAACCCTCTTAACCCTCTTCTTCTTCTTCTTCTGTAGCATGTTCAATCACCGGCTTCTTCTTAACCCTTCACTGTTGCCCTTCACTGTTGTAGCATGTTCAATCACCGGCATCTTCTTCTTAACCCTGTTGCCCTTCACTGTTGTAGCATGTTCAATCACCGGCATCTTCTTCTGCTTCTGCTTCTTCTTCATACAATTTCTGAAATTTCTGATTTTTTACATACATCTCTCTTACAGTAGTTTCAATTTGAATATATGTAGAGTAGTTTCAATTTGAATATATGTAGAGTAGTTTCAAATTTCTGATTTTTTTACATACATCTCTCTTAATAAGTATGTAGAGTAGTTTCAATTTGAATATATGTAGAGTAGTTTCATATAATTGTTCAGAAATTTCTGATTTTTTTTACATACATCTCTCTTAGTAAGTATGTAGAGTAGTTTCAATATTTGTACCGGAATATATGTACGGCATTTCATTAGTTTAGGGCATTTCATTAGTTTCAATATTTGTACCGGAATATATGTAGGGCATTTCATTATCTCTCTTAGTATGATCTCTGTTAACTGTATGTAGAGTAGTTTCAATATTTGTACCGGAATATATGTATGGATTTTTATTATCTCTCTTTGTATGATCTCTGTTAACTGTATGTAGAGCATTTTGTAAGTATAAACAATTTGTACCAGTATAAGATTTTTCTTAAGTAATATTTTTAGTTGTTAGCTTTTTCTTATGTAGTATAAGCTAATTAACGTTGCTCTAGTAGCTTTTTTCTGTATGTATGTTGTTAAATTCTAATTGTTATGATTTCATTATTGTTTAAATTAGGTTTCGTTATTGTATAACATGGATTCAAGTAGCAGCGTTACTGAAAATGATGAAAAGCCTTTTTGGAAATATGTGACAAGAGGGAACAAGTTAACAGAAGGAGGTGGAAGTATAAGTTGGACATGTAATTTTTGTGGTAAGCCTTACAAAAGCTCATACACTCGTGTGAAGGGTCATTTATTGAGGATCAAGAGTAGTGGAATTGGAGCATGTAACAAAGTTCCGGCTTCCACATACAAAAATATGTTGAAGGAAGATAAAGATGCTCAAGAGCTTATTGAGCGAAGACTTCCAAAATTTTTACCGGTAGCTCCAAGTACTTCAAGTGGAGTTGGAAGTGTTGGGAGTGTTGGTGATAAGCGGAGAAGAAATGATGGTTCAAGCGGTGGAGAAAAGAATCCAATTTCTAGTGCATTTAATAATGAGGATAGAGCTCATTTAGATTCTTTAATTGCTAGGACATTTTTTTCGGCGGGGTTGCCTGTCAATCTTGCAAGAAATCCTTATTGGAGGGAATCTTATTCTTTTGCCGCTAGTCATAACCTTGCGGGATATATACCACCCGGATATAATTCTTTAAGAACCACATTATTGTTGAAGGAAAAGATCGAAATTGAAAAAAGATTAGCTCCCATTCGAGGGATGTGGGTAGAGAAAGGAGTTAGTATTGTAAGCGACGGATGGAGCGATCCACAAAGAAGACCACTTATTAATTTTATGGCAATAACCGATTCAAAAGCAATGTTCTTGAAGGCGGTTAATTGTGAAGGTCAAACAAAAGACAAGTATTTTATTGCCTCTTTGATCAAAGAGGTCATTTTAGAAATTGGATATGAAAAGGTTGTTCAGATTATAACAGATAATGCGGCGAATTGCAAGGGGGCGGGACAATTAATTGAGAGTGAGTTTCCATCAATCTTTTGGACTCCTTGTGTGGTGCACACTCTCAATCTAGCTTTGAAGAATATATGTGCCGCTAAGAATTCAGAGAATAATGCGGTTACGTATGATGAATGTTCGTGGATTACTCGTATTGGTGATGATGCTATGTTTATTAAAAACTATATAATGAATCATTCCATGAGATTGGCAATGTTTAATGAGTTTGTTAGTTTGAAATTATTATCAATTGCTGAAACTCGTTTTGCTTCAATGATCATCATGTTAAAACAATTCAAGCTTACAAAAAATGGACTCCAAAGAATGGTTATTAGTGATCATTGGCTTCTATATCGTGATGATGATATGGAAAAGGCAAGACATGTGAAAGAGAAGGTTTTAGATGATGATTGGTGGGCTTCCATTGAGTATATTCTTTCATTCACTGCTCCGATCTATGACATGATACGCTTTTGCGATACAGATAAGCCTTGTCTTCATCTAATATATGATATGTGGGATACAATGATTGAAAGGGTGAGGAAAGCTATCTACTCTCATGAGAGGAAAAGAGAAGAAGATGTGTCTATCTTTTTTGAGGTAGTACATGCTATCCTTGTGGATCGTTGGAACAAAAATAACACTCCGCTTCATTGCTTTGCACATTCATTGAATCCAAGGTATTTATCTTTTTAATTATAAATTTATATTTTGACTTAATGTCTTTTGTTTGATTAATTTTTAACTCAATTTTTTTATTTCACTAGATATTATAGTGAACAATGGTTAGCGGAGGATCCAAATAGAGTTGCTCCTCATAAAGATCCGGAATTTAGCAAGGAAAGACTTAAATGCTTGAAAAAGTATTTTCCAAGCTTAATGGAGCGCAATGTGGTCGCCAAAGAGTATGCGGAATTCATTGATAAATCGGGAGATTTTAATGATTATGATTCAATTCAAAATCGTTATCTCTTAGATCCAAAGACTTGGTGGCTAAATCATGGATCGCCGGCCCCTTCACTTCAAAGCATTGCATTAAAATTATTAGTACAACCATCATCTTCTTCATGCGCCGAGAGAAATTGGAGCACTTACTCTTTTATTCATTCAATGAAAAGGAATAGAATGACACCACAACGTGCAGAAGATTTAATAAATATTCATAGCAATCTTCGACTTCTTTCTAGAAGAGATCAAAAATATAATGAAGGAGAGTCTACATTGTGGGATATTGCGGGCGATGGCTTTGAGTCATTCGAAGATGTAGGTACACTGGAGATAGCTAATTTATCGCTTGATGAACCAAGGTTGGAGCTCTCGATTATTGAAGAAGATGATGAAGTTGATACTTGATACTGTTGGAGAGAATGTTTAATTTCTAAACTTGATATTTTGCATGTGAATGTAACAAAACAATGATCAATTGATATAATGATATATTGATGTGGACATGTGATAGAATGTTTAATTTATCGCTTATATGTACAAATAGTTTATTAGTTGTCTTTTTTTATATTAATTAGTACTTATATTAAAATAATTAAAAATAATTAAAAACGTTTCCCGTATCCTTATTTTTTTAAAAATCACGTTTCCCGTATCCGTTTCGTATCGTATCCCGTATCTCGTTTCCGTCCCCGTGCATCATAGCTTCTTGAAGACCTTGGGGCGTTGCTTCTCACACCGTACCCACACCCAAGAACGTTGGATGTCAATGCCTGGGAGTGCAGCAGTGTCGATGCAGCCGACAACATGGAATTTACTATTTCTGCGTATGTGGGGATATGTCGTTCGTGGAAATCTTATATATACGTGCGTGAATTTGCATGATTACCACTTGCGTGGCTGCCCAGTCTTTGAGGAGCTTGTGTCGCATCTCTGGAATATCTCCTTGGTGGGTGCTATCATTTATGCCTGTGTGCCTAAGATACCAAATTGTTGTGAACCTGTAGAAAGATCGAGACACCAGTCCTGAGAGGCATGGATCAAAGCTATAGGAGGAATATTTCTTCCCCATATTCCCTTTATGCCTTTATGCCCATCAATGATGAAAAGTGGAAGGGATTACCCATAGGAAGAGGGTAGTGCATGTCGTGGGTGTCTCACCCATGGGTTTCCGTAGAAAAATATGAAAGAGGGGGGAGACAAGAGAGACAATAAAAGATATTAGGTCAAGCTTGCTCACTCATTCATGCTTCCACTTATTTATAGTGTGCTGTGCACCTACATAAAAATCCTCCTAAATTCCAGTCAGGTGCACTAAACTAAAATTAACCAAATGATGAAAATAAAACTGTAAATTAGAGAAATTAAAATTTTGAAAGTGTGAAAAATTCAAAAGATGGGAATCCTCATATCGCTAGCTCGTTGACATGATGCGACACCTTTTGATGAAGGGTGAATCTATAAGTGACAAGTACATGATGCTCTGTCAGTAGATGAATGCATTAAGCGCGGGATATTGCAATTGGAACTGAATAGTGACAAAAATGAAGCTGTGAATGAATACAATCCGATGAATAGGGTGCTCACAACATTAAACAAAGCCCTAATGTGACTTGCATGATTAAAATGATTTAACCATGCACAATAAATTCCCGAAGAGCAATTGATTATATACTAGTGAAATTAAAAGTTGTGCAAATGCTCGCAACTGATTCTAATTAGGCTAATCAAATAATAATTATAATCGAATTAAAGTGCTTGAAATTAGAGTGTGATCAACAAATAACACACTAAGGAAATTTAATGAGTCAAAATAAGTAATCTTGAAAATTCAGTAAGCAACAAGGATGCCAATCAGTAGTTCCGTACAATGTAAACAAATTTGATGCTACAATTAAAAGAATGTTGGTGGATATGGCTGAAGATGGCAAAATAAGGGTGATTTGAATGTTGTAAGATGGGGTAATGTAAGAGAAATTAATGTCGGTGGGAATTGGGATATTGTGATTGTGGTAGGAGGGCTGGTGGAGCTGGCCAGAGGGGTAGAGGGCTTGAAGAGGGTAACTGACGGTTGTAGAGGTGGTTGAGGAGTGCCCGCGGCTGCAAAGGGTTTGCGAGGACTAATCCTCGGCTGGAAATGAGAAGGAGGAGGTCGGCCTAGGTGGGGGAGCACTGGATGAAGGGTTTTGGATGGGGACAGGGTTAGGTAAAGTTGGCGAGGTCGACAGGTTGTGAGGAAGGAGATACAGAGAATGAGTAGGGGTTGGCTAGGCGGGGTCGTGGAGGTGGTGGTGTGTGGGCCAGAGGTAGTTAGGGTGGCAGCGAGGTCCGCGAATGCATAGGAGAAGGCAACGCATGTAGCCCTGGAATCAACGTCACGAAGGAGTCAGGCATCAACACACAACGGGAGATCGTGTAGCTTTTTGCGCAGAAAACCACGGATACCCTACAAAATACCTAATAAAAGTATATATAGAAGAGAAAGTTAGGTTAAATGACGGCTCGAATCATGCGATAATAACTTAACTCAACTCTCAAAATAAACATCCGAAAATTGAAAGAAAAATACATAATAATTAGAAATATAGAGTCAGTCGCAACCAAGGGCTCAGACCTTTTAGTTAATCTTGCGACTAAAAATTCTTACATAATACCTAATATAGTATATTTTGAATTCCAATTATTTTAGCTAATCTTGCAACTGGCAATAGAATTGAAATTAATCCACTTAATTTCAATTCAACCTAATTACCTCCAACTAACCAGACTGTAAATGATTTATGAAACTTTTAAAACAAGTACTGATAGATACTTATTAGTGTGCCTTGCAAAGTAGCACTTTTCACAAAAAGTAGAGAAGACTTGGTAAAATAAACAACATTTACATCCACACTCTAAAAATTCATGACATTGATACAAATATGATTGAGATAAGCCCGTACTACTAGCTACAGTTCAAATAGTCAAAAAGAAATCAGAGATTGTATTGTCACGAGAACTTTACAACAAATGAAATAGTAGAAATAGACTTCGATGAGAAAAAATTATATAATTACTATGCTATGTGAACTCCAGGGGTACTTGATAGGCAATTCAAAATTCATACATTTTTGCATAATTTGCAACAAATTAACTATAGATTCCTACTGGAAGATTTTGGGTTCTATTTCAAATTGAAAGAGAAACCATAAAATGGAATTTCAATCGTTAAATTTTCATAAGCACCTACTTACAAGTACCAACACATCATACTCAAAGACCTCTGGGATATTCCACCTAAAATGATTTACAATTGTTCTTCAAAATATCAGTAAAGAAAGAGCCCAAAATTCATTACCTGATGCAAGGATTTGTAGGAATACAGTCATACCCTGAAACCATAATCAATTCATAACTCCATGGGTCGTCAAATCTAGCTCGGGTTCGCTAAAAACATATTTTTTTCATTGAAATCATGTGCTACTAGGAACATCACTACCACCAGCAGGTTTGCGATTTAAGTACCTGATAACAGCATCTTCAACCCTATTCATCAAAAGGGAGAACAGATGGTTAGCATATTAAAAAAAACTCAAATATTTATCTGGATAGCTCAAGGCGCATACCATGGTTGATTATAGAAGTCAGCGCGACGCTCTTTCTCAGCATTGCGACTTGCTTCGCCTGCAACAAGCTTCAAGTCCCTACTTTGAGAAGCAATTAGAGCGTTTATAAACTCTACAGGCGACTGACTGAAGCCGAGGAAGAACGCTCTCCTCCGTCGATGCTCGTGAATCTTCTTAATTGAAGCGCAAATCACTTCATCGCAGGCCTCGATTTCTTTGTGCTTCTCCGTGTTTGCGAGGAAGGCTGCCATTTCCTTTTGCAAAGGGAAAGGAATATCCACCAAAACATCATAGCAAGCATGGCCGGATGGACCGTTCCCAGAAACCTTAATCCTGTGCTCCAAATGTAAGGGTTGTGGGGGAGTCAGGTGCTGAGAGATTTTGTGTGAAACCGCAGAAAACTTCATCTTATCTTCTCCAAACACCCTCTTCAATTGCGGATCACAGATGAAAAATGATGTGTCCGTAGGATTTTGCAACTTCTTAGCTTTAACATAGTGCCATATTCCGGCTATAATTCTAGCTCGAGTGTCCACTTCAATGCCAAGGACCTCCATTAATGAAGGAGACAACTTAAATTTCTCTGGTATATAGTTCATCTCGAGCCGTATGTTAACGGTGAACTCCTTATCGCCTTTCCTCTTGATCTCAAAACCCTCGTGAGGGGCAGGGGACCGTGCATTCTCCCAAATGATTGTAGGATTCTCAGGGTAAAGCATAGGATCTAAACCAATAGTGACTCTCTTAAAGAAAGAGGAAAACTTGGGATAAGCAGGATTTGGATTTGATAATGCCTCCGCAGAATTAGGATCCACTCCATCCTCCAAGATCCTTCCAATGATTTTGAGGGACCAAGACGGTGGCTCCACATTCTTCTGATCCAAACCCATCCTATTCTGGCTGGAAAAGGTATTGAAAACATAGATTCTAAGAGTTTTTTGCAATGCGGGTGGGTTCTTCAACGATT
The DNA here is from genome assembly GCA_039513925.1 of Platanthera zijinensis. Lineage (NCBI taxonomy): Eukaryota > Viridiplantae > Streptophyta > Magnoliopsida > Asparagales > Orchidaceae > Platanthera > Platanthera zijinensis. The sequence goes on from CM077081.1 coordinate 25,984,270, forward strand.
CCTGGATGTCAATCTTCTTTCTTGCAAGTGCAGCATCAATTCGTGCCTCAAACTCGAGCAACTGGGTGTACAGCGCTGATTCCGGAAGTAGTGCGGCGACTCGGTCAGGCAGCTGCTTCTCAGGAAGCTTCCTCTTCTTCCGCCGGGCAGCAGGTGCCAGTTCCGCTGATTTGAAGCTCTGGGCAGCAGTGGAGGACGGAGCTGCAGGTGCAGGCCGGGCCGGAGGCTTCTGGGGAGGCCTCTTCGGGCCTCCTGAGAGTGCGGGGGAGGAGGCAGACACGCCAGGGCCTAGCATGGCGGCCTGGGACTGAGCATTAAGGTGAGCTTGTAGGGATTGTGCGGTGGGTTGGGGGTGGAAGAATCCCTGGAAAGGGGACGCCGAAGATGGCTGGGGTTGGGGAGGCGGGCGGAGGTGGGGCAGCGGAGTTGCGGGGGAAGAGGGCATACCGCCGCCCGGCAGAAATCCGCCGATCGGCCGATGAGGATTGGAGTTGATGTGATTGTTTGAGGCCATTGAGGGATGAAGGGCGGCTATTTTCACGGAACCCTAGACTTTGGGGGAAGGAATTGAAGAAGAGCGATTCGAAACCCTAGTTTTCGATCCGGGGGCAAGAAATCTGTGCGCAAGTAACGGACCCTCGGAGGAGGAAGAGGGGATAATAAGAGAGATTGCTGACCGTCCCCCGCCGGAGGGACGAATTTCGTCGTCGAAGCCGGAGCGAAGTTAGAACTGAGAAGAGCAGCAGAAACAAAAGGATCGGAGCCGGAGGATCTGCTCATTAAAACCGGGCCGCTCAATTTTGGAGATTTTTTACATGGGCCTGTTGGCGTTTTATATCACGGCCCTTGTGCTAGAAAAAAAAATAAAGATAATTTTTAATGGGAATTGTTAAAAGCACCGTATTTTTGGCTAATCGCACCGCATTTGAGTCTTTTAACACTTTAAATTTGTCACTCTAAAAATATACCCGCACCGCAGTCCTAAAATCCCGATCTTCTCCTCACGCCTCCTGACGCGTCGCTGGCTCCTCCCGCCTCCTCCAGCCCCCTCCAGCCCTTTTCGTCGCCGACACCGGCAGATATCAGCGTCAACGCCGCCTCTCGTCACGCTCAGATTTTACGCCTTTCAGAAATACGCCTTGTACATGCAATTTCAGGAAAAGTGTTCACCACGAAAGTTGTAGATCTCATCGAGATCTACAACTTTTGTGTTGAACACTTTTCCTGAAATTGCGTGTACAAGACGTATTTCGAAAAGACGCGAAAAGTTAGGAGATTTTTGGGTGCGACTAGCCAATAAAGAGTTGCGGTTAACAATCACATATGTTAAAGGACTCCTGAAATTTCTTTGAGAGTTCATTACTGTTTCTATGTTTAGAAGTAAATTGTTGCAATATTATTGGTATTCATCGTGAATTGTGCCTCAAGTATTATTGGTTCATATTATACATGTCGTTGATGAAGATCACAAATATTTGAAGAAAAGAGCATAATAATTTGGACAACACATTTGATGGTTTTTTTGTATCAAATATTTTTTCTATTGAGTATATATTAATATTGTAATTCAATGAAAACCTATTTTAATTCATAAATTAAGTGCGGTGCGTTTATCTCAATTGCGGTGCGGATAACAATGTGCGGTACTTTTAACAATATGTGAAAAACTACGGTGCTTTTAACAAAGCGGTGCGATTAGCCAAAAGTGCGGTGTTTTTAACAATTCCCTTTTTAAAATAGTTCTTACATGCAAATCTTATTTGACTATTAGCAGCACAAAATTCATTAAAATTAAGTAGGTGTTTTTAACAACAATGGATTTGCCATAGCGATGATGGAAAATTTGGGGTAAAATAAAGGCGAGGGTTTGGGGGATTTTTTTGGTGCAGGTGATGCATCATTCTCTATGTGCAAATGAGGATTTTTTTATTTTTAAATCTTATTTTTCGGTAACAAAGAATTGATTGTTAGCAAAAATAAATTACGAAATATAAATTATGATATTTTTACAATCAATTTAAGTACTTATTTGCCTATATTCTGTATAGTTCTGAAAATTTACAGCTTTATTTTTTTGCCTAGAAAATTACAATTGAAAATTCAAAATGTATTTCAATCTAAATCAAAAAATATAACTGTAATTTCTATAGAAATGTACATAATATGAGCAAATAAGTACTTAAATTGATTGTAAATGTGTTATAATTTATATCCCGTAATTTGTTTTTACTACAATCAATTTTTTGTTACCAAAAAATGTGATTTAAGTATAAAAATTTTATATTTGCACGAAGAGGATGGTGCATCACACATACCAATTTTTTTTCAAATGGGGAGGAACAACCATGGCTATGGAATTTGAAGGGAGAGCTCCTGCAATTTATCATAGATTATCTTCAAACTGCCTTTCACTTGTTCTATGAGGATAAAATTAAAATGACGTTTATATTAGCATCACAGTTTAGGCTATTAATATTTTTGGCTATTCACAAATACTATTTTTTAAAATTAGCTATCCGCAAGTACGAAAGTTATTCGCACTCAAAAATTGAAAAAAAAAGGAGCAGAGCACGAGCTCCTGGAGGAGGAATAGGCGCTTGAAAATCACGGAATAGAGGAGCCCCGGCGCCAAGAGGAAGAGAGATCGCCGGATGTAGAAAATATGGTCGCCAGATAATGGAGGAGAGCGCGTCGGGATAAAGAACGCTGCTCCGAAAATGGAGGAGAAGCAGTTGCCGGATTTGGAGCCTTTTAGGCCGGACGGAAAGAGAGGAGGAAGGGTCGTCGGTGGAATCACAGTTTGGAGGGGAGGCGGAAGCACGAAAGGGGCGAGTGCGAATAAAGAATAATTTTTGTACAGTGCTTGCTAATAGGAATTCTAAAAATCCAAAAAAAATCAAATTTTAAACATGGATAGTCAAAATACGGTGCTAATATCAGCGCCCAATTAAAAAAGTGATGTGTTCTGATCATACCATTGAATTTTTATTTTTTTCGTGAAAAAAGTGATAAAATTTATAATTTGATCATGTTTTGCTATATACAAATCAAAATTTTGATTTTCTGAGCTTTATTAAAATAATATAGACAAATCCTTTAAATAAATAAAATAAATAGAATTTTGAATTTTCTTATTTTTCTAATTTGAACCCGCATGACCCTGCCTGAGCTGCTCGCGATTCCTCTCCCGATCCGACAACTTCCTTTGCCCTTTGCCTGGAGCAACTTCGCCGAACTCGCCGGCGTGAAATGGAGCCGAAATCCTCGTTGGCGACCACTCCAAAGCCGCTAGCGGTTGGTCCTTGCATTGCAAAGGAAAACATAACCGTGTTGTCGATGCGCTTAGCCGCGTTAGCTTACTGTTGACTACCCTTGATGTGAGAGTCCTTGACTTTGAACGTATACGTCGCGAGTATGCGGAGTGCAAAGACATTAAGGACATCTTTCAATCACTTCAAGCACCCACCCCTCATACTATTTCCGAATACTTCCTTCGTGATGGGTATTTATTCAAGGGTGTCCGGTTGTGTTATGCAATCGGACCGAATACCGCAGTAGCGCAACGGAATATAGCTGAGCAATTTTAATGGCGCAAAATCATAAACCAGAAGAGATTCCACAAATACACACACAGACGACAAAATAATTACGTGGTTCGGAGTTTGGGTTCCTACGTTCACGGGAAGAGCGCGCCAGATCCACTAAAACTGATGAGTTTACAAGATACAACAACAGAACAGAAAACACTGAAAAAAACACTGTCTATCTTCCCCGCTGGAATCACCGTCTGCTTCCGCCGCCTGATGCCGATCCCGCCTGGATCGGCCGCTTGAAGCCGCCGAACGTCTGGAGTCAACTTCTGGAGGCCGGCCGGATGTCGCCTCGCCTGAGGTGACCGGATACGCCGCCTTCGTTAGTTCCGCCTGTATCGCCGCCTCTGCGCCTGCTGCGGCCGTCGTCGTGCCTGATTCCGCCGAACCTCTGGGGCCTGCTGCAGGTGGCCAACTGGATGTCGCCTCGCCTGAGGTGACCGGATGCGTCGCAACCATGCACTCCAGATGCCGCCGCCTGCTGCCGCCGTTCACCGGAAGAACCGCCTGAAAAGCTCAAAACTCTCCCTCTCTGAATTCTCACTAGTGTTGTATATTTCCGAATAATCTAATGGCTAAGGGAGGCTGACCCCTATTTATAATAGGATCAAGAGTCATCAATATATGGAGATGAACATATATGGAGGGAGTTGCCAAAACAGGGCTCAACCAAATAGGAAGAACATCCCCTAGATTATATCCCCCCATAAAGCATTTCCATGTTTAGGACTCCCCCAAAACAGGAATAAAAAAGGGCACACGTGTTGGGTACATTGGAAAATGTGTACCTGATTTGAAGAAGCCCAACCTAGCTCAATGATATACATCAAGGTGTATTTGATGTTATTTTTTGAGTTAACATGTGCAGGTGAAGAATTGATAAAGTATGCAGAAAAATTTTAAGTCCAAGTGTCGACACAGAGAAGGATGTGTCGACACAAAGAAGAAATTAGTCGACACAACACTGGGAAGCAGTGTCGACACATAGCAGTTAGTCTACAACTACACTGGGAAAAAGTGTCGACACAGAGGAAGTATGTCGACACATAGCAGTTAGTCTACAACAATACTGGGAAAGTGTGTCGACACAGAAGAAGTAAGTCGACACAACACTGGGAATTTGTGTCGACACAGAAGAAAAGCGTCGACCTCAACATTGGGAAAATGTGTCGACACAGAAGAATATAGTCGACCTCAGGTTTGTCGACACCAGCAGGATGTGTCGACTCAGAAGAATATAGTCGACCTCAAGTTTGTCTACACCAGCAGAATGTGTCGACACATTGTGATTAAGTCGACACATTACAGCAGAGTTAAAAGAAGACTGTGTCGACACCTGAAGGCTAAGTTGACATTTACTAAGTTATGATTCTACAAACAACTGTGTCGACACACAGGACTTATGTCGACACACTGAAGAGTCAAGACCAAGTTATTTTCAGAAGAAGCTGTGTCGACTCAAAGGCAACTTAGTCTACATCACTGAAGGCTGTGTCGACACCAAAGTCAATTGTGTCGACACAGATAGACAGATGGTCTCGACACTTTCTGACAGACTGTCTCGACAACTTGTGGTTCAAGACTAAGGCACAGGACTTGTTTGAAGACTTGACAGCTGTGGGTTGCCACCGGTTAACTGAAACTGTCAGACTTGTCAGAAAACGGTTAGAAACCGGATCAGCCGGTTACCATGAAGGAAGTCTATAAATAGACAGATTCAGAAGGAGAAAGTAACCCTTTGAAATACATTGTTGAGAATCAAAAAGTTGAGAAGGATTACAATCCAATTCATTTCAAGAAAGTGCTAGGCACTTAAGAAGATCTTCTCCGGAAGATCTAAGAAGACTATCTAAGGATAGATCAAAGAAGAGTTCTAATCAGAATTCAGAAGAATCATTCAAAGTGCTGGATAGAGAGAGATCAAGCCAGAATTTGAAGAAGAAGAAAGAAACCACCAGTGGATTCTCAAGAAGCTGTTTGGAAATCAACTCAGCTAAGTTCATATTCAAGAAGCTTTGAAGAAAGCTCAGATACAGTTGATTTCATCAGCTGATCAAGAATTGTCTTGGCCTTCTCTCTCTCAATTTAGGCAAGACAGTTAGATAAACTTTTCTATATTTCTGTAGGATCTGTTTACACAGATCTGAGTTGTAAGCCTATGTTATAAAGGCTGAGTGTAGGAGTGTTGTACTCTGAGTGGTAGGGCTGTGTGCCTGAGTGTAGGAGAAGGGTCTTCTCTGAGTTGTAGGCCTTGGGGCAAGGCTGAGGTAGGGCTGTTGTGCCTGAGTTGTAGGAACCAGTTGGGTTCTGAGTTGTAGGATCTGTTGATCTGAGATTAGTGGAAGTTTGGCCGAATCTAGCATACTGCTAGATAGGTGAAGGGGGAAAGTGGATGTACCCAGACCTTGGGGAACCACTATAAAACATTGTGTAATCTGTGATGTTTTATTTTCTGTGATTGCTGTGATTATTGTGTTAGCCATTAAACTGAATTCTGCCTAGAAGTTTTTATAAATAAGCAGAACCTATTCACCCCCCCTCTAGGTGTTTAGGCTGTCTTGAAAGATAAACTATCAAGTGGTATCAGAGGGAGGTTCCTCAAAAAGGACTTAACAGTCTGAGGTAGATCTGAAAGGCAGATTCAAGATTCAAGAAGATGGGTTCTGGAGAGAATCATAAGGAGCTAGGGTCTATGAAATTACCCATATGCAAGAAAGAAATTTTTGGAATTTGGAAAGAAAGAGTCAGACTGTTTATGGAAGCATCTGACCCAAGAATTTACATCACAATACAGGAAGGCCCCTTCATTCCAATGAATGTATCAGTTCTTGATGCAAATATCCAAACTCCAAAGAGTTATTCAGAAATGACCAAGGATGAAATCATCTTGGCAACCATGGATAAAAGAGCTCAGAACATTATTGTGAGTGTCATAGATGATTCAATATTTCAGAATCTGATTCACTGCAAGACCTCCAAGGAAATGTGGGACACATTGATTGTCTACATGGAGGGATCTGAAGAAGTAAGGCTGGACAGGAAGTCTATGCTAAATCAGGAGTATGAAAGCTTTAGACAAGGAAAATCTGATAGCATAACTGAGTGCTATAAGAAATTCTATAGAATTGTGAATGAGCTAATATCCTATGGAAGAGTCTTCAGTACCTATGAACTGAATGACAAATTCTTAAGATCCTTATCAAAGGATTGGGATACAAAGATCTGTGTCATAAGAGAGGTGGCTAAATTGGCAGAGATATCTCCTCCAACCCTGTTTGGAAAGTTGCTATCCTATGAAATGCAACTTATGGTGAGGAAGGAGGAGGAAAGAAACTCAAGAGGAGAGCATAGAGAAAAGACTGTGGCATTCAATGCAGAAGCCACTAGAAAGAATAGGAGGAAATCACCATCTCCTCCTAAGGAAGTTACAGAAGATAGTTCTGAAAGTTCAAACAAGGGTTCTGAAAGCTGTGATTCAGATGCAGATTTTGCTGCATTCACAAGACAATTCCAGAGGTTCTTGAAGAAGAAGCAGTGGAAGTCTAGGCCTTCCCCATCACAGCAAGTTGATGACTATTATAAGAAGAAAAGGTCATCAAGGAAAGAGAAGAACAGATCAAAACCCAGCAAAGCCACTACTTCAAAGATTGTCTGCTATTGTTGCAATAGGCCTGGACATGTAGTGGCTGATTGTCCTGACAAGAGAAAGGAATCTTCAGAAAAGAAGAAGACTTATCAGAAAGGCAAGAAGGAGAAATCCTTTGTAGCAAAGAAAGATAAGAGTCTGTCAGACCAGTCAACTTCAGAATCAGGATCTGAAGCTGAAGCATATATTGGACTATATGTTGCGTCTGAGGAAGAGGAGTTTATGCAGTTGCTAGACTCCATCAATGAACATCAATGCATGGGGTTGATGGCAGGATCAGAAGAGGACATATGCCAGAATCAGTCTGGTCATAATAAGGTACAATGTCCTTCTATTACCTCTGTTTGTTGTACAAGTGAAGAATCAGCTACATCTGCATCAACAGATGTAGATGCATCTGAATCTGAAGGAGATGTCTATCAATTGATAGACAAGTATGGGGACCTGTTGCAGGCCCTTAAGAAAAGCAAGAACCTGGTTAAATCTCAGGCCCAGGAAATTGCTGAACTAAGGATTGCTACAACTAAGTTAGAAAAAGTTATTGATCAAAAATTAAATGAAATTGCCAAGCTGAAGAATATAACTATTATTCAGATGGGCACAATTAATTATACTAATGATCAAGTGAAGAGTCTGGAGGCCAGACTTAGAATTGAAAGGGATTTAGTGGCTAGTTACTCTAAGCCAAAATCTGTCTTACCCTTGATAGATGAATTTGTCACTCAAAAGGGTAAGGCTGGATTAGAATTTAAAGGTAACTCCAGGGCTGGCAGATTCAAGAGGAAAGGCAAAGCTCCTGTTCAGCCACTAAACCTTTTAGTCCCCATAAAGTTTAGTAAGGTGAAAGTGCCTTCTAACAAATATGATCATGAAGACATTCAAGGTCATATTAAGACTAATGTTCTGAAGAACAAGGGTGTAAATGCAAGCAGGCCTACCTATGGTCATAAACCCAATGGTTTTAAGAAATCAGTAGGTGAAGTTGCAACAGCACCAGCAATGAACAGAAATTCTTTTGACAAAGATGTATCTAGATCTAGATACAATAAGTTTGAATGTTGGTGCTGTGGCAAGAGAGGCCATTTTGCATTAGACTGCTGGTATAACACAAGTGTTATAAAGAATAAGAGTCTACCTGTTAGAAGAGGTTATGATAGCTTTATTAATGCTAACCTGAACCAAGGACCCAAGACTTACTTGGGTTCTAAGGGTAAGTAATTCTGTATTGCAGGTGAATCCAAATAACCATGCCCCTATATGGTACTTGGATAGTGGTTGTTCCAGGCACATGACTGGAATAAAGGGGCTGCTGAAGGAGTATTCATCTGTCAAAGATGGATCTAAAGTGATCTTTGGTGGATCTGAAAAAGGAGTCATCAAAGGATTTGGTAACATTTCTTCTAACCTAATTACTATCACTCAAGTGGCTTATGTAAAAGGTTTGAAACATAATCTAATAAGCATAAGCCAGCTAAGTGATTTAGGATATGACATTTCATTTGTTAAAGATGGATGTCATATCAAGAGGTCAAGTGATCAAAAGATCATACTGACTGGGTATAGGAAGAGAAATGTATATTATCTTAATTTTGAATGTGAGAATAAGGCTTCTCCCATCTGTCTTGTAGCTGATGACAATGCTTCTCATTGTGTTAAGTGGCACAAGAGATTGGCTCATCTAAACTACAAGACAATTGGCAAACTCTTTAGCAAAGAGCTAGTGAGGAATGGACCTCAAATTAAGTGTATAAAGGAAGAAATATGCTCAGCTTGTCAAAAAGGAAAGCAGACAAAATCCTCCTTTCAAAGCCTTGAAAACAAGGATTCTGTGAGGTGCTTATACCTCTTGCATATGAATCTTTTTGGTCCTATGCCAGTTCATAGTCTAGGTAGGAAGGTCTACACTTTTGTGGTTGTAGATGACTATTCTAGATTTACATGGGTGTTCTTTCTGAGACAAAAATCTGAAACCCCAAGTGTATTACTTAATTTTGTAAAGCAAGTTCAGAATGAACTGAATAGTACAGTGGTCAAAATCAGAAGTGACCATGGTACTGAATTTCAATCTGAAAGCATGACAAGATTATGTGAGGACTTTGGGATTTTTCAAGAGTTCTCCTCTCCAAGAACACCTCAGCAAAATGGGATTGCTGAAAGAAAGAATAGGACATTAATTGAAGCTGGTAGAACTCTATTGAGTGACACCTCTCTCCCAGAATATTTCTGGGCTGAGGCAGTTAACACTGCTTGTCATGTCATCAATAGGGCTTCTATCACCAAAAGCCACAGAAAGACTCCCTATGAGATTGTGAAAGGCAGAAAACCAAATCTATCCTATTTTAGGATCTTTGGTTGCAAGTGCTATATACTTAACAATGGCAAGTCATATTTGACTAAGTTTGCTGCCAAATCCCAGGATGAGATATTTGTTGGGTACAGCACAAATAGTAAGGCCTATAGAGTCTTCAACTTAACTACTCAAGTTGTTGAAGAATTTGTGCATGTTGTATTTGATGAAACAAGATTAATCAATTGTGAGTTGTCTTGTAGATCAAATGACTCAACAGGTATAAGCAAGAGGATGGACAAGCTCTCCATTGCTGAAGCTTCAAAGGAAGATGGAGCTTTGGAAAATGAAGGCTGCTGTCTAGGGGGAGTACAAGAGATAATGGAAGCTGATGAAAACCAAGAGGTTCAGCAGAATGAAGAAGCTGGAGATGCTCAACCTGAAGGGAATCTTCCTCCAGCTATAAGATATCTAAGAGATCATCCTGCTGATCAGATAATTGGTGATCCAAGACAAGGAGTGCAAACTAGAAGCAGAAATCAAAGCACAGTTTTGCATTCAAGTTTCTTGTCTCAAATGGAACCTAAGAAGTTTGAAGAAGCTATCCAAGACCAGCACTGGATTGATGCTATGCAAGAGGAGCTGAATCAATTCAGAAGGTGCAAAGTCTGGGAGCTTGTTCCTAAACCAAGAGGCCACAACATAATTGGCACCAAGTGGATCTATAGGAACAAGCTAGATGAAAGTGGGATAATAGTGAAGAATAAAGCAAGGTTAGTTGCAAAAGGATACAGACAGGAAGAAGGGATTGACTTTGATCAAACCTTTGCTCCAGTAGCAAGGCTGGAGGCTATCAGAATGTTCCTTGCCTATGCAGCCTACTAAGACTTCAAAGTATACCAGATGGATGTGAAGTCAGCATTTCTGAATGGTGATCTTAAAGAAGAAGTATATGTAGAGCAGCCATCAGGTTTTGTAGATCCTCTTAAACCTGATTTTGTGTATAAGCTTAGGAAAGCTTTGTATTGGTTAAAACAAGCTCCAAGGGCTTGGTATGAAACCCTGTCTACCTTCCTCATTGAGAATAAATTCTCAAGAGGAAAGATAGACAAAACTTTATTCCTTAGGGAATCCAAAGGTAAGATCATCTTAGTTCAGATCTATGTTGATGACATAATCTTTGGATCTACTGAAAACAGCCTTTGTAAAAAGTTTGCCAAACTTATGCAAGAGAAGTTTGAGATGAGCAGTATGGGAGAACTTAAGTTCTTCTTGGGACTCCAGGTAAGACAGACTGATGATGGATTGTCCATATCACAGTCTAAGTTCACCAAAGAATTAATTAAGAAATATGGTATGGAGTCATCCTCCACCATGAGAACTCCTATGGGAACAAGTATCCCTATATGCAAAGATGAGGCAGGAAAACCTGTTGATGAGTCATTGTATAGAGGAATAGTTGGGTCTCTACTATATCTTACTGTTAGTAGACCAGACATTATGTATGCAACATGTGTCTGTGCTAGGTACCAAGCCTGCCCTAAAGAATCTCATTATACTGCAGTCAAAAGGATTCTGAGATATCTAAATGGCACTCCTAATCTAAGCCTTTGGTACCCTAGGAATAGAGATTTTCTACTAACAGGCTATTCAGATGCAGATTTTGCAGGATGTAGAGAGGACAGGAAAAGTACTACAGGTACTTGTCAATTCCTGGGAGGAAGACTAATATCATGGAGTAGTAAGAAGCAGACCAGTGTGGCAATTTCCACAGCTGAGTCAGAGTATGTTGCTGCTGGAAGCTGCTGTGCACAGCTATTGTGGATGCAGCATCAGCTTAAGGATTATGGTATTCAGGTAAGTAGAACACCCCTTTTATGTGATTCTAAGAGTGTTATTTCTATTGCTAATAATCCAGTTTCTCATAGTAGAACTAAGCATATAGAAATCAAATACCATTTTCTTAGAGAACATGTAGAAAAAGGAGACATCTCATTGGAATTTGTAAAAACAGATTATCAAATAGCAGATGTATTTACTAAGCCTTTAGATGAAACCAAATTCAATAAATTCAAAATTGAATTAGGTATGTTAACCATTGATTAATGTATTAACAAAATCATTAACAATGCAATTGGAGTGGTATGTAAGTCAGTTAAAGTAATAACAACATAATTAAGTGTTAAAAAAAAGGACACATTGAAGTAACACTTAAAAGTGGTGTTGAACCAACAGAAAGTGGCTAAGTAAGAATGTGTCGACACATTCAGTAATAATGTGTCGACTCAGAGAAATTATGTCGACAAGTCAGAAATATTGTGTCGACACAGAGAATATGTGTCGACACTTAAGAGTTATATTGTCGACTTAACCAGAAATGTAATGTCGACTCAACCAGGAAAATGGTGTCGACACTTACAGAATATGTGTCGACACTTATCCTTAGAGTCGACACAGAATTTCTGTTTATCTACTATGTATCCAAGGTGTCGACATAACCACAAACTGGTGTCGACACATAGTAGGCTGGAGTAATGTCGAGACAATAGAAGTTTGTGTCGACACATTCCGTCTGTGTCGACACATTTAGTCTGTGTTTGGCGTCTTTTGAACTTCTTTCAACAAAAGGTATAAATAGGTGAAAAACGCTTTCTGTCGACACGCTTCCAAGGCTTTCGAGACTAAAACCCTGTGTCGACAGTCTATCTTTCTCTCTTCTCTCAAGCTTTCTCGACAAATCGATGGCGCCAAGGATGGAAGACAACGTCAATGAGGGGTATGAGTTGGTGCGCCAGGCCTTTGCAGATGCGCCGCCAGATGTTCAAGGGGTTATCACCCTCCTCTCCGAGTCAGGGTTAGAATTTCTAATCTCAGAGCCAACTAAAATCTGGAAGAAGGAGGTGCACGAGTTCTTTATCTCTGCATCAGTCCACTCAACAGGCCTCAAGATTAAGTCCAATGTTCAAGGGACTAAGGTGAAGATTACTCCAAGAACTTTGAGAAAAATCTTTCAATTACAAGTAGTTGAGAATGAAGAGGAAGTTCCTAGTTCTAAGACAAGGGAAGCCCTTCAATGGTGTGGACTGGACTCGAGTATGAAGATTGGAGCTGCATTCAACAGGAAGGGTATGAATCAGCAAGGGAAATTCTTGTCTGAAGTTGTTGGGAAAGTAATCCTCTGCAAGACAGGTGGACATGATAGGATTTCTGCCTATATGTTCTGCCTTATGACCAGGATTGTTTTTACAATTCCTACTGATTGGTCAGGAGTACTCTTTGACAAAATCAAAGAAGGAATCAAGAAGCCCAACATGGCTAGAATCATGAGCTTATATCTCACTGGAGTGATTCCTGAAGTGATGCAGCAACTGCCAGGGACTAAGATTAATCATATGAGAAGGATGGATATGAGACTGTTCTCTAGGTGGGATAGGGTGCTGTCCAAGGATGTGCCTGAAGAGAGCAGGCCAGACACCCCTGTGAAATCCCCTTCTCAAACTCAAGAAACTGAACAACAACAAGAAGACTCACTCAGGACACAGGTTGAAGAACAGCCTGATTCAACTATAGTTCAGCAAGTGTCAACACCTGCACAGATGCAGGGGGAGCAAGTTCACTCTCCTGCTCAAAATGTATCCACTCCTGATCAGGTACAAGTGTAGGGGGAGCTAATGTGTTTTACTATAAAAGACATTGCTCATATTCTTATTACTGCACAGGTTCAGGGGGAGCTGTTGTCAGTACAAGTGCAAGAGGAAGCAAATTTAGACTTATCTCAAGATTTAACTGCTGCTGAAGTTACAGCTCAACTGGAATTTACTCTGGAGGAGTTATTCCCTGATGCTGATACTACTACAGATAAAGTAGGAGGAGGACAAGAAATTGAGAAGTCCATAGGTATGGAAATTGATCAGGAAGCTGAAGTTGAACCACAAGTTGAGGGGGAGCCAGTGGATGTTGAGACTGAGCAACAGGTCACTGGAACAAATACACTTCATCCTCCTCAAGAAAAAATTCACCTAGATACTTCATCTGATACTGAAACTGAAGAAGCCAGGATGGCAAAGAAAAGAAAACTTGTTGTATTTAAGAGAAGAAGCAAGAATTATAAGCAGGCTTTACAGACAACACCTCCACAAGTATCTCCTGCCTTTGATTATAACAGGTTTATGGTAGATCTACAGGTAAAATTGGATGAACAAAGGATGGCTCTGGAAAAGTATGTTGATGAAAATAGCAAGTCACTTCAGTTTGACTTAGCTCAGGATATAAAGTCCATCCAGTTTCAAGTCAACATGCATAAGAAAGAAATGATAGATTGCTTCCAAAAGGGAGGCCATGCTGTGGTTTATCTAGCTCAACAACAAGAGGCTATTACTAAAAAGGTAGATGATATTGCCCTGAAGCAAAGCTATGTATTGGAAAATCAGTTAAGAATGAATGATAATTTAACTGAATCTCATAATGCGATCATTGAGGAAGTCAAGAAGTTTGTTCCTGGCCTGCCTACAGATAAAACAAAAGAAAGGGAAGAATTTGATAAGAATTTCCAAGCTGCCATTGCTTCTGTTAAGACTGCAATCACTACCTCTCAAAAAGAAATATCTGAAAAGCTTCAAAGATTAAAACCATTTTTTAAAGAGGGTGTGAATTATCTGGATGGCCAAATCCGATTTCAAAAGGAAGATCTCAGAGATCATGTTTCTAGAGAAGCCATAAAGGGGGAGAGGATGCTAGTTCATGCAGGCTCAGAGCACTCCAAATGGGTGACCAATAGTATTCGAGCCATATTGGGATATCCCCCATTGTGTGATGATGCTATGGTGGCTGAGTCAGGAATACAAACAAGTCTACTTGAAGACAATCAACCTGAGATTGCCCAAGTCATTTACCCCCCTCCAGATTTTGACATGATTGATCAGCAGGTTCAAGGCATGTATAGTCCTCCAAAGGAGGTTACTAATATTGTCATTGGGAAGGTTGATAAGCCAGAGGCTACTCTGAAAGAACAGCAAGATGCTCTATTAGCAAAGAAGAGATTCAGAGAGCAGGCTGCACTCAAGCCAGATTATGAGCAGTGGAGTCCTACTTCAAGGAACATAATACTCACTGCATGGAAAGCTGTACAAGACAAAGTTCATGAGAGAGGGAAGTGGTACAATAAGATAGAATGACAGAAGTATGAGGCAAGACAGGAAGCAATAGTACAATTCAGAAGGAAAGCTAAGCTGGGAAGGCTGCCACCAGATGCTAAGGAGCCAAGCAAGTACTTTCCAAAGTCTTTTCACTATTTTGAAAGGCAAAGGATCAAGGAAGAAGCTCAGAAGAAAGCTGATCAAAAAGGAAAGAAGATAGCTGAAGAATCAGAAGCTCCTGTGACAGCTACAATTCAATCTGGCAAAGGGATTATCATAAGAGAGCCTGATCAATCCTGATTATGTTTTTAGTTCCTTCATAGTGTTTTTTGTAATGTTGTGATATGATCATTAAATGTAAAACAATGTAATCAAACATTATCCAGTTATAAACAAAATGTTGATTGGCATATTATAATATTCATTCTGTGATGGATTGTTTTTTATGTTTTGTTTATATTAAGTATTCCTGTTATGTCATATATCATCAATTTAGTACTGTTTATAAATGGTGTATATCATTGGCTATAAGGGTTATGACTTCTCCAAATAGGGGGAGATTGTTGGGTACATTGGAAAATGTGTACCTGATTTGAAGAAGCCCAACCTAGCTCAATGATATACATCAAGGTGTATTTGATGTTGTTTTTTGAGTTAACATGTGCAGGTGAAGAATTGATAAAGTATGCAGAAAAATTCTAAGTCCAAGTGTCGACACAGAGAAGGATGTGTCGACACATAGAAGAAATTAGTCGACACAACACTGGAAAGCAGTGTCGACACATAGCAGTTAGTCTACAACTACACTGGGAAAAAGTGTCGACACAGAGGAAGTATGTCGACACATAGTAGTTAGTCTACAACAATACTGGGAAAGTGTGTCGACACAGAAGAAGTAAGTCGACACAACACTGGGAATTTGTGTCGATACAGAAGAAAAGCGTCGACCTCAACATTGGGAAAATGTGTCGACACAGAAGAATATAGTCGACCTCAGGTTTGTCGATACCAGCAGGATGTGTCGACTCAGAAGAATATAATCGACCTCAAGTTTGTCTACACCAGCAGAATGTGTCGACACATTGTGATTAAGTCGACACATTACAGCAGAGTTAAAAGAAGACTGTGTCGACACCTGAAGGCTAAGTTGACATTTACTAAGTTATGATTCTACAAACAACTGTGTCGACACACAGGACTTATGTCGACACACTGAAGAGTCAAGACCAAGTTATTTTCAGAAGAAGCTGTGTCGACTCAAAGGCAACTTAGTCTACATCACTGAAGGCTGTGTCGACACCAAAGTCAATTGTGTCGACACAGATAGACAGATGGTCTCGACACTTTCTGACAGACTGTCTCGACAACTTGTGGTTCAAGACTAAGGCACAGGACTTGTTTGAAGACTTGACAGCTGTGGGTTGCCACCGGTTAACTGAAACTGTCAGACTTGTCAGAAAACGGTTAGAAACCGGATCAGCCGGTTACCATGAAGGAAGTCTATAAATAGACAGATTCAGAAGGAGAAAGTAACCCTTTGAAATACATTGTTGAGAATCAAAAAGTTGAGAAGGATTACAATCCAATTCATTTCAAGAAAGTGCTAGGCACTTAAGAAGATCTTCTCCGGAAGATCTAAGAAGACTATCTAAGGATAGATCAAAGAAGAGTTCTAATCAGAATTCAGAAGAATCATTCAAAGTGCTGGATAGAGAGAGATCAAGCCAGAATTTGAAGAAGAAGAAAGAAACCACCAGTGGATTCTCAAGAAGTTGTTTGGAAATCAACTCAGCTAAGTTCATATTCAAGAAGCTTTGAAGAAAGCTCAGATACAGTTGATTTCATCAGCTGATCAAGAATTGTCTTGGCCTTCTCTCTCTCAATTTAGGCAAGACAGTTAGATAAACTTTTCTATATTTCTATAGGATCTGTTTACACAGATCTGAGTTGTAAACCTATGTTATAAAGGCTGAGTGTAGGAGTATTGTACTCTGAGTGGTAGGGCTGTGTGCCTGAGTGTAGGAGAAGGGTCTTCTCTGAGTTGTAGGTCTTGGGGCAAGGCTGAGGTAGGGCTGTTGTGCCTGAGTTGTAGGAACCAGTTGGGTTCTGAGTTGTAGGATCTGTTGATCTGAGATTAGTGGAAGTTTGGCCGAATCTAGCATACTGCTAGATAGGTGAAGGGGGAAAGTGGATGTACCCAGACCTTGGGGAACCACTATAAAACATTGTGCAATCTGTGATGTTTTATTTTCTGTGATTGCTGTGATTATTGTGTTAGCCATTAAACTGAATTCTGCCTAGAAGTTTTTATAAATAAGCAGAACCTATTCACCCCCCCCCTCTAGGTGTTTAGGCTGTCTTGAAAGATAAACTATCAACACGGATCGGTGAGGTGACACAATCTCAACAAACTCCACCTTGACACCTCACGCGATGAACTCCACCTCGAAGTCTAACGAACGTAACTCTACCTCCAACTTGGATCTCCCCAACCGGCGACTACAAGCCCCCTCTCCCTGGGGTCCCCCTCGATCAACATGCCTCAGAATGAGTCAAGTCAAGATCGTTCTTGAACTTGACTCCTGTCACAGATTTCGTCCGCATATTCGCACCGATATCCTCCGTAGAGATATTCTGTAACTCCATGCCTCCACCTCCATCGAACTCCCTCGACTCCTGGTGGAGCACTCCGATTTGCTTTATCCTTGCACGATAGACCATGTCTTTTGCAAGACAACTAGCACTGTGCTGCTCCACCTTCTTCTGAGTAAACCTGAGTTCCTTGGTGGGACTCCTGAGCCAGATGGCTCCCCATGCGGTGTCTGAGCACTTCTGAGATGACACTCTGCCCTTCTTCTCCACGGCTGCGAAGATTTTGTCTTCGCCAAGGGCCTTTCTCTACGTGAACTCCTCCGCCACAAATCTCGTCTTGTTCCTCCACTGGTCCTTCCTAGCTTTTTCCTGAGAGCGGTCTCTGCTCTCTAAGGCTTCATTTGGTTCAGCGGTGGCGGATCGATCCGGCGGGTGGAAACGGAGTGTTCGAATCAGAGGGGGGAGGTGGCTGCTCCAAACGGAGCTTTTTGGAGCGTTTCTCAAGGCGGGCGGGTGGAAACGGAGCAAACGCCGCCGGAGGTTCATTTGTTTTCCCTCCTTCCGGCGGCGTTTGCTCAAAACGGAGTATCAAAACGCTCAACCAAATAGAGCCTAAAGCTTTTCAATAGGAACCAGAATCTGAGGAACTGGCCTGAAAGGTATAGGCTACCGTGTCCTGTAGCCTGAGAGGCAATCTGACCTCTCTCCTCGCCCTTCCACTCACAATCGTGGTACTGATCGGTCTGTAGAGAGTACCATAACACTCTCCTACCATGACTACCTTCGCGCCTCTTCTAACCTCATCGGCCAAGCACAACTGGATTGTGCTGATGACCTTCAGATCTAGCTCATCCCACTCGTCGTTCTTCTTTAACTCGGGCTTCTCCTTTCCAAGGAGCGCCTTATGATGACCTTGCTGGACGAGCACCGCTTTGATCTGTTTTTGCCACAGATCAAAATCAATTTTCTCATCGTATTTTGGAATCTCAAATTTCACTGCCATTGTTTTGCTCGCAGAGCTACTATGCAATCTGAATAATATTCACGAACCAGATCTGAGAAGATAGGGAGCGGACCGATGTCGTCACCTACCGTTGACCCAGATCTAAAAGCGGAATGTCCAGACGATCACCCCCGCGGAACCTCCCTCTGATACCAATTGTTATGCAATCGGACCGAGTACCGCGGTAGCGCAACGGAATATAGCTGAGCAATTTTAATGGCGCAAAATCATAAACCAGAAGAGATTCCACAAATACACACACAGACGATAAAATAATTACGTGGTTCGGAGTTTGGGCTCCTATGTTCATGGGAAAAGCGCGCCAGAAAGATCCACTAAAACTGATGAGTTTACAAGATACAACAACAGAACAGAAAACACTGAAAAAAACACTGTTTATCTTCCCCGCTGGAATCACCGTCTGCTTCCGCCGCCTGATGTCGATCCCGCCTGGATCAGCCGCTTGAAGCCGCCGAACGTCTGGAGTCAACTTCTGGAGGCCGGCCGGATGTCGCCTCGCTTGAGGTGACCGGATACGCCGCCTTCGTTAGCTCCGCCTGTATCGCCGCCTCTGCGCCTGCTGCGGCCGTCGCCGTGCCTGATTCTGCCGAACCTCTGGGGCCTACTGCAGGTGGCCGACCGGATGTCGCCTCGCCTGAGGTGACCGGATGCGTCGCAACCTTGCGCGCCAGATGCCACCGCCTGCTACCGCCGTTCACCGGAAGAACCGCCTGAAAAGCTCAAAACTCTCCCTCTCTGAATTCTCACTAGTGTTGTATATTTCCGAATAATCTAATGGCTAAGGGAGGCTGGCCCTTATTTATAATAGGATCAAGAGTCATCAATATATGGAGATGAACACATATGGAGGGGGTTGTCAAAATAGGGCTCAACCAAATAGGAAGAACATCCTCTAGATTATATCCCCCCCATAAAGCATTTCCATGTTTAGGACTTCCCCAAAACAGGAATAAAAAAGCTGGGCACACGGATCGGTGAGGTGACACAATCTCAACACGGTTGTACATTCCGGATTCCTCCCTCCGCTTCTTTATATTTGGAAGATGCACAGTGGCGGTTTGGGTGGTCACTATGGCCGCGACAAAATCATATCTTTGGTCGAGGACAAGTTCTTTTGGCCCGGTTTGAAACGCATGGTTAATCGCGTCGTGAGTAGTTGCAACACATGCCAATTTGCGAAAGACACCAAGCAAAACACGGGTTTATACACACCGCTCCTCATTCCTTCCGTCCCTTGGAACGACGTTAGCCTAGATTTTATCTTGGGTCTCCTGCTGACACAATGCCGCCACGATTCTATTTTGGTCATTGTCGATCGTTTTTATTAAATGAGATATTTTATTCCATGCAGCCGCACCAACGACGCCTCGCATATTGCAAAACTTTATTTTGAAGAAGTTGTTAGTCATCGCGGACTCCCTAAAACAATTGTTTTCGATAGGGATGTCAAATTTACGTCTTATTTTTGAAAAACGTTGTGGATTTTGGTGGGCATCAAACTTCTTTTTTCCGCGGCTTACCACCCCCAAACGGATGGTCAAACCGAAGTGGTCAATCGGAGTTTGGGTAACTTGCACCGATGCCTCGTGGGCGACCACAAGGGGACTTGGGATCTCACCCTCCCCCATGCGCAACTTGCGTATAATAATTCCACGAATCGCTCCACGGGCCTCTCCCCAAATGAAATCGTGCATGGTTACAACGCACGTGTGTACTTCCCACATAAAACAAGTCAATTTACACATGATTTTGCTCATCACCTTCATTCTTTCCACAAAGAGATCCACCAACGACTAAGCACTACTTACAAGGTTTATCAATCGGGCGCGAACGTCCATAAGCGGGCATAACTCTTTGACATCGGAGATTTAGTCTTGGTCAAGTTAATTCCCGAGCGGCTTCCCACGGGTGCCTTCAAGAAATTAGCCAACTGGCGTGCCGGACCTTTTAACATTTTAAAGAAATTGGGTGATAACGCGTACGTGCTTGACTTGCCTCATGATTGGGGTATACACCCCGTATTTAATGTTTCCGATCTTACACATTTTCATGAAGCACCACAAGAACTTGTTGCCCCTTCCTCTTCTTCGTCTGCTCACGGCCATTCTCTTGGGTTTGGGAGTGTCACCACATCGCCTCATATTTCTATCTTAGAGATGCCCCCCTCACCTACTAGTAAGGCTCCGGGTGATGCTTTGCTCCCAGCTAATGTCTTTTCCAGATTTCCGAAGGTTATTTTGATTCCAGATCAGATTTTGGATGACGGCATCATTGATTCCACCGATGGCGGCGTGCTTCGTTACTTGGTTCATTGGAAAGACCGCCCCGCTTGCGACGCCACGTGGGTGACCGCCGCGGAGATGGAGCGCCTTGATGGCGACATGCTCCACCGTTACTGTTTAGACCACTCACCGGTGACGAGTGGTTTTGAGCGAGGGAGGATTGATGGCGGCGACCCTCTACCTCTCGACAACGCGCCGCGCGGCTACGACCTTCGCCCCAACACGAGGAAATCTTACCACGACTTGAGTCGCGGAAAAATTACTTAGTTTGCATGTCAAATTTTTTTTCAAACATTTTATGCGTATTTTGTTTTAGTCGTTCGCGCTCGATCGAACAAAATATTAGGCGGTCACGGGTTGCTATTTATTTTCTGCATTTTATTTTTGGCCAAGACATTTGGTTGACTAGGATTAGGTACTCAAATTTGTGTGGCTTGGATGAGAGTGTTGAGGAGTTTAACTATTCATCATCATTGGGTTGAACCCTAATGAAAAAAATTAAACAAAAAAAAGTGATTTCTCTCCTTTCTCCCGTGACAGGGCTACCGCCGGCCCTAAGCCGCGACGAACCACATCGGCCCGACACCGATCGACCGCCCTTCCGCCGGCGCGACACCGGCCCGACTCCTCTTCCTCCGGCGAGACACCGGCGACACCACCACTCCCGCACGCCCGCACCTCCAGCTCCAGCGCCTTCGTCGACCTAGTCGGCCTTCCTCCATTTGGCACCGGCGACGGACGGATTTCCCCACTAGAGCAAGCCAGTGATCAGCCCAAGGTTTCACCTGGCGACACCGAGAATATCTCGGTTGGGTAACGACGCTCCTCCACTTCCCCTTGTGTGATTCATCTAGTTTTGCGTTGTTCTTGTGACGGTAATTGGTTTTGTGTGCGATCGGACAACGTAAAACAAATCATCGGCTCCTCCACTACTCAACTAAGTTAGAGGAAGAAGTGGGTTCTTCCGTTAACCCCTCTCCCCAACTAAGTTAGAGAAAGAAGTGGGTCATCCCCTTGCTATTTGCAGCCCATTTTGCGATTAAAAATCATCGGCCCCTCCAAACCTCTTTTAAAGAACCCATCAACGGTGAGTTTATTCCTGGAGTAATTAATATTTTCTAAAGTTATTAACTTTATTAGGACAGACATGCTATTTCATAGCTATTTTATAATTTTTTAGGCCGTTGTAATTCACAAATCATAAATATCTATTCAGAGATCAAATTTTTCTTATTTATAAATTGTTATCCGCAGATCAACTGTAAATTTTAGCAATTGATGCCTTCATCTCCTCAGTGTGTCCGGACAATGAAGGCACTTCTACGACAACCTTTTAAGACTATTCCGACAGCTCCATTCCAACAATTTGATATGAATTTCACTATTTTGACGAGAATTTCTCTATTTTGACGTGCATTTCATAATTTTGACTTGAATTTTACTACTTGTCTCTGATATTGGCTCAAAAGCTTGTCAAATATGTTCTTTCATTGTCCGACACTACTCAACTAAAAAAAGATATTGTTTGTTAAAGTTTAAAATTAGCCTTAAAATAATAATTTATAAATATGAAAAATTTAATATACCGATAATAATTTAAAACATGAAAAATTTAGGCTTCGTTTGGTTCGGCGGTGGCGGGTCGATCCGGCGGATGGAAACGGAGTGTTCGAATTGGAGGGGGGAGGGGGCTGCTTCAAACGGAATTTTTTGGGACGTTTCTCAAGGCGGGCGGGTGGAAACGGAGCAAATGCCGTCGGAGATTCATTTATTTACCCTCGTTCCGCGGCGTTTGCCCAAAACGAAACAGCGAAACGCCCAAACAAATACAGCCTTAAACTACTAATAAACGTTTATAATCTAAAATAACAATTGCCATTTTTATAAACAAGATCAACATACCAAAATAGGAGTACGAATTTCTCAAAACAATCCTACTTTTTATATTCCGCGTTCTTGTCGGGCTAATGTGAAAATGTAAAAAATATTAATTATTAAATTGTTTATTATTCATTTTAATTTTTATATTATTATTATTATTATTTAATGGTTGGTGGCCTGTGAGCAGTTCATGGTGACCGCGCGAACTGTGAAAAGCTGCTCGTGGTGTGGCATTGCTATCCTCTTCCGTTAAACCCTCTGCTTCCTCTTTAAATTGACTAATTCCGGTCTCCCCTTCCAATCCTTGGTCATCGTATTCGCCGCTTCCATTTCTTCGCTATCGTCTTTTTCGCTCCAATTATTATTATATATATCGCTGAATTTCCTTCCTTCATTTGGATTTCTGCTTGTCATCAAAAGGTTGGATTTTAGTTCTTGCTTAGAGTTTTTTTGATTGTGTATATATCGCTGAATATCCCTGTCACCGTAATTTTATTTTGGGAGTAACCAATTTTTTCTAAAGTTATTAACTTTGATTTCGTTTGAGGGGACTTATTTTCACCGATCAAGCGGTTACGACCTCAATTAAGGTCTAGTTCATGCGATCGTAATCATTTGACCGGTGAAAATAATATAGACAGACTATTCCATACTTATTTTATTGTTTTTTTATTTACCTCTGGTATTAGACAGGCTCTACACCGTAATTTTTATTATTAGCAATTTTAATTATCCGCAAACATTGTTTTTTAAAAATTGACTATCTCCAAGCACGAAAGCTATTTACACTCAAAAATTGAAAAAAAGGAGAAACAAAACACCACTTTCTAGAGGAGGATGAGTGCTTGAAAATCACGGAATAGAGGAGCACCTCCGCCAAGTGGAAAAGAGATCGCCGAATATGAAAAAGATAGCAGCCAGATAATGGAGGTGAACGCGCCTGAATAAAGAACGCCGCTCGAAAAATGAGGGATTAATTGCCGGATTTGGAGCCCTTTAGGCAGGATGAAAAGAGAAGAGGGGTCGCCGGCAGAATAACGGTTTAGAGGGGAGGTGAAAACATGTGAGGAGCACTAGTGCAAATAAGAAATAATTTTTGTATAATATTTGCTAATAAAAATTCTAAAATTAAAAAAAAAAAACTCAAATTTTAATTCCAAAAATATGATGCTACTATCCACCGATCCACGTCTTTTATCAAAAGGATCCTACTTTTATATTCGACATTCTTGTCGGGATAATGTGAAAATATAAAATTATTAATTATAGAAATTGCTTATTATCCAATATCCATCTTAAATATTATTATTTAATGGGTGGTAGTCTATGGGTAGTTCGTGGTGTGGTGTTATTATCCACTTCCGTTAAATTCTCCGCTCTCTTTAAATTAATTAATTCCCACTATATGAAAATTTATAATTAGTACTGTTAAATCTTTTGATAATTAAAATTAACAAGAAATTTAGTTCGTTTCTAAGTTATTTTAATTAGTAAAAAAATTATAAATGAATTTTTTAAATTAATATGATCCTAGCTAATTTTAGTGAATCAGTGAGCAGTTCATGCTTTCATGGTGACCATTGCTTATTATCCATTTTAATTATTATTATTTTTATTTAATGGATGGTGAACCTGTGAGCGGTACATAATGACCGTGCGATTTGCGAACAATTTGTGGTGTGGCGTTGCTATCCTCTTCTGTTAAACCCTTCGCTTCCTCTTTAAATTAATTAATTCAATCCTCTCTCAATCCAACTACCTCCCCTTCCACTCCTTCGCCATCGTCTTCGCCGCTTCGTTCGTCATCGTCCTTCCCGTTCAAATTGATTGTTTCGCTTATCATCAGAAGGTTGGATTTTATATTTCTTGCTTTGATTTTGTAGAAAATGTCTCGCTTTTACGGAATCTGGAGTTCTTTTTTATCTATGTTGTATAGATGTGAATCCGTCGTTAACGAACTCTAGCTTTAGGATAAATGTCTTGTAAAATTATTGATTTTTCACTTGTTTATGTTCATTTTTTTTATTCTTCAATTATTTTAGTCCCTATGTTTTTAGATTCATACTGCCACGATCTTAGATTGCTTATGAGTTGTAGGTATTCCTCATATGTTCATCTACCTGAGTCAATTTGATTGGGCATGATTGTAAGCTAATTACTAACATTTCCAATCATGGGTGTTAGGACTTCCAATGGGTTATAGCCATGGGGTCGGACCCATGTCCGGCCACGGCGTGCGAGCTAGGAAGCACCGGTACCGGTACCGGATACGATACGTATCTGGTACGACAAAAATTTTAAAAACAAGGATACGGGTACGTCATAATACGTTATAACAAATATAATATATATATATATATATACAAGTGGCAGGCACGGGCCTTCGGCCCTGAGGGCATTCGGCGGGGGTGCGACAATCGGCGGGGTCCGCCATTCGGCGGGGTGCGACATTCGTCGGGGTGCGACATTCGCCGGTGATGCGACATTTGTCGGTGGTGCGACATTTGTCGTGGGGACGACATTTGTCGTGGACGGCGACATATACATATGAGTACTCAAAATGACCGTAAAAATATACAAAAATATTACAATTTTTATTTTGTAAAACAATATACGTTTTGACCTGAAAATATTAATTTTGACTTTAATAAAATTGATTGATTTAATTTCATCACCTCAAAAATACCACTGATATGTCTAATGACAACATTCGTTGAATAGACCGCTGACATGTCTTATGATAACCTATCATAGTAGGTGTAGGAGCTCTACTAAAAACTTTTTGAATTTAAATGAATTTTCATCATTACTTCTAATTTTTTGATAGTGTAATTACTTGAATGAACATTGTATTTTAATTTCTTTGAAATATATTATAATATATATCAAGTCATTAAAATATAAAAATGAGGGCATATTTGTTATTTTTGAATGTTTCACCAAAGACATCGTGTCCCTTATAATAGTGAAAGATATATACTAGGTACATACTAGGGACAAATACTAGGTACAAATACTAGTACAAGAAACATACTAGGTACAAATACTAAACTTAATTCGACGTACCAACACTTCATAGCATATAACCAACTTTTGTTTACTCTAGAAAAACAAACTTCTATCACAATATGCAAAATGATGTGTTAAGTCCAAGTGTGTCCACAGAAGTGTATCCGTTGAGTATCGGGTACTTACCGGTATCGGATACGTATCCGGTACGTGGGTACGGGTACGCTGCCTTCGGGGAAGTATCCGTGCTTCATAGCCTGAAATCCCGCCAGTAATCCATCTCTCAGCCTAGCTTTCAGAATCTGTTAGGGAGAGAATATCGGGAATCTGGAGGGGTCAAGGAGAGGTGAGACGTGCGATTGAGGCTATATTTGGTTCGGGGGTGGCGGGTGCATCCGGTGGGTCGAAACGTCACTTTGGAATCGGAGAGGGAGAAGTGGGGGTTGAAATGGAGCGGATCGGTGCCGTTTCCTCCTTGCTACGGGTACAAACGGAGCAAACGCCGTCGCCGGCTGTTTGTTTACTTTGCTCCAAACGGAGGCGGCGAAACCGAACCAAACGAAACCTGAAGCTGCGTTTGACAGACCAGCCCTATGGCAACGATGGCCAGCGGCAGAACTGCCGGTTTGTTCCTTTTCATGCCGGCCGTCGTTAATTTTTAGCTTGTGCTGATTTCCCAAACACCTCACCTCTGGAGTAGCCCCACCGGAATGACGCCATGCTGATTTGTCAAACACAGCCTCAGAGGCGCCGAACAGAGGCCTAACCAGTGGATGAGAAATGACGTGGCACCTGATTATTTTAAAAACGCTGTTTGAAAGAAACGCGGATAAAATTGAAATGCTGTTTTTAAATAACCGCGCTGGACCTTATCCACCGAAACAAACGAGGTCGTGGTTTCCCATTTCCGCCATCTTCAGCACCGCGATTTCCGTCTCCCGCGTGCCCGTCACTCCCACGGCCGGCAACCACCGGCGACTACGATTTCGTGACCGGCGGCGAGCGTGCCTTAATTTGGGCCTCTGGACTCGGGGTCTCCCGGCGAGTCGGTGAACAACCCGACATTTCCCCTTTCCTTCTTCAGTTCTTCTTTCAGGCTTTCACTGATTTCAGACTTTCAGCCAGGTATCCTCATTCCTCCGACCTCTGCGGCTCCCCGCCCCTCCTCTCAGTGCCCTAATTTTGCTCGATCTGGAGTTTATATGCTATGTCATTCATTTAAGTGGTCAATCTGGAGTTTAGTTTAGTACTATTTATAAGATTTATGTTGGTCAATCTGGAGATATGTTGAATACTTGAAGAATCTTTAGAACTGTTTGCCTTCTCATAAATTGAAGATTAGAGTCGTTCCAAGTTTGATTTTGTGTCTTCTTTTTGCTGTTCTACTCCGATTTTTTTGAGTCTATGAAAATTTTAGCAGGAATAAAGCTGGTAGAATGCACTCAGATTTAATTCTGCCACTCCTCTTCACTTTGCCCAGCATTCTTTCTTCCTGATTCTTAGTTGACCGGCGGCCGAGTTGTTCACACACGAGTTTTAATTTGTTCCATCTGTTTTAAGTTGTTTTAAGTTGGCCTTTAGTTGTCACCTGTTTGGGGTTCCTATTTACCAGGGTAGAGCACTCCTATATCCTTTCTTGCAGGTAGGATTGCACACTTTGTTCCAATGCAAAATGGGACTCCAAATGTTTGAATCTAGGTCAACTAAAATTCAAAATCTTGTTAGCTGATGTATGCAAATCTTATGGAAAAAGGAAAAGTAAAATGGAATGTTTAGATTATGACCTAAACTGTGAGAGGAAAATTTAAATTAAAAGCAGCAAGTTGGGAAAGCTATAAAAGTGAAATCGAGAAATTGCTTCTCATTGTAGATTTGAGATGGTGTAAATAGCTTTCAAACATCTTCTTAAACAGAAATCTGAAACTTGGTTAACCTTTCTTAACACTCCTACTTCATTCCTTGCAGGTATTTTGGCTCTGTTGATGCCCTAAAAAACCCTTTTTTTGCCCCCCCCCCCCCCCCCCACACCCAATGCCCCGCGATGCCTCAATAAAGATCTTTTCTAGCTAACTTCTGAGGCAATTCTTTCACTTATTCATTCAATCTCCTACTTCATACTTTCATTTTCATTGGTTTGTTCACTAGAAAATTTATCAAAAATTTAAATCTTTACATGTTATCCGGGTTGGACGAAAATCTTGGGTACGTTACTTGTGATGCAGGACAGACGTCACACCTGCCTACCATCCTGGAGTCCCACCAGGGGGCCCGCCTGGAGTCAGCACCAGACGACTTTCATCAGGGCCGCGACCCGTACACCCCAACCAACTCTTCGCCATGGAGTCACCACCATGCGGTAGGTTGTTGAGGCCGGGGCTCGATCCCCAGACCTCCTAGATAAGAGGTCTTCACCAACACTCTCATCACCAACTGATCCGCACTTTTATGATGCAGGGCAGGCGTCACATCTGCCTGCCACCTTGGAGTCCCACCAGGGGGTCCACCCGGGTCAGCACCAAACGACTTTCATCAGGGCCGCGGCCCGTACACCCCAACCAGCTCTCTGTCATGGAGTCACC
Source organism: Platanthera zijinensis (assembly GCA_039513925.1). Taxonomy (NCBI): domain Eukaryota; kingdom Viridiplantae; phylum Streptophyta; class Magnoliopsida; order Asparagales; family Orchidaceae; genus Platanthera; species Platanthera zijinensis. Next base: position 26,012,295 of record CM077081.1, read on the forward strand.
ACCACGCGGCAGGTTGTTGAGGCCGGGGATCGATCCCAAGTCCTCCTAGATAAGAGCCCCGACCTCAACAACCTGCCGCATGGTGGTGACTCCATGGCGGAGAGCTGGTTGGGGTGTACGGGCCGCGGGCCTGATGAAAGCTGTTTGGTGCTGACTCCAGGTGGGCCCCCTGGTGGGACTCCAGGGTGGCAGGCAGGTGTGATGCCTGTCCTGCATCAACTTGGAGGCTCTTCTGATCTATGCTGAATGCACAATACTACTGGGGTTTTCAAATTGGGACATTATTCTCATCACGCCATGTCGCCACTTCACATGTGGGACATTATTCTCAACACGCCCCTTCACATGTGGGACATTATTATCAGCAGTCAGCACGCTCCTTCACATGTAGGGTCCTTGGCCTCCAATGGGTGGACTTTTTTATCGTCGACTTAAGAGTATGTAATCGAGTCTAGCATGTTCTGATTATGATACAATGTTCGTTTCTAAATATCCACCCCTAAATAAATTGTGCACCTAAGGGGTTCAGGATCCATATGATATGCACAAGAGTTTCCTAATGTGAGGTTATATTCTCAACATGCCCTCTCATGTGCAGCGTCATTGGCCTCTAACGAGAGGACGTTTTTTAATGAGTGACTGTAATGTAACAGGTTAGTATTAGGGGTGTAATTGTAATTTGTTGTTATTGAATCCGGTTTAGATATTGTACATGGTATAACAACAACACTCAAGCCTTTAGGGGTGTAATTGTAATTTGTTGGTATTGAATCCGGTTTAGATATTGTACATGGTATAACAACAACAACACTCAAGCCTTTATCCCACTATAGTGGGGTTGGCTTATTGTACATGGTATGAAGGCTATAAATAAGGCCTTATGTATTGTAATTAAAGAGAACGGAATGATGTAACTCATCTCTTGAGCCCCCATTGTCTCTATCCTCTCTCGCCTTTTAGTTCTTCCAAGCCTCTCAACCTAATTCATCTCTTTCTACCCAAAATTCTCTCTCTCAATCCTCACTTGATATCAAGCATTCACTCTCTTCTCTTGTATCCAAGAATTGATATGTTACATTACAATTACACCCTTAATACTAACCTGTCACAATGACTTCAGGGTAGGTTGTCGAGATTAGCCTGGCCCGATAAAATGTTAGTTTCTAAACATTCACCCCAAAATCAGTTGGTTGTAGGTGAATTGGACTCAGGATCTATCCGAAATGCACATTAGTTTTCTAACATGTGCTTATATTTTCAGCAATTAATGACTTTTACCAGTTCTCATAGGGCTAAACAGCATACATATTGTTTCTCCTCATGTGACAGTTGGCTAAAGAACATACTGAAATAACTTGATGCTTTGTAATTTTCAAGGACAAATGTGCTTAATCATGCTTTCCAATCCTAAACTGCCATTCCTTTTGATGTTTTATGTAATATTTGATATCTTGATGATTGGGCTCTGTTTGGCCCGGCGTTTTTGCTCCGGTGAGTTTGGACAAAAACGGCACCGTCATAAAATGTATGTTTGGCATGGCGACGGTTATGATCGCCGCCAAGAAAAGAAAACTAGTTTTGAGCATAAAAGTGAATGAAGTTCATTAGGCGAGGTCGGGCATTCACAAACGACTGTTCATAACCACCGTGTTCACGACCGCCGCCGTTGTGCCAAACAGAGACTGAATGTCAACAGTAAGCCATTGTTTCTTTATGACTTAAGTGCCTACTTAAGCTGTGCCTTTGAATCATTGCAGCTGAAATGGAATCCACTGGGGGCTGAATTTTGCTAATATTTATGGACATTTAGGGTAATGTTCTCTCCCTCCCTCTTGTTTTCTGTTCTTGTTAAATATTAGATGACTATGGCTTTATTTGGCGCGGCGGTGACGTTTGCTCCCGGCTGGAAAGGGGGGTCTCGGACTGGAGGGAGGGAGGCGAGGCTAGAAACGAAGGGGAGGCGGGGCATTTTCTCCTTACTGCGGGAGCAAACGGAGCAAACGCCGGGCTGGCCGTTTGTTTTTCCGCCCTGAGGGTGGCGTTTGCTCCCGCCACCGGCGTGAATATGCCGAACCAAATGAAGCCTATGTCTCCATGTTTGTTTATGTTCCAGGGGTTGTTTGATTCAGTTGCATTGATAGCACTCTAATATAAACAATGTTGTTATTGAAATTGTAATGTTAGTAGTTTTTATACATGACTTTTTTTGTCATTTCATTTAGGCTCTGTTTGGTGCAGCTGTTTTGCTCCAGTGTACAACAACACTCAAGTCTTTTCACTATAGTGAGGTCGGCTATATGGATCCTTTGTCGCCATTGTGCCCTATCTTTTGTCATAATCTCACTAATGTCTAAGTACATCATGTCTTTCCTTATAGTTTCATTACATGTCTTTATTGGTCTACCTCTCCCTCGTTTAACATGTCTAGTGACTAGACTCTCACAACGCCTAACAGGTGCCTCTAATGGTCTCCTTTGTACATGTCCAATCCATCTTAGTCGAGTTTCTCGCATCTTCTCTGCAATTGGTGCTACTCCTGTCTTATCTCTGATACATTCATTCCGAATTTTATCCAATCTCGTGTGTCTACACATCCACCTAAACATTCTCATCTCCGCAACTCTCATTTTTTGTTCATGTACACAATTCATTGTCCAACACTCATAACCATACAACATCGCTGGTCTAATTACAGTACGATAAAACTTGCCCTTAAGTTTTAAAGCTACTTTACGATCACATAAGATCCCCGACGCGCCTCTCCACTTCAACCAACCCGCTTAGATTCTGTGTCACACCTTTATCAATACCTCCGTCCTTTTGAACTATCGATCCAAGATATTTAAAACACTCACTACTGGAAATATCTTGATCACCCAACTTAATAACGAAGTCATCCGTGCTTCTTGCCCTGCTAAATTTAAGCTCCATATACCCCGTCTTTGCTCTGCTCAACCTAAAACCCTTCTTTTCTAAAGTGTCTCGCCAAGATTCAAGTTTTGCGTTTACACCCTCGTGCGTCTTATCGACCAAAACTGATGCAGGGGTAGACTAATGGAGAAGAAAACTTGGCACACACGATGGGGGTCCTAGGGGTTGGGTTTGCCGGACACGTGCAAAGCTTCAATAACACCAATCGATTAATGGGTTTTCAATGTATTTATGGCATATGCAATCGTACGGAAGGAGATTACGCAATGAAATCAGATCATAAAAATAGTTCGCAATCGGAGAGCGCAATTAATTGAACTACCGTTCAAACGTCCCTGCAAGTTAGCACGATCTCAAGCAACTAATACAATAATTGAATCCCAACATATAGCATCAACTAGCATAATCCACGTTCAAGAAATGAGACAAATAATGACTTACAAGCACACTTGAACCCAAATCTGAAAGGAATAGGACACGATTGGAGGGCTTCTTGCTGGTTGGTGCTGACGGGTGCCGAAAGTGGGCTGCGGGTGGTGGGGAGTTGGAATCGGTTGAGGGGGAAATGAACCTGGAAGGTTGGTAGTGGTTGTAAAGGGGATGTGGAGTTATCGTGGGCTGTAGGGGGAAAGGGGGTAGTCGGCAATGGTACAGATGCTGGATGTGGAGTGAGGGCGTGGCCTGTGAGTGTTCTGGAAGGGGAAATGGTGGTGGTCGCGGGTTGTTGGGGAGGAGAAATGTCGGAGCTGATGCGGGAGGAGATACGCGGGTGGTGCGGGTCGTGGAAGGTGCGCTGGGGTTCGGTGGGGGTGCAGGGAGATAAGATGGTGGCCGGCGAAGCTTGAAGAGGCAAGGTTGGTCGGAGATGGGGCCGGCAAGGGGAAAGGCAGTGGTTTGCGGAAGGTTTTACGGGAGGCGTGCGAGAGGCGAGGTCGGAGACGATGCAGGCGTCGCACCCGCGGCTTGGCGTCGCACCAAGAGACCGGCTGCAGAAAACTCTCAAACATTCGGTCCCTTCCTTCAGCTACCGGGCTCTTTATATAGAAAATAAAATAGGGCAACCCCAAAATGGACGGCTATGATTGGCCGCGCTTTCGGGTACCAAAACTACTTAAATACTTGTCCAAATTACATAATGCGAAATACAAAAATAAAGCGGGTCGACTCTCCGAACGCATCCGTGGAACCGGATCGCCCGAAAAGGAATGTCCAAATAAGGAACTCGATCAAGTCCGCCTCCGGCGGGAATAGACGTGTGTGATCCCGCGATCTTTGTCAACCCGGTCTCCATCAAAAACGATATCATCCGCAAACAATAAACACTAAGGTATTGCTTGTTGAATATGTCTGGTAAGCTCATCTAAGATAAGGGTAAAGAGATAAGGACTTAAAGCTGAACCTTGATGTAAGCCTACAGTGATAGGGAATTCAAGTCTCAATCCTCCAGATGTCCTCATCTTTGTCACTGAATTTGTATACATATCTTTTATTATGTCAATGTATGATACATTTACACATTTCTTTTGTAAGACTCTCCATAAGATCTCTCTTGGAACTCTTATCATTTTTTGCTCATTTACACCTTTCTTTTTTGCTCCTGTGTGTTTGGACAAAAACGTTGCCGTCGTAGAATGTATGTTTGGCATGACAACGGTTATGACCGCTATAAAAAAATAGAAAACTAGTTTTGAACATAAAAGTGGATGAAGTTCCTTGGGTGTGGTCGGGCGTTCACAAGCGACGGTTCATAACCACTGTGTTCGTAACCGCCACCGTCATACCAAACCGAGCCTTAGCAGTCTCTAAATTTAGCTGACACCACCTTCGTTGTCATTTGTAATTTTGTTATGTAAATTTTTTTATGAAGCAAACATTTGACATAAGCTAATAGCATTACATTTCATTGCGGAGGACATCAAATCAAACGACCCCCATCTAACAAGGCATTCAATGTCAATATTTAAGCTAACAAATCACTCGTATGTTCGTTCGTTATGGTCATAGGTACACAGCAAATGTACGGTCGAAGGAACTATTCCAACAAAGCGAAGCAAGATAGAAGGAACCCTGCATCAATCCATCGTAACATTCTTCTGAGAAGCAACTCTGGAATGGCATCTGAGCGAGCGGCGGAAAACTCGAAACCTTCGTTCAAATCTTCACGTCTTCAATCATTTTTCACGGCCCTGTCTCTCAAAATCCCTATCAGCGACGCCTACCATGAATCATCATGTGAACAAAGGATCTCATTGACTGTTGTTCTTTAATCTTCTCCATTGTTAAAAGCTCAATTTCTCAACATTCATCAGTTTTGCCTCCATTGAAGCTACATCCTAGAAACTTAAGGATGCTTAGTGCTAGAAGAAGGACGGTGGAAGCAGATCTGCGTCTCTCCGCGGCTGCCCAACACAATTCGAAGGCTTTGAGCTGGGTTGATAAACAATCACCGCACGACTCATTTCGTTCCATCTTACCTGGTTTGCCTGACGATGTTGCGATGTTTTGCCTAGCACTCGTTCCTCGAAAACACCTCCATGTTATGAGCGCAGTCTGCAAAAGATGGAGGAGTTTCATTCAGAGCAAGGACTTCATCTTTGTGAGGAAGGAGGCTGGCATGCTTGAGGAGTGGCTCTATTTCTTAACTACAGGTTTTGAGGATGGCAGGAGTCACTGGGAAGTCATGAGTTCGCCTGAAGGGGGAATTTGGAGAATTCCGCCGATGCCTGGTCCGGTGAGAGTTGGATTCTGTACAGTTGTGTTCGACGGAAGGTTGTTGATTATTGGTGGTCTTTCGAAGGATGGTGGAGCAGCGAGTGTCTCTGCTGATGTTCATCAATACGACGCTCGGCTTAACAGGTTAGTTGGCCGCATTATTATTCCCCGTGGATACAAGTTTCTCATGATTAGTGCTTGTTTATGTATACATTACTTATTTTTGTCTAACCTAAGTTTTTTTTTTTTTTTGCAACTCTTTGAGATGCTATATGTTTCCTCTCCATCCTATTAATCTGTTTTGTATGCACAACTTTTTTCTTCCATTTTTGCCCTTGAACATTTTGGAAATTCACACTGCCTCACAAGCTTTATTTTTTTCAATATTCTTCTATCTATGTGTGTGAATGCTTTAGTGTTTCCTCATGATCATACTAATTTATGTATGCTATATGACAAAGGAGTTGTTGGTGTCACTAGCTTCTTTTTCCCATTTTTGCCCTTGGCCATTTTGGATATTTACCAGACCCCACAAGTTTTAAAATTTCTTTTTTAACAATTCTTCTAATGTATTATATATATATATATCTTGTAAGGTATTAATTTATTGAAAAAGGTTATTTTTTATCTATAATAATATATCTTATGTGGATTGAATATAGAAATCAGTGGCATGGGTCATTGAATATCATTACTCTTGAGGTATATTTAAATAATAAGTTTAATTATTATTTAGCAAATATATATCTATAAAATTCTTAACGAAATTCCCATTTTGAATTGAAGAAACTAAACACAGAATTAGCTGATCTTGCAATCATGGCCTCAGGTGGAGCATGCTTGCGAAGATGAAAGTTGGTCGCTATGATTTCGCCTGCTCTGAAGTAAACGGAATGATTTACGCCGTTGGAGGGTACGGATCCAACGGTGACGGCCTCTCCGTCGCCGAGGTCTACGACCCCGACAAGAACGAATGGACCCTGATCGAGGATCTCCGGCGACCCAGGTACGGCTGCTTTGCGTGTAGCCTTGGGGGAAAGCTTTACGTGATGGGAGGCCGTTCCAGCTTCACCATCGGCAGCTCTAGGTTCGTTGACATCTACAGCCCCGATGGCCGCTCGTGGTGCGAGATGAAGAACAGGGGATGTGTGATGGTCACGGCCCACGCCGTGTTGGGGAAGAAGCTCTTCTGCATGGAGTGGAGGGATCAAAGGGTGCTCGCCATCTTCGACCCCGCCGATAACTCTTGGAGGAAGGTGCCGGTGCCTATCGTTGGAAGCTCGGCCATCCGTATCCGGTTCGGCATCCTCGGCCACAGGCTCATGCTCTTCTCTTTGGATGGTGATCCTGCTTATCGGACATTGATTTATGATCCGGCGGCTCCTGCCGGCTCGGAGTGGCGCACGTCAGCGATAAAGCCCTCGCGTACCTGTCTCAGCATTGTGACCATTGAAGCTTGAAAGTTGACTTGTTGAATGCTATCAATGATGGTCGTGTGGTTCCGGTCACGTCGGATCAGCAAGAAATAGATCTGGACCGTGAAATGGGTACTATCCATTTTACCCCAAATGGAGAGAGGATCCCCATGGCCCAAGATATGACTAATTTCTTGGGTCCAGATCCCGGAGCTCGTCCTGGACCAATTGGAATACACCATACAAAGGGCCCTGTTCAAAAATATTATGCGCACACCCCATTGTTCACGGCGGGACCCACTATATGGTGAATTTCTTTGGTCCCTGACACAAGTTTTTCTGCTGCATATGGGCGTTCTCTTTTATGTTTCTTTTGGGCTTTCCTAGCGTTTATTTATTATTTATAAGGCTGACGATTATTAGATTTTGGATTCTGTTTTTTTTTGTTCATGTTTTCTGTTCTTCATTGTTCTTGAGGGCTTACTAGTATTTCATCTTGCTTAGGCTCCGTTTGGCACGGTGGCGGCGATCGTAAACGAATGGGTTAAACTGTCATTCGTTAACAAACATAATCGGTTTTAACATAAAAATGGATGAAGTTCTTTAGGTGGGCATTAACGAATGACAATTTAACCCCCATGTTCATGACCGTCATCACCGTGCCAAACGGAGCCTTCCCGACCGTGCATGCGAATTCATTCAAAATTGCCAGAAGAGGCAGCATGCTCGTCGTAGAGGAGCCTGCGAAACCCATTGGCTCATATTAATGATAAAAATAGAATTGCAACCCTCCCCCCATTCATAATCGTTAATATCACGGTTTCAATCCCATAGTTTTTAATATAAAGCAGAAATGACAAAATAAAAATAAACTGGATCGGTAGGTTCAGGAATTGACGACACACAGTGGCCGGGAACTAGCTGCCACCACATGCACCTGTGAAGGAGTTCCGGCACGCGTCTTTCTTCCACCTTGACCTGAAAGAGCTTCTCAGACATCTATCTTCCGTTCCAATGCTTGTTTATTTAGTTGTGTTGGATTAAAAATGAATAATTTTTTTTAATTGGAGATATCAATGGACTGTGAATAGCGTAATTCGAACTGCTTATATCATTGCTTTTCGCATGTTATGATGAGAAATAATCTTGATAAGAAATTGTGCAATGATTCTGTACTAGGGGTGCAAACGAGTCGTGCTCGAGCCGAACTTGACAAAATTTCCAAGCTCGAGCTCAAGCTATTCATTTTGAGCTCGAGCTCATTGAGCTCAATTTGTCTATAATAATATATATATAGAGAGAGAGTAATTATAGAGAGAGAACCGGTTCTTTGAAATCTTATATAGAAAACCAGCAAATTGATCCTCAAATGTTTGTTTTTTCAAAAAATGATCAACATGAAAGTTGTAGATATCGATGGGATCTACAATTTTCATGTTGATCACTTTTTGAAATAACACCGTCTAGGCCCCCGATTTGAACTTATCGATCCAGTTTATATATATACAAATATATAAATATTGTACAACAAATTAAACCTTACAAAGAAGAAATATTACAAAGACTGAGAGACAACTCTGGAGGCATTCTTCCTCTGCTCGCTCCTGCCTTGTATAAGCAAATGACCTCCTTATTTATAAGCAAAGGGCAGAGTGGCTTGAATTATTGCTGGCAGGAATCTGCTTTCTGGAGTGCGTCTTTAGTGCTGGCAGGAATAATGAAGTGCGCCTTGGAATAATGGAGTGCGCCTTTAGTGCTGGCAGGAATCTTGGAGTGCGCCTTGGAATAATGGAGTGCGCCTTTAGTGCTGGCAGGAATCTTGGAGTGCGCCTTTAGTGCTGGCAGGAATCTTGGAGTGCGCCTTTAGTGCTGGCAGGAATCTTGGAGTGCGCCTTTAGTGCTGGCAGGAATCTTGGAGTGCACCTTTAGTGCTGACAGAAATAATGGAGTGCACCTTTAGTGCTGGCAGGAATCTCTGTACGGCTCCCCGAGGCTCAATACAGGGGATCGGATTTTGAGCAAATCCGCAGCTATAAACGGATTTGATATGCCGTTACCGGTTACCGTTTGAACCGGGTTAGATGAATCGGATTTTGAGCAAATTCGCAGCTATAAACGGATTTGATATGCTTTTACTGGTTACCGTTTGAACCGGGCTAGATGAATCAGATTTTGAGCAAATCCGCAGCTATAAACGGATTTGATATGCCTTTACCGGTTACCGTTTGAACCGGGCTAGATGAATCGGATTTTGAGCAAATCCGCAGCTATAAACGGATTTGATATGTCTTTACCGGTTACCGTTTGAACCGGACTTGTCAGTAGATTAAAATCCGCTCTACTAAAAGCGTTATGAGTTTGGATTATGAATCAAGGAGATCCAAACTGTCGTAAGGATCTTGGGCGAATGATCCACCAAAAGGATCGGGTGAGTGTGAAGGAGATGGTGTGGTCGGAACTGAAGTGGATGGTGGATGATGGCGATAACGTTGCTGCATTTTTTTAAATTGTTGAAATTGTAAGAAAGTTTGGAGATCATCCTCCTCGTCGGAAGTCGTGAGGAGGAGAGGTGATTTTGAAGGTGGAGTTTGTGTGAGTGGCGTAGTTGGGGATGGAATAGGTGGGGTAGTAAGAACGGAAGTAGGCATTTGTAAAGTACCGGTTCTGATGTAATGAAGGACGACCTTGTTAGAGGCAAAGTCAGTATTGAATTTAGGCCACCATTTGACCTTGAAGATGCGAATGAGAGAAAAGGGGAAATCGTCCGGATGGGTTTTGGTAATGGCGAAGCTCCAACAAAAGATCCAAGGGATTTTGAAGGAGCTGTGAAATTAGAGGTATTTTTTGAATGTAGGTCTGTTGGACTTGGTTAACCAAGTCTGATAGCTAGGATTTAGTGATGGTGGAAGGATTTGGGAGGAGGCACTATAGTGTCTCCACCAGTCATAAAACCAGATAGGAAAGTGTTTGGGCAAGACTGGTGAAAAACCATGAACCATGAATGGGAAAAAGGTCGAAAAAGTAATGTACGAAACCACGCAAGTTGGTAATCGTGGTAGGTGTATGCAGGGGGGTTGAATGGAACCAAAAATTGGTGTGGAGTCCAAGGATTGAACCATGCGGATGAGTCAATAACGTTATGAATGACGCATTTGGAAAAGACGATTTGAGAAGGGTTGGTTTTGTCATTTGTGTGAGTAATGGTAGCAGAATGAGTGTCAATAAGGATGAGTTCATAAAATCTTTGGGTTTTGAGTGGGTCGTCGAGCCAATAGGAGTGAGGGGGAAAAGTGTGACTGACATGTTTTTGGAGTGCGTCATATGGTGGAGTTTGAGTAAAGTGGGTCAGATGAATATGTTCGGTGATTAGTTGAGGAATATAAGCGGGATCGGTATGAGCATAATTGGTAGTGAGGGAGAGTGGAGTGGGTGGTAATGTTTTTGCATGAGTGAGGACATCGGAATATGTTAAGGGGGTGAATTTATTTTGAGTCGGCACAGGCGGAAGCTTCTTGAGTGCATAATCCTGAGGTGTTTGGGTCTTTTGCGGTGGTGTTGCTGGTTGCTTGCTCATTGCCTTGTAAGAATTCGCGAGTGAGGAAGTCAGGAAGTGAGTTGTCAGAGCCCTTGACATATTCAATATCGAAATCAAAAATAGATAAAAGTGCTTGCCATCGGACAAAAATTTTTTTTGAAACGAAATTTTGTACATCATTTTGTAAAATATATTTTGCAGACTGACAATCAATACGTAAAAGGAATTTTTTATTAATTAAATCATCTTGAAATTTTAAAATACATTTAACAATACTAAGTATTTCTTTTTTAATAGTATAATAATTTTTTTGAGGCCCTAGCCAGATGCTAGAGTGGTATCGGACTAAGTGTTCGTGCGTAGACAGAGGAAGCCGTTGTTTAAGAATGTCGCCGTAACCAATGTTAGAGGCATCGGTTTCAACGATCATGAATGCATGGGGGTGAGGTAAACAGAGACATGTGAGAGATTGGACTTTTGTTTTAATGGTGTGGATGATATTGGTATGTTGAGAAGTCCATGGAGGGTTTTTTTTTTGAAGTCGTTGATATAAAAGAGCACAAAGTTGACGAATATTGAGAATGAAATCTGAAATGTAATTGAGACTGTTGAAGCCAAAAATGACCGAAGCCAAAATTGATTTCTGTGGAGTTCGACTCTTGGGAAAAGGGGTGACCTCACACCTACTACACTCGGAAGAACGTCACGGACCGAAGACTTAGGAAACTATGAACTGACCCTCGGCTCTAGCGTGGAGGTCCCACCTCACACCCAGAAAACCTTTGAGGTCTCCCCCTCCCTAGCCAATGCTTGAGCTAGGTGCCTTGGAGGAAAGCCAAAGAGACTTTAGTGGCTAAGGAAAGAATGACAAGTCCCCCTCCAAGGCACCCCTAAGGGTCTATTTATAGTTTTTCCAAGTCCTGGGGGCAAAATGACCAAAATGCCCCAGGGGCAAAAATGCCTCCAGCCAATAGAAAACCTCCACGCCGGGGGGCAAAAAGGGAAAAACCAAGGGTAACGCCCGCCGATCAGCCCACCTCTGGGTCGGTCTCGCCCGGCCTGACCGCGAGGCCGCGAGGCAGGGGCGAGAACCCGGCCCTAGGCCGGTCTCGCCCCGCCTGCCCTCGCCTAGCCGCGAGGCAGGGGCGAGAACCCGGCCCCGGGCCGGTCTCGCCCTGCCTGCTCTCGCCTGGCCGCGAGGCGGGGGTGAGAACCCGGCCCCGGGCCGGTCTCTCCCCACCTGCCCTCGCCTCGCCGCGAGGCAGGGGCAAGAACCCGGCCCCGGGCCGGTCTCGCCCCACCTGCCCTTGCCTAGCCGCGAGGCAGGGGCGAGAACCCGGCCCTGGGCCGGTCTCGCCCCGCCTGCCCTCGCCTAGCCGCGAGGTAGGGGCGAGAACCCGGCCCCGGGCCGGTCTCGCCCCGCCTGCTCTCGCCTGGCCGCGAGGCGGGGGTGAGAACCTGGCCCCGGGCCGGTCTCTCCCCACCTGCCCTCGCCTAGCCGCGAGGCAAGGGTGAGAACCCGGCCCCGGGCCGGTCTCGCCCCACCTTCCCTCGCATAGCCGCGAGGCAGGGGCGAGAACCCGGCCCCGGGCCGGTCTTGCCCCACCTTCCCTCGCCTAGCCGCGAGGCAGGGGCGAGAACCCAGGCCCCGGGCCGGTCTCGCCCCACCTGCCCTCGCCTAGCCGCGAGGCAGGGGCGAGAACCCGGCCCCGGGCCGGTCTCGCCCCACCCGCCCTCGCCTAGCCGCGAGGCAGGGGCGAGAACCCAGGCCCCGGGCAGGTCTCTCCCCACCTTCCCTCGCCTAGCCGCGAGGCAGGGGCAAGAACCCGGCCCCGGGCCGGTATCGCCCCACCTGCCTTCGCCTAGCCGCGCTGGACGGGTGTCTGCCTACTCGCCGCACCCGCCCCTCAAAGGAGCTCTAAAGCTCAAAACTTACTAGCATGCCTTAAGCCTTACTCGGGGTCCTCGCCTCGCGAATACGGGGTTGTACAGAGACAACCGAGGAATCATTGAAGTTGAGTTTTGTCTTTAATGATATCAGGAAACTTGGATGCAAATTCAAGGCTTCGTTGAATGGGAATGATGGTATTGCGATGAATATGGTGTCCAAGAAAGCGAATTTGTGTTTGAAATAATTTCATTTTTGAGGCAGAAATAACTAAGCCATTCTTTTTGATAACGTATAAGAATGTTTTGAGATGTTTAGTGTGTTGATCGATGGAATCTGAGAAGATAAGAACATCATCAATGTAAACAATAGAAAAGGTTGAATAAGGGTTAAGAATGTCATTCATAATATGTTGGAATTCAGACGGAGCATTTTTTAACCCGAATGACACAACATTTCATTCATAGTGCCCAAAGGGGACTGTGAAAGCAGTTTTGTATCTATCTTTGGGATCGATCTGAATCTGCCAGAAACCAGATTTCATGTCGAATTTGGAAAAGATTTTTGCATTGCTAAGACGTTTAAGTAAATCACGTTTGTTGGGGATAGGGTAGCGAATCCATTGTAACACTTTGTTTAATGGTTTGTAATTAATGACTAATCGTGGAGTGATCCGTTCGATTTCTGCATTTTTCATTACATAAAATGCAGCACAACTCCAGGGGGAGTGAGAAGGTCGAATTAATTTTTTATCTAATAATGTTTGTATTTCTGTTTTGCACACTTCTAGGAGTTCATGATTCATTTGAATTGGTCGTGCTTTAGTTGGAATTTTGCGTTCGGAAAAATCGGTTTCATATGGAAGCTGTACGATATGTTTTTTGCGGTCCCAGAAAGCATTGGGTAATTCTGCACAAACTTCTTGTTTGAATAATTCTTCTAATTGGTGAATGTGCAGTTGGATGTTAGACAAGCGTAGTTGTTTTTCAATGTGGGCATGTGAAAGATCGTCTTGTAAATAGAGAAGTTTGTTGTGTTTCTGTTGGATAAGATTAATGTGGTGAAAGATAGAATGTTGTTGTAAAAGATTAAGTTGTTTTTGGCGTATATGATGGATAAATTTAAAGAGAACAGTTTGACCTATGATATTGATACTTATACCATTAGTGGAGACTTGGAAGGGATAGATTTGTGTGAGAAAAGGAGTTCCAAGAATAATATCTGTGTTTAGATTATTGATGATAATAAATTGATGTTTAAAGTAAAATGATTTATTATAAATAGAAGCTTGGGTAATTTTTCCATAGATTTGTAAAGGGGAATTGTTTGCAGCAATTAAGACTTCATTTGTAGGTTGCTAATATTTGATTGGGATGAGATCATCGCGGATACAGCTTTGGTCAGCACCGCTATCCATCATGGCAATGAAGGTGTGTGTGAAATTATGAATTGAAATAGTAATATGGATTAACCATTTTTGGAATTGGATGCGATCAATGGTGGAAATGAAGGAAGCATCAGTAGGTGGAGTATTGGAAATGGTAAGAGGAGGAAGGGAGATAATAGATGGTTCGGGTTCTGTTGGAAGTGGGGAGAGAAGACTTTGGAGTAAAGAGAATTGTGTCTCATGAGCAAGATGTTTGATATCGAGTGCATGAATTTGGGTTTTGAGGATTTGTATTTCCTGTTTAAGGTGATGGATTTCAGTTTGTAAGTCTTTGATGGCTGGAGTGACTGGAGTTTTTTGGGCAGACGTTTGTGGATATTTATCAAAGAGTTTGGAAATACTAAAGGGTTGGACTAGGGAGATGCGGTTGTCTTGGAGGACTAAAGTTTGTAATTTTTCAAAAAGTTGTTTCTGTTGAATGAGATCAGGAATTTGTTTAATCATTTCAAAGATGAAGTCTTTGGTATCATTTTGAGTGGTATGGATCATGTTGACCTGATTTTGACAAGTACAAGGGGAGGAATGATTCAAAGTACTGGAAGAGTCATAAGAATCGTGGTCATCGTCAGTAATTTGGAAGATTTGAAATTTATTTTTTAATTATTTTTGATGTCGGCATTGACATCAGAGAGGTCATCAATGATTTCATTGAGACGTCCTTTGTTGCGGCATTTTGAAGCAATATGGCCTTTTTGGTCGCATTTGAAGCAGGTGATAGAAGTAGAGTGGTGAGAACGTTTAGTTCGTCGAGGATACGGTTTAGAGGAGTGAGGTTCATTGGGATGAGAAGGAGATCGTCGTTTAGAAGATCGATTATATTTGGGATGTGTGAAACTTTTGTGAGACTTTCGTCGTGCGGTAGAGGGAGCAGATAGGCTGGTGATGCCAAAAGCATCACAGAAAGAACCAAGTTTGCGGCGTTTGCTGTCATATTTAGCCTGAAACTTGAGTTCTTGACATGCAGCTAATGCCTCACTTTTAACAAAAGCAAATAATTGACCATAAGTCATTTGATTGAAATCAATGTGATCAGTTCCCATTTCTTTTTGAAGATTGAGCATGATTCGTTGGGAAAAAAGAGAAGGTAGTCCAGTGACAAATTTTTCCTTCCAAAATGGAGCAGTTGAGTCAGTTCGTTTTAGTACTTGAGTGAGGAAAACATCTTTATACCAGCGAAAGTCTGAAAGAGTTGGGCATCGAATATTGGTAAGGAAGATTTTGGAGGAAGTCAATTCTTCTCGAGGATTACCAATGAAATGCATGACAATGGTAATAATGAGATAATCACAAGCATCAGATTCGGATTTAATGACGCCTTGCTCATCTTCAGTATCGATGGTATGATTCAAAATATTTTGTTTATCGTCGATGGTGAGAGAATTGTCCCACCAATATTTGAGTTGGCCGGTAAAACCAGTAACTATGATACTGACAATTTCTTCTTCGGGACATTGTTTGAATTTGTACACCATTTTGGCCATTCCCATTTCTTGGAGGGTATTTAAGATTTCATATTCACTTTTGCCGTCGATATTCCATTCATAAATGGAACCACCGTCATAATGTTTAGCATGGAATTTGGCGCGTTCTTCGTATTGGATGTCTGGAGGTGTTGGGCGTGGATAATAGTTTCTGGTATCAGGATTGATCCAGCGACGGTTAGTGCGTGGGAAGGTAGATTTTTGTGGGTGTCTGCGTATCTTATTAAGATGTGGCGGAGCATCACTGTGGAGATCGTGTTCAATGTCACTTAAGAGATTTAAAAGAGGATTGTCCAAGTCACTGCTTGGGGTAGATGAATCATCAATATGATGATCAATAGTGTTTAAGGTGGAAGGACCGAGAAATTTTTTGTTAAGGTTTGTGAGGGTTTGGTTTAATTTCTGAAGTAATGAGTCATGTCCGAAAGTAAGATGTTGTTCTTGAGAAAGAGAGAGACTATGTGGTTGGAAGTGAGGGGCGGAGTTACTATAGGGAAACTTAGAAGTGTTGAGAGCTGTCAGAGGTTGTGAAGTTTTGGGGTCAATATTTAAAGATGCTATTTGGGTGGAAATAGTATGAAGAAGTTGATTAGAATAATTATTTTGATGATTTATTTTTCGGATATCATCGATAAGAATAGGGGTGGAGTCAGGACCATCTCAGCCTTTTTTAAAAGGCGTGACGATGATGTCATGACCATCTGGTGTGGATAGTTGTATAGTTTGAAGAGGGGGTGTTACAGAAGTAACAACAGTGTTATCAGGAAGTCGCCATTTGGTGTGTAAGGAGGTTTGTACATTAATGGTGGACTGTGTAAACGGTGAAGAAATATTTTGGTTGTGAAGATAATTTTCTAGCCATATTTCAAAGTTTAACTCTAGTTGATGGCGAATAATATCAAATTTCCAATGTTTATGGAGTATTTGCTTGGTGGGAGTGTTAAAAGATTCAAACCAAGAGTAATAAAAGGAATCTTCTTGAAACTCATTTAATAAGTTATCAAAATTAGGGTTAAATGGTTTAAGGAGTGTGATAACATTAACACAGTGAACGCGCATGTGTGTAGAAGTTGGAGAATAAGTTGTATTAGTAGTATGGACAACGTCCGGTAAGGGAGATGTGTAGTTGACATGGATGGCAGGAGTGTGGAGCGAAGGCATGTCGGGTGGTTCAGGTAAGGAGGTAGAAAAACGAGAGGGAATGTACGGAGGAAGTTGGGAAATAGAGGTCCGATTAGTGAAGGAATTGAATCGGATAAGCACAGTGTCATCCGTTTCTTCAATGACATCCTGTATTTCGGTTTGTTCGATACTCGGTGGTATTTGAGGGCGTTCAATTTTAAATTTATCAGGGATTGTGATTTCATGCCATTTTAATCGTTTAGGTGAAAAAGTTTCCGAATAGGGAACATCTATTTGTAATAAAACTGTTTCATATGAAAAATTTGTTCCAAGTTTAAGTTTGAGATTTAAACAGAAACTCATGAGTTTAAAATAAATACGATACATGATTGCAGATTGCTCAGCCAGTTTTTCAAATTCATTTCCTTGTAAATGAATGTCGAGGATTAACGAATTGAGGATTAAAGGATCTGTAATGGAGACTGTGAAGTTAGGAATACTATTGAAATAAATATGGTCATTACATATATTAGTTTGGATCATGGCAAGAATAAAAGACTTATATCTAGCTAATCTTTTATCATGAAGGGTCATATAAATAGGAATATTGACACCAATATGAACTAAGGGTTTGACAGCAACCTGTATCATACCAAAGTGGATATAACGAAAACCTCGGTCAGAATATTTTTGTAATGCAATATGTGATAATAAAGGTGTAGATTGAAATTGTTGTTGAATATTAAAAGTTTCTTCATGCGTTTTTACACTAAAAGCGGTTTTGAAATCAAAAGTACCAATTTTGTAAATATTATCAATGCTTTCAGTAGGAATAGACCAATTAAGAAAATCAGTATGAATAATATCTTCCTGACTAAGAACAGTACGGGTGGAAGAACTTGAAGGACCAGATAAAAGACGGCGGACTAGATGAGCCATTTAAGATGGTACAGTAATTGGTTTTTTAACAAACAAACTCTGATTTGACCTTAGTTTGTAGCGTTGGATTCATATGATCAATATGAAGTCAATGGAGTTCGCTCTGTTCAATTTCTATGACAGGTGGTCAATATGTTGTCAAACTGAGCATTATCGTGCGCTGAAAAACGTGTGCACACCAATTATGGCATGATACCCCAACTTTGACCCCACCCCTGATGGCTTAGAACCACTTTAACTTTGACCAGCATGGGGGACCCACCCTAGGATTGATTTTAGTCGAACCATCTTTTTCTCTAATTTTTAGAATTTTGCAAAAAAAGGAGTGCACCTCCTCCCCATGGTTTGCATGTGGCTTCTTTTCTTCATGGCATGGGCCTCAACCACTGGCTAGCTTGGGTTGTTAATGGACCAAGAAAGAGCTCACCCCTCCCCTCTTCTTCTTCTCTTTTCTCAAAGCCCAAAGCCCAAAACCAAGATCTCCCACCTTAGGATGTTTACACCTGGATTGTACCTCTCCACAATATGAGGGCCACCTGGCTAGGACAGCTGGAGGGAGGAGGAGATCACCTCCTCTTACTTGGTATAATCTCACACCGGGAAAATGAGGGGGATGACCACCCTCTCAGCCTATATATAGGTCTTCCCCCGGTACTTACTCTCGCATAACTAAGGTGAGCCCAGGCCCAGCCCTGCCTGAACCCTAGGCTGCTGAAAAACGCAAACCAAATCTCGCCACCTCTGCCACCCTCCCATGACAGCTCAGCCAAGCCCCTCCTGAGCTCCTCCATGACAAGTGGAACTTCTTACACTCCTCCTTCCCCATCTTTGTGATGTGTCGTATGCGCCTCCTAGAGGCACCACCCGACCCAACCTTCAGGTCGGGTGGTGACCATGTGTGGTGAGCACCACCCAGCACTGATGGTGTCTCTTGGAATTTGCCGCTCCGGCGGCACCGGAGAAATATTTTTTCTCTATTACGATTTTTCGGCGATGGTCGGCGGCGTCAGGTCGTCGGACCACTGCAGGAGGGATGCCCGACCCCCGGCGGACCGGTCGGGGGTGGTATTATGTTAGCTAAGCCACTAGAGAGGCGGGGCGACGCGACATCGCCGGGAGCAGAGCAACTGCGCCACCCTTCCCTTGGGATGAGAATTTCTGACGGTGGCTGGCAGCGCCGGGCCACCGCCCAGTTGATTGCCGGCCACCGGCGAGTCGACCGGGGGCGGCGCCGACACGATCCAGCTGTCGATCGGCGGTGGCAGAGCCATTATTATTGTCACCACCGGTACAAACCAGCTTCCGTCTAATCTTCATCAAGAAGATCAGACGTCTACATTTTTTATAAAATTACCCGCCCCGCATGATTTTTTGGACCCCACAGCGGATCCGTGCTCGATCCGCTGTGGTGATAGAAGGAAGATATCGCCTGTCTGACTCGATCTCAGCCACAGGATGAGCCTCCGATGGTTATTTGCAGACCAATTATTTAATAGAAACTTTGGGATTTTTTCGAGGAATTTTGCAAATTCATTGAGCGTCTCGTTTTTGAAACATCTATCGGGTATTTTGGGTAATCTTGGAAGACGAAATGCTCAACCTCGTTTCAGGCGAAGAATTTTCATCATGTGTTGAAAATAATTTTCAATGTTAAAATTCAAGGAAGAATATGTTCTCTAACAAGATGCTCGGATTTTATCCGACGCGAGCCAATAAATTGGTGGTTATTCATGAATGAATAATAATGGTGCAACCCATAATAAGCTTCCCTAACCCGATTAAGTCGTGATTAAAAGGTGCAATTAAACTATTATCAGATCATAATAATGGGTGAAACTTAGAAAAAGCTTCCTAAAAACAGAAGTGAAACTGAACTTGCCTCTTATAAACGAAGATGGAACTGGACTTGCCTCCTGAGAACGGAGGTGGAACTGAAGCCTCCTGATTGGAGTTATTGAACTACTAACCATTTTCTTAATTATTTGTTCCAGTCTTACACTGATCCAGTTCCTTTGTTTATTTCAGTTCAGTACTTTCTTTCCAATACTCCAGTCTCGTACTGATCCTGCTTATTTCTTTCAGTTCAGATCATTTCTTTTAAATATTAATCCAGTCTCATACTGGTCCAGTTCTTTTCAGTAATTACTTTCAGTTCTTTTTGTTCAGCACATTCTAGTTTCGTACTGGTCATATTTCTATTCAGTATTTCAATTCTGCAGCTTATATTTTTAGCAGCTTTTATTACTGCATTTATATTTTCTGCAATTAACTATTTAGTATTTTATGAACGGATCCTACTCTGACGAGAGGTTGATTGTTAGGTTGAGTTTTAGTTGGGGTTAATAGGAGTTGAGACATTCCTCCAGAGTTAGCCCCAAGTAAAGTGCTCTCATGCTCCTTGCTGAAAGTTGTGCTGAATGTCGCTTGTCCGAATTATTCTATTAGTATAGTAGGGTAGGCCGCCGCAGATCCGATGTGTGCCAGTGATTTTGTTATTTTAATTGAATGCTTGTAAATTGCTTGTGGTAGATTGTGGATGATCAGTCACTTCAGCAAACTGTTCATACAAGTGTGGGAAGGTCGATGACTCATGGCGACAGGCGGATGCATACCGCGAGTGACCAACAGTTATTTTTCTCCACGTTGGATTTTCTCCACTGGTCGGCCTAAATTCAGAATCGTCGGATGTCGCTCACATCCAAGAGTACACGGGGTTGTACATTAGCGCCTGGGTAGTGTGGTACGACCACCCCCAGAAGTGGCAGGACTAGCCACTGTCACCGACGGCCACATCGATAAGGCCTACGAGGCTCGCTACCCTGCTTGTAAAGAAGCAGTTCATACTATGTCGACATAGGGTGTGTATGCGGGTTTTGAACACATGTAGAGTGTTGGCGGGTTTTGAATACATGCAGTGTGAGTACATGATTGTGAGTACATGTCGTGTTGATAGCTAGTGCAATGTTTATTATATAACTGACGGTTAAGCTGCTACTATATCAAGTTATATTATGCTCTTACAGATAGTTGCTCATAGCCTATATATATGAAATGTTGTACTAATTCTCTCATGCGTCAACTATTTACTTTTGTTGGGTCTGTGATCGAGCTCATCCCCAATATATGGATCCAGGGAGGAGATGTGTTTTCACTTAGGTATGTGACTAACAATTATTTTAATAATCATTCATATGAGACAGATCACTATGATGTTCAGCTACTGCAGTACGATATGCCAGCTGATAGGACTACCCGAGCAGAGACACTGTCGTCGTCTTCGAACTTCTGAGACGTGAGTTATTAGCGTGCAGACTTGCGAGTGAGATGATGTTAGTAGTAGTAGTCTTTTAATTTGCAGCCTACGGGCTCAATCTATAACAATGGCTACGACCTTGCTCTGTTATTTATATTGGTTTTTTGTTATTACTTTCGCAACTTGTGATGTGATGTGAATGTTGTGATTCAAGTTAGACAAGACGACCAACAGTGATTCAAGCCAGACAAGGCGGCCAACTAGTGTTTAGTAGAGTGAGTTGTTGTATCTTGTGAAGCATTGTGCGGACGTATTGGGATGTAAGGTCTGTCTCCGACCCTACCCAGGCTAAGGTTGGGGGAGGGGGTTTTACACCTGTCACCCTCCGAGTCACACAACTACTTGTAAACACTACGAAAAATATTGGATTTAGGCCCGACACAGATCTGGCGGCGTGGTTTTTCACCATTTACGGGTTTTTCATTATAAAAAGCCTCTTGCCACTGTTGCTCGATTTTCATTGATTGTTTGCACGCCCTGTCCGACTCGTAGCTAAGGCGGTACGATTCTCTGGACTGGAGGAAAATCAGGTGACCCGCAACAAGTATATTTCAATGTTTATACTGTGACATATTGTTGCAAATGAAAAAGAACAAATTGGAATGGAAGAGCATCGAACGACGACAACCTCGGGCTCGTAGGAGGAAGGGGTGGTCGGGGATCAACATCGACTTCAGTCGAGGAGAGAATAAATGTGTGATTTGGAGTGCTGTTGAACATTAAGATAAATAAGAAATAATATGTGTTTTCTTAAACTTCTAAAATGCACACTTAAGATTGCAAGCAGAATATTATTCATAGTTCCCCGGGAGCAGTGACAGAACTAACAATTTAATCTTGCTCAGGCACAAAATAAAAAATTTAGCTTTGACTATCCTATGTCCTCGCTCCATTTTTTTAGTTGATATTCAGAAAAAAAAAATATTTAACGCATGCGTAGTTAATACTCATAGGCACAATTGAAAGAAGTCTAATCAACTAATTATTGGGATATAATGCAAAAGCACAACCAAATAATACATGGTATACATGCACATAAATCTGAACAACAAATAATATATATATAAATACTATAACTGCAATAATAATACATGAAGAAATGTAACAACGTTCGTTACAAAAAACACTGTGGAGGAGCCGGACTCGCTCGATCCATGGGAGAGAGAATAATCTAGACTCCAATTCGCTAGCACGACGGACGCACAAGGTTCACTGAGAACTTTCGTCGTCCGATGACGACCAAGCCACCTGTCACCACTGAAGAATCACCGTCGAGGCCAACTGCACCCACGCACGCCATCGACACCAAGCCGCACCACCAGAGAGAAACACTGTCAATATTGTTGAGACTCCGCTCAAGATAGTCCACTAAGGCTCATCGATGTGGAATGACCTTATATAGTATCTCCAGCGTAGAGCCGTTACACCCTAGTGACACGAAACCCATTGGGTCGTTCCGAGTCGGTCCAGACATGCGCGGACATATACACCAAATATCCTAACAATCTCCTCCTATGTCCGCGGCGAAACCGACGTCGGAAAAGTGGGTGATGTGTGTAATGTTCAACCAGAATTCGACTCAATACACAACCGTGTCCATCACACTTGTCAGAACATATTGGACGTTAAACAGAGCAGTTGTATGCATGCATAAGAATAAACAGAAAAACTCAGCAGCATCATAACAAAATCAAAAGTACAATCACAGCACAGGTACCAGAATACCTAATGTCTCATGACCAACTAAAGAGCAAGAGAGTCCAACCAAAACAAGTGAAAGAAATGAGAGCTAAACAGTGCTCTAAGCAGAAGAAAAAGAAACCAGACAAATACTCTAGACGTCATCGTCCAGCAGGTCATCCTCCTCTGGATCCCAACCTGCAGGTGCTCCTCCATTGGCAGCAGCCCCTGTAATTTCCAACACAGAAGTTCATTCAGAATGAATTCAACCTTGGAAAAATGTACAAGTATCTAGTTCTACTTATATGAACGTAGTACAGTATGAGAAAGCATGTGTAGAGCATTTAGGTTCTACCTCAGAATCCATTATCTGTTTTCAAAGAAACGATGTTATGGACTTCTGGACACCGCAGCTGTATCTATGTTCCTATGTGGAATGTCACGGTTACTGTTCTGCTAAAGTTAATTGGAACTCATCAAATGTGGAATGGAACCAATAAACAGAAGAAGAGCCAAACCTAGTCAGATTGTGTTATCAAATGTGGAATAACACTCTCCTCCTAGATAAGGAAGACAAAACCAGATGAAGTTGTTAACATCAAATGTGGAATGAAACAACTCACCAGATTCGTACTCAGCAACCCCGAGCATCAGCGGAGCACAACACGCTTGATTTGACAAAGGAAAGTGGAAAAATCAAAACATTTGGACAAAGGCGGAACTGAATCGCTTAACCTTGAAACTAAGGCTGAACTTACAACGCCTTGAGTCTCATTTCCCCCACTGTTTTGATTGATCGGTCTTTAGGCATTCCTTTCGTCAGTGGATCAGCCAGATTATCCTTCGATCGCACATCGATCAAAGTGATAATGCCTTGTTCTTTCATATAATTCAGTGGAGCGTGTCTCAGTCGTACAAGTCGCCTCTTAGTATTAAAAAGGACATTCTTCACGACTTGGACTGCTGCTTGATTATCACAGTACAGGCTCAAAGAATTGACTTGAAGTCTAGACAAGGGAATGTCTAGAATCAAATTCCTGATCCAATCTGCCTATTCACCAGCTGAAGCTAAGGCAAACAACTCGGCTTCCATAGACGACAAAGCTATACAAGTCTGTCTTTTGGATTTTCAAGTGACTGCAGCGCCACCCAAAGTGAAAATAAATCCACTAGTGAACTTGCTGTTCCCAACTTCTGAACACCAGGAGGCATCAGAGTATCCTTCCAAAGTAGGAGGGTAACCAGTGTAGCACAGATCGTGATCTTTAGTACCTTTCAAGTACCTCATCAGCCGATCTAAGGCATCCCAATGCTCTTTGCCTGGACTACTGGTAAAGCGACTCAGCATGTCAACCGAGAAGGCAATGTCTGGTCTTGTACAACTTGTGGCATACATGAGACTACCAATGATCTTTGAGTACTTTACTTGATCAACGCCGGTCCCTTCATTCGGACTCAACTTGACAGTTGGATCAATTGGTGTTTCAGCAGACCTACAATCTTTATAACCCCAGGTAGTGAGGATCTGCTCAATGTAATGAGCTTGACTTAGAGTGACACGTCATTTGTCTACTCTAACTTTCATACCTAATAGGGTATCCACAGGACCAAGGTCCTTCATGTCAAATGCTTTCACGAGAGCGGATTTAGTATCTCTCACTGCGGCAAGGTCTGACCCCAGAATCAACATGTCATCCACATATAGACATATAATGACTGTTTGATTTGACATCGAGCGGTAGTAGAGGCACTTGTCTGAGAGACTGGACTGAAATCCAACGCTCTTTACCACTTGATCAAATTTAATGTGCCACATCTTAGGTGCTTGTTTAAGACCATAGATCGATTTATCGAGTTTGCACACTTTATCTCTTAGATCCTTATATACATAACCTTCAGGTTGTGCCATGTAGATCTCCTCATCAAGCTCTCCATTTAAGAAGGCTGTCTTTACATCCATCTGATGAACTATAAAGTTCTCGATAGAAGCTAAGGCAAGAAGTATCCTAATAGTGGATAGGTGGCAAACAGGTGAATAGACGTCAAAGTAGTCAATTCCCCCCTGTTGTTTATAACCCTTAGCTACTAGACGTGCTTTATATCTGGCTATAGACCCATCACTGTGTAACTTCTTCTTTAGTACCCACTTGCATCCTAGGACTTTAGCTCCTTTCGGTAGGTCAACTAGATGTCAAGTGTTGTTTTGTAGCAGCGAGTTCATCTCATCATCGATGGCTTCTGCCCACATTAACGCATCTCTAGATCGCATTGCTTCCTGATAGGAAAATGGATCATCCTCTAAGTGGTAGGTGACAAAATTCTCACCAAAATCCTTAGGGATTCTATCTCTTGTAGATACTCTAATAGGAACAGGTTCCACCTCTAGAGGTTGGGGAGCAGTGCTAGAGGGGCCAGCTTCAGGTTCTACCGTAGATTCTGAAATCATGTCAATAGACCCGGAGACGGTCAAGCCATGATCTTTGATAAATTTATGTTCAAAGAAAATAGCATCTCTAGACTCTATCACTGAATTAGTGGATAGATCCAGAAACCGGTCAGCTGCACTATCTTCTGCACTACCTAGATAAACGCAAGTCGTTGTTCAAGGTCCCACCTTAGGTCTCTTAAGGTCTTGTATTCTTACATAAGCAATACAACCCCAAGTCTTTAGAGTGTCATATCTACAGGGATGCCCATGCCACAACTCATACGGAGTAGAGTTGAGCTTTGAATGAGGCACTCTATTTAGAATGTGATTTGCAGTTAGGACTGCTTCCCCCCAAAAATAATTAGGCATGCCAGCTGTGAGGAGCATAGAATTCAACATCTCTGTTAAAGTTCTATTCTTACGTTCAGCGATGCCGTTTGACTGGGGTGAGTAAGGAGCTGTGGTTTCTAGGATTATGCCCTCAGAGGCACAAAAGTCCCTAAACCCAGTTGCAGTGTACTCTCCTCCTCGATCACTTCTAAACCTCTTAATCTTTAAGTTTAATTGATTTTCTACCCGAGATTTGAAAATCTTGAAGGTCTCAAATGTCTCATCTTTCGATTTCAATAGGTAAACATGACAATATCTGGAAAAATAGTCGATGAAAGTAATTAGATATTTCCTTCCCCCTCTAGTGACATGACTACGAAAATCACAGAGGTCGGAATGTATCAACTCCAGAAGTTGTGTGCTCCTAGAAACGGTCTTGAAAGGATTTCTAGTGATCTTAGTCTGGGCACAAACCTCACACCTATCAAATTGAATAGAAAGATCTAATGGGATGTTTTGACTACTAGCTAGATCTCGCATCTTCTTATAGTGAATATGTCCAAGTCTATTGTGTAATAGCTTCGGATCTATCAGAGTGGAACTCACTTGGTTTATGCAATCGTTATCTAGGCTTAGTCTATACATACCATTAATCAGGTAAGCGCAACCAAAGTAGTGAGAATTAACAGTTAACGTCATTCTACCGTTCATGGTTGTGAAAGACATTCCGGCTTTATCAAGCAGACTCATAGAAATCAAATTCTTGGTTAAATTAAGAACTACTTTAACATGTTGTAAAATTAAAGTTTTACCTGAAGAGAGGACTAGCTCTGCAGTCCCAGCATGGGTAACATCTGTCGCTCCTCCATTGCAGTTCTCGACTCTATCCTTGACCATTGTAACCTTCGAGAGAAGACCCCTATCATTTGTGACATGACAGGTAGCACCACTGTCCAGCCACCACTCAGACGACGCACTGCGGTGACTACTCCCAATCATAGTTACGAAGGACTTGGAATCAGAGTTGTCGACCACCATGTTCGCCACATTTTGTGGGGCTTCCTCTTTTTGTCTTTTCGGACCCTTGCATTCAGCGGCCCAATGACCCATTTACCGCAGTTGTGACACTTGCCCTTCTTCCTTTTGAGAGAAGGTTTTTTGACCGCCAACGGTGCGTGGGTATCACCCTTAGGTGCCGAGGGCTTCCGAGAAGACTTACTAGGACGTGAAATGAAATTGACAGCCTGTGAGGGCTGTGCAACCTGCTCCATGCTTTTTCCAGCGATGTTTTGATCCTCAATATGGATGAACCTTTTGAGTTCATCCAAACTTATCTTCTCTTTCAGTCGATGCATCTCGGTCTTGAAAAAGAGCCACTCAGGAGGCAGCTTGCTCAGAATCATGTACACAAAGAGACTGTCGTCCATCTTCGAATGATCATCGTCCAGCTTCTGACGCAGGTTGACCAGCTCCAAGAGTTGAGAAGTGATAGGCACGTTCGCCTTGAATCTGAAGTTGAAGAACTTCTCTCCAATGAGCGACTTGAACAATCCTTCCTCCTTCTGAAAATGCGCGTTCAGCCGATCCCATATTTCTTTTGCAGACTTGTACGCGTTGTAGGTCAACGCGAGACGCGGGTTCAAGGAATTCAACAGGTAATCCTTGCAGAAGTCTTCATCCTTGTTCCACTGGTACTCATCCACGTCCTCGACGGTAGAAGCAAAATCACTTTGAACAGTATAGAAAATTTCGCGTTCCTTCATTCCTAGTTGGACTTGAATTTTCCAACTGAGAAAATTGAAGGCATCGAAAGATTGCAACTTAACGGTGTCGAGCGCGCTTTTCTTCGACATCATTCTAGATTTAAAACAGAAATAAGAAAAAGCTAGAACGAGGTCACCTGAGCCAAGTAAAGACGTCAAAGAAATCTTCGGATCCAATCCAAAAAAAACGTTTTGTTTGCTCCTCCTTTCCGGCTGAACGCAGTCGCCAATGACCAGTTTGGATCAACAAAACTCCACTTCTGATTGAATTTATCACCTTGAATGAAAAACCAAATTTGCAGGTTGAAGGGCTAGAAACCTATAGGGTTCCTTCTCCAAAATCTGGAAAACCGGCAATAGAAGGATCTTGGATCTATCAGATGGATCCAAGATTTATGAACCCCAAGGAATTCCAGCAACAGGATCTTCTAGGCAAGTGGCCCACGACTCCAGAATACCACATCCCAGGTTCACGATACTAACAGAGATGAGATCCAGCTGGGATCAGGAGCAAGGAGGCCCTCCTTCAAGATAATGATCACTGTAATTCATTTCCATTTCTCCAGGCGGGGATGTTCCAGACGGCAATACTCTAGGCGGGCCGATCTAGGCTGTCGGATCTAAGAAGCGGTGGCCCGATCTGAACGGAGGCAGCCAGGTATGAAGGAGCGATGCCCGGATCTGTATCGGAGGCAGCCGGATCTGAACGGAGGCAGCCAGATCTGAACAGAGGCAGCCGGATCTGAACGGAGGCAGCCGGATCTGAACGGAGGCAGCCGGATCTGAACGGAGGAGGTGAAGCTCCAGGTGGGGCTGCTTTCTTCGATCGAAAACAGAAGATCTAGGGCTGCTTTCTTTACTTTCTTTGCTCAGGCGGCGGTGCTCCAGCCGGTGATGGAGGCCAGAGGCGACGATGGCGATCTGCTTCCTTAGATCAAAAACAGAAGATCTAGGGCTCTGGCGATTCCTTCCTCTTAATGATCTGGAAATTCCAGTGGCCGGCGGATCTTGCCAAACAGCGGCTATCTTTCAGCGAACGGCAAAAGACATCCAGATTTAGGCAGGAGGCGGGCGGATCTACGCAGGTGGCAGCCGGATTCTGCAAACGGAAGCGGCGCCGAGAAAATTTCTCGAAAACGAGAGAGCGGACTCGAGAGCGGAAACCTAAAAAATATCTTGAGAATGTTGAGACTCCGCTCAAGATAGTCCACTAAGGCTCATCGATGTGGAATGACCTTATATAGTATCTCCAGCGTAGAGCCGTTACACCCTAGTGACACGAAACCCATTGGGTCGTTCCGAGTCGGTCCAGACACGCGCGGACATATACACCAAATATCCTAACAAATATTGCCACTGCACTCCTACATGTCTTTGCCGCCATACCTGTACCGTCGGAGAGAAACTCCGTCATGCCCATTGCACCACCGCAAGCCTTCGCAATCACGCCCACAATACATCGTCTCCTCCAAGACCGGCAAACACCATCTCCTCCAAGTCTGACAGCTATTTCCTCCAAAGCCGGTGGATACGTCCAGAGTCTCACACAAGAGAAGAGAAGAGAAACTACGCTTGACACCACCGTCTCCGCCACCATCGCATGGTGTTGCACCAACAACAACCACTAGCGACATCCTACAGAGGTCTCCCACCCCTTGCGGCACCAAGAGTGAGACGAAGACGGCGACGACGACGGCTCCTCCATCCAACGCTAGCAAGGGCGACCAGATTTTTCTTCTCCTGGCGACTCTAAAATATTTCTCCCAAACGGCTCACTCTTCTCCACGTGAACAACAACTAGTGATTCTTTTCTACAGCTGGTGAACAAGAGTATTATCATATTTATAAACCTACATGAAGTTCTTTAACCTCACCACGCAAGAGAGAGAGATCTACAGGGAAAATAACGATGGCGAGGCAATATTTCCTTTATTTTATTCCTTTTTTCATAAACCGTGTGGACTGCCATGCATGGTATTTTTCACAAAAAAAATTGGGCCCGATTTGAATCGGATCCAAACAAAAACACACCAATCACCATCTTGGTTCAGGATCCGGAGCCAACACCTGCACGAAGCACTCACTACACACAACAACTACTGCACGTAGCACTGCCTCTGTCCGAGCCATCAGCCGACCTGCTCCAATCAACTCATCTCTGTTCTGGCTCAACCTGTGAATGTCGCCGCAAATTGAACATAGAAACTAACTCGCAGAACCTGAGTCCCAGAAGGACGATACTCTGCACTATCACGACAATCCACCTCGTCGGGCGCAGAAATCATGAGCACGCCACCACACGTCGTGGTCTCCATCAGCCGGTACAAACTAGCGTACTACATAGCTCTCCTGAGCATGGTGCGCCCTCACTCCACCATCAGGACTCCACCTCGGGTCACCCAAATGTAGCCACCTGAATCCAATCCGCTCAGTGATGTCAAACATCCAGCTGTCAGAGTTGCTCAGACTCTCAGTGATGGTGAAGACAATATCACTCTGTACCCTGACCCAGCTGTCACCCTGTCCGCACCCTATTCTCGAAACCCTTTTGCTCGCTGTGAACTCGATCTCCCGTGTGACTGCACTGGTAAAATACCATACCCTCCTTTGGCCGAGATTGACTTCGTGCTCCACTCAATCCTTTGCCAAACTACCTCACCTTACCCATCTACTGCTGTCAAGATGTGACCGCCCTCAGGAGTAGGACCAACTAATATCTTATATCTGTCTGGATAGCACTGCGATCATGACCCTCACCAGCTCCACCGTATCATTCTCATTCAAGAACATCATCACTATGACCAGATAAAAAAGAGCGAGCGAGGTAAGAAGTGAAACAGGTCTTCTCGCCCTCGTCCGTCTCTGCACCAGCTGCCTCTAACTGACACAGAAATCGTCTGAACACACATTGTGTTCCTACAGATTATCTTCTCCTTATGACATATCCACGGTTTTCATGACCATCTCATGCAATACCAACTGTCATAGGTCAAACCTGTCACTGTCCCACTTCTCCAAAGAAACACTCCAGATTCACGTTCTTTAATTTCCTGTCATGATTGTCCTACGACACGGCTAGGAGACCTGATTAATTCAAAAGTCAGATTTAAAAAGATGGGGAGCTGACCTAGTCGTCACCCACCGCAGTCAAACCGTTCCTCGAATGTCCAATTAGTCGCATACAGGACATGCTTCTGATACCACTTGTTGAGTTATAATGTGGAAACTATCATCTTGACGCAACCAAATAATACAAAGTATAGTATACAAACGCATAAATCTGAATAAGAAACAATGCATATGTAAAATACTACAACTGCAATAATAATACATGAAGAAGTATACCGATGTCCGTTAAAAAAAAACATCGTGGAGGAGATGAACTTGCTCGATCCGCGGGAGAGAGAATAATCTAGATTACAATCCGTTAGCATAGCGGACGCACATTGTTCACTGAGAACCTTCGTCGTTGGATGACGACCAAACCACATGCCACCACCGGAGAAGCACTGTCGATGCCAACTGTACTCGCGCACGCCATTGACACCAAGCCGCACCACCGGAGAGAAACACGGTCAAGGCCACTGCGCGCACTCCTGCATGCCTTCGCCGTCACACCCGTACCGCCGGAGAGAAACTCCGTCACGGCCACTGCACCACCGCAAGCCTTCGCCCCCATGCCCGCAATACATCTCCTCCTCCAAGATATGTAAACACCCTCTCCTCCAAAACCGGCGGCTATTTCCTCCAAAGCCGGTGGAACGTCGAGAGTCTCATACGAGAGAAGAGGAGAAAACTTTGTTTGACACCAACGTCTCTGCCGCCATCGCACGGTGTTGCACCAACGACAACCACCGGAGGCATCCTATATGGGTCTCCCACCCCTTGCAGCACCAAGAGCGAGACGGCGGCGGCGACATCGGCTCCTCCCTCCAACGCTAGCAAGGGCGGCTGGATTTTTCTTCTCAGAAATATTCTTGGCGACTCTAAAATATTTCTCCCAGACAGCTCACCCTTCTCCACGTGAACAACGGCTAGTGATTTTTTTTCTACAGCTTGTGAACAGGAGTATTATCATATACTCAAACCTACAGACAGTTCTTTAACTTCTCCATCAATATTTCCTTTATTTTTATTCCTTTTTTTCATAAACTGCTTGAATTCATGAATTGTCATGCATGGTATTTTTTCCAAAAAAATTGTGCCCGGCTTGAATCCAGATCCAAACCAAAACAGAATAATATTAGATGAAATTGCTAAAAACCAACATTCTCCGTCAGTTTAGTTTAATGCAAACTGAATTACTGTTAGATATTTAATTATATGTCCGCACGCGTGTTAGCCCGACTCGAAATAGGTTACGGGTTCGTGTCGTTCTAGGATTAAGCTCTACGCTGGAAGTTCTATAAATACCCATTCCAAACTTAATGATGTATTCGTAGAATACTTTGAGCGGAGCCCTCAACAATTATAACTTTTTTAACATCCTTACAGGCCTCACCAATGCCACTTCTGTAACATAGAAATATTTTCAGTCCTCTTCCTCCTCCAACTTCCCTACCCCACAGACTTCTGAGTTGCCAGCCTCTACGGCTAGCCTCGCCAAAGCCCACAACACCGCTAACCTCATAAAATCCTTCGTGAATCCTGCCTTCGCAGCTCAGTCCAATGCCCTCAATGGCCTTTGAATATCGGCCACCTGCCTCAATATTGGCCCTGATGGACTAGTACAACTTCTCACCTACCCCCCCCCCCCCCCCCCCGCCTCGGAGATGCTCATCGTCGAATGCTCTATCGTGGCCAAATTCATCTTGTCGCCGAACATGCACTACACGGAGCTGCTCACAGTTATGCATCGATACATAAGGGGGATTCCATGATTTTTTCCCGGCGACAATGAGAGGTTACAGCTGTAGCTTTTAGCGGTTCGCAAAATTTTCTTGAAATCACACCTGGGCACATGTCAAGGTGTGTCTCTACATAGGCCCTCCAATGCCTGGGAGGAACGTGAACCTACTACACACCCATAAGTATAAGGCTGCGTTTGAAACTCCATTTTGCCTTCATCCCATTATAACCGGGCCGGAGGAGAGGTGATTGACAACCACCAAAATTGTCACTGTTTTATAAAATGGCCGGTTTGAAACCCACTTTTTCCTCTATTTTGAAATACAACATGCGAGCTCTTTTCTCCCTTTTAAAACACCTAGTTTGATTTTTTATTTAAATTTTATAAATTTTTTTATTTATTTGAAGGTGAAAAATATAATTTTTATATCTTTAAATTTATAGAAAAATCAAATGTACAATACTTAAATCTTTTTCTTTAAATTCAAAAAAAATCAGACTAAAATAAATTAAAAAGATGTTGAAACAATTTAAATTGTCAATTTTGAAACAAATTCTCAGTTTTAAAATCAAAAATTTGAAACTACATTTTGGCTGTGTTTGGCCCCGATACAAATCAGCCTAGCCCGATGATAGGTCGGGAAAGAGAGAAAACCGTGGATTAGAGCTCTCATTTTTCTCCCAAATACTTTTCCTCCGGCTCGGCCATCTTCCCAGCCGTGACTGAACCGAAAACGTGCCCCGCTGGGTTCTCAAATACAAGACTTTAACATCTTCCCTTTTAACTTTTCTATTTTAAAGGGGCACCAATATTCCAATGAGACTCAAGTTGGCGTCCCAGATTTCCATATTTAATTTTTTATTTTTATTATTTTGACATAAATATTAAGGTTTTTTTTAAATTTTTAATACTTGTTCCGATCTAGTCGTGGGCAAAAAGTCCGAGCCCGGAAAGCCCGTCCGGGCCCTGACCAGACAAAAGCTCAGTGAGGCCCGGCCCGGGCCAAGGCCGGGATTGGGGCCCTTACCGGGCCCCCATTTTTGCAGGTTGCCCGGCCTGGAGCCCGGCCCGGGCCGAGCAGTGCAAAGCCCGGGCGCGGGCTAGCCTGAGCCCGACACCGGGCTAAGCAAAAATCCCGCCTTTTGTATTTAGGCCATCTCGGGCCTGACCCGGGCTGGCCTGAAGGGCCTAATCGGGCCCCTCTTTTGAGAGGGAGCCCGAGCCCGATCTGGCTTAAATTGGGCAGGGCCGAACCAAATTAGTAAAACCCGGGCCCGACCGGGCCGGGCCATGCCGGATCGGGTTTTTTGACCACCTCAATTCCCACCTACACGTGATGACTAATGTCACCCCCTAAGTTTGCGAATTGCGATAGTGTGTCGCTTGATCTTTGAGTGGGGTGATGCTAACTAGCGGTGAGATAACTCAGAAATCCTGAGAAGACGAACATTGAGTTGCAAGCGCCAATGCGAATCAAATAAACCCTCTTCTCCTTCTTCCTCCCTCTTTTTTGGCACATCAGCCAATTTCGCATGGCTCCGATCTGAACCCTAGTGTCGATCCAGATCTCAAATATAAGGTAAAAATGTTCGCAGCTTCATCAACGCCGGCCTTCGGTACCCCATCATCCACCCCGGCGTTCGGCACTCCGTCCTCCGCCCATGCCTTCGGCACTCCCTCTTCCACTCCGGGGTTCGGCACACCGTCCTCCACTCCGGGGTTCGGCACACCGTCCTCCACTCCAGCGTTCGGCGCACCGTCCTCCACTCCGGCGTTCGGAACTCCTTCCTTCGGCACACCATTCGCGACTCCGTCTACTACACCGGCGTTCGGCTCTTCGCCGCTTTTTGGCACACCGTTCTCCACTCCGGCGTTCGGATCGCCTTCGACTCCGGCGTTCGGGACGCCGTCGACTCCGGCGTTCGGCTCCTCGCCGAATCCCTTCCTCCAGCAACCTCAGCCCCTGCAGCTATTCCAGCAGCAGCAGCAACAGCAGACGCCGCCGCCATCCTTCTCCTTTTTCCCTCAGCAAACGCAGCAGCAAACCCCGTCTTTCAGCTTCCAGCCGAATGCGCTGTTCTCCACGCAGATGGCGCCCGTTGCGCCGCTCACCCTCTACCTTACCGATCGTGACATCCTGGTTCGCTGCATTCTTAAACCTAGGTTAGCCCTAGAAAGTCCATCTAATTTTCGTGCTTCTTTTCTACCAGGCGATCGTGGATGCCTACAAGGATGAACCGCTCAACCCTAAATATTCGTTCAGAGTATTTCTACGACTTCCCCTTTCGAGTTCAACCGAGTTCCACTAATTTGCTTTGAAAATTTATGCCTGTATTTTTTCTTTCCTGCAGCATTTACTTTTCAGCGTGACAGATCTGGCAGCTAGGGCGAAACCTGTTGGTGTTTCTGATGTGAGTTCTAGTTTATTGGGTGAGCTTCTTGTAGGCTTTTTGATAGGGTTTTTTACTTGGGGCTATACTGAATTTTGTGCTGCAGATCATGTGGGCTGAAGCCATGGAGAAGCTGGGGGGAATGGAGATCATGGATCGGGAGAGGTTATGGCCTGAGCTTGTTCAGGGATTCAAGGGTCTCTCAAAACGAATCAAGGTATTATTATAGCGTTTTGTTTTCGAATAATTCCATGAATTCAGTACTTATATCCGTTGCAGTTTATAAAGTTTAAAGCTCAGTTTGGCGGGGTGTTCTTTAAATTTAGATAAAAAAGCTACCATCATAGAATGTATGTTTGGCATGACAACGGTTATGACCACTGTCAAAAAGAAGTAAACTGGTTTTGAGCATAAAAGTGAATGAAGTTATTTAGGTAAGGTCGGGCACTCACGAACGACGGTTCATAACCACCGCATTCACGACCGCGACCTTCATGTCAGACAGCCTAAATTATTTGTCATTTGTTTTGTTACTTTTCATCTGAATAAATATATCATGTCGGTGCGCTATAGAATTTTTTGGGTCATCATTTCATCTGTTTATTTATGTATCATTGATTTATCTCATGATATTGATTATCACATGAACTTCTTATCATACTTTTTCCCCCTAATGCTTTCTGTAAGCTGTCATGCTGGTATTTTTTGCTGTGAATTTGCTAATGGTGCAGTAGATCAAAAAAACATACATTTTTTTCTTTTGTTATTATTTTGGTAGTTTTTTTGTTATTATTTTAGTCAGCAGCATATGCAACCCACAATCGAGTTGTATCCACATCTTTATCGCATCCTTTGGGTGGACAAGTCTACCATCCAGGTTACACAGAGATGCATGATGTCCATTTATCCAGTCACAGACCCAACTTCACCCCATTGCCGGCAGGCCCGACACTCCTTGCCCTGGATTTCAGTGTTTCCATCGCCGGATATGCCTGCAACAACCCCAATTGTCCTCACTGAGCCACTTTACGCCTTCTATCATATCCGATCACATGCCACCCCAACCCCCGATTATTAGTCTCATCCCAGTTATTCATCAGTCATCACACCCAAATCCTTCCCTCATATTTTCTTCTACAAATCCACTTCTAGGAGGGCCCAACAATTTTGGATATTCACAAAGCCGCACTACGTTGTTACATGCATAGTATTGTATTCTTGTTTTCTATTATTGTATATTTGGACAATATTTTGTGGGATGCGATATTTTTTGTGCAAGATGAAATATTATGTCTTTGTTTCTGTGAATTC
This sequence comes from Platanthera zijinensis, assembly GCA_039513925.1. Taxonomy (NCBI): domain Eukaryota; kingdom Viridiplantae; phylum Streptophyta; class Magnoliopsida; order Asparagales; family Orchidaceae; genus Platanthera; species Platanthera zijinensis. Next base: position 26,047,829 of record CM077081.1, read on the forward strand.
ATTTGATTTACATGACTTGTTTGACGCGCATTTTAAAATATTTGCACCTCAATTTTGTGGATTCATGTTAAATCAGACATATCTATTGCATTTACACCCACATTATGCTTAGGGTCACATTTTAGGGCATCTATTCATTTTCAACCTACCCCAACATCAACAAGTTTTGTTATTGTAGAGTTATGTTGAGTTTACGTTGTATTCTTTTTGCTTTTTAGTCCCACATCATCTATCCGTCACTATATGTCATGTTGTAATCCTTTATATAGCCCCCTGTGGAAGAATAAAAATCAAGTAATTTTCTCCTCTCAACATGGTATCAGAGCATTAGGGCTTCCTGATCCCGTTTTCTTCCGTTTCCGCCAATTAATCATCGCCGAGCCTATGGTTTCCCGCCTTCGTTCGTCGCCGAGCCTTTGGGTTTCCTTGCCCCCCGTTCTCGTCACCAAATCCGCAAGCCACAACCAAGGGCGTAGTCATCGCGCCCTCCTCCGCCAATCACAGCCGAGGGCCTCGTCGCCGTGCCCTCCTTCCGTCGCTGTCGCAGCCGCCGGGCCCTCCTCCAGCCGCGCCCCCTCCGCTAGTCGCAGGTTCTTCCAGTTCTTCTACAACCTTCAGGCTCCTTTTTTCCCCGTCGCAGTCCTCCGGTTTTCTCCACAGGCTCCTCCAGTCAGACGTAGGTGGCTGCCGTTTGTTTCTTGACACCGGAAATGCGATGCTAGATTAATGCTATTTCCAATGTCCGGCTTTCTTCAAGCCGCCTGCATACCCATGGGATCGTCCCTCTTTCTATGAGGCAGACCTAGTTTCTCTCTGTGTTTGTATTGTCTTCCCATGGATCTTTGATTTGTTTTCTCTGATCACCATGTCGAGGACTGCTGACTCTCCTACCGTGATTTCCGCTACTGGAGTTCCCTCCGTTGCTGTGATGTTTAATGGCTCCTCTCGTCCTGGTCATGACCACAATACCCCGCAAATTACGACAATACGTCTAGATGGTTCCAATTACCTCCCGTGGTCTCGGTCTATTACTCTTGCCTTGACGAGCAGAAGGTTCTTTTGGCTATGGTTTGGGTGCTTCTCCGATCCCGGCTCCGGATTCTCCTGACTGGCTGCAGTGGGAGCCGGAGAATTCTCTCGTCATGTCCGGGCTGACTAGTTTCATTATTGGCTCTATCGCCCATAATTATCTTTTTTTGGATACTGCAGCAGATATTTGGCGGAGGGCTGAGACCACTTACTCTTGTCGGGGCAATGCAGCCTAGATTTTCCAGCTGTGACGGAAGATCTTTCTCCTTCGCCAGGGTGATCGCCCTCCGTCTGCCTAGTACCAGAGTTCACTCAACTTTATCAGGAGCATGATCATTTTGACTCCCTTACTCTTGTGTCTCCTGAGGATGAGATCCTTTTTCATGTTCGGGAAGACATGAACAAAGTTTTTGAGTTCCTTCATTGTTTACATCGGGACTTCGATCAGATCAATGTGCATATTCTTAGGCACACTCCTTTGCCCTCCCTTTCAGAGGTTTTCAGTCTTGTTCAACAAGAATTTGATCGGCGGCAGACGTGGACACCTGACCCTCCTCCGGATGGTTCTGCCCTGGCTGTTCAGTTTGGGAGTCGTGCTTCTTGTGATTTCAGGCCCAGTTCTACTGACAATGATCATTTTCTTCGTGGCTATTGCGGGAAGGCCCGTCATACCCGAGAAACTTGTTTTGGGCTTCATAGATTTCCCACACCCCATGGTGGTTCTTCATCACGTGGAGGTCGTGGGGTCAGTCACTCTTAGGGTAGCTCTACACAGCCTCACTCAGCCCATCTGTCTGATGCCTCTAAAGAGCCGCTTTTTACCCGCTCAGTCTGTTCCTTTGGCTATCTGCTGATGAGATCCTTGCTTTTCCCACCTAATGCATGGACAGTTTCCCGAGCCTTCTGCAGCCTCGTCTTCGTATGCTCATCAGGGGCCTTCAAGTGCTCATGCTGCATCCTCTCTCTCTTCTACTCACCAGATTATTGACTCTGGAGCAACAGATCATATGACCGGTCCTGCTACAGGTTTTGTGTCTTACCTTCCTTATTCTGGTCGGGACAAGGTGAGCATTGTGAATGGTTCCCTCTCTCCGATTGTTGGAAAGGGCTCCATCCCCTGCTCCTCTCTTATTCTTTTCTCTGTTCTTCATGTACCCAAGTTTACTCGTAATCTTCTTTTTATTAGTCATTTGACCAACTCCATGAACCGTTCTGTGACTTTCTTCCCTTCGTCTTGTGTTTTTCAGGACCTGAAGACAAGAACGGTGATTGACTCTGGTAGTCTGTTGGATGGGCTCTACGTGTTTGATTCTTCCACTCCCGTCTCTTCTTCCTAGGCTCTTCATGCGGATCAAATGACTACTTTGGATTCCTGACATTGTCGTCTGGGACATCTTTCTACCTTATCTATGAAACGTTTATTTTCTATTTTATCTTTTCTATTACTTGATAATTTTCGTTGTGATTCTTGTGAACTCAGTAAACATCATCGTACTTCTTTTAGTCACGTTTCATCTTCCAGTTTTGCACCATTTCATATCATACACAGTGATGTTTGGGGTCCTTGCCCCGTTGCCTCTATTTCTGGTTGTTTTTGGTTTGTAACTTTTCATGAATGTTTCTCCCGCATAACTTGGATTTTTACCTCATGAAAGCAAAAAATGAAGTTTTTATCTTGTTTCAGCGGTTTCACAACATAATTTCTACGCATTTTGAAACCCCTATTAGGATTTTGCGCGCACTGATAAAATTAGGAATGAAAGTATCAGGGATAAGACAAAAGTTACACCAATTGCAGAGAAGATGGTTTGGACACGTACAAAGGAGACCATTTGAGGCACCTGTTAGGCATTGTGAGAGTCTAGTCACTAGGCATGTTAAACGAGGGAGGGGTACAACAAAAAAGATTTGGAATGAAACTATAAGGAAAGACATGATGTACTCAGGGCCTCAGGCATTAGTGATATTATGACGAAAGATAGGGCACAATGACGACAAAGGATCCATATAGCCGACCCCACTATAGTGGGATAAAGGCTTGAGTGTTGTTGTTTATTTCTATGCCCATGTTCCATGACTTCCTCGTGTAGCTTCACTTTTCACTTAAGTTTAATTCAGTTATAATTAGCAACATAACCTGTTTTTGTAAGTACTAATGTAAAAGGCTTATTTTCATTTGCATAGTTTGTCTTCAAATTTTCATTGAAAAGATTTTGTTGGGATCTCTCTTTACTCTTCAAACCTCAACGAGTGGTGCACACTTGATTGATATTATCACTTGAAATCAATTATTTATGTCATATTTTTGGATGTGAAAAGATGTGTATTTTCATGGATACTCAATATTGATTTAAGATGTAAAAGTATTTTCATGGATACTCAAGATTGTTTTAACAACAAAAATTAATACTCAAGATTGATTTAACAAGTGCGTTATGATCTCAATAGACGATGCACTGTAAATTCATCAAATCACGCATATAGGCATAGATCGCTTTGAGACACTAACAACACAGTAACGAAAACCACAACAAAAAAAATTGAAAAAAGCAAAAAAACTACTACATCAGCACCATCAGTGACACTAATGAAACTGCCAGCGGGATCCATATCCTCGGAGAGCAGAGAGACTGAGCCAGAAGAAGGCACACTGCAGGAGAACAACAACGACATAAGAGCTCGACCAGAAAAGGGAGCGTAGAAATATCAAGTAAATTTCACAAAATCAGTTTGGTTTCATGTCAAAATTAACTAATATGTAAGCAAAAATAATAATTAAAAGCACGTTCATATTATTTTTATTGATCACCATGAGAAGTCATTTGATCATATAGCAGGAAATTTCATTTGATGGGCATTAAAAAGAAAATATGTTAAAAGTATGTTGAAATTTAGAAGTTCTTAAGTGATAAAATATTTTTTTAATCACAATTGAATCACATCAATGATCAAAATTGAGTTCATCTCCTTTTGTTTTTGTTATGGTGATGTAAATGATATCTAAAGTAAGATGCTTTTGTGTATGCTTCTTATGAAATTCGAATCATCTTACTATGAATTAATTCAATGTTTTAGCACTCTAGTATACTTGAGTATCCTTTTTGAATATGGAGAAATTCAAGCCCTCTTAGCAACCCCAACAATTATCTAACTCTTGGAATCATTTTAGATTTTGGACAGTAATAAGGTGAAAACTTCATTCTGTTTTGGTGATGTGGGAATATGAAGAAAAAAGTGGGTTTGTTTCACTGTATGACTGTATTTCTCATAAATTCCGATCTTTCAAGTTTCTCTCGCTTTTATCCTTGCGGTCTTCTATTTTGTTCAATCCTTCCATCTTCTTCTACCCACCTACTACATGCAACTTTCCTTCCATCACACTGTTATGGTTGCAGTCTATACGACCAAAGCACAATTATCTAATCAGTGCTTTTAATTATAATTTGTATTTCATGTTTTTTCTTATTTATTTTGTGGTAATTGAGTATTTATTCTATTGCATGTGTACTAGTTTGCAAAATACTTACTCTTGTAGTTTTGTAACTCTATTTAAAATTCCCCTTGTGCTAGGGAATCCGAGCAAGAAATTAGCCTTAGTTCTCTAGTTAGAGTTTTATGCTCCCATAGATTACAACACAGGCAATTGTTATAAAGGCTTTGCAGTATTTCCTTGCAATCGACGCCATTCGAAGTCATTGATGTACGATTGATACATGAGCACCTCCCATTTCGCCCCAACTCCTGAATTCTAGCCCTAGCACCGCCGCCCCTTTCCTTCGCCGCACCGCTATCAAGCTCTGCTCTGGCCTGCTGTCGCCTTCCAGCCTACTCCTCGCCAAATCCCCCGACATGGTCGAGTGTACCGTCCCGTCAATCACCTCCAAGCACGCCAATCTCGTGTAAAAGAGATCTGGCATCTATACGTCAATCCTTGTGATCCCTCTAGCGCTTGATGATCGTTATTCTTGCTTGCAAGGCGCTTGGTGATCTCTATAGAGCATGCGTAACACTCAACAGTTTTTACCCGCAAGATGCTCGATGATCTCATCAGAAACCTCATCTTGCTCAACGATTATGTTTCCTGCCCGCAAAGTGCTCGACGATCTTAGCTGAACCTGCATAACACTCAACGATCGTCATTCCTGCCATACTCACACTCCTTCCACATTTTTGCTCTAGATTCTATCTCCTGTTGTGTGACTGCTTTCCATGAGTTAGGGAGTTGAGCTCAACTCCTTACTGGGACATACTGTCGAGCTTACCTTAGGTTGTTCCTTGGCATCCATGCACCTTGATTGAGGAAGGTAAGATCTCTCCGGGCACTATGGGTTAAGTCAGGAGGCAACTAGTGGAAAATTCATAAATATTGGAAAGATTCCTAGCTAAGGAGGAAGTTGTCGCGGCACAACGAGCATCTTTCAATGCTGTCATCACCAAGTTTGGCAAACTCGCTGCTACCTCCAGTTAGGCAAGTCCTCAGCTACCAATCCCGACGGTTTCAACTCCGCAAACCACCCTCAAGCCGTTGTCACTGACTGTTTCTCCCCAACAACTCCTACTGAGGAACCTGCTTATTATCATCCAACGTACCCCGCAGCAGTCCACCCTTTCCGTCCTCAACCAACGGGCCCCTCATCTATGACTTTCGACAATGAAAAACCAAGCTTGATGTTACCGGTTACAAGTCTCATGGATCACATATCTTCTCCAGCAACAACCACCCCCACAACATTACCATTTTTCACTCCATAAGTTACCGGAGGTTTAACTCACTTAGTGACAACGTCTCTGTTTCAGTTTCCTGTTAAAATGAGCTTTTATTGCGGGAAATTAAAGAACCCGAGTATTTACAATTAAAATTCCCTTCCATGGAGGAAAGGTGAAATATTATACTCGCAATCAGAATGACCTCCTCACAATTATCTAATTAATTATTTTAATTGGAATGTATATTTCATGTATATTTTTTTTTTACATTTTGGTAATTTTGTAATTCGTTTGTTTTGTGCAAGCTCTTTACAAAATGCTTCTTTTATAACTCTATTTTAAGCTGTCCTTCGGCTAAGGAATGCAAACAAGAAATTATCCTTAGTGTTCTAGTTAGGGTTTGATGATCTCCGAAAGCTCCCGTATACGCAGATACATTAAAGGCCCGACGTATCCCAGTCACAACCATCTCCGCCTTCGGGGAGATCTTACAAATTATGGCCCGTAACAATCACCTCCTTTCCACATCCAATAAATGTCTTGAATTACCTATTATTCTTTCTTGTAGAAATCAGCCCAAAGCTTGTATATCTATATTGAGTATCCAAATACAAGGAGAGAATACAAATATATAGGAGAGAAGAGAGAAGAATAAATCCTATACATGACGTGGGACTAAAGAAGGAGAGAGAAATAAACAAAATGAGCCAATAATGAGCCCCTTTACATGGGCTTTTCTAACACTCCCCCGCAAGCTGGAGCGTACAAGTCATATGCTCGAAGCTTGGATAAGCACTGATAGAAGAGGGTACTTGGTAGAGCTTTTGCGAGGACGTCCGCAACCTATTCAGTACCAGGAACATGCTTGAGTTCGATCTTTTTCATGTGGACTTTCTCTCGGATGAAGTGACAATCTACCTCAATGTGCTTTGTTCTCTCGTGAAAGACCGGGTTCTTGGCTATATGTATGGCAGCTTGACTGTCACATAAGACGAGAGCAGGTGAAGAGAGCCTGACCCCAAGGTCAGCAAGGAGACTCTCAATCCACGTGAGTTCCGAGACAACAGAGGCCATTGTCCGATATTCTGCTTATGCTGAGGATCGAGCAACTAATGCTTGTTTCTTGCTTTGCCAGGTAATCAGATGTCCTCCAAAATATGTGCAGAACCCGCTAGTGGATCGTCAATCATCCAAAGATCCTGCATAATCAGCATCAGAGTATGCCACCAATGTTGGAACTGAAGGTGAGGTTCTGTATACAAGTCCTTGGCCAGGAGCTGTCTTAAGATATCTGAGGATTCGTTCCACTGCTATAAGATGAGAGCTCCGAGGAGAGTGCATATATCGGCTGACGATTCCCACAACGTAGGATATATCGGGTCTTGTAACCGTTAGATAGATTAGTTTCCCAACGAGACGACGGTAATATTCTGGATTTTGTAGAGGAGTATCTGACTCCGAAGCCTGAGCACATAGTTTGTGATTTACCTCCATGGGTGTGTTCACAGGTTTGCAGCCGGAGTAACCTGCATCATGAAGGAGATCTAGACAGTACTTCCGCTGAGAGAGGACCAAACCATCTGGTCGTCTAGCAACCTCCAGACCTAGGAAGTACCGAAGATGTCCCAGATCTTTAGTTTGAAAAACGGAGCTCAGATGTTTCTTCACCGCCTGTATTCCATTTGAATCATCGCCAGTAATGATGATGTCATCGACGTATACCAATAAGAGAACCGTACCCGTTGCCTGGTGGCGAGTAAATAATGAGAAGTCAACCGAGGTTCGAGTAAAACCAATTTCCCGGAGAACCTTGTTGAACTTATCGAACCATGCCCGAGGTGATTGTTTGAGGCCATAAAGCGATTTGTGAAGATGACATACTCGAGACTCCCCCATGGTCTCAAATCCGGGAGGTTGATGCATGTAAACCGTTTCGCGGAGGTCTCCATTCAGAAAAACATTCTTGATGTCTAGTTGAAATAAGGGTCATTGTCGATGAACAGCCACAGAGATGAGAATGCGAACCGTGTTGAGTTTGGCTACTGGGGAGAATGTCTCGTCATAGTCGAGACCCTGTTGTTGGGTGAAGCCCCGAGCGACCAAGCGAGCCTTGAGTCGGTCAATGGTCCAATTAGGAGCATGTTTGATGACAAACACCCATTTGCATCCAACTGGTTTTTGTCCGGGAGGAAGGGGCACCAAGGTCCAAGTCTTGTTTGCCCAAAGCGCAGCCATTTCTTCTTCCATGGCAGCACGCAACCCAGGATGTTGAAGAGCCTTCTGGACGGAGTTAGGAATAGAGACCGAGGATAATGATGTAGCCAATATCTGTAGTTGTGGAGAGAGCCGATGTAGGACACACAGTTTGCCAGTGGATGTGCTGTAGAGGCGGGCACCGGAGCAGCAGAACGCGGAGAATCCAAGGGCGAAGACGACTGCAGAGGGGCAACGGGAAGAGGAGGACGATGAGAGTAGACCCGAATGACGGGCGGCCGCGAAGGAACAGGTAGGGAATGTGATATAGGGAGGGGAAGAGGCGTGTGGACTGGGATAACAGGTCGAGGAAGGGAAGATGGAAGAGTAGTGGTTGGTGGAGGAGTCTGCAGAGGAGGAGGGAAGAAGGGTTGATCCTCCCGGAAGGTGACATCAGCGGACACAGAGACTGTCCGAGTAGCGGGTGAGTAACAGACATAGCCCTTCTGGGTGCGGGAGTAGCCGACAAAGATGTGTTTTACTGCGCGGGGGTCTAGTTTGTCGATAGGGGGACCAAGGTGATGGACGAAGCAAGTACATCCAAAAACCTTGGGTGGGAGGGAGAAGGGTGGAGCTGAGGGAAAGAGAAGGCTGAAGGGTGTAACATGTTGGAGAACCGACGAAGGGAGACGGTTGATGAGATAGCACGCAGTAGAGACGACGAAGTTCCAGTAAACTTTGGGAACATGCATGAGAAGCATGAGGGAGCGAGCCACATCAAGAAGGTGGCGGTTCTTGCGTTCGGCTACCCCGTTTTGTTGAGGGGTGTAGGGACACGATGTCTGATGTATAATCCCGAAGTCCGCACAAATATTGGCAACCTCGTGGCTAGTGTACTCGCGGGCATTATCAGAGCGGATGATCTTGATAATAGTAGAAAATTGCGTTCGAGTTTCTAACACAAATGCCCGAAAGACACGAGAAAGCTCGGAGCGATCACGAAGTAAATACAGCCATGTTGTACGCGAGTAGTCGTCAATAAACGTTATAAAGTAACGATAACCAAAGATACTTGTAACCTTGTACGGACCCCAAATATCAGAATGCATTAAAGCAAAAGGAGCAGAGCTCCGAGTACAATTTGCAGGAAAAGAAGAGCGTGCCTGTTTGCCAAGAATACACGAATTACATTTAAATGACTGAAGAGATACATAAGGGAGCGTCTTCTGGAGGATAGGAAGAGGAACATGCCCAAGACGGCAATGCCAATCACTGGAGGACACGGAAGAGAGAGCGGTAGGATAAACATCATGGAGGTAGAGCCCATTCTGCAGTCGTCCTCTACCAATGGTAGTCTGCGTCTGCTGATCCTGTATCAAAAAACCAGTAGAGGTGAAGGTAATATAGCAGTTCATATCATGAGTAAGGCGGCCAACGGAAAGTAAATTAAATGGGGATGCCGACACATAAAGAGCGGAGCGAAGAGAGATGGAGGGGTGAATCAAGAGATCAGCACACCCAGAGACCGGAACAAGCGCACCATTCACCACGGTAATAGATTTTGGATGAGGAGCATCTGAAAATCTTGGCGGCAGTAGAGATTTAATGTGGTGAGTGGATCCCGAGTCCAGGATCCAACGGGAACTGGAGGAGAAACATGCACTACCTGTAATGGAAGTGGAGGCAATACCTGCAGTAGAGGTGGAGGTAACCGAAGCAGGAGGGTTGAGGTGCCCCTGGAGTTGTTGCAGTTGAAGGCGAACAACTTCAAGGTCCATACCGCTGGGTGAAGGAGTATCAGCAATGGCAGCAGTAGGCGGACGAGGTGGGTAGCCATGTTTCTTGTGACAGACGACTTCAGTGTGTCCATCCCTGCCGCAATAGGAGCACCGAGGGCGACCTCGACCGCCCCAGCCCCTTCCTCAAGAGCCCGTACGACCACCCCAAATAGAAGATGAAGGGGGAAGTAGGGGAGGAAGGGTCTGCTGAAGAAGGATCGGAGATGGAGGTGCAGTGAGCTCCAGGGGAGGTGGGACGCGAAGTAACATAGAGCAAACATCCGAAAAGGAGGGAGTAACAGAGGATGCCAGAACCTGTGCCCGGATACTATGAAGGTGGGGCGGGACTCGAGCCATAATCATCGCAATGCAAACTGCCTCCTTTTCGGCACGCTGAGTCGCATGATCAGTAGTGGATGGTTGGTGTTGAATCCATGCCTCCGTGAGGGTTTTAGCACGAGCCACAAAGGAAGTCATGTCCATAGCCTTGCCTACATCCAACGCCTGTAGATCAGTGATGATGTCGAAGAGGTGCTGAAGACTGTCCTTGCCTGAGTACAATGAGTGGAGCTCTTCCCGCATTGCTTTAGCGGTCTCATGATACATGACCATCTGGTAGGGCTCACCCTCCAGAGAGTTAAGGATCCAGGTCTGAACTCGACCATCATTTCTTATTCAGTCATCATTAGTTGGAGAGGGAGGTTCCTGGGTAAGGTGACCCACAAGGCCCTTAGCTTGCAGGACCCGACGAACGGAGTGCACCCACGGGATGAAGTTTTTCTTCCCAGAGAGGGAAAGAGTAGTAATCCGAAGCTCGTCACGGAGTTCAGTAGCAGGAGTCGGGCGGTCTACAGTAGGGCTAGCAGTAGTGGAGTCGGTAGAAGACATGGCGGTTTAGGAGAAGGGAGAAGAGCGAGAACTGCGGACTCGGCAGGTCGCGGCGACTAGGAAGGGAGGTCGCTGCGAGTAGGGGAGAACAGAGGGTAGGTCGCGACGAGTAGGCAGGTCGTGAGCGACTAGGCAGGCCGCGAGCAATTAGGCAGGTCGCGGCGACAACACAGGCTGCTGCGGGATAGGGAAGTTGCGAGCAACTTGGCAGGTCGCGACGAGTAGGCAGGTTGCGAGCGACTAGGCAGGGAGCGAGCAATTAGGCAGGTCGTGGCGACAACACAGGCTGCTGCGGGATAGGGAAGTTGCGAGCAACTGGGCAGGTCACGGCGAGCAAGAGAAGAGCGAGCAAAAGTCAGGCCGCAGAGAGAAGGAGAGCTCGGCAAGGTTGCGGCGACCTTGAGCAGGTCGCGAGCAGAAGGTAGACGGCCGGGTTGAAGGGCAGAAATCTCACAAGAGCGTGAGTCCGCAGCAGGCAGAGAGAGGAGCCCGCCAAGAGGGAGAAAAGCAGCAGCGGGCAGAGGGTGATCGAGCGGACAAAAGAGAGCTCGCAGCGGACACCGGGGGAAAGAGAGCTCGCCGAGCTCGCAGCGGATACAGGGGAAGAGAGCATGCCGAGCTCGCAGCGGACAAAAAGAGGTCGCGGAAAGAGTGGAGCTCGCGGCGGATTGCGGGAGGCTGTGGACCCCACAGGGCAGAGAGAGGGCTATAAAAAGAACAGAAGGGGAGTGGATCCACGGGAAACGAAGAGAGAGTAGAGGGAGCAGATAGAAGAAGGTCAGTACGCAAGAGGCTATGCGAGAAGGGGGGGGATGCGCGGACTCAAAATGCAGACCGCGGAGACCGCAGGGCGCCGGGAAGCGGGGGGCATGCGGATAAAAGATGTGAGTCCGCAGAAGTCTCGTAACCTGCCTCTGATACCATGTAGAAATCAGCCCAAAGCTTGTATATCTATATTGAGTATCCAAATACAAGGAGAGAATACAAATATATAGGAGAGAAGAGAGAAGAATAAATCCTATACATGATGTGGGACTAAAGAAGAAGGAGAGAGAAATAAACAAAATGGGCCAATAATGGACCCCTTTACATGGGCTTTTCTAACATTTCTTAAATATGGTTCAGATGGGTATTTGAGCAACTTCCTTGTTCGGTATGATTCGATTATATTGTAATAATTAAGAATCAAAAGCATAGGATTCCTGCCAAAAACATAGGATTCTTGAACCAACCAATAGAGCATTTGAAATTGCTGTTAGATTATCCTCTTATCTTGATGATGAGAGAATACAGGAATGGAATGGGGTTTTAGGGATGAAAAGTATAGAGAAAACATGGAAGAGGAGATTAGGGTGAGAAAATTATCAGTAAGCAAGAATCATTAACCTCTTATCTTCTTTGAGAATGAGAGAATACACGAATAAAGAGATGGTAGGGATGAAAAAGTACGGAAGGGGAGAAATTATTAGTTGGAGAGTGTTGGAAAAGCCCATATAAATAGACCCATTTATTTGTATTTCTTCTTTCCTCCTTTTTAGTCCCACATCTTGTATAGAACTCTCTTCTCTCTTTCTCTCTCCTATAAATGTGTATTCATACATTGTATTTCTTTATTGAGATAGTATATACAAGGTTGAGTTTTTCTTTACATGGTATAAGAAGAAGACGGTCCGGCCTGTCTTTTTTGAAACCGCCTGTTCTTCCGGCTTACCAGGCGGCTTCCCCTCTCCTGCTTAGTCGCAGTGTCGTGCGGTCTGCCTCTTTCTAGCAGCAGTCTCCGTTACTGCGGCTTCCCACGCGAACAAGGTCTTTCTAACCGCTTCTTCTGCTCTCTCTCTCGTGGCTTCCACCTCTTCTCCTCCTCCTCCCTTCCTTTATAACCTTTCTCACAGGTGGGGACCTCCCTTGTTTTTTTCCTCTGCCCGCGCGGTCTCCTCGTCTATCTGCACGGTCTCCCTCTCACTTCTCACCACAACTCTACCCGCTTTCCTTCTTCCCGCTCGTCGCTACTTGTCTAAAGTCTCCGCGACTTGACTTTGTCGCCGCGGTCTCTCTTCTCGCCGCGAGTTGCGCTTCTTACTCGCTGCGGTCTTCTAGTCTACCCGCCGAGATCTTCCTTATCGCTGCTCTACTCTCTGCTCGCTGCGGCTTGCCTTGGTCGTCGTTGCTTCTCTTCTCGCCGCGCTTTGCCTCTCTTGTCGCCGCGGCTTCTCCTCTTCTCGGCAAGCTCCGCATCTAGGTCGCGACATCTCTCCTTGCCGCTGGTGTACTCAACTTGACCGTGCGGACTTCTCGTCTGACCTCTTCACCGCCTAGTCGCTGCGACCTATCTTGTTGCTAGCAGTTTCTCCTCTCTGCTGCGGGCTCCGCATACTGGTCGCGGCGGCCTCATTGCCTTGCCGCTGGTTGATTGCCAACCAGACCGTGCGGTCTCCTGTCAGGTCGCTGTTCTTCTTGTCCGCCGGCCTAGCCTCCTGCTCGCCTAGCCATGTCGACCTCTCCAGAGTCAATCAGACAGACTGCTTCTTCCTCTGCAGACCGTCCGACCTCTTCCCCTGAACTCCGTGATGAGTTGCGGATTACTACCATTTCGCTAGCCGGGAAGAAGAACTTCGGGGAGTGGGTATACTCTGTTCGCCGCATACTACAGTCCAAAGGTTTTCTCCATCACTTGACCCAAGCGCCTCCTGCTGCTCCTACTGACGATTGGTTGCGCAACGGTGGTCGGGTTCAGACATGGCTCCACAACTCCCTTGATACCAAACCCTACCGCATGACCATGTGTCACGAAACGGACAAAGCAATGTGGGATGAGCTCCAGTCTCTATATTCCGGAAAAGATAGTCTCCAGCATCTTTATGAAATTATTACTGATCTCCAGTCCCTCGATGTTGGCGGGGCCACCGACCTCACCTCCTTTGTTGCTCGGGCCAAGACTTTAGTTGAAGTATGGATCCAACATCAACCTCCTACGTTGGATCTCGCTGCACAACGAGCTCAGAAAGAATCCGTCGGTGTGGCCATGATGATGACTCGTGTTCCACCTCATCTTCACAGTGTTCGAGCCCAGATCCTCTCCTCGATTGCTACTCCCTCACTATCAGATGTGCGTTCTATGCTGCTCAAGATCTCACCGCCTCCTGATAGTTCTGCTCCTCCGTCCCCGGCTCTCCTGCAATAGACATCTGCACCCCTGCTGCCTTCCCCCTCCTTCTCGCGGGGGGCGTTCTGGCTTTTGGGGCCGCAGACGGGGAGGCCGGCCTCGCCCAAAGTGTTCCTTCTGCGGTAAGGACGGTGACCTTGAGGCCACATGCTATCGCAAGCATGGGCTTCCTCCTCGTCCACAAGCCACTGTTGCTGCTACCGACTTTTCCGCTCGTACTGACCTTGAAGAGGCCCGCTTTCAGCTCCAACAACTCCATGGTCTGCTCAGTCGCCCACCTGCCTCTGTTGCCCCTGCTGCCTCCATTTCCCAAGAAGGTATTGCTTGTCTCTCCACTAGTCCGCCCTGGATAGTGGACTCAGGTGCTACCCATCACATCACCTCCCTGCGGCCACATCAATACCCGAATTCTCCTCATCGTAAGTGTATCACAGTGGCCAATGGGGACACTGTTCCTGTCTCTGGCTCGGCTGACATCCCTCTCACTTCTTCTCTCTCTCTCTACGCTCGACTCTTCATGTTTCGGGCTCCCCGTTTAATTTGCTTTCTGTTGGTCGTCTGACTAATGATTTGAATTGCTCTGTAACCTTCACATCTTCTTTTCTGATACAGGATCACAGGATGCGGACTATCATTGGTAAGGGGCGACTGCAGAACGGGCTCTACCTCCTTGATGACTCTCCAGCTATCCTCTCTTCAGTCTCCTCCGTCGATTGGCATCGGCGTCTTGACCATGCCCCTTTACCAGTCCTCCAGAAGGCTCTCCCAGATGTATCTTTACATTCTTTTCAATGTGAATCATGTGTGTTAGGCAAGCAACCTCGTTCATCCTTTTCATCTAATTGTACTCGGAGCACTGCTCCTTTTATTTTAATACACTCCGATATTTGGGGTCCGTACAAAGTTACTAGCATTTATGGATATCGTTATTTTCTAACGTTTATTTATGATTATTCGCGAATGACGGGGCTATACCTACTTCGTGATCGCTCCGAGCTTCCTCGTGTCTTTCGGGCGTTCCTTCTTGAGACCCAAACACAATTCTCCACGAACATCAAAACTCTCCGCACGGATAATGCTTGTGAATACACTAGCCACGAATTTGCGACTCTTTGCTCTGACTTTGGGGTTATTCCCCAAACCTCATGTGCCTATACCCCCCAACAAAACGGAGTCGCTGAGCGGAAGAATCGACATCTTCTCGATGTGGCCCGCTCCATCATGCTCCAAATGCACGTTCCCAAAACTTATTGGAACTTTGCTCTTTCGACGGCTTGCTATCTGATTAACCGTCTTTTTTCCCCCATCCTCCACAATGCCACTCCATTCAGCCTCATGTTCCCGTCTACTCCGGCATTCTCTCACACCTTGCATTTTTGGGTTCACTTGCTACGTTCACACCCCTGGTCCATCCTTGGACAAATTGGATTCCCGGGCAGACAAACACATCTTTGTTGGCTACTCACAAACACAGAAAGGCTACGTATGCTACTCACCGACAACCCAAAAGGTGACAGTTTTTGCTGATGTTACCTTTCAGGAGGATCTTCCTTTCTTCTCTGCTTCAGATCCTACACCTCCACCACCGACTGTCTTACGTCCTATCATTCCCGTTACCACTCCTCCACCACCAAGACCTCCAGCCCAGACCCCCCTGTTGCCAAGCCTCCTGTTATTCGTGTCTACACTCGTCGCCATCCTGCCTCCAGTGCCCCACTGCAGTCTACCTCGCCCTCTGATGCTCCGAGTCCCACTGACCCGACACCGGAATCTACAGCTCATCCCATGGCGAATTATGTATCCTTATATCGCCTATCTCCACAACTTCAGACTTTTGCCACTTCATTATCTTCGATTTCTATACCTAACTCTGTGCAGGAGGCTCTTCAACATCCTGGCTGGCGGGCGGTCATGGAAGAAGAAATGACGGCTCTCTGAGCTAACCAGATCTGGACCTTGGTACCATTACCTACCGGTCAGATACCTGTTAGGTGTAAATGAGTCTTTGTGATCAAGCATGCCCCTGATGGGATGATTGACCGTCTGAAGGCCCGCATGGTGGCTCGTGGCTTCACCCAACAGCAAGGCCTCGATTACGAGGAAACATTCTCTCCTGTGGCAAAGCTGAACACCGTTCGTGTTCTTCTCTCGGTAGTTGTGCATCGCCAATGACCATTACACCAACTGGACATAAAAATTCTTTTCTCAATGGCGACCTCCAGGAAACGGTTTTCATGCAGCAATCGCCCAGATTTGAGACCATGGGGGAGTTCCGAGTTTGTCATCTTAAGAAGTCCATCTATGGTCTCAAACAATCCCCTCGGACATGGTTTGACAAGTTCGGTAAGGCCGTCCGGCAAATCGGCTTTACTCGAAGTTCAGCTGACTTCTCATTGTTCACACGTCATCAGGCAATGTGAACTGTTCTTCTGTTGGTTTATGTTGATGATATCTTAATCACTGGAGATGATTCAAAGGACATCCAAGCAGTCAAACAACACCTCAGCTCCGTCTTTCAGACCAAGGATCTGGGACATCTTCGTTACTTCCTTGGTCTTGAGGTCATAAGACGACCGGATGGACTTGTCATCTCCCAAAGGAAGTACTGTCTGGATCTCCTTCAAGATGCTAGCTACTCGGGATGCAAGCCTACTACTACTCCAATGGATGCAAATCATAAGTTGTGTGCACATTCTTCTGATACAAAACTTTCTCTTCAAAATCCGGAATACTATTGACGACTGGTTGAAAAATTGATCTATCTAACAGTCACAAGACCAGATATTTCCTTTGTTGTTGGGGTGGTCAGCAGGTTTATGCATGCTCCGCGAACATCTCACCTTCAAGCTGTTGAGCGCATCCTTAGATACCTTAAAACAACTCTGGGTCAAGGATTGGTATACAAAACCTCATCCTATACTCCAACATTGGTTGCGTACTCTGATGCAGACTATGACGGTTCTTTGGATGATCGCCGGTCAACTGGTGGTTCTTGTACCTATTTTGGAGGTCATCTAGTTGCCTGGCGAAGTAAGAAACAAGCAGTGGTTGCTCGATCATCAGCTGAAGCAGAATACCGATCGATGACATCTGTTGTCTCTGAGCTTTACCTGGCTTGAAAGTCTCCTGGCCGATCTAGAGGTAAAACTTCCCTCACCCGCCATCCTGTTACGCGACAACCAAGCCGCTATACATATTGCGAAGAATCCAGTCTTTCATGAAAGAACAAAACATATTGAAGTAGACTGTCACTTTATCCGGGAGAAAGTCCAAATGAAGAAGATAGAATTGAAGCATGTTCCTGATACTGAACAAGTGGCTGATATCCTCACAAAGGCTCTACCTAGCACCCTATTCTACCAGTGTCTGTCCAAGCTTGGTGCATACGACTTGTACGCTCCAACTTTCGGGGGAGTGTTGGAAAAGCCCATGTAAATAAGCCCATTTATTTGTATTTCTTCTTTCCTCCTCTTTAGTCCCACATCTTGTATAAGACTCTCTTCTCTCTTTCTCCCTCCTATAAATGTGTATTCATACATTGTATTTCATTATTGAGATAATATATACACGGTTGAGTTTTTTTCTACAGAGAGAATCATGAAAGGGAGAGGATCATGCCCTAAACAAGGAAAGAGCAGACTGTAGCCGAGCAAACTTTTTTCTTCAAGATTTTTTTTTGTAATTTATCTTCCAAAAGCGTAGGTTTCCTGAACCAACCAATAGAGCATTTGAAATTGCTGTTAGATTATCCCCTTATATTCTTTGATGATGAGAGAATACAGGAATAGAAAGATGTGTTAGGGATGAAAAGTATAGAGAAAACATGGAAGAAGAGAAATTTAGGGTGGGAAAATTATCCGTAAGCGAGAATCATTTACCTCTCATCTTCTTTGAGAATGAGAGAATACACCAATAAAGAGAGATGGTAGGGATGAGAAAGTTTGGAAGGGGAGAAATTATTAGTTGGAGAGAATCATAAAGGGGAGAGGATCATGCCCTAAACAAGGAAAGAGTGGACTGTAGAGAGAGAGAGAGAGGAGGAAATGGGTACAACCAAGGTGTTAGTACTGGATAAAAACTGAAATTTGGTACTTGTGATTTCATCCTTTATTTCCTTGCGGCTTTAAACATGATGAGTCAGAAGGATTAAAAGTGAATATTTTCTTTTTGCTATTTTGGCTCAAGTTCATCTCTCTGTTACGTGCTACAAAATATCCCGTTTCTCCTATTTCTTAATCACATAATTTCAAACTTCTTCTTTCGAAAAGCTTTGATATTTATCAAGGCAATTTTATTATCCCAGATTCAGGATGAAACTATTGCTTCAGATGCTGAAAGGTTGCAGAAGACGCAATCTAATGTCAAAGAGGTACGCTTTCAGTTTGTGTACTTAACTCTTCTTATGGTTGCTATTATTATTTTTTTCCTCACAGCTTCAAAGGCATATCCAAGCGGATGTTTTCCCATGGGTCCAGAGATTGCATCAGAAAGAGCAATGTCTTCAGCGGCGTCTTTTGAAGGTGGGTCTTAAATTCAACTGTCATCTAGTAGCTCTTTTCCTTATGGTCTTTACTTAAAATATTAACACATGCCGAGTCTTTTGAAAAAGGTTATGAGAATAGTGGAAGGATTGGAGGGCAGAGGTCTTCGGATGCCATTGATGAAAGAGGAACTTGTGCTGACTGATAAATTGGATTCAATACTAAGACAGGTCCGTTAGTTCTTCACCCCAGTTAGTTTCCCTCTGCACAAGCAAAACTTAACATATATATATATATATTGTTCTAGGTAAAGGGACCTGCTGGAGATCTGTCCAGGAAGCTTCATAATCTGCTATCCTTAGCTCGTGTGCAGGCCAATGCAGGTAGCATAGGAGCCAGTTATCATTTAGGTTCTATCAAAATAGATGACCAAAGTCTTGCGGACTTGCAAGAGGTATGTGAAGCTCAACCATTTCCATGTGATCATTAAAGCACTGCTATGTTTGATCCTTTCTTATTAATGATGCAAAGGCTAACATGATATTAGAATGAAAAGACCTTTGTTTATTACAGCTTGCACAAGGTGTATATAAAAATGGAACTAAGTACATAGAAAAAGCTATAGTATAAATGTTTAGGATATATCTTTTGTTCCAACACTCCCCCTTCATTTAGGAAGTAAATATTCTGTTACGGGCCTACTTCCGTAACAGTGGTAACTCGTCAGAATGATGGCCGGAGGTGGAGATGACTATGACGGAGATACCGTGGAGCCGAAACCGCGGCTGCCTAGGCGGGGTTGCTCGTTGCAGGAGAGAGCCACCAATTATCTCACTACAAGGGACAAGGAACTAGAACTTCATTTCATTGATAACTCATTACAAGACTCTAAGGGTCTATATATAATAGGACCCAAGGGAATAATTGTAAATACGCAATACATAAATAAAATACGCAACAACTACGATTGGACTAATACGACACTTAATAACACATTCGACTCGACGTAATACATATAATAGTAGAGCCATAACATCTCATCCGTCCTTGAAATCGATCTTGCCCTCAAGCTCGAACTCCATGTGGTGACCGGATCATCCGACAACTTGATTTCCCGCCAGAACATTGCATGATATCGCGTAGCGACGTTGGCGGCGTCAGTGAGTAGCGGCGGCGCCGTTGGAAAGACGAGCGACGTAAGTAATGACTTTGGCAAGGTCGGTGGAGCGGTGAGGAGCAGCATCAGGTAGGTCGGGGAAGCGACGACCGACATAAGGAACGGATCTGTAGGTGGTGAGGTGACCGTCAGGGTCGGTAAAGCGGTGGCTGGCGGAGCAAGTGCTGGCGGAAGGGCGGCCATGATGTCTGATGATGGTGGCCCAAGGTGGGGCGGTTCCGCCACGACATGTGATGGCGGAAGGGCAATTACCGCTAAGAGCAGTGGCATGTCAGCGAGCGGAGCAGATGGCGAATGCACGAAAAAAGACGGTGGTGGAAGCGGTACGGACACGGGCTGCGACAGAAAGGCGGTTGTCGGGTTCTTAATGTAGTGGAGGAGTGCGTCGGCATTCCGAAGGCGTGCGTCCATGGAGCTCATCATTTCTCGTAGCCACGATTGGATGGCGGCGGCATCCGCGGTAGTCAACTTGATGGTCCACATAATGCAATTAATTAATTAATCAAGAATATTACTTGATTAAAGTAATTAAGATTGATTAGGGCTACATGAGACTTTGAAATAAAAATAAGAAGGGGGGTGGGGGAAGTAATTAAATAGAAATAGGGTTGGGTAAGGGAAATAATTAAACAGAAATAGGGTGGCTGAAATTATCATTGCAAGTTTGGAAAGGGGTGGGGCCCATTGCTATTTAATAAAATAACTTATATGGGGAAGGGGGCAGGCGGTAGAAAAGAAGCCAAAAATTGATTAAAAAGAACTGGATGTCGGGTGGGGCTCGAGGTAGGCGGAAAAAGGAGATGGTGCTTCGATGGCGGTGGGCTCGAGGGATCGAAATATCCCGTGCTCGGGATTGCTTTGACGAGCGACAAAGAGGCGGAGGGCGTGCGACTCGAGAGAGCTGGGCTCGCCGGGACTTGGAGCAGGTCGGGATGGAGAGGCGCGGGGAAGGTGACAGCGACAGCGCGACGATGAAGAGGCGCAGCTCGATGATGCAGGAGCAGAGATTGACGATGCCCGTTGATGCCAGAGATGATGCTGCTGGACAGCGCTGGCTGGCGCTTGAGGATGCCGCGGCGTGATGATGTCGGAGAAGGCGAGACGATGTCGGTGAGGAATGCGTAGTGTCTTCTGCTACGGTGGCTTGACAAAGACAAGAGCAAGGCTTGCGGGATGTGGTGAGGTAGAGCCGAAGTGGGTGTTTTTTTTTTGAAGGTAAAAGATGAGATGAGTGCACTGGGAGAGGAACGATGTTGAAGATGACCGAAAAACAGTGGCGTGAAGTTGTGGCCTTGCCGGAAACTGCAACAGATGGGGAGGTGTTGGCTTGTGTTGACGGAAGAGGACCGATCCCTCTGATACCAAGTTGTTACGGGCCTACTTCCGTAACAGTGGTAACTCGTCAGAATGGTGGCCGGAGGTGGAGATGACTATGACGGAGATACCGTGGAGCCGGAACCGCGGCTGCCTAGGCGGGGTTGCTCGTTGAAGGAGAGAGCCACCAATTATCTCACTACAAGGGACAAGGAACTAGAACTTCATTTCATTGATAACTCATTACAAGACTCTAAGGGTCTATATATAATAGGACCCAAGGGCATAATTGTAAATACGCAAGACATAAATAAAATACGCAACAACTACGATTGGACTAATACGACACTTAATAACACACTCGACTCGACGTAATACATATAATAGTAGAGCCATAACATATTCATCCCCAAATTTCCTGCTGGAGAACCAAAAATTGAGAGGTTCATTCTTTAATCATGACGTCAACAATGTGCACGTTGCTCTTGGTAGATGGTAATTGAATTATGCCATTGAGAAACTTCTAGTGGATAAATTACTTGTCAATCCCAAACTGTTTGGTTCTATCACATAGGTTTTGAGTTATGTCAATTGCTGATTGATTATCACAATAAATCATAGATGAGGGAGAATACCCAAATTCTGATAGCAACCGCTTGAGCCAGATAAACTCGCATTTCTTTTCATGGTTGTAAAAATTTGGCCCTGACATTTAATTTAGTTCCAACAAGTTGCTTCTTACTTCTTAATACTAAAAAGTTTCCTCCAATAAAAATAAATATCCGTGATATGAAACACTTATCATCACAAGATCCTGCCAATCAACATCCAATATCATTAACCATTGCTTTTGTTATTCCCTCAAAATTAAAATGTCCATATTTAGTATACAAAATCCCTTTCCATGTGTACTTTTATGATACTTGGATTTAATATAAAACATTCATGTTGACCTCCTTTGTCAATGAATGAGTTGATTGATCACACTAACATAAGTGATCCTTGCATGAGCATAAGAGAGCTAGATTAGACGACCAACCAATCTATAGTATCTATCCATCAACACGTCCTCCCAGTGATCTTCATATCGACTGAAATGATGATTTGCTTCAATGTGGATAATAGTTGGCTTGCACCCCAAAATGTCAATTTCATTCATGGTGTCTAACATGTATTTCCTTTGGGATGTAAAGGTACCATGCTTGAATATAGAAATTTAAATTTTAAGGAAATATGGCAGAATCCTTAAATACTTGATCTCCAATTTCTTAAATAGTTTCTGCTTTAGCTGGTTAGTTTTATTAGTATTACCATCAACCTTGTATTCCTTGCCTCATTTCTTTGAATGAAGATTGTGTCATCAACATAGCTTTGATAAAAACTAATAGTGTTCATTACTTTTTGAAAATGTTCAAACTATGCTCAAGGATATCCTCCGACTTGTCGGCTGCCATAAAGTTTTCAGGGGCAAAACGACACGTTTTCGATATTTTTTCTTTTGGAATATATATTCTCCAATATATTTGTTATTGATCAGTATATTCGTTGATATATCGGTCTATATATCCCGACATTTTATCGACTGTTTTTTTTCCAATTTATTTTAATTATTGATTAGTACTTATGCCCCACAAGTAGGATTAAGTGAAGCTATTAAAGTGCAATTTTGGGAAGACTTAGATGATTTAGAAAGAGAAATCTCACAAAGAGAAGATTTTCATAGGAGGAGACTTAAATGGACATATAGGGAAGGGAAATGTAGATTACACAGCCGTTCATGGAGGATATGAATATAAAGAAAGTTATGAAGAAAGACGAACCATTTTAGACTTTGTCGTAGCACATGAGCTAATTGTATCAAATACGCTTTTCATAAAAAGGGAAGAATATTTAATTACGTTTAAAAGCGGACCAAATAAATCACAAACTGATTATTTTATGACTTGCAAAATGGATAAAATGATTTGTAAGGATTGCAAAGTCATAACAGGAGAAAGTTTGACAACACAACATAAGTTAGTGATGTTAGATGTACAAATTAAATATAATAAATTTAAGATAAGAACAAAAATATTGAAAAAAAATCGGTGGTGGAACTTGAAGATGAAAAAGCAGGTTGCTTTCAAGAAGACAGTTGTGGAACAACTAGTTGATGACCCTTATGTTGATCCTAATGTATCATGAGAAGTTATGTCTTCACATTTAAGGATAAGTGGAAAGAACGTGCATGAAGTATCAAAAGGTCGTGCTCCCCCAAATAAAAAATCTTGGTGGTGGAAATGGAAAGTGAAAAAGAAAGTGAGGGCAATGAGGGTCAGCTATAAATCACTCTACGATTGTAGGAATGATGAAAACTTAGTCAGGTATAAAGTCGCCAAAAAAGAAGCTAAACATACAGTAAGTAAAACAAGAAGTCAAGCTTATGAAAAATTTTATAAGCGACTAGATACCGATGATGGAGAGCGTGACATATATAAAATTGCTCGAGTTAGAGAAAGAAAGACAAAAGATTTAAGTCAAATAAGTGCATAAAGGATGAGACAAATATAATTTTAACGGTTGATGTGGATATTAAAGAGCGATTGAAAAGATACTTTTATCAACTCTATAATAAAACAAAGAACAATGAATTTGTTATGCCCCCGAACATGTTACGATTCAAGGGGCATAAATATGCTCGACGACCTAAGGAGGCTACAAGGAGCAATGAGGCTGAACCATCCGGTTCAGCCCCCATTCTCTAAAATGAAGACCGGCGGGGCTAAACCCCACGATTCAGCCCATCTTGGGGGCCGGTCGGCCCCCTTGGTTCCGGGTTATATATACCCAGAACTCCCTTGGAGCAATATGGAGACTTACTCAGGTATTCTCTTTCTCCTTGTCACCCTAACCCTAATCTCTTCTCCTTCCCTAACTCTCTCTTTCTCTCAATCCCATCCTTCACCTTCTATTATCTTAACATTTGGTTTGAGAGGACTCCTTCCTCCAACCATGGTTAACACCCGATCACATGAAGAGGCCGACCGACTGGCATCGTTAGAGAACTATGTCGGCTTGACGGACACGGTCGTGGCCATGGAAGAAAGGATGAAGGTTTCAACCCAACAATTGGAGGAGCGAATGGACGCCCACATGGAGGAGATCAAGGCCTTCCTAACTCAAAACTTGAAGGGGAAGGCCACGACTAACGAAGGATCGGAGGCGGAAGCCCCCAATCCGTTTCTGCAGCAGGTTCTGCCTTCGGGCTCGAGCGGTTTCGCGCTAGCTGGACTCGATGGAAACTCGCATCCCTCCTACGGCATGAGCGGGCATCAACCGGCGTGGGTCGACGCCGGAGTGGGACGCATGCGGAACAGGTGGCGGGAACTTCCGCCATGAGCAGCTCACCGACGGGCGAGGTCGGCGCAGGCCACACGACCTTTGGGCGGCCCTCAGAGCATGCGGCGGGGCAATTTCGACCTACTGGGGTTCCAGGTGCTTCCATTAGAGGAGTCGCTGGACTGTTACCCCTTCCATGGGCGGTCGGACAACCTACGGGTTACAAAAACGACGACCAATGTCACATGCGGCCACGACCGACGGGTATCTACGGGGATGGACAACACCTTGGAGGCAAACAATGAAGGGAACGTTTTTTTCCGGCTGCGGCCCAAGGAGGAATGCACTTTCCCAGACCCCATGGACCATACCCCCCTATGGAGCAGCAGAGGACAACAGGGTACGGACAAGAGCCAGGAGGGTTTGGACAAGCGCATCAGTGGCCCCACATGCCACATTGCCACCCAAGAGGACTCGTATGAATTTTCCAAAATTCAGAGGGGGGGGGGGATGCGCTCGAGTGGATACAGAAGGAGGAATTTTTTTTCCATTATCAGGAAATCCTCGAGGAGCAATGGGTGCAGCTGGGAGCTTTTTACCTGGAGGATGACGCCTATCAGTGGACACAGTGGTTCTTGAGAGGACGGGATTACACGCCCTGGACCGAGTTCGTAGGGAAATTTTCAGCTCGATTTGGCCCGTTAGAGTATGAAGACGTCGAGACCATGCTACAGAAACTACGACAAAAGGGAACGATGATGAAATACCGCACCGAGTTTGAGAGGTTGGCCAACAGGGTCCGTTGGGAGGAGAGAACACTACTTAACTATTTTGTCTTTGGTCTAAAGGATCACCTAAGGGATGAGATTCATGCTTATATGTCCCGCAGCCTGAGTCATGCTATCAGCCTGACACGGATACATGAGGAACGCTTCAACAGACAGCGTACCTGCACCACAGGAAGAGCTGTCACTGCCCCCACACCGTCTAGGAGAGACCAACCGGCGACCGGTCGACTAACGGTGACGCGGTTGACATGGCCTGAACTTCAAGCGAGGAAGGAAAAATGGTTGTGTTTCAACTGCGATGAGAAGTATACGCCGGGGCATAAGTGTCAGAAGATCCAGGTTTTCATGCTGAGAGAAGAAGACGAGGAGGAAGACACCACCGAGCTGGACCTAAAGGGGGATTTGACTCTGACCGAGTTCGGGGTATCTATCCAGGCGATGGAGGGGTGTACGACCCCCCTCACTATGCGCATAGCCGGGAAGGTAGCCCAGGAGCGGGTTACAATACTGATTGATAGTGGGAATACCCACAACTTCATCAACCCAACCGTGGCACGGAAGGTGGGGGCACATGGTAGATCATGGCGCCGCGTTCCAGGTCATGGTAGCGGACGGGAGCAAACTGAGGTATGAAGGGGTGATGAGGGGAGTCGACCTGCGAATATAGGGGTACACTTGCTGCACCGACGTCTACCTGCTTCCCATCCGGGGATCTGATGTGGTATTGGGAGTTCAGTGGCTAGGATAGTTGCAGAGAGTCACTTTCGACTGGGACCAAATGACCATGGAGTTCACATAGCTTGAACAGGAACACAGTCTCCACGACCTCAAATCATCTCCGTGAAGGAGATTTCGATTCGGAGTTTGGAATGTCTAACTGAAGAGGGAGTCTCGATGGCGATGATTATGGGCCTAACATTTGCCCCCTATCTCATCTGAGGTACCGGAGCTGATGCGACCCTTATTGACCCAGTATGGAGATGTCTTCCAGGAGCCGCACACCCTTCCTCCACCGAGATTTTTAGATCACGCGATTTAGTTCAAGGTGGGATCAGAGCCCACCAATATCAGACCGTACCGCTACCCGCACATCCAGAAGGAGGAGATCGAGCACAGTGTTCGAGAGATGCTTATCGCCGGGATCATCCGTCCCAGCACCAGTTCCTTCTCGTCACCCATTATTCTGGTGAAGAAAAAAGACAACTCTTGGCGATTCTGCGTCGATTACCGAGGCCTGAATAGTTCTACCGTCATGGATAAATTTCTCATTCCCATGATCGAGGAGCTCTTGGATGAACTACACGGAGCGTGCTTATTCACCAAACTGGACCTGTGTTCCGGCTACCATCAGATTCAGATGCGGGAGGAGGACATTCATAAGACGGCTTTTCAGACCCATGATGGACATTACGAGTTCCTCGTGATCCTCTTCGGGCTGACCAACGCCCCTCCACATTTCAGGTGGCGATGAACAAGCTCTTTCAGCTACTTCTACGTCGTTTTGTGCTGATCTTTTTTGACGACATCTTGGTTTACAGTAGTAGTTGGGCGGAGCATCTCAAGCATATGCAGCAAGCTCTCACCATGTTGCGCCAACTTTAGTGATACGCCAAGCAGTCCAAGTGCTCTTTTGGCCAGGCGGAGGTCGAGTATCTGGGCCATTTGGTTTCGGCCCATGGCGTTCGGGCCGACCCGCACAAAATCGAGAGCATGGTGATGTGGCCCCGTCCTCCGACAATACGGGCCTTACGGTGATTCCTTGGTCTCACGGGCTACTACCGGCGATTCGTGAAGGACTACAACAAGATTGCACAACTGCTTACTCAGCTTTTACAGAAGGAAGCGATCGTGTGGCAGGACGACGCTGAGGCGGCTTTCTGATGCAACCTGCGTCGCCTCATTTTGATTATTTTATCGCACATGTCGTTTATTATTGTAGCGCACGCTTTCGCGCATTTTCTACTTGCAATTGTATCGCGCACGTATTAGCGCTTTTGTGTATTTTTGTATCGCGCATGTTGTTCGCGCAATTTTTGTTTGGCGCGTTGGTGTGACCGGCCAACGTGACCCTAAATGCATAGGTCCGGTATTTTAGGAGGTAGGTTAATTAGGGCAAGCAAATTTTAATTAACTATTTTATTATAATTTTCCTACGCCGCAGCCAGCACCGCCTTCGAATTTTCCATTCACATTGCCATTACTCCTAAAAAAATCATATTCCTATTTTCATTTTGATGGCTGCCAATAACATTAAAACCCTATTCCCCCATATATAAACTAACCCTCCCCTCTATTCAGAGGGGACTGGAAATAGAAACTGACGAATCAAGTTATATTTCGTCGGTTTCCCCTCCAATGCCACTTACACCCCGCGATTCTTCTCCACTTCCGAGCGCCAGTCGTTCTCCAGCGCCAGTCTGCAAGCCCGACGAACCCCCGACGCCGTCTGTCCTGGTCGATTCCTCCCCGTCCTGTTCCGGCGCCGCCTCTGGCGTTCCGTTCCGAGGCCGACGAAGCCTCCTGCAGCTTTCCCTGTCCCCGACGGCCACCTACGACATTCCTACGCCGTCCAGTTGCTCCGCCCCATCCCGCCTGCAGCTTTCCCTGTCTCCGACGGCCACCTACGACATTCCTACGCCGTCCAGTTGCTCCGCCCCATCCAGCGTGCCTACCTCTTCGACGAATCCAGCAACAGAACTCCCGTCGGCCGCCGCTTTGTCTTCGGAACCTGTTTAGGGTTCAGGCGACCCCACCAACTTGCTTCTCCTCCAGCTCCGACAAGTTATCCCCTTCTAGTGCTAGCCGCCTTCTTTCCTATAGCAACCCAAGAAGCTTCCTTCACTGCTCCTGAGTGCTCCAGCAATTACCTCCAGCAACCCGCAAGCTTCCAACCACCATCCCCTCTCCAGCCACTGCCTCCGCCTTTGGTATACCTCACAACTCTTCGCTCTCAAGCCTTAGTAAATTTTATGCTCAAATTTTATGAATGAATGGTAATTATTTAGAGCTTGCCCTAGTTTTTTTACCTCCTACATACCGTTACTTTCATATCTGCGTTGTCACCCATTTATTCGTTATGCCTGTGGAATTTAGTACTTGTGACGTTTTCATACGAGTGTGGTAGCTTTACTTGCGTGTGCGATGCCTCGACCAATTTTATTCGTTAGAAATCACCCGCGAATACCTTCGCACCGCATTTATTTTAAATAGGTCGCAATTTGATATTTCAAAACTGCAGCCTTAGATTTTAAATCACATCAGTTTGGTGTGGCTGCTGGGATATCTCACTCCTATCGTGGGATAGCCGAGCGCCGGTCGCCTTCAAGTTCTAGGTTTAGATTTTTATTTTCGTTTAAAAAAAAGATGAGTGACTTAAATGCGCGCATTAAAGCTTTGATGAAAGATGTTGAGTGCGTCACTGCTGACGTTCGACAGAATTTTCGTGGGTTGTGCACCTCTGTTCACAACCTGGAGGCGACAATGCACACGCATTATGTTGTTCCTGCATACCTCCACACATCCTATCACATAGTGGAACCCGAGGTTCGGTGTCTCGTTAGTCCCCCACATCTCGTCAGTTGCACGACGAGCACTTTAGCTCCACCCACTCCCGCTGTGACGCTTACTTCAGTCGAGGAGTTTCTTCCGGAGCCCCTGCTCCAGGAAGAAAATTTTCCTCCTATCTTTGTTACCCCGACTGATGTCACGACTCCACGTGTCTCCGCTACAGCTCTCCCTTCAGTCGAGGATGTTCTTCTTGAGCCCATGCTCCAGGAAGAAGAGCTTCTTCCTATTTTTACCACCTTGACTGAAGTCGTGTCTCCACCTGTCTCCGTTTTAGCACCCCCTTCGATCGAGGAGGTTCTTCCCGAGCCCCTGCTCCAGGAAGATGAGTTCTTTCCCTCTCATTCTTTCCTCCTGATTGACATGGTGTGTCCACTTTCCCCCACTGACTCACATCCTTCAGCCACCGAGTTGTTTCCCGAGTCCCCACTCTAGGGAGAACTTACTAGTGATGTGTCACTCACCTCGGTTGACACTTCATCGCTTTCTATTCTCCCAGCGGAGTTGGTTAGTGATGAGACCCTCATCTTGGGTGACACAAACTCGTGCGTCTTTGGTCCTGGCGTTCTTAGCACACTACCGCCACAAACCCTTGCGGCCACAGACATTGTGTTTGGTGGTCCCTCACCAGTGTCCCTCGAGTTGCCATCTCATATTGATTTTGTTTTTGGCGAGCACGCATTTGGTCTACATCACTTCTCTTTAGATATAGGACAACATGTTGCACCGCCACGTCACTACCGTCTGCGTTCTGATGCTTATAAGTTTAGAAGTCTCGAGAGAGTCGAGACAATACTTAGATTTTTTTCTCCTCATCGGGACACCCGCTTCAAAGGTTTTCTATGGAAAATTTTTCACGGTCTAATTGGGGCCTTCTTAAAATTTTGTGACTCGAGTGGGACGTTAGTAGGTGAAACTAGGACGATATTCGATCCGGGTCTAGCAGACGTTCGTAGATGTCTATCGGATGAGAGCATGTTGTGTCATGAGTTGCTGATTCCACGGGCTGATTCTGCTTGCTTCATGTTCCCCCTACTGCCACATGTTTTCCCCACGCACCACCCCTATCATGCTCTGAAAGCTCTAATAATTACTGTTTATTTAAATAGTTGGCATGAAATTTTGACTAAATGGATTGCGAGCTTTGGAGATGAGAGGTTACTTGCAGGTTTTGGATCGCAGCCACGACATCAGCAGGGCAGCATGCAGCATTTATCCGATCGACGCTTGGATTTTCTACTTGCAGGTTACATCGAGTCTCGTCGGGGTCGAGCTCTTTCAACCTCGGGAGAATTGATGCAACCTGCGTCACCTCATTTTGATTATTTTATCGCAGATGTCGTTTATTATTGTAGCGCACGCTTTCGCGCATTTTTTTACTTGCAGTTGTATCGCGCACGTATTAGCGCTTTTGTGTATTTTTGTATCGCGCATGTTGTTCGCGCAATTTTTGTTTAGCGCGTTGGTGTGACCGGCCAACGTGACCCTAAATGCATAGGTCCGGTATTTTAGGAGGTAGGTTAATTAGGGCAAGTAAATTTTAATTAACTATTTTATTATAATTTTCCTACGCCGCAGCCAGCACCGCCTTCGAATTTTCCATTCACATTGCCATTACCCCCAAAAAAATCATATTCTTATTTTCATTTGGATGACTGCCAATATCATTAAAACCCTATTCCCCTATATATAAACTAACCCTCCCCTCTATTCAGAGGGGACTGGAAATAGAAACTGACGAATCAAGTTTGATTTCGTCGATTTCCCCTCCAGCGCCGCTTACACCCCGCGATTCTTCTCCACTTCCGAGCGCCAGTCGTTCTCCAGCGCCAGTCTGCAAGCCCGACGAACCCCCGACGCCGTCTGTCCTGGTCGATTCCTCCCCGTCCTGTTCCGGCGCCGCCTCTGGTGTTCCGTTCCGAGGCCGGCGAAGCCTCCTGCAGCTTTCCATGTTCCCGACGGCCACCTACGACATTCCTACGCCGTCCAGTTGCTCCGCCCCATCCAGCGTGCCTACCTCTTCGACGAATCCAGCAACAGAACTCCCGTCGGCCGCCGCTTTTTCTTCGGAACCTGTTTAGGGTTCAGGCGACCCCACCAACTTGCTTCGTCTTACATGTATCTCCTAATTGAACTCTCATCAATACAGGGTCCAGGAAAGATTGACATGGGCAATTCTATACATGTATCTCCTAATTGAACTCTATGTAGATATCATCAAAATAGGGCGTCATTATTCATGAGATCTTATGAACAAATGTGCTCTCATAACACCAAGCATACAGAACTTAACGGTACAAAAAGGAATAATGGTAAAAAAAGGCAGATGACTCGTCAGTTCATGGGATTGTTACAGGGAAGGCTAAAATAGGGGTGGGGAGTGACCGGGGAGGAAGAACTCACAGTGGAGGGCGACAGTTGTTGTACCCTGCGGTGAAGAACTGTGGCATTTGTAGTTCTGCGATGACGTAAGAACCGCGACGGGTGAAGCACTGCGAGTAACATTTCTGAGATAAGTTAAGGGAAGGCAGAAATGGGGGTGGGGGAGAGATAGGGGAGGCAGAACTCACGGTGGAGGGTGGTAGTTGTCCCAGCAGTGGCGGCGGTAGTTGTCCCCAGCAGTGGTGAAATGCGATGACCGTAGATCAGCGACTGCGTAAGAGCTGCGACGGCCGCCGTGACGTGCGAAGGACGGCGAGGGTGGAAGATCTGTGACGTGCGAAAGGGGCAGAGCGACGAGATTAGAACTGCGATGAGAGGTGTGAGGCCGTGAGGGGTGTGTTAGGGTTTTTACAGTGCGATGGGCAGAGCGATGTGCGGAAGGGGCGGGATCTAAGATAAAAGAAATGAAAATAAACGCGGGATCCAAAATAAAAAAGGTGGTTCCGAAATAAAAGAGGTGTTTCCAAAAAAACAGGCGACTCCAACATAAAATAAGTGACAGATTTTGATATTCTTAATTATAATTTATATTTTATTTTGTGGCAATTATATTTCGTTACTAAATAGTTTATTTAGTGATGAAATTTAATTTGGTTGTTAAAAATTATTTTTTTGTGATGTAATATTATTTTGATCACTAAAAAAATATTTTTATTGACCGAAAATTAATTTAAGTCATTAATTAATTTGAAATCATCATTTAATGACCAACCTATATTTTCTTCACAAAAAATATTTTTATTGACCGAAAATTAATTTAAGTCATTAATTAATTTGAAATCATCATTTAATGACCAACCTATATTTGAAATCTCGCCGCTTTCCCGTCGGACGCGCTCGTGGTCTCGGATCGCCGATCCAATCAACGCATCTCCGGCAAATCTGAAAAACGGGTCCCGCCAAGTGGTGGCCCGCTGTCCTCCGATCACGAACATGTGGTCCATCCCCATCAAATCCTCTCTCAATTTCCAATTTGCTTCGTCTTACAAAATTCAGAAGGTTCTAGGGGACTAATGAAATGGGCGAATTTCATCTCAGGTTCTTAAGCGCCTAAACATCTCTCAAGTTTTTTGCTAATTCCAATTGGACTTTATTTGTGGACGGAACCTCCATTAATGGGGGAGCAGGCTTCAGATTGTTCCTAATTACTCTATAATATGAAGCTCTTGATTAGGTCTAAGACTAAAGTTTCTAGAAACTAACAACAACGGAGAGTATGAACCTATCGTAAGAGGTCTCCAATTCACCATTGACTATGGAGCTTTGAATTGTTTCACCTTGCCATCAGATAATGGTTCAATTGGCCCACCATGATAAAAAAATGCTTTGGATTTCAAACTGAAGTGCAAAAGTTTCAACTGCATTCGTAGTGTTCCTTCTCTCCCTCCCGTCCAGTTCTTTTCACTTCAAAATCACGGACCATTCATCATTGGGAGATCAACCTCCTCCGTTATTTTCCCGTTCATTTGAACAAAACAAATTCATCATTCTTGCAATAGATAATTTCACCGAGTGATTTCAGGCAACATGTCTAGCAAAAATCATTGATATCTTCAGATGCACAATCTGAATCTGTAGGCGCATTCAAAGTGACATTTCCATAGTTATATGCATTTTTAGTTATTTATAGCATTTTTATTTTGTGATTGGACAACCTTCATGTCCGTGCGATCTGAGCCATTCACAATGGTTTTCCTGGAGTGTTTAGTCTATTTAAACATGCGTAGAGGTTTGTTTCCTTTTGATTGCAGATTTTGGAGATTTTCCCAAGTTATCGTCATATTGCTGTCGCGACTCCTCAACCCCTAGGCTCCAATTACTAGATATTATCCTCCGTTGCTTTCTTTCCTTGTTTTCCCTTTGTGCCGCCCCTCTCCCTATCACCGTCTCTCAACCGTCACCACTGAAACTCCTCCATGTATCCACCAAATAGTCCTTCCTCTCCAGTCTAGTCACCTACCTACCTCCCTTCAATACCATCAGCCACCAGTCCAACACCTGCCCTACCAAAATCGACCCCATCCAGGTCCCACCCAACCCAACCGACACTTTCCCAGCCCTACCCTACCCTAACCGAACCCTCCTCCTGTTGCTCCCGCCCAGCTGACCCTCCTAGGGCCTTATCGATACCATTCCAGCCCTCGCTGACCCTAGCCTAACACTTCTAGCACCTCTCCAACCCGTACCCTTTGTAATCTATCCCCGTCAATCCAAATCACTTGCTTACAACCCCTACCAGCCGTGGTAGCCTGGGCAACTACCACACCCCTCTCAGACCACCTGATCTCCATCGCCTTCACCATTGGTTCCGTACACATGAGTTCTTTATTTTGGTGTTTTTTCTTCATCATTGTACGGGTTGAAATGCAGGATAAGGTTTGCCTACATTTCACCCTTGTGTTGGATCCTTCCTAGGACCCTCGTTGCGTGGGGATGCTCTGTGCACCAGGCTGCCCCCCCTTGTACGGGTTGAAATATTTTTATGATTATGGATGCTCTTTCTCCATA
Organism: Platanthera zijinensis; assembly: GCA_039513925.1. Classification (NCBI taxonomy): domain Eukaryota; kingdom Viridiplantae; phylum Streptophyta; class Magnoliopsida; order Asparagales; family Orchidaceae; genus Platanthera; species Platanthera zijinensis. Next base: position 26,081,179 of record CM077081.1, read on the forward strand.
GTTTATTTGTTTTGTGATTTATCATTGATTTGTAGATCTCATTCTCATTGCGTATTCAATTTGTTCTGTGATTTGTGGCGCTTCAATCACAAGTGTTTCTAATATTGCTTCCTCTTTTGAATTTCTCTAGATAAAGTCTGTTATATGCGTGGTTTTTTAAAATTTTATTATTATTCAAACATTTGTCGGACACGCCTTTTACATGCTTGCATCCTCCTAGGGGTTTAGCTTTGTTTCTCCAGCATTGTACCATTAGAGTTTCATAGTCAATAGTTGCATTCCTCACCCTACCCAATGTCATATATCAATTGTTAGTTTGGCATATTCATCACTCTCTTCACCAACAATGTTACCCCCCTATTTACTTGGAAGTTGTTCACAAAGTTCTATGAAAACCTCTTACTTCAGACAGTCATTGCACATTGCCAAACCAACTATCATACATATGCCACAAACCATACTATTGCCAATGGAATCAAAATTTTGCCTTAGGTTGGCAGGCGAAAGGCCGACAACATTACTAAATGTTCTCTGGGTCTAATATATATTCACGTGTAATACAACAAGAGAGACTCCTTTCAATCTTTGCTTCAACAGTGTCAAATACTAGAGTTGAAAATTCCAGTCCAACCCAAAATGGAGTGCTCCTCGAAAATTATTCATTCCTTTTTTTTGGTATATATCCAAAATTTAAATATAAATATATTATTAATCAATTTCTGGTTTACTGCTACTCTCTTTCATTGTTACGAGCAGTCCATTCACGCCGTTCTCCCATGCCTCAGAAGCAACTGTGCCCGCCGCCGCTCTTCATCCTTTGTGGGTAGTGTGCGCCGGTGACAATATTAGACAAACGTTCCATGCCCCCCTATGCCACAGTAGTCTGTCGCAACTGCATTTCTCAATACTTCCCCACCTTTCCAGGGGACACCGAACATCGGTCCAGTATTTTTGCCGCCGCACACTGCTCGATCACCAGCGACGGTAGATACTGTTGGTACCGGCGCACGGGTGAACTTATATATATGATCATAAAACAATTCGCTTCTATGGTTACATGGCCCATCAAGTGCAGTGTGTTGTATATTTACTATTTTGTCCCCCTGCCTCATCGCTTGCTCTCATGATCACGCTAGGTCTTACAACAACAAACCGAAGCAGTTGCCAGGCTGGGGAATGTATTGAAGAGGGATACGCGCGACATTGAAATCATCGTCTCAGAGAGCAGCGACAAGCATGCTGGCGGAGGTAGGCGTCCTCTGAATAGCCACTGATTGACACATCTTCTTTGTTTTTGTTTTATTTTAATTTTGGGACGGAATTTCCTTCCTATTGTAGCTGCCTCATCTAATGAAAATGAAAGAATAAACAAAAATCATATAGGAAAATAGTTTTACCGCCAAAAAAATAGTAATGCGGTAAAACTCTAAGCAGCTGAAGTTCTAACTACTAATCGATTCTTGTTTTATTTTTCTTTAATTGCTTGAAGTATGTTTAATTCTGCTGCTAAATCAACTCACACATAGGCTTCGTTTGGTGGGGTTTTTTTTTATACAGTGAATATATGTACTAAGGAGACCATTAGAGACACCTGTTAGGCGTTGTGAGAGTGTAGTCACTAGGCATGTTAAATGAGGGAGGGGTTGACCAATAAAGATTTGGAATGAAACCGTAAGAAAAGACATGATGTACTTGGGCATTAGTGAGAGTATGACAAAAGAGAGGGCACAATGACGACAAAGGATCCATTTAGCCGATCCCACTATAGTGGGATAAAGGCTCAAGTGTTGTTGTTGTAGTGAATATGTACCAAAAGGCCGCTGTTATAGTGAGAGTATGACAAAAGATAGGGCACAATGACGACAAAGGATCCATATAGCCGACCCCACTATAGGTCTATAGCGGGATAAAGACTTGGGTGGTGTTGTTGAAGTGAATATGTACCAAAATGCCGCTGTTATAAAATGTATGTTTAGCATGACAACAGTTATGACTGTCGTCCAAAAGAAAACTAGTTTTGAACATAAAAGTAGATGCAATTCCTTAGGAGAGGTCTGGTGTTCACGAACTGCGGCTCATAAACACCGCGTTCATAGACCACCGCTGTGCCAAACAGAGCCAAAGTTTATTTTCATTCCAAGTATGTGTTTAATTTAAAACACCTTCATCGCTTTCTTCTAATACTGCACGTGTTCTTAAACGTTGAGCAGCCGAAAAACCAACTCTTTCTTGTTTTTGCTAATTTCATTAATTATTTTATTTTGGCTCCGTTTGGGAGGGCTTATTTTCATCGGTCAAGCGGTCATGACCGCATGAACCAGGACTTAAATAAGTCCCGATTCATGCGGTCACGACCGCTTCACCGGTGAAAATAAGTCCTCCCAAACGGGGCATTTATTTGGTTCGGTCTGAGACCGAACTTAATTTTCTATGATCTCTAAAATGTCTGCACACATTCTAAAATTAACAAATGACTGTTTAACCCTCATGTTTATGACCGCCGTCACCCTGCCAAACAGAGCTTATGGTATTTTTATGGGTTATTCGCCGGGTCAGTGTAAAATTTTCACTCTTATGAATATGAATCATTTGAAAAGGTCGACCCCACTATAGTGGGATAAAGGCTCCGTTTGGGAGGACTTATTTTCACCGGTCAAGCGGTCATGACCGCATGAATCGGGACTTATTCAAGTCCTGATTCATGCGGTCATGACTGCTTGACCGGTGAAAATAAGTCCTCCCAAACAAAACCAAAGGCTTAAGTGTTGTTGTATTTACCGGGATCTCCTCGAAGTTTGCATAGTAACAATTACCCTTTCTCATTATTTACATTTCATAGCATTCATGCACAAAAAGACTCCCGTGAAAATTTACTTTATTTTTGTGAACGGATATTGTGAAATGTAAAACTTATAGGAGAAATTTTTGTAATTTTGAAAGGTTGATAGGTGCAAGCCGGAATTATGCACACGGTTTTATAGATTATGATGACAACAATGCCATTGAATTATTTGCATATAAATATATATAGGTTTGATGAGGCTCCTCTTTTTAGTAAACTTTACCCCCGACACGACTGACTGAGCCAACCCGGTCGTTAAACTTTAAATTTGATTTCGTGTTCTTTCTTCTTCTTTCTTTTTGATCACTAGCGCCTTGCTTAAGCTTAAGGTGCGTAGCAAAGGGTCTTCAGGATCTACGCCACCACCTAATGGAAGGACACGCGGGGTGGTCCGCAACTGATCGTATATACACCTCGACGTAGCGTTAGATTTACAATAAATATTAAAATATTTATGGTATTTTAGAAAAATTAAGTGAGAATTAGTGGAAAATTAAAAGTTATCTAACTAAGAAAATTGAACTAATTTATTAGTTAATTATAGCTATTTATTTGTGTTGGGCTCTTTGTCTTTGATGGAATTGGGTTTTAAATCAAAATTAGGGATCAATTTTATTGAAGTTGAATTATTAATTATAATCTTGATGCCCCAATTTTATTCAAATGAACTTGTCCTTGAGTTGGAATTGGGGCAACAAAATTTGAATTGGAAGCTATTTTTATTAGAATTTGGCTTCTAATTTCAATTTCAAAATCTTAATTCCTTCAAACTTTGACTGCTGAAGGTATGGATTCAGGCATAATTTTTCATATTCACAATTGAATTAGTTAAGAATCGTTGTGGCGTTTATTAGAAATCGACAATTAATTTTCATGTTTTTATATGGTGTATAATACTAAAGTGGGTAGTTTATTTTTCGATTTAGACATGCTCTTTTACACAAATATTTAGGGAAAAATTCCTCTTAGTATGGATGTATTGTCTTTAAAGAGGGGAGGGCTGACCCAAATGGGATTTTATATTTATAATAAGGGCAATTTACTAGGATTGCTCTTTGAAATTTGTGTAATTACAGCTTGTACCCTTCTATTTTTTGAAAATAAAATTTTTTAATATTTATATTTCATAATATTCAGAATTCCCTTGTAAATATTAGGTGTAATTATAATTTTAAAATTAGGGACGTGCAAGCAAACCTGAGGGGAGAGTTCACGATAAATAACCCTTTATAATAATTCTTTTCTCAGTGCATTACAAAATTGTTGGGGCGCTGATATTTGTACATCATAAATGGTTATTCGCATATCATTTTTCTTAATAAAACTCTTCTTTTTAAAACTCTAAAATCTGATATTTGTACTCTATTTTCAGCCATCTCACGCATTTCTTTCCGAACTGCGTCTTATACGTGCATTTTAATGAGAAGTGTTCAATATGAAAGTTGTCGATCTTGATGAGATCTACAATTTTCATGTTGAACATTTTTTTTTGATTTGAAGCAGTTTAGACACCTGATTTGGCCCCTGAAAAAAGTCATGCCGAACATATGTACGGACGCCCGGGATCGGCGTGACTTTTTTTGGGGGCCAAATATGGGGCTTAAACGGCTTTAAATTAAAAAGTATTCAACATGAAAGTTATAGATCTCGACGATATCTACAACTTTCATGTTGAACATTTTTTGATTTGAAACAGTTTAGACCCCATATTTGACCCCCGGAAAAGTCACACCGAAAATCTGTAAGGGCGTGTCTTTTGTCGGGCCAAATTGGAGGCCTAAACGGCTTCAAATAAAAAATGGTCAACATAAAAGTTGTAGATCTCGATATGAAAGTTGTAGATCTACAACTTTCATGTTGGTCAATTTTTCAAATGAGAAACATTTGAAGCTTAAAATTCAAAAATGCAAAAATTGAAAAATAAAATAAAATTTATTTGCTAGTTTTATTGAGCCGGATTGCATCGAGCCTATTGGATAGGTGGTCGATTTGCTCCCTCGACTTGTCCATTGTCTTTCTGAAAAGAACCATCGATTCCCGGAATTGAGCATCTAAATGCTTGAGGGCTTCCTTATATCTTAAAAATTGGGGTACAAATAATCTATCGGGGTATAAATATAACTTTAAGGTGTACAAATATCTATGGATTATAAATAGCCATTTAATGTGTACAAATATCAGCATCCAATTGCTGGTCGGCAGGATGATTTTTTTGGGTTGATAGTGACTAGTGCGCGCACAGTAGTGGACAACATTTCCAGATTGGTTCACTAATTAAGTAATTTTGTATGCAAGTTATTTTATAATTTATAATGCAATCGTTAGAATTTATTTATAAAGGAATATAAAAGTTTTATTTGTACTTAATAAGTATTAATTAATTATTTAACAATTTTAATAATAAAATTAGATAATCTAACATAAAATACAAATTGATTTACAATACATTGATTTGGCAAATGGGCAAGGTGTTCTTGCGTGCATAATATTTAGTGATATTGTTTTTGTACTGTCCCCTTTGCTTAGACTCAGTTTCATGGGACTTATTGGTCAACCGGTTACGATCGGTGAAAATAAGTACAAATAATAACCGGTTATTTTCCCCGGTCCAGTTCATGCGGTCGTAACCGGTTGACCGGTGAAATTCAGTCCCCCCAAACGGAGGCTTAAGCTTCATTTGGTTCGGCGGTGTCGAGTCGATCCGGCGGGTGGAAACGGAGTGTTCGAACTGGAGGGGGGAAGTGGCTGCTTCAAACGGAGCTTTTTGGGGCGTTTATCAAGGAGGGCGGGTGGAAACGGAGCAAACGCTTCAGGAGGTTCATTTGTTTACCCTCCTTCCGACGGCGTTTGCCCAAAACAGAGCATCGAAACACCCAAACAAATAGAGCCTTAGTCTCCTTCCTCCGTGAATATCGTAGGGAAAAACTAATGTTTAATAATACTTTGACAGCCTTTTTGATTCCCCCGAATTGAAATTTTAGGATTGTCCAATTGTGTGCCCGCCGGAGAGTGTCGTCATGTCCCGGGCGCTGTACTCCAAACCCTGAGACCCCATCATGTCCCGGCCGCCGAACCTAACTACTTCATCATGTGTGGTCATGCGCGGCTCCCACACATTTTCATTCGTGGAAGATAGGAGTGCCCGGAGGAAGTTGAGTAAATATTAGGAAGTTACTGGTGATGAGATCGGGCGACAACAACAAAATCAAGTAATGATGAGATTGGGAGCTTACGCAACACAAGGAAATATTGGTGTCGGGCTTTTGACTAAAAATGGGCAATATTGGTCCTCGCCCTTAACAATTTGCCAATATAAAATCAAATTTCATAGAATTGCACCAATTCTAATTTCACGAGAATTCCCTACATCCGCAGGCTGGAATTGAATTTCGCTGCCCCAATTTCAAATTCCATGGATCCAAACAGGCTCTCAAACTTTTGTTTGAAAAGTCAGTGCAGTTTTCAAATAAAATGGTGACAAATGGGGCTAGCAAATGGGAGTAAAAATTTGTATTTTGAAAAATAAAGTCGGTGCAGTTACTCAAAAAGCTTGCAGATTAAATTTAACTTGTCACTTGTCTAACTTAGACTCCATTTGGGGAGACTTATTTTTACCGGTCAAGCGGTTACAATCTCATGAATCATACCTTAATTATGATCCGTTTCATGCAATCGTAACCGTTTGACCGATAAAAATAAGTCGCCCCAAATGGAGCCTTAAAAGACCTATCCTCACACCTAAAATCTATGTACTTTGTAATATTACTATATACATAATTCCTTGGGAATTGTAGACCATACTATTCTTTGCTCTGCCTAAAACCATGCTTCTTCTAGTATATTCCAACATTTAATTATTTCAACACATATCTCAATAATTAAAATTGAATCATCAAAATGAATATCCTTGACAATATCTTCCCAACTATTAAAATATGCATCAATTTAATGCTTATTGATATGTAATTAAATTCACCAAAAATAATGCTCACCTTTAAATTATATATCCATGCAAACGAAGCATGACTATAGAGCAATGCTGTGATTGTTGAGATAAGAAACTTTTGGTCCATGCATCGAACCTCATTCGCGATCCTTGAGTGACAAAATACTTGTGTACATCGCAAATTAGTACCCCCATCAAATACCACCTCGCATTCCTCCCGCGTATTTTTATGTGGTATCCCCTTCTACTTCCTCTTGAACTCAAAATTCACCTCCCATTCCAACCGTACGTTTCCTTTGAGCGGACCAGAGTTACACCCTAAAACTCGTTTGAACATTTTTTGTCGCATGACCTACATCAAATCTTGCAATTGTTTCGTACTTATAGATTAAAAATCATAAGTTTCTTCAAAAAATTTTAAATCTCATAAACTGTAAAAAAAAATATAAATAATTTAAAAAATATTTTTATTAAGTGTTAAACTATTCATTAATTTATCATTCAAAAAACACATTCATATTTAATTCACTTGGGAGCTTTTTTATGATTATATATCAAACTTCAATATCTAAATATAAAACAAATTTATTTCATTTCCCACGCGTGGGTGAATAATTTCTAGCACAAGAGTGTTGATCAGATAAGCATAGGCAAAGAAACAGCCAATAGAAACATTAATACCAAAAATATTCAACACAAATGCTGGATCGCAATAAAGAAGATAATGTATAAGAAAGGGATTGAAAGCAAATATTCAAATAATTGAATTTTAATTAAATATTTAAAATAATGGACACAAATAAAATCACCACATTAGGCCAAAACCAAATTCAGTGACCTGCATGATTCCAAAATAATACTACACCATCACAACTTTTGAAGCCCCATTCTCTCCTAAGAGCCCAAAAAAGGCGTCTTGGCCCCCTTCCGCCGCCGCCCCACCCAACCACGATCACAAACATTTCGACCCAAAGAAAAAGAAGTAAACTTTAGCGGAAAAATGTTATACACAAAAATACAAATACGAATAAACTGTTATCCCGTTACGTATACCATCACAATTTCATGTCATTGCGACAAAAAATGTCATTGTAATCTCAAACAGGGATTCAATAATGCATAATTAATTCCAAACTTAAAATTATAATAGATTTAATTTGTAGAGAGATTAATTTAAAGGGTTAATTAAATTAAGGGTCCTCCCGTGGAAGTTTGCATAATCACCGGTTGCACCCTCTATGAAAAATGATAAAATTAACCAAATTATTTCATTATAATTAAAAATCACCCTTTCTAATGACTATTTGTACAAGTGTGATGGAAAGTGATAAAATATGCGGAATAATTTTATGAAATTCCAACTTTACCCTTTATGATAACTTTATGTATTATATCTTACCCTTTGCAATGAATAAGATAAATTAAAATATCATATATCTCTACTAATATATGAAAACTACTCTTTCATGAAACATTATCTGATGTCCCTAAATTGCTCTTACAATTGTATTCATAATTACACAATTATACCTAGTTTTATATTAGTAAATTATAAAGACAATATCTTTTTACATAATTACACAACTTTACAATATTAAAATACAAAAAAAGTAAAAACACTAGATACTCTAAACATATTGTTTCTAGCTAGAAATGACAAGAGAAAAATTAATGTTTTAACATTAAAATATAATTCGTTTTACAAAATAAAAATTGTATTCTTGATTTATATTTTTTTACGATCATTTTGAGTACTCATATGTATATGTTGTGGGTCGGGCGGAGCCCGCCGGGAGCGGGCGGAGCCCGCCGTCGTCAGTCGGGTACTGTCGCGCGAGGCCAAAGGGGCGGGTACTGTGTGGCCGCCCACGACAAATTTCGCCGCTCACGACAAATGTCGCCGCCCACGACAAATGTCGTCCCCACGACAAATGTCGCACCACCGGCGAATGTCGCATCCCGGCGAATGTCGCACCCCGCCGAATGTCGCACCCCGCCGATTGTCGCACCCCCGCTGAATGCCCCCAGGGCCGAAGGCCCGTGCCTGTCACTTGTATATATATATGTCTAACAAAAAAGAAACATCTTTGTAAATTGAGAAAAATTGGGGGAGGTAAATGTAATTTCGAAAGATAAGAGGGGTCCAACCTATAATTATGCAAACTCCCAGGGGAGGTCCCAGTAATTAACCCTAGATTAAAAAAAAACTATCTTCATGAAGATGAAAGAGGACACCATGAACTGATTGGTTCCATAGCAGTCAAAAATAAGAAACACCCACTCTATACAAATATCTCCACACAATTTCTAATGTGCACTAAAGGAGATTCCTCTTACCAGTTTCAGCATAGGAAAACAACCATGGTGGCTCATGATACAAATATTTTTAGATTCAAATATTACAGAACTCACAAAACAGAAGCTACATCACTTAGTGATAGCCCTGGGCTCAACAGCTCGGGATCGTCTTCTGCTTCCTCGAGCTGATGCCGGGAATCAAGCCCGGCATGCAGCACGATGCCGTCAAACTTGACTTCACCTTCTTGGGTTTCGGAGTGCCCTCGGATGAACTTTGAGGTTGACTGAATTCTACGTCTTCGGCATCCGTCTTGCCGCTCGCTCCGTCATCGGGCTTGACGGTGACGTCGCCCTTGTCGATGATGTTGTTAGGTTCGTTGCCTTCTTGTTCGCTGAGGGAGACCTGGAGAAGTTCTGCGAGTTTCTTTTTCTCGGTGGGAGACTCGGATCGGGTGTCGGGATGCATGTCGACATTGAACGCTTTACCGTTCCGCTGAGGCGTCCCTGTGGCACCACCGAAAAGACGATTCGGAGTGCTACCCCGAGAAGGAGTGAAGTCTACATATAACAAGACACGAAAGAGAGACTATAATAAGAGTTCATAATTCATAAAAAAGAACTTGCAAATTAAACGAATGCCCTATGCTCTGTTCGAGCGTGCCGTGGGAGAGTTGTGGCAATTGCAACGCAGTTATGAAAAACACAAACAGAGTTTGAAAATGTGAGAGAAAGTTATTTTCCCAAAACGACATTTAAAAAGGCCAAAACACCAACACACTCATGAAGACGTGATCAGGTTTTAGCGGTCGTCAACACTCTAAAAGTAAAATTTTGACAAAAAACCGTCACGAAAGTTCATAATTCTTTAAAAAAAAGAAATGCAATTTAAAAGGGTGATTATTAACTTCAATTCATTTTTGGCTATCCGAAATCACATTATTTTGTGTTTAACCACAACCCTAAACTTAAAAACTTATCTAGTCTTCAGTCACGCCCAACCCCTCACGTATCCCCTTTGGCTCCTCCTTCCTCTCGTTGAAGCTACCCGACACCTCCTTTCTAGGGTAACAACGGGGTGCGGCAAGTCAAATATCGGGTTGCTGTTAAATTACTTAAAATTTTTGGGTTGCAGTTAACATTGAGATGCACCAAGACAAAATCAAGTTGCAATTGTAGAGACCGTGGGAGACCTTCCGCAATTCGGAACGCTGTTACGAAAAACACAAGTATCATTTGATTACGTCTGAGAGTGAATTTTCCAACGGAACGTTTAAAGCAAAAAAAAAGGCAACCAAAGTAATGCAAGTGTAGTAACGTTTTCGCGGTTGGGAATGCTCTGACCAAAAATTGATATTTTGGTCAAAATATAGGCAAACTGTCGCCATTGCGTTTACCATCAGTATTTTTACACTGCCGCCGCTCAAATGCCACAGCTATCGCAAAGGGGTGTCATAGAGAACATACCTCCATTGACGCTGTAATAATCGTCTTCACAGTCGGAGTCCAACCACAGCCTTGTATCAAAAAAGGTTTCATCCTTACTTCCTGCAAGATAAGCAATCAGCAGAGAAATGCAAGAAGAATCAAATGAATGAATAACTTCAACACTGACAAAATTCAAGTCACAATATTTCTCCAACCAGAAAATAGTTGCTTTAAAATCTTATTTCATCCTGTTATATCAACAGAAATTAAGTAATTAAATATACTTGTCATCAGTCATTCAGGGATTAAGAGCAAAATGCATTCCCACAAATCTGCTACAGCCAGTCAATGATTACAGATTGGGACCCCAAATCACAACCAAGCTCAAGTCATTCCTCCAAGGTTCGACCCGATCGTCGATGGGAGCTCAGTCAGAGCACAAATTAGATGCCGCCCATCGAATTGCATTCGACGCTTAAAGATTAAAAACACCAGCTCAAGGATTGCCGACCGACATGATCTCTGGTCTCAGAGATTGCCGACTGGATCAAAGAACTCACAAAAAGAGATTTGTGTGATATCTAAAGAAGCGATTTTCGACGATATTCATTTAGAGCAATTAAAGGAAAACATTATGTAATGTCACCCTGCGGTGAAGATCGCCTAAAAGGAATTGGTGAGGAGTAGGTTGAATGAGCTGTTATCAATGAAATTATAATGCTAAAATATTCAATTTAATCAGAATAATCAATCTTAGTTACATAGATGCTAGAATTGGTGAGGAGTTGGTTGAATGAGCTGTTATCAATGAAATTATAATGCTAAAGTAATCAATTTAATCAGAATAATCAATCTTAGTTACATAGATGGGAGCCACGCCGAGCAATCTTCTTCTGCTTGGCAACCAATTACAGGGAAATCAAAACTGCATCACAATGATGCAAAATTAAAGAAGAAGAAGAAGAAGAAGAAGAAGAAAACAGTTTCCACAAATTCAACCACATCCTTATGGAGAATTAGTAAGCACAAGCTGTTTTAGAGATCCAAACAACTGTTTTTAGATCTTCATCATCAGATTTTTAGATTCTTCACATTAATTTTTCAGAACCTCCCAAGAATCTGATGATGAAAAGTTGGAGCCCTAAACATTTGATGCTCGTGTAATTTCTCCATCCTTAGCGAAGAATTTACAAGAGAGTAGAACCAGTCCAAATCACTTTTCAAGCAGGCTTTCTGTCCTGGAAAACTAGCACGATGCTATACTAAAGCAAAAATTGAAGGATCTGCATAGTTATGTGAACCCTAACCCCGTCTCTTCCCAATTTGGGCTTAGAAGAACAAAGGAGATTATCGGTCAATCTCCATCAGTTTCCGATCAAATCCCGGCGATTTTGGAAAGGAATAAGAAATCATACCAAAATCGGTGCCGCCGGAGCCATGTCCAGGGTACAGGATATTGCGCTCATCAGGATCCTTCTTCTCCTTGATCGGCCGCGAGAAAAAGAGCCTCTTCACCTTGGAGGCGACTCCCAGTGTGAAACCCATGGCGAAGTCGTCGGGGAAGTCGCCGGAAACCTAGATGAAGATCGAAGCCATCTTTTGACTTCGGAGAAAGTGGTCTCCCAACTATTCTGAAGATCTACTAATCGAAGCGAATCGAAAAGGGGGTTAAGAGTAGCAGAGGCAAAGCCTAAACGACTGACAGCCGGAAGTTAAAAGAGCTAGGAATTGGAACGTGGGTGAGAAAAGCAAGCAGAAGCAGCTGAAGAAGAAGAAGAAGAAGTGGGGCGGAGCAATTTACTGCAGCGATCATTGAACTTCCAATTCATGGTTAGTGAAAGCGATGGCTTTAAAGTGGGGGGCTGGTTGGGATTATTCAACTTCCTGAAGCTGAAACTGTCTGTGTTTTTTTGCCATAAATTTTGGGCAATGTTATAAACAGTTTTACGGACCGACGGCTAAATGTGGTCTATTCATATTCGCATTTCAATGAGTTTATAAGTACTTTTAAGACTGGGAATAGACAATTTAGGTGTTTTTTTGGACTGTGAATAGTCATTTTATGCTTTTTTAGGATTTTGAATAGTCGTCCTAGGATCGATAATGACATCGCCCAAATGTTTTTTACGAGTCCGAATTCGGTAGGAGTAACCCATGTAGAGGAAGGTAGGGAAGAACTGTGAGCCGTCCGATCAACGATCCGACGGCTCATTAAATCAGACCGTATTTACTAAAAAAAAAAGAATAAAAAAAATTATATTTTAAATTTTGTGAACCGTCCGATCATCCCAAATATTTTTGCGGGTTTGCTTCCGTATTCTAAACAACGCTTTCTAATGCCGTCAATAATTTCTCAAACAAAGCCTTAATTAGTGCGAAGGAGGCTGAAGAGAATGAATTGGGTCTTACTTTGTTGAATTTTATGGCGGTTTCAATGGCTAGAATTGTGACAAAGCAAGACTCAAATGCTTATGAATGAAATAAAGGTTTTGCGGAAGGCTTTGGATTGACCTCAAAGCAACCCCCTAAACTTATTAAAGACGCCTTACATGCAAACTAATCTTTTTCACTCACCGTGAGATATAAATCTCAGCATAGAATTTCTACCGGCACAATTTTTGGCAAATGCTCAACTGAAATTCCAACCTGATTTTTGATTATAATTACGGTTTGAATTATTCCACACTCATTTTTTTTATAGTAATTAGCCTGAAATTCAAATGAATTTATATCCTGCCCGACAAAGATATTATGTATGTAGGAAATCCGGAGTGCCGAGAAGTAGAAATCCGAAAACGAATAACAAATCACAAAACACAAAACAGAACAATCACAAACACAGCGATATACAGAGGTTCACCCAAACCGGGTTACGTCCTCTCCCCTTCTTCTCCCTTCTTGTATTCACCAGAAAGTTATAGATTACACCAAAGGTTACAAGGATCTAAACCCAATCCTACCTTCTTCCTCTTCTGGACAAGAAAACCGTAGAAGAATACCTTCTGGATCGACGCCGACGGAAAACCTCGTACACGCCTCCAAAAGAATACGCCGCCGCAAGTCTGTAAAAAGATCGTTATCCCTAAATGGGGGATAAATATATAAATAGACTTCCGCATCCGCGATCGTCGAACGAGCAAAGTTCTTTCGACGATCGGCAACCGCGATCGTCGAACGACGATGGTCGACCGATCCGTGGACATCGACGATCGGCAATCGTCGAACGATCGCTGGGGTCGACGATCGGCGATCGTCGAACGAGCAAGACCGGTCGACGAAAAACGATCAAGCCGCTCGACGATCTCCGAACCCCGTTCGACCACTGAACAACCTCCGCCGGGGGCAGCCGCCCCCGGACCCCCGCTGTCGTCGGTCCCGGAGATGTCGAAGGGGGATCACACTTCGATTCCTCTAAGCTCACGTGGGCAAACCCGGTGTGAGAAACAAGAGGACCGGAAGTGTTCCACAACCCCAACAGTGTCTAGAGGGTCACATAGTGGGGAGCTTATTGCAGCGAATGGTAATGGGATTCATAGCCGGTCTGTTAGCATGACTGAGCTTAGGAGTGCTCTCCAAGGAATTTCGCTCGCTAAAACATTCTTGAGTAATGCTTTGGGATTTATTGTGGAGGGAGATTCGGCTATGACTTGCGCCACGTTAAACCATGTCGTTTCGGGATTCTATGACGGGGAGGTTGAAGCCAAGTTGGTTGGAGTACTAAAAGATTTTCCGAGACTAGTTATCTCGCTTATTGATCGGGGGCGAATTCTGCGGCTGATTATGTGGCAAATATGGCATGTTGTTCTAGTTTTGTGGGAAAAGGGAATGCCCCTAACCCAAGCTCTGTCTTTCATCCTCTCGAAGGATACTTTGCCCACGTAGCTATTTTTTTATTAATATATATATATATATAGGTCACGAAAAACTTCGATGAGCGTAATATTTAGGGGCGAATTTAAGGGGGCAGCGGGGGCCCGGGTTCCCCAAGGATTTTGGCAAAATAAATGACGAATTTGCGTGCCTCTCGTCGAGCCAATGATTTTGACTACTTGTATGTCAAAAATGGTGTCCGAATATATAAGGGAGAAAAGTGTTCGGAAAGATGTAGACGTTTAAATTTTTTTTTACTAGAAGATGAGAAAGTTGACATGCGATAACTGGTTTAATTAATTTTTTATATTTTGATTGGGTCCCCCTAATAAAACTTCTTGGATCCGCCCATGCGTAACAACAATTTTTTCGTGATTCTTAGGGTTCTTGTCTAGTATGGGTGCAATTTGGATCGGTTCCGTTTGGTTTCACCCAAAATAAAGAACCGACCCATATATGTTCGGTTCTAAACTTTTGGAAACGGAACCGACCCACGGTCCTATTGTATAGAATCAGATCCGAACCATTTGTTTCGGTTCGGTTCCAGTTCGATTCTCGGTTCTACATATGTCTAACAAAATTTAAAAATAGTTTTTCTAACTCATGATTCATTGTAATATAAGTTTCAATATCTCAAAATTGTTGAATCATGACCTTATATCATATTGAAAACATACAATTACACAAGTACAATAAATATTTTCTTAGCAATAAAATTATATTCTCGATTATTTTCGCGTATTTGATCATACGACTATAACCGATGTTTCAAAATATTTTCTTTAGCATTGATATTCGGTTCTCGGGTCGGTTCTGGATACCCGATCCTTGGAACCAGGAACCGAACCGAATTATCGGTTCTGATATTATGGGAACAGGAGCCAAACCGAAGCTATTTGGAACCAACCCAAACCATTCGATTGGTCCCGATTCGGTTCCGATTCAGTTTTTGGTTATTCGATTATTTTTGCACACCCCTACTACCTAATCACTGCTTCACTGGTTGCACCAGAGTGCTGGCATCTAATGGCCAATTGCCAGTTCCATTTGTTTTTAAACTTTGAGTATTTGATATGTGAATAGGAAAAAGATTTATGGCTAACAATGTCCTGAGCTACCTGCAGATAGTAAGACAAAATCTGCCGACAGCCAGTATTTGTCGCAGGCATGGACAGGGCTCTGCCCTTACAGTCAATTGTGGCAGTACCTCTACGCGATATTATTCCGGTCACGATATTGCCCCAGCGTGATAACGCTCCGGCCGCTCGCAACCCCCTCAGCATTATGCTACGTTCGTCGCTCATTTTTGCAGTGTACGCGATCTAACGCGGGGATTTGGAGGAGAACATATTTTTTATTATAATTAGAGAGTTTTATGTGTATGTGAGCATGCTATTTTAAATAAAAGAAAAACATAAATTTAAAAAATAGATTTTTTTTTGTAATAAAAAGAGGCAAAATCGAAATTAATTATTTAAAAATTGGTGATTGCAGTGTTGATATTTCGTCCCTTAATAATATTATTTTACACTACAGTAAATTACTTATTTTTAATTTCCTGCTAATATTTGTCGTCATAGGGACGGAAGCAGCCGACTACAAATTTACAGCTAACCTTCTCGGCTGACACGACAAACAAGAAGTCTTTTTTTTAATAGATTTTACTCACATATTGACACGTGACTTGGTGTAGCTGCACGTTAAATGCGGATGCACGTCGCATTATTTCATTTAATAATATACGGGCAGGGCAATATTATAAATAGTATTAATAAAATTGAAAATTGTTAAAAGCACTGCACTTTTGCCTAATCGCACCGGTTTGTTAAAAGCACCGCAGTATTTCACATATTGTTAAAAGCACCGCACATTGTTATCCGCACCGCAATTGAGATAAACGCAACGCACTTAATTTATGAATTAAAATAGGTTTTCATTGAATTACAATATTAATATATACTTAATAGAAAAAATATTTGATACAAAAAAACCATCAAATGTGTTGTCCAAATTGTTATGCTTTTTTCTTCAAATATTTGTGATCTTCATCAACGACATCTATAATATGGACCAATAATACTTTAGACACAATTCACGATGAGAACCAATAGTATTGCAACAATTTACTTCTAAACATAGAAACAGTAATGAACACTCAAAAAAAATTCAGAAGTCCTTTAACATATGTGATTGCTAACCACAACTCTTTATTGGCTAGTCGCACCCAAAAATCTCATAACTTTTCGCGTCTTTTCGAAATACGCCTTGTACACGCAATTTCAGGAAAAGTGTTCAACACAAAAGTTGTAGATCTCGTCAAACACTTTTCCTGAAATTGCATGTACAAGACGTATTTCTGAAAGACGTAAAATCTGAGCGTGACGAGAGGCGGCGTTGGCGCTGATATCTGCCGGTGTCGGCGACGGAAAGGGCTGGAGGGGGCTGGAGGAGGCGGGAGGAGCCAGCAACGCGTCAGGAGGCGTGAGGAGAAGATCGGGATTTTAGGACTGCGGTGCGAGGAAGCAGCAGTGCGGTGCGGGTATATTTTTAGAGTGACAAATTTTAAGTGTTAAAAGACCCAAATGCGGTGCGATTAGCCAAAAATGCGGTGCTTTTAACAATTCCCATAAAATTAGGGCAATGTTAATAGCACATCTCATCTTACTAACAACACATCTGTGATAGTAGCACCTCCCAAATCTCTATTCCTGCTAATAGCACACCACTAAAAAATAAAAATAAAAAAATAACCATTTCAGAACACCATCAAAAATTAAAGAAACATATTGGGGTAGTTATTTCTTATAAAAACTTCACCAAAAGATAAAAATTATTACGATTGAACGCAAAATAAATATGCAAATTTTTGAGCAAACATCTGTTTTTTTGCATTAGGCTTCATTTGGGAGGATTTATTTTCTCCGGTCAAATTGTTACGATCACATGAACCAGACTTTAATTAAAGTGCGGTTCATGTGATCATAACCGCTTGATCGGTGAAAATAAGTTTTCCCAAACAGAGCCTATAAGAAGTTGTGAACTCGTATAAGTTTTGACTTGTACATACCAATTATAAAATTGCATGGTTGGCACATAGTCAAAATCGGCCTTGCATTTAGTTATTGCCCAAAACAAAATACAAGTTTGAATTGCACCCAAATTTTGATATTGGATATAAACTCGGGTTTAAGAATTAAGATGCACGGAGTTTGACTTTTTACCATGAGGACAGTAGAAACTTTGGCGTTGACCCGCTCTTCCCAAAACTTTTGACTGAAATTATTTATTTATTAAAAAAGGAAATTGATATTCGCAAACCTCAAACCGCTATCCGCAAACCGGGTTAACTTTTTTTTTTAGAGTTTTGGTTTTTTTATCCGCAAACAACGGACCTTCCGCCGCAACCCACGCCAAATCCTCCGCCGCATCCCACGCTCGACACTCCTGCTTCTGCCGCCCCACCTCGATCAGTCCTGCTTCCGCCGCCCCGCGACCGCCCCTTCTCCGCCGCACCCCACGCTCGACGCTCCTGCTTCCGCCGCCCCACGCTCGATCAGTCCTGCTTCCGCCGCCCCACGCTCAATCAGTCCTGCTTTCGCCGCCCGCGATCGCTTCTTCTCCGCCGCACCCCACGCTCGACGACAAAGGTTCGCCCTTCTTCTTCTCTTCCTCCTTCATTCTCTACTTCTAGGTCTTTTTATTTACAAATTTCAGGTACATTCACTTTATCCTTTTGGGATCCTGATATCTTGGAAGAACTTGAAGTAGTTGTTGCATGAGACCTTAGCAGTTGCTCATCTGTGGTAGCATGTAGACCCACATTATCAATTCCATCAGGCAAACACTTCCTATTTCTAGATAATGAATTTTATGTTGAGTAACTTTTAATGTCAATATTTCCAACCCCGATAACTGTGCGGGACTCTTTCCCATCGGGTTTTGCCACCTTAGCATTATTCTGCCTCCTCATCTCACCATCGATCAAAGCTTCTTTCGATTTAAGCCCGCTACCAGTAATTTGCCCGCTGCTCACAAAAATTTCTCTGCATATCTTGCTCTCCACCCCACGCTCGACTTGGTGAACATTTATCTCATTCAAAATTTAATCTCCAATTTGATGGTTGTTTACTTGATCCATACTTTGACAAAGTTTTTTTGTTGACTTGTTCAATTCTCAAGTTTTCAGCACCATGTAGTAAAAACAAACTACAAAAATGCTTTGTTATTCAAATCCCTCTTCAATCTTTAAGAAGTTTATATGTTTCACAAGAAAAATGTTTGCACATGCCGCTACATTCCAATTTGCATAGCTAGTGTTTTTGCTGTGGTTTCTATCCATATGATTTGTCAAAATAAGTGCTTGATTGTAGTGTTAAAATAGGGGAAATTACTATTTCAAATAATTAAGTGCATTGTAGTGTTATGAATGGGCTTTGCAATGTTTTAAGTCCCTTTTTGAGCCCGAATGTTTGCCATCAGTTATGATTACAGATAGAGAGATTGCTTTGATGAATGCTATTGTCAATGTATTTCCACACACGAAGAATATTTTATGTCGTGTGCACATCAATAGAAACATTCTAGCTAATTGTAAGAAGATGTTCAGTAGTGGCAAGGATTTTGAACGTTTCATGAAGGTGTGGCAAAGGTTGATTGAAGTTGGTACGGAAAGTGATTTCAATGTTGCTTATAATAATTTGGTTATTGACTTTTCATCCTTATACTTTGATGTACTTGGTTATGTTACTATCACTTGGTTAGAGCCATATAAAGATCGTTTTATTTCTGCATGGATTGATAAGTACTTCCACTTGGGCAACTCATGTACAAATCGTGTGGAGGGGGGACATAGCCAATTGAAAAAATTCTTAGATGTTTCAATTGATAATTTGACAACTATATCGAAAACTTTCGATCAAATGTTGAAGCATCAACATACAGAAATTAAACGGTCGTTTGGCGAGAGTTGTATCAAAGGTAGCAAAGATTTCACAAGTCCCTTGTATACAGATTTAGTGAGAAAGATTTCTATACAAGTCTTGACATTAATTAAAGAAGAAGAAGATTTAGTTAAAAGAGAAGGGCAGTTCAAGTTAGTACACGAGTGATCACACTATAAAAGTTATACAATGGGGTTGCCATGCGCACATGAACTTTTCTCATATATTAATAACTCCAAAGCACTCCCTTTTATGGCTAGTTCACGGACATTGGAAACAGTTAGTCATAAATGAGAATTTTGAGGTGGACTTGGAGAACAATATAGACATGGAGCTTGAAGGGGTGGCCAAAAAATTCTATGACTCAACTGCACAACAAAAAAAAGAAATCAAAGGGAAACTAAGAGAAATTATAGATCCAACATTGAGTCAAACTATGAAGCCAAATGTACCGATCAAGTTAAAAGGTAGGCCAAAGGAAAGCTGCAAAAAATTTAAGGAAGACATTTTGTCTACAAAATGCCTCCCTTCTCATTTTGAATATGCATTATTGGTGAAGAAAGTCACGGAAATAAAAAAAAGACAGAATGAAGTTGCCGGTTCGCAAAAACAAAAATTTTGTTATAAAGATTCAGCATCATTTTATACCTTTTTGGTGTACTCATATTGTTGATGCCTACGACGTTGCTGGTGACGGTCATTGTGGCTTCAGAGTAGTCAGTGATGCATTGAATGTAATTGGTGGTTGGCAGCAAGTACAAAAGGATCTATATTGAGAGCTTGAAACTCTGCGTGATGTGTATGATGATATATATGGTAGCAACCGGAGAATAGAGTTGTTGGACTCTCTAGAGTGCATAGAAACTATTGCGTCATTTGATAAATGGATGGCACTATCGGATATGGGACTAGTTATTTGTTCATGTTACAATATAGCAATGATTCAACTGTCAAAGTCGCAAAGTTTGACATATTTTCCACTTCATTCATCAACGCTGGAGGTTCCAACACTTATTTGCATTGGGTTTGTAAATAACAATCACTTCATTCGTCTAGTCTTGAGTGTTTGCTCTCCGATGCCACATATTTTTCCTTCATGGAGTACATATCAGGAACAAGTTGCGAAAAATTGGAGAGTGCATTACAACGAACGGTTGCAAGGACCACCTCCGGCAACGGGACCAAGTACATTACTGACATTGGATAATTGATACTGAAAAATGGTATGTATAAGTTTTTTATGCAATTTCACTTAATTTTTTTTTTCAAATGGTAATGTTACAACTATTAATATTAATTTTTCTTCATATGCAGGCAAAAAGACTGACAAAATAAGTCAAAAGCGATACTAAATATTTTCAAGGAAACTTTAGAGGCTAGTTATGCCAAAAATTTGGACTATTTATATTAATATTAAATTATATTCTATAGATTTTAGTTCAACGTATTAATATTATTATCTTCTTCATTTTTGCAGGCTAAAATATCGGTGTGAAGCAATGTCATATTAGGCTACAATCATGACTTATTTTGAATGTTAACTATGTTCGTATGGAATTTAGAAAAACTGAAATTAATTACATTATGATGATATTTTGGGAAGTTTATTAATATCTATGTATTTGTGGTGTCATTATTGCGGCTAACAATTATGTTTGCGGATAGCTAATTTATAAAACAGTGGTTTGCGGATAACAATTATGTTTGCGGATAGCTAATTTGAAAAACGGTGGTTTGCGAATATCAAATGTTTGCGAATAGCGAAAAGTGATTTGCGAATAACAATTCCCTAAAAAAACCTGCGATACACCGCACACATATTCCTCGCCCGTACACGAATCGAAGTGAATTTCTTTTTCTTTAAGAGGATTATACAAGTTAGATAATCTTTGCAAGTTTCATATAAAAAATTATAGTGTCCTCCTTTGTCGAGTTGCCATATTTTTAACTCTAAAATGTAAATTGTGGGCCGCTCTCGATCTAGCGCTTACATTGTGAGATTTTATGCCCAAAGTGAAAGTCTCAAGACCATGAGTCACTTTGAATAAGAGAGGTCTGCCTTCACATCTTAAAGTGACCTACTCCTTGATACCCTCACCTTATAAGACTATCACATCATTACAACACAAATGCCCTAATAAATACATACGAGTAGAGAAAACCAGTGAGAGTAGCATAGTATTATTTGAATAACAAGTGATACTGACGTAGCAAACACCGGTTTGCGCACAATTAATACCGTCAATCCTATATGCGTAGATAAAACTCACACGTCAACGCGACGAATGAACTGCAAGAAAGAAACACTTGCCCAAACGAAGGTTCGCTAAGCCTCTTTGGATCTCCCAAGGGCTATGAAGTCAATGTTCGATCAAGCGAAAAGGACCTACACGATCCGAACGAGTGATGTTGTACCAAAAGAGATCCACCCAAAATAAAATGCAGGAAATAAAAAGGAGACAAAACGTCCGTGACCACCTAACATTTTGGTCGAACGGGCGCGCAATAGCAACTTAGAAACGTGATTAAATGTTTGCTAAAAATAATAATAAACAAGATAATTAAATGTAACGGATCATGTCGCGATTGGACCTCCTCGTGTTGGGCCGAAGGTTGTAGAGGTGCGCCGCGTTTTCAAGCAGGGCCGGGTCGGCGCCATCAATCCTCCTCCGCTCAAAATCACACATCACCGGTGAGTGGTGTAAGCGGTAAAGGTATAGCATGTCAGCATCAAGGCGCTCCAACTCCGCGACAGACAACCATGAGGTGTCATATCCGGGACGGTCCTTCCAACGAACCAAGTAGCGGTATATGCCACCCATCGTGGAAGCAAATGGTGGATCCTCCAAAAGCTGAGTTGGAATAAGAAGAACATTCCTGGGGCAAGCATTAGTAACAAACATAACATCACTTGGAACCTCACTAGTATGTGAGGGGGGAAGCTCCAAAGTAGAAAAATATGGGGATATGACATCACTCTCTAACCCATGAGAATGACCGTGAGGAGAATGAGAAGAGGGGGGAAGTAATTCTTGCGGTGTTGCACGAAACGATGAAAGATTGGAAACATTAAACATGAGATGTAAGCCCCAATCGGTAAGCAAGGCAAGCATGTGCGCGTTAGCGCCCAACTTCATTAAAATTTGACAAGTGTCGGCGCGCCGGTTGGCTAATTTCATTCCGGAACCCGCGGGTAACCGTTCAAAAATTGACTTAACCGGGATAAAATCTCCAACATCAAAAACTCGAGCCCGTTTGTGCACATTCGCGTTGGAGCGGTATGCAATGCATGCAGTGGTTAATCGGTGGCGGATCTCATGGTGCAACACATGCAAGTGATGAGCAACGTCATTTGCAAATTAACTTGATTTATACGCAGGAGGTAATGAGATCAAGGCAAATGACACACGTGAATAGGAACCATACACGTCATTTGAAAAAAAACTCGTGGACCAAATGGTGAAAATCAGAGGGGCGTGTTCGGAGAAGTTAAAAATAAGGAGAGCATCCAAATAAATTCCCAAGTTTTTGTTCATAAAACAATTTAAAGATAAAGTTTGAGATTCCACGTGCGCACTAGAATTAAATGGATAAGGGGATAGGTGGGGAAGTGAAAAATCCGGAAGAAGGTCGAGGGCGTGTTGGGTATGCTTATGGGAGGGTAATTTGGAGGGAGGGCCCTCAACCATGTCGCTTGGGGTGTCCGACGCCTCAACGAAACTATGTTCTTTATAGACGATATCATCCACCTCGGCGGAGGGGTCAATCAAAGTCACTAACTCCAGGGGAGTTGGACAGTCAAACCCGGAGTGGGCGGGTTGGTTGCAAGCAGAACATGTAACATCGGCCTTGCTAGTCTCCCCCATTAGTATACGCTCACCCGTGGTAATGTTGGTTGACGGAGCGGGGATAATAATGGAATTGTGGTCGTCCATTTGGGTATATTGACCACGAGAAGGGTGGGGTGTTTGGTGGTAGAAGGGAACATATTTGTATTCACTTACTGACTTAGTGCTCTGTCGTGACGAGGTGAATGTGTCGAGTGTATTGGCTCGAAGGTAAGCGGGGTCAAAGTGAGTAGTGAGTATGTTACGCATTTGTGGTCATGTGTATGGAATGCCACCAACACGATGCTCCTCATTTAACCAAAACAATTTGACACGGCCTTCTAAATTCGCGCGAGTGACGACAATCTTTTGGAGGTCGTCCAAGTGGTGTCTAGCAAAATAACACTCCATTTTCGCTAGTCAATCCCAAAAATATTTTGGGTGTCTGTGGCCGTCAAACGTAGGCGCATCTAGCCTAATGTGAGGAGTGTGGTGATGGGGAGGGGGGGGGGGGGGGTTGGAAACCATGAGAGAACGATTGGGTCAATGTGGTGAGTGCCGTGTTTAATTGAGCGATTTGGGTGGTGAGATCGCGTTGGACGGCCGCTAGGTGAGCTTGTGTGACTTCCCTAGTATTGTGACTGTCGTCCATGCAATTTTGGTCGAATGGGCGCGCGATAGTAACTTAGAAATGCGATTAAATGTTTGCTTAAAATAATAATAAACAAAATAATTAAACGTAACGGATCATGTCACGATTGGACCTCCGCGTGTTGGGCCGAACGGTGTAGAGGTGCGCCGCGTTGTCAAGCAGGGCCGGGTCGGCGCCATCAGATAGCCCCTGTCGTATCACGATAGTTCTCATCAGGCCTCGTCGATCTGTTCCCCCTGACGTGTTGGGTCAACTCCCGAGACGAAAATCAACCAATGGGTTAGAACAATAGCCGAAGTGTATAATATGTATCAATGGGTTAAAGATATCTTATTCAATTTCATTATAGGATACGAAAACATAACAAAATTGTTTAATTGTGAAATAAGACTAATGGATAAAAATACAAAATCAAATAAATACTCTACTTGAATATCTGATTATGTCATGATCGAATAAAATGTTCAATATGCAATAACACTTCTCATATGTCGACATAGTAATCAATTTATTGGAGGGCTTGACCCAGATGCCTCACCACCAGGGCCCAACGATGACAATGGATTGGTTAATTTCAACTTTTAGGGCGTAACACACTACGAGACTAGGCATGTACTGATCACGTACACACAATACTTTTGATGGGAACTTGCGTACATCCGTCTTCAACGATGTTGTTGTGGATGGCTCTTGCTGAGGTATTAGCGGAATCACACTAAAAGGAAGGAACTTGAGCGCAATGTAGGTAGGAATTATATGGTCAACTCCACACTCCTTCATATATAAAGAGTTCATTGTCTAGTCCCGATCTCCGATGAGTCCCGCTCTCATTCTTGCCACCGCCGGAATGCTTTCGCCCTCCCAAACGGATCCATAGGCTTAGGCTCCGTTTGGGGGAACTTATTTTTACCGGTCAAGCGGTCACGATCGCATGAATCGGACCTAAATTATGGACTGGTTCATGCGATCATGACCACTTGACCGGTGAAAATAAGTTCTCACAAACAAAGCCTTAATTTGGGAGGGTCTCTGCCCACGGGTGCAGGAGCTACCTGTACAGTATTAGTTTTATTTTTTTTTCTTTTTTTTTCCATTTTATGTTATTTTATTTAATTTTGCCGTGAAAAGTATTCAACTAAATTGGTACCAGTGATAAGAGTAGGATTGAATTAATCTATTTAATAATGGTTAGTTCCCATGCAAGCCCACTGCTAACGGTGGCTCCTGCCAGGCTGCCACACAATAATCTAGCCCCACTCACTGCAGCCCGCCGGAATTTTTCCTTCTTCTTCTTGGTAGATCCACTCCCAAGAGTTCCCAGTAATGTATGCAGGGGCGGATCCAGGAAATTTGACTAGGGGGGCCCAATCAAAAGGCGAAGAATTGTTTTTATGATCAACGTCTATATCAAAATTTGCACATGCAGAGATATCATAATTGGGTCATAAAAAAGAATTATTTCTTATTGTAACTTATCTATTTAGAGACATTTGAGCTCAGTCTTCTATCAGTTTTTAGAATAAATAGAATATTATGTGAAGCTGGTCTGATCTTTGTTGTAATATACATAATAATAACTTTTCAATAATTTGATATGTGGTAATTTAAAAAGTATTAAGAATTCCAATTTGAATTGTTTGTTCGGTTGTTCAGATTAAATATTTGTGTGACGAAGTAAATAAATCTAAGAAAAAATATGTTGATTGCAATGGAAATATTTAAGATGACTTCATTGCTACAAAGTATGAGTTACAATAAAAGTGTTAAAGTGTTATCATCAATATTTAAACATTTGACTGACCACATTGTCGTCATCATTCGTCAACACCCCTAAGAACATATGAAAGTTCCTCTTTAAAATAAGAGAACTTCATATTAAAACGAACTCAAAGTAAAAGTGTGGACGCATGCTCGTGCAGAGAATGCGAATTTCAACAAGGGGGCCCAAACTATTCAAAAAGTTAAAGAAACACATAATCAAAATCCATTGGTTTTGATCTCGTGTACTCCTACGGTGTAATAAAGAAGACACTGAGAAAATAAATAAGATTACAGGAGTTAAGTAAAGAAGACGTCGTGTTATATCGTGCTGAAGATGACGATAGTGTTTCTTTCATAGATTTAAAAAACGCTATGAGTAAAGAAAAAGGTAGACTTCGCGAGGTCAAAATTGTTTGCAGCTATCTTAACTAGATTTATAAATGTTATCTGCGTAAAAATTAATTAAACCAGTTACATTTCATGTCAACTTTCTCATCTTCCAACAAAAAAGAATTAAATGTCTTCACCTTTCTGGGCTCTTTTCTCCCTTATTCGGACACCGTTTTTGATGTATAAGTAGTCAAAATCCATTGGCTCGATGAGAGGAACAAAAATTCATCATTTATTTTACCAAAATCATTGGGGGGCCCGGGCCCCCGTTGGCCCCCCTTAGATCCGCCCCTGAATGTATGTACTATTCATCACTAGCTTTATAATGAAAAGTTGGGAATCAAATTTAAATTTGACATCAGCCTTTTTGGACTTACAATCTCAGTCTTTGATTTGAAGATTAATCAAAGAAACGCGTTGTTGCGGTCTAACTCGACACTCCTACAACGGCCTAGATGCGACCGTCTTAGCCCGGGAGCGGTCAAGTGTGCAATCAGTCACAGAGTAAGAAGTCAAATGCACAAGCCGATTTTTACGTGGAAAAACCTTTCAACCGGGTAAAAAACCCACGTGACCGGATCTGTACCGGTCAAATTCCACTCTCAGCATCAGGTTACAACTTGTTTGTGGAATCAAGGACGATAAGCCGTTGCTCGTTACACTTTGGAGATGAGAGAGATGACGCTCGGCGAACAACAGGTTGCTCCACGCGAGGTTTAACTTCACGATCTTAGTGCGAGGATGGGCGCGGAACGTGCGGAGTGAGGTTGGGGCGGGCTTTCTGGAGGCTTAGCACGAACGAGGCTTTCTTCCTACAAAGGGCAGAGTGACTTCATCGTGGTGATGCTGCAGACTTAATCGAGCTTCTGGTGGAGCGGCGGTGGCATGTAGGAGGATTCTAATGGAGGGACGGTGGCCCGTTGGAGAATTTTGGTGGAGGAACTGTGACTCGTTGGAGAATCCTGGTGGAAGAACGGTGGCTCGTTGGAGAACTTTGGCCTGAGGAAGAGGAAAACACCGAGAAGAAAAGTGAGAAATGAGGAGGATTGAGGGCTTTTTTATAGTCTCCAGAAGATGATTAAGGTGGTTATGTGCATATCCGCACACCATAATCACCAACATTATTATTTTAAGCATAGCTTCGGGCGCATAATATCCGCATATTATATTTTACAAAATGCAGACCCCCACTAAAAATATGCCCCCACCACCGGCGGTGATTACACGGGTGGTTACCCGTATAACGGACGATCGCGATCATGGCGGGGCTGATCAGACGGCAAAGAGAGACGACGGGCGAGGGAGGTGGCCGGGATGCCACTCCAAGAGTGCGAGAGGGGCGGCCGCCACCTCCTCCCGATGATGGCGGCGGGCCACTATCGTGGCGCCGATCTGCGCAACCGGCAGGCCGAAGGTGTGGGGGGGGGGGGCGACCGCACTTGGGAGGTATGCCGGGTGCGACTCCGGCGCCAGCCGGCGGTCGCGGCGCAGACACCAAGTGCCCACCACGAGGCCTTCACTGGCCGACTTCAAGGTTCGGCCAGCCTGAACTCGGCGTGAGGGGGGCGCGGCGGGCCGAATGCACCCGACCGGAGGGCCAGGAGTGGGGCTGGCAACGAGACACCCCTCTCGTGGAGGCCGCAGGATGGAGGGCTCCTGCCGGCCAGATTGGCCGGCGGGATTGCTGCGCTTCTCGACCGAGGGCGCACGACTGAGATGCGAGGCCTCTCATCCGGCCGGAAACCGTGTCGGCATGAGCCGACCGACCGGGGGAGGGAGAGAGGAGCCGGCCTCCTCGGCCGACCCCGTCCGTCGAGGGGGAGTGGGATCCCAGCGTGCACGGATTGCATGCGATCGCGCGCGACGGTTAAACCAATGTCCCCACTAAGATAGTGGGGAGCATGCAGATGTTAGGGAAAACGACGCCCACAAAACAAACAAGAATCGCTGAGAAATAAAGCAAAAAACACACAAGGATTTAACGTGGAAAAACCTCAAATCCGGAAAAAAAACCACAACCACCCGTGCCCAGAAAAATCCACTATGAAGAACGATCAACAGTACACCGCTTCTCTTTTTTCGCCTTTTAACATATCGAAAACCCTAGGCCGAAAAAGGCCTTTTATACACGTAGCATAAAAATAGGAGAAAATTATATAAATGCCTCTGACAGAAAACTGTCACAGGAGGGGGTCAGAAATATCTGATAACTTTTATCGACGATTACTCTAGATTTAGCTCGACCGGCAAAATCGCGGCGAGTGCCAAGTACTCCCAAACACAGTCAAGCTCCACAAATTAACAGAGGAGTGGCTATCCGCATCCCAAAACTCTATAAAAGAAGTCTCATTCCTATGACATGTGATTAAAAATTGGGTGGCTGGTAGGTGTGGGTGATAGGTGATATTTGAAAAAACAAACAGATTCAACAAAAGCTGAGAACAAGTAAACAACCAAGAAGACAACATCTAACAATATATATTTTAGAAAAATTTAATGAGTGAAGCCGCTGAGGCAGTGATTGTGAACTGTACTTGGAGACTCAGAGGAGCAGATTAGGTGTGGCGGTAGTAGAGGTGAGGAAATGCATGGTTAGGCATGGTCCCGGGAAAGCGTGGCCCAGGCCCAAGGTAGGCTATAAGGAGGCCCCCATTTAACCTTGGGCCCGCCTGGCAAATGCGTGGTTAGGCATGGGCCCGGAAAAGCGTGGTCCAGGCCCAAGTTAGGCTATATGGAGGCCCCCATTTAACCGTGAAGCCTGGCCTGATAACCAGGCCAAGCGTCAGCCTGCCGACACAAGGCAGCTAGGTCGTTGATGTCTTGCTTGCACAGCATGGCACAACTATATAGCCGTTGCCAGCAGCTTTGTAGGCAATGACCCATTTTTTGATGGTTGCCTGCAAAGTGACCTGCATGCAAGGTCCTTTTATGCATGCAATGACACTTTTATTAATTTTCTTTCTCATTTTCTCACTTTCACCCTCCAGCCCAATTCAAAAAACAGCATAATCACCTGGCCCCGTGTCTGAAATTATCGAGCACAAGCATAGCGCTCCAGTCTGGCAGTCTAGATCACTTCAATAAGCTGCATATAATCAAAGAGTCGAAGGCGAAGTGTAGACATTGTTCAAAGTTGTTGATAATAAGTGGAAACTCCACACAAGTCCAACATATCAAATCATGTGTCACTAAACAAGCTCTCAAATCCAATCAATCTCAGCTACTGGACAAATTTGGTGCACGACCAAATGCGACAAAGAGAAGCGCATATGGATAACATCATCGGGTGTGGATTGTAGTTCAATCGCTACGACAACGCACGTGAAACCTCCTACATCCGCAAGGCACGGGCAAAGGACCTAGGCATGGATAGTTAAAAGCCTGGGCTTGGCACGTGAAACCTCCATATTTCCCCTCTAGTTTCATATCAGACTCTCACCCAGGTTGGCTTGGGAAAGGAGGGACGGTGGGAAAGGGTACCCCCATTAAGTTATAAACTAGGGGATCTCACCCCATTATTTGCACCCAAAAGACCTTTCCTTCAACATTTAGGCTCCGTTTAGGGAGACTTATTTTCACCGGTCAAGCGGTTACGACCGCATGAACCGAACGGTCGCAACCGCTTGACCGGTGAAAATAAGTCTCCCCAAACGGAGCCTTACAAGGACCTATACACCACATAGAAGAAACCCTCTACATACTTCTTCTATTCACATTAAGTTATGAATAACCAATTTCACTTTAGAATGTTCTACACTAAAATCTTTGAGATTCCACCATGGCCTATAAGACACCAGAACCTTCTAGATATCTTCATTCTTTACAATTCCCACATCAATCTACATCAATATAATTTTTTCTACCAAGTGACAAAAAATCTATGCCACAATGAGGAAGGAGCTTCTGTTTCTCTTCAAATATCATTTCGAAAACAAACCTCCATCCACAATTCACAACCATGCACCAAAATCCCCACAAGAGCACCGCCCACCACTGAATTTATGCAGTCTTCTGCTGTCTCGAACAACAATTTCTCTTCGGGTTAGAATCGAAAAGTGCTTCATAGCACCATGACAATCCCTACACATGCTGATGTTCTTCACGACTCGAACTGCTGCGTCCATGAGCAAGTTCAGCAGCCCAAAAGCCACAGCCAATCTCTCACTGTGATGAACGGTGGAGCTGTATGTCTTCTTCTTATAAGGAACATAGCCCATCCCCCTAGCTTTCTCAAGCATATCCTCAAGCAATCCATGCATCTCAGAACTAGTAGAATGAGACCTGTCATCAGCTCTGAAGCTGTACTCACGGTCTCGAATTATTATCCGACTCGGATCCCGAATGTTCCCAATCTTTTCCTCCTTCATCATCTTCCTCACCTTGGAGACATCCTGCCATTTCCAGCTGATAAATACATGTTGAGTAACAGAACATATGTCTCAATCTCTTTAGCTCAAGCAATCTCTCTGCGGCGTAATAGCACAGATCCATTCTCCCATGGGTTCGGGATCCTGCTATCAGAATCGACCAAATTATCTCGTTCGGCACGAAACCAGTCCTCTTCACAAATGCAAAAGCGTCGTCCATTTGGCCTAATCTTGTAGGAAAATCGGAGCGCCGAGAAGCAGAAATCCGAATAAAGCAGTAAACAAATGAAAAACAGAGCAAGCACACAAACACACAGATATACAGAGGTTCACCCAAAAACAGGGCTACGTCCTCTCTCCCCTTCTCTTCTCAGTTCTTGTAATCACCAAAAGAAATACAGATTACACAAGGTTACAAGGATCTAAACCGATCCTACCTTAACTCATTCTTCTGGACAAAAAACAAAAGAGAATAACCCCCTTCTGGATCGCCGCCAACAATCTCCTCGTATGCGCCTCCAAAAGGTATACAGGCCGTAAGCCGACGTTTCGTCCGTATCCCTAAAAAGAACCGGAATACGCCTTAAATAGGCTTCAGCATGACAGGATCGTCGAACGCCGAACGGCGCTCGACGATCATCGAACTCGGCCCGATCGGCGTTCGACGATCGTCAAACTCGGCCCGAACGTCGAACGTCGATCTGGGTTCGACGCGTCGAACGTCGAACCCAGTTCGACGACTGGAGAAAACATCTCCCCAAAATTTTTGGGTCGGGGGCGTTGCATGAACTTCGATTCCACTTCGATTCCTCTAAGCTCACGTGGGCTAACCCGGTGTGAGAAACAAGAGGACCGGAAGTGTTCCACAACCCCAACAAATCTTACAAACATATCAACCATGCATGCATAATGATCTATGACAGGCTCAATCCTGTACTCTTTCCTCATCATTTTGAAGTAGTTCTCAGCCTCGTGGACCATTCCGACATGGCTGCAGGCTGAGAGGACTCCTACAAAGGTAATCTTGTTAGGCCTCACCCCCGCCATTCTCATGTCCTCGAACAGCTGCAATGCTTCCATGGAACGGCCGTGCTGGGAGTAGGCAGTGATCATCGAGGTCCATGAAATTAACGTCCTCGCTGACATCTCAACGAAGCCCTTTGCGGCCTTTTCGATGAAACCGCATTTGTTATACATAGTCACCAATGCACTGTTCACAACCAAGTCTGATAAAAATCCAGTCTTCATGGCCTGGGCATGGATTTGTTCCCCCTGCTCTAGAGCCGCGAGATCACCGCAAACACTCAGAATGCTGGAAAAAGTGAACAGATCCGGTTTCAAACCCGACCGACGAATCATCGCGAACATCTTCAATGCTTTAATTCCACTTCTGTGAGAATAAGAATCCTCCTCTGTGGCGTTGATTAGATGTGCATGGCCGGCGATCATTGCATTCCATCAAACAATCTCATGGCCTCCTCCGTTTCACCTGACTTGAGGTAAAAGAACATGATTGAGTTCATCATAGGAACGTTAGAATCGCAGCCATATTTGATACAGAAGGCATGAACTTGCTTCCCGAGTGCGAAGGATCGGGTTTCTGTACACAAACTCAGGGCGCTGGTGAGCGTGAATTCGTTTGGTACTTCGTCCTCCAGCAGCATTTCGTGGAAGATCTTCATGCAAGGAATCCGGAGCGCCGAGAAGAGGAAATCCGAATATCGAATAACAAACACAGAACAAAAACAGAGCAATCACAAACACAAGATGTTACAGAGGTTCACCCAAAACCGGGCTACGTCCTCTCTCCCCTTCTTCTTCCTTCTTGTATTCACCAAAAGATTACTGGTTACAAAAGGTTACAAAGGCCAAGGCCGACCCTACCTTCACCTTCTTCTGGACAAGAAACTACCCGAGGGAAAAACTCCCCTGAACGACGCCTCCAACGATAAACCTCGTATACGTCTTCTTCAGGAAATACGCAGCCGTCAATCTCTCTGAAATTAGCTTTGCTTACCCTAATCCCCGAAAAACGGGATATAAATACTCAGGAGTAAAAACGACTCAAAACGTCGAACGCAGAGCCGAGCTCGACGCTCGGGCGTCGACCGGAGGTCGACGATCTCACCCGAGGTCGACGCTCGGCGCATCAGCGATGGTCGACGCCCCAGGCAGAGCTCGACGCTCGGGCGTCGACCGGAGGTCGACGATCTCGCCCGAGGTCGACGCTCGACGCATCAGCGAAGGTCGACGCTCCAGGCAGAGCTCGACGCTCGGGCGTCGACCGGAGGTCGACGCTCGACGCCAGCGGAGGTCGACGCTCGACGCCAGCTGAGATCGACGCTCGACGCCAGTTGAGGTCGACGCTCAAGCGTGAGCTCGACGATCGTCGACCTCTCCTCAAACAGAGGGACAAGAATGTATACAGGGGCTGCTTCACACTCCCTTGCCTCTAAGCTCACTTGGGCTAACCCGGTGTGAGAAACAAGAGGCCCTGAAGTGATTCACCACCCCAACATTCTCCCACTTGGTGGAAACCTTCAGCACATGAGAGCAGCTCCTCCAGACTTCCTCTTCAAACCCACTGCTGTAGCACACCATTCAAACTTGGCAACAGGCACAGCTTTGGTTAAGAAATCAGAACTGTTCTCCTTAGTGTCAACCTTCTCCAGTTGCACTACCTGCTTCTCCACCTTCTCCCTGATGAAGTGATATTGAATATCAATATGCTTGGTCCTAGCATGGAATGCAGGGTTCTTGGCTAACTGAATAGCCCCCTGACTGTCACACCAAATCTTCACAGGACCTTGCTCAAGACCGAGCTCCCAGCACAACCTTCTCAGCCATATGGCTTCCTTACTGGCATGAGTAAGAGCCATGTATTCTGCTTCCGTCGACGAGAGTGCCACCACTCCTTGCCGTCGACTCATCCAACTGATAGCACCACCAAATAAAGTAAAAACATACCCACTGGTGGACCTCCTGCTATCCAGATCACCTCCCCAGTCAGAGTCCACATGTCCAACCACGTCCAGGACTCTTCCAGTTTCAGCACCTTCATAACATATAGAATAATCTGAAGTTCCACGAAGATACCTGAACACTCGCTTCACCGCACTCCAGTGCTCCTTCCCTGGTTTGGCCATATACCGGCTCAGCACTCCCACAGCTTGAGTAATGTCAGGCCGAGTGCAAACCATGGCGTACATCAAGCTTCCCACTGCACTAGCATATGGAACTTTAGCCATGTCTTCAATATCTTCATGTGTCTTGGGACACATCTCCGCAGATAGCTTTTCCCCAACGGGCATAGGGGCACCAACAGGCTTGCAATTAGCCATGTTGAATTTCTTCAACACCTCTTCGACGTACCTTTGCTGCCCCAACCAAAGCTTCTTCTTGCTTCTTTCCCTGGTAATCTGCATCCCCAAGATCACACTTGCTGGCCCCAAATCCTTCATCTCGAACTTGGCAGAGAGCAGCTTCTTCAACTGTTGGATCATCTTGACACTATTCCCTACGAGCAGCATGTCATCTACGTAGAGTGTCAGAAAAGTGAAGTGCTCTCCCTTCCTTTGGAAATACACACAGTGGTCAGAATTCGACCTTTCTAAACCCAACTCCAGCATGTAGGTGTCGAACTTCTGATACCACATCCTCGGAGATTGCTTAAGTCCATAAAGGGACTTCTTCAACCTGCACACCTGATCCTCCTTGCCCTTGGCCTCGAATCCTTCAGGTTGCCGCATGTAAATCTCCTCCTCCAAATCCCCGTGAAGAAACGCCGTCTTCACGTCCATTTGTTCAATCTCCAGATCATGCACAGCCGCAATGGAGAGAACCATCCTGATAGAAGTGAGCTTGGCCACCGGCGAGAAAATCTCGTCGTAGTCCACACCTTCAACCTGTGAGAATCCCTTGGCAACCAACCTTGCCTTATATTTCTCCACAGTGCCATCAGCCTTCACCTTCTGCTTGAAGACCCATTTGCTTCCAATGGCCTTCCTTCCTTTCGGAAGCTTGCACAGACCCCAAGTCTGATTCTTCCGCAAGGAAACCATCTCATCCTCCATAGCAAGCTCCCACTGATTTGCATCAGCCCTCGACCTCGTATCCCTGGCTGAAATGGGATCTTCTCCAAGCATGTTCAAGCAATATTGTGCTCCAACAGCACTAAGGGAAAACCGGAGTGGTGCCCTCCTCTCCCTCGTTGAGCGCCTCAGAAGTGGAGCATCAACAACCTCCTCTTCTGACTCATCATCAAAGCTCACCTCTTCCAAGTCATCAGATTCAGAATCTGAATCCGAACCTTCTGTAGTAGTAATCTGAGCATCCTCCAAGGAGGCTTCCATGTTCCCTTCCACTACCACCTTCTCTGCATCCTTCTCTTCTTCCACTCGTGTAGTGACTAGAGGACGGACTTCATGAAAGACCACATCCTTGCTATACGTCACCGTCCTCGTCACCGGGTTCCAAAGCTTATATCCCTTGATGCCATCTTTGTAGCCCACAAAGATGCACCGCTCGGACTTCATATCCAGCTTCCCCCTCTTCTCCTTTGGAATGTGAACGTATGCATCACATCCAAAAACACGAGCATAAGCCAAATTCGGCTTCTTCTTGAATATGGCCTCAAAGGGGGTACACCCCTTCACTGCAGATGTAGGGGTCCTGTTCTTCAAGTAGTTAGCTGTAGCCGCCGCTTCAGCCCAGAACTCCTTCCCCAAACCAGCCCAACTGAGCATGCACCTGGCTTTCTCCATCAATGTCCGATTGAGCCTTTCCGACACTCCATTCTGCTCTGGAGTATACGGCGTGGTCTTCTGCCGTGCAATCCCCTGCTCAGTACAGTACCGCTCGAAGGCGTCCGAGCAATACTCCCCTCCGTTATCAGAACGGAGAACCTTCACCTTCCTCTCCAACTGGTTCTCCACCAGGTTCTTAAACTCCTTGAACCTGTCTAGAACTTCTGCCTTGGACCTGAGAAAATAAAGCCAGGAATAGCGAGAATAATCATCAATGAAAGATACATAATACCTAGCTCCACCAAGGGATGGAACTGGAGTAGGTCCGAATACATCAGAATGGATCAAATCAAGAGGGCCAGTGGCCCTAGTCCCTGCTCCCTGAAAGCTAACCCGGTTCTGCTTGCCGAGTAGGCAATGCTCGCAGAATCCAAAGCTCGAGGTGCACATGGGCACACCCTCCACCATCTTGCCAGATGCCACAGCCGACATCCCCTTCTCACTGATGTGTCCAAGCCGCTGGTGCCACAGCCTGGACTGCTCCTCCTGGTCCTCCTCTTGGCCTTCAGAGATGAAGGCCCCACTAGGCACCACTGTATCAGCAAGTAGCTTGTACAGTGTTCCATGCCTAACACCTTTGGCGATCACCATCGCCCCTCTGGTCATCCTGCATGAGTGCATGTCACAGCTGAAGCAAACTCCCGCATCAGCCATAGATCCCACCGAGATCAGATTCCTGCTCATCCCAGGAATATGCATCACCCCCGGAAGGGTCTTCATGGTCCCGTCGGCCATCTTCAGCATCACCTTGCCACGACCAATGATCTGCACTGCAGTATCATCCCCAAGCATGACATCACCACCCGCAAACTCCTCATACTCACAAAACCAGTGCCTGTGAGGGGTCATGTGGTAAGAGGCTCCTGTATCAACATACCACACATCAGCATCCTGATGGGCAACACAAGCAGCCGCAATGTACATGTCACCGCCATCGGTCTCCTTCTTAGCACCCGAAGTTGACCCTGCCTCCTTCTTCTGAATAGCCTTGTTTGGACATTGAGACTTCACATGCCCAACCTCATTGCACTTCCAGCAACGTACAGGCTTCTTCTCTTTCTCTGCTCTTGGATCTACCCCGAGACTTGTCTCTAGATCCACCTTGCTTATTATCCCTCCATTGAGGGCGAGATCTGGATACACTCAATGCACCTTTGTTGGTCTTCTCAGAACCTGCTCTCCTGGTCTCCTCAGAAAGAAGAGTAGCACACACCGACTCACAAGTGAGTGTTCTGTCTCCATTACCCCCAATGGCAACGATAACGTTGTCCCAAGAGTCCGGCAATGAACAAAGTAGTGTGATCGCCCTGTCTTCATCCGAGATCTTCTCACCAATAGAGATCAACTGACCCACAACCGTGTTGAAATTGGTCAGGTGTTCTGAGAAAGAACCGCCATCATGCATCTTCAAGTTGTACCACTTCTTCCGCAACAGCAACTTGTTCACCAGAGATTTGCTCTGGTACAGAGTCTCCAACTTCCGCCATAAACCTTGGCCCGAAGTTTCCTCCATGACGTTTGTTAAAACAGAGTCTGTAAGAAACAGCCGGATCAGACCTTTGGCTTTCCGATCGGCTTTTGTCCAGGCTGCAACAACCTCCTCCGTAGATTTCTCTTTCGGTGGATCATCCGCTATTGCTCCCCACAAATCTCGATCCACCAACAGATCTTCCATCTTCATCTTCCACAGATCAAATCGACTGCCATCAAACTTCTCTATCTCGATCCGCACTCCTCCTGAACTCATTTCCAAGAATCGAGAGAACCTCCCTCTGATACCAAATGCAAGGAATCCGGAGCGCCGAGAAGAGGAAATCCGAATATCGAATAACAAACACAGAACAAAAACAGAGCAATCACAAACACAAGATGTTACAGAGGTTCACCCAAAACCGGGCTACGTCCTCTCTCCCCTTCTTCTTCCTTCTTGTATTCACCAAAAGATTACTGGTTACAAAAGGTTACAAAGGCCAAGGCCGACCCTACCTTCACCTTCTTCTGGACAAGAAACTACCCGAGGGAAAAACTCCCCTGAACGACGCCTCCAACGATAAATCTCGTATACGTCTTCTTCAGGAAATACGCAGCCGTCAATCTCTCTGAAATTAGCTTTGCTTACCCTAATCCCCGAAAAACGGGATATAAATACTCAGGAGTAAAAACGACTCAAAACGTCGAACGCAGAGCCGAGCTCGACGCTCGGGCGTCGACCGGAGGTCGACGATCTCACCCGAGGTCGACGCTCGGCGCATCAGCGATGGTCGACGCCCCAGGCAGAGCTCGACGCTCGGGCGTCGACCGGAGGTCGACGATCTCGCCCGAGGTCGACGCTCGACGCATCAGCGAAGGTCGACGCTCCAGGCAGAGCTCGACGCTCGGGCGTCGACCGGAGGTCGACGCTCGACGCCAGCGGAGGTCGACGCTCGACGCCAGCTGAGATCGACGCTCGACGCCAGTTGAGGTCGACGCTCAAGCGTGAGCTCGACGATCGTCGACCTCTCCTCAAACAGAGGGACAAGAATGTATACAGGGGCTGCTTCACACTCCCTTGCCTCTAAGCTCACTTGGGCTAACCCGGTGTGAGAAACAAGAGGCCCTGAAGTGATTCACCACCCCAACACTTCAGGCCTAAATCGGGTCTTCCATTATCACGGCAGGCGGATATGATGGTAGTCCAAGAAATGACATTTTTATTTGGAATCATGCGGGAAGCCTTCATAGCATGCTCCAATCTCCCGCATTTAGAGTACAGAGTGCAGAGTGAGCTTCCCGTGGGGGTCTCCGAATCGAGCTGATATTTTATGAGATATCCATGAAGCTGCTTTCCAAGGTCAATGGATTGCAGGGCCGAAATTGCATCGAGGACTGGCGCGAGAGTGAAACTTGTGGGGTGGAAGCCAGACTCGCGAAGCTGGATGAAGACGAGAATAGCATCATAGGCCTGATCATTGCGGACATAGCCGGAGAAAAGCGTGGCCCAGGTGATAGTGCTTCTGTGAGGAATAACGTCGAACACCTTCTGGGCATGGCACGAGGCCCCGCACTTCATGTAGGCATTGATGAGGTTGGTAGAGAAGAAAATGTCTGCGTCGGTTCCGGTCTTCAGAATGTGGGCATGGATGGTTTCGGCGGAGGAAATGGACTTGGCTTCGGCGCATTGTTGGAGAAGAGGAGCGTAGATGGCTGGATCGAAGGGCTCCGAGGCATCTGCGGTCGGCTCGAGCGCAGCCGCCGGACTTCGGTGGAAGAAGAGATTCTGCGAGAAAGAAGCATTTTTTATGAAAATTGCAGAGAGCAAGGGTTCTACAGCAATGGCGAGAGGATAACGGGTTTACCTTGTCAAGTGAGGAAGATGCGGGGGTGAGTTTTCTGGGATCGGCTTCGAGTTTGTGAAGAGTGGCGGTGATGGAGAGTGATGGAACGGAAGCCATTGGAGGGAAACAGGGGAAGCAGAGGAAGAAGAAGAAGATGAGAAAGAGGTTAGAGAAGTAGGCATTCTGAAGAATTGCATTGCTTGTGTTGTGGAGGGAGATCCACACCACATGTATGGGCTTTGTTAAATATTGGGACTGGCTTAAATATTGGGGTGCAACTGGTATGGAATTGGTTCTTGTAATAGGCAAGATGCACTCTCCAAATATAAGGTTTTTGATAAATGCATCATATACTATTAAATATTGTAAAATGTGTCTTCCAATTAAAAAAAAGTTGGCACTTTGCAACTTAATGGGGGTGCATTTTGTCCGTTTTTATTATAATTATGGGGTGCATTTTGTAATATTAAATAATTTAGGATGCATTTTGTCAAAATCATGCAATTTGAGGGTGCATCTTGTCAATAACCCAATCGATCATATTTCACCCAAAATCAAAAATCGATCCTTAAAGGTTCAACTGGAACGGACCCATGATCCTAAAGTGTAGAATCCAAGCTGAACTGTTCGTTTCGATTCTCGGTTTTACCAATGCTCAAAATAATAATAATAAATGACTCTTCCGGCTCATAATTTGTTGTCATAATTACAAATGTCTCATTATAACTTGATGATGCCAAGTTAAATTTATAGAAAAATCGGGGTGTGAATAGCCGGTCACTCGTTATCCACACTAACTTGGTTGAGATCATCGAAATAACCGCCGCGCGCGCGATCAGCCACTAGTCGAAGAGGGGGGGGGCTTTCCACCGTCTGATTGTCACAGCGCGATCGCCGCCTTCCATTTTATGGGTAACCACCGAGGTAACTACCATGTTTGGTGGGAGAAATATTTAATAATTAAATATTAGTATATCTATATAAAATATATTATTTAATATTCATTAGAAACTATGTCAAATATGATCTGCACCCAGTAATTTAGGTGATTATGGTCTGCACTCAGTAATCTAATTTGACAGGGAGACGTCAGATGAGGAAGAAGAGGAGACGTCGGGTTTCTGAACTAGGACGAACATCGGCAACACGCTCATCGTCGGCGAATTGTGAACGCCATCAAGGTCAGAGAGATCGAGGGAAATGTCGTCGGAGTGCGAACAGAGAAGAAAATTGAAATCTTATTTGGAGTGACAGGGTGCGAGCAAGAAAATAAAAGGAGTGTTTTTTCTCTTCCTTTTAGATGGCAAATAGTCAAATATGGACGATGAATATCAATTCTCTAAAAAAAATTTTGGGCTGGAATAATTTCTCTGGATTGAACTCATTGAAGATATTAATAGCCTTTTAATATTGAAATTTTCATAAAGAGGGACACTCTATTTGTTTGGGCGTTTCGTTGCTCTATTTTGGGTAAACGTCGCCGGAAGGAGGATAAACAAATGAACCTTCGGCGGCGTTTGCTTTGTTTCCACCCGCCCGCCTTGAGAAACGCCCCAAGAAACTCCGTTTGGAGCAGCCACCTCCCCTCTCCGATTCGAACACTCCGTTTCCACCCGCCGGATCGACTTGCCACCGCCAAACCAAATGAAGCCAAAATCGGAAAGCAAATGTTTATTTAAAAGATATTTTTCTCCTTTTTAGGCTTCATTTGGTTCGGCATTTGGAGCGGATCTTTGGGGCAAACGCCGCCGATGACAGCATTTGCTGCGTTTGAGGCAGCAGCTCCATAGAAAACAAAGAAAATGACGGTATTTTGAACCACGGCCTCCTCTCTCCCTTTCGAACAACGGCCCCTTTCCTCCCGCCGGCTGCTCCAAACACCCAATCAAACGGAGCCTTATGCTCTCTGCTTTCTGCTATCCGCCGTGGCCGCGATTTCTTCTTTCAGCAATCAATAACTCTCGCGCCATCGCTCAAGCTCACGCCCTCATGATCCTCACCGGAGAGGTCGCCGGCGACAACTCCCCAGGCAACCTTATAGCCGCCTACGGCCGGTCCGGGAACCTCCACGCTGCACGGCAGCTGTTCCACTCATTGCCTCAACCAACTATCTCCTCTTGGAACGCCATCATCACCGCACATTCCCGGAACGATTCCCCCTTCGAGATCCTTCGTCTCTACCGCCGCATGGTTTCAGTCGGCGGCGCGAAGCCTGACAGCTCCACCTTCACCGTCGCCCTCAAAGCATGCGCCCAGTTGTCGGACCTTGAATCCGGCGAACAGATTCGATCTCACGCCGCCAATCTGGGCTTTCAAAACGATGTCTTTGTGAACTCGTCGCTGCTTAATTTGTATGCGAAATGCGGGAAGATGGTTGATGCCTTACAGCTGTTTGACAAAATGCCGAAGAGAGACCTTGTCTCCTGGACCACAATGATCACTGGCTTTTCTTCTGCCGGAAAGCCGCTGGCGGCCATTGATTTCTACATCAGGATGCA
Source organism: Platanthera zijinensis (assembly GCA_039513925.1). NCBI lineage: Eukaryota > Viridiplantae > Streptophyta > Magnoliopsida > Asparagales > Orchidaceae > Platanthera > Platanthera zijinensis. The sequence goes on from CM077081.1 coordinate 26,122,114, forward strand.
ATCAGAGGGTGTCCAAGGTGATGGGATCGCCATGGTTGGTTTGCTTCAGGCATGCGCGGTGATCGGGCACGCGAGGATGGGGCTTTCCATCCATGGGCATATTATCCGCCTCGATATGAGAATGGATGTCGTTGTCGAGACCAGCCTCGTCCATATGTACGCAAAGAGCGGGCATTTGAGTCTTGCCAACCGTATCTTTAGCAGAATGCGCCATAAGAATGTCGTGTCATGGAGCGCCTTGATCTCTGCCCATGCGCAGAATGGCTTTGCTAATGAAGCACTCTTTATGCTCGTCAAGATGCAGGATTCGGGAATTCAGCCGGATTCTGCTTCCCTTGTGAGTGGCCTGCTAGCCTGTTCACAAATTGGATTTTTGAAATTGGGAAAGTCTTTTCATGGATTCCTGATAAGGCGAAGGCTCAATGTCGACGACGTCAAGCTGGGCACTGCGGTGATCGACATGTACTCAAAATGCGGGTGCCTTTTAAACGCACGAACTCTTTTCAACGTGCTGAGTTTGAGAGACTCGATCGCTTGGAATGCCATGATTTCGTGCTATGGCATCCACGGCAATGGTGTGGAAGCTCTTTCTCTCTTTCTCAAAATGAAAGAAGCGAACTTGAAGCCCGATGATGCGACCTTTGCTTCTCTTATGTCCGCGCTTAGCCACTCCGGTCTTGTGGACGAGGGGAGGCAGTCATTCAACTGCATGCTGAACGAATTTCGAATTGAGCCCGGGGAAAAGCACTATGCAAGCATGGTGGATTTGTTGGCCCGAGCTGGCCATGCTGAAGAAGCTCTTGATCTGATCAGGACAATGACAGATGAGCCAGGAGTTGCAATATGGGTTGCTCTTCTTTCAGGGTGTCTCAATCACAAGAAGTTTATAATTGGGGAGTATGCTGCTGAGAAGGTTCTGAAATTGAATCCAGATGATTTAGGCGTCTACGCGTTGGTTTCGAATTTGTACGCTTCGGCAAGGAACTGGGACAGGGTATCGGAGATACGGAGAGTGATGAAGAAGATGGGGATGAAGAAAACCCCTGGGCACAGTTTGGTGGAGCTGGATGGGAAACTTCATGCATTCTTGGTAGAGGATATTAGCCATCCTGAACATGTAAAGATTGTGGCTGTGTTAAAGAGATTGGAATATGAAATGAGGAAACTGGGTTATATTCCAAAGATAGAGTTGGTTCTTACATAAAAGGCATCCACTGCACAAAGCATCCCTACACAAGGACGGTCTGGGGAAGGGTCCCACCACAAGGGTGAAATGTAGGCAAACCTTACCCTGCATTTTTGCAAAAGGCCGCTTCCAGGACTTGAACCCGTAACTTCAAGGTCACACGACAACACCTTAACCGGTACGCCAAGGCTGAGTTGGTTCTTACATGACCTCATAAAACATTTAAGGACAGAAGTGGTCACTTCCATTGTGAAGAGGTATACGAGAAATAATTAGGTACAAGCTTGCACCATCCTCTACGTACAAGTGGAATTTTGTAAGCTTAAATCATATTTTTCCGTAATAAAAAGTTGATTGTAACAAAAATAAATTACGGAATATTAATTATGATATTTTTACAATCAATTTAAGTACTTATTTGTCCATATTCTATACAGTTCTAAAAAAATTCCAGTTGTATTTTTTTTGTTTTGATTGGAAAATTCCAACTGGAATGTTGACATATTTTCCAGTTGAAATTTTTGCTACAATTCCGAAAATTACAACTGGAATTTTTTTAGAACTATATAGAATATGGACAAATAAGTACTTAAATTGATTGTAAAAATGTCATAATTAATATTCCGTAATTTATTTTTATTACAATTAATTTTTTGTTACGGAAAAATACGATTTAAGCTTATAAAATTCCACTTGTACGTAGAGAATGGTGCAAGCTTGTACCTAAAAATTTCCCGAGGTATACGCCTTTGAATTGCTGCGGAAGGGACGAGGATTCTAGTTATGAGGAATTTGAGGGTTTGTGAGGCCTGTCTCGATGCCATTAAGTTTGTATCAAAGATCGCAAGCAGAAAAATTGTTGAAAGGGATACGAAAAGGTTTCACCACTTAAGGGATGGTAATTCGCCTCTCCTGATCCTAGGTGCTGTTGAAATCCGCCAATTTCTTGCCCGTACAGTCGGCGGAATGTTAGACCGCGCCGCAGCCAAACGGAAACTCCACCGCGGCGGTGCCCTTCCTGATTCACGCGCAGCCAATTGAGCCAAACGGACACTCCGCCGCTGCGCATTCTGCATGATTCAAAATGATGGGGCATTCCTGTGCGGAGATTATTGCTGAATTCAGGTATTTCTTCTGGAATGCTGCACCTTATTGAAGCTTAAGGTAGTTCAGTGAGAGTTGAGGACTATTGAAAACCACTGGCTTCAAGCCTGAATCTTTATGCATTAAGGAACAAAATTGTCGAAATATAAAGTTTGCAGAACATTAAAGAATTGTTCTTCCTTTTGTTTTGATCATGACTTGGTTGATTTCACATTATTAAATGTATGCACAGAAGTTGCTAAGCCATAGTGACTAATTAATCATAGTAGTGACTCATGAGTCATGACAAATGCCAATAGATACTTATCCCCTGATTCTAATTCCTTCTGAGAAAAAAAATCGCAAATCAAGAGATTTTAATCAGGTTTATTTCTTCATAAGCATGGCGCTCTTGCGACTTTGCATGCGAGGGTTTTTGACTTTCTGGCTGCCGCTCTGCTTTGTGTTGCTGCATTTCTTAAATGATTTCGAGTTTTGTATGTTCTTTTTGCGCTTCATCCCTTTGTTATTTAGGGTCCGTTTGGGGGGACTTATTTTCACCGGTCAAGCGGTTGCGACCGCATGAACCGGACCTTAATTAAGGTCCGGTTCATGCGGTCGCAACCGCTTGACCGGTGAAAATAAGTCCCCCCAAACGGGAGATTAATCTCTGAAAGCTGCATTTCATTTAAACATACAAGTTTTTAAACTGAACCGGTAGTCTTTTTTGGATTGAGCTTGAAGGAATGCGCGCAATCTCAGCTGCGCAAACCTACATGGAATCCAATGTTGGTGAAGCGAGAGCCGATTTTTTTTCCCTTCAACATGCGGTATGCTTGAATTTGCGGAGGTCCCCTTTATTTTGTTATGTAATGTCTACTTCAATAAATTCAAGAAGAATAACATGAGATCATAGTAGGGCAAGAAAGATAGGGTATTGGATTCAGGGGGAGGAGGATTTTAAGTTATTATAATGCAGGAAAACAACAAATGGGAATTTGAAATCAAGAAGTATGGGCTTTTTTGAAAATACAAGTGGCGGCCAACTTGTGCGGGCTGCTCGAGCCGTCTGTGGGGCACTTTCGTCATTTCATGAAATTTTTTGATTCAGGTGACCGGAACGAAGCGACGTCATTCGTCAACTCAAAATCTGCTCGGACGCAATTACCAGCATGTTCTTCCGGAAAACTATAAAAAAACCGTCAGGCCTTCATTTGAAGACAAACAACTCTAAAAATTAAAGAGAGCTGTGAGGTTTTCCGGCGAGAACGTGAGACTTAAATCGTTTCTCGACTTGGAATTCGCTCTGCTCGCTCTCTAGTGTGCACACACCCTACGCTCACGTGGACGATTTTGTGAGTTTGAGAGAAGACACTGGAATTCGCTTTCGTGGATGCTGGCGTAAAGGCATCACAAGACTTCGGGAACTTGACATCCTACTCTGCGGGAGAGCTCTCATCAAGGCTCCGACTCTACAGGAACGATTTCATCAAGGCTCCAAGGACTTAGCATTTTTCCCCGCTGGAGTGCTCTCATCAAGGCTCCGAGAACCTAGTTTATTTTTCTACTGTTCATGTATTCAAAGTTTGTCAACGGAGAGGTGACATGTCACCCTCTGAGAAAATTCTCAGAACTTGTAAATTCAGTGAAATAGTAGATTTTGGTCTGTCACAGATCTGATCATGTGGCTTTTCACCAGTTTTTGATTTTCCACCGTAAAAAAAGTCTCTTGTCATTTGCTGTTGGATTTTCATTGACTCTTTGCGCGTCCGGTCCAACTTTGAGTTATGGTGATCTAATTCTCTGGATCTGGAAAAAGATGGTGACCAGCAACAATTTTTGTACAAAAATAGCAATAAATACAATCTTGCAATAAGCAAAAAAATTGCAATCTGGAAACATAGACCACTATCACATCTAAAAACACGTTAAACCAGGAGATCTGGAAGAAAAATCTAGTTATACCTTGGTTGCGAAGAATTGGATATTGAGGAAGAGTTAAACAAAAGCTTTGACGGTGAAGAAGAGCCGAAACGGCGATCTGGAAAGGCCTCGGCGGTAAAGTAAAGTCGAAAATGACAATCTGAGGTGAAGATGAGCCGAATATGGCGGTCTGGAAGACCCTCAATGGTGGAGAAAATCTTCTTGAGTAGCTGGAGAAAATAGCAATGAGATGGAAGAAGGCGATGCCGGAGAATCTAATGCAGCAATATAGCAGCTCTACCCCAGATCTTCGTCCAAGGCTCAAGAAACAGAGTAGATCCCGCGGAATCCACCGGGAAAAGAAAAGAAGAGCAACAAAAGCTAACATCTACATGCAGCGCTGCCCAACTTCTGGAATAGGTTTCCAACAAAGATTTTTCCAAAAAGTTCCTAGACCAAAACAACTCCACCCCTTATATACGCGAATGGACATACATAAGTGCGCACATCCAAAATAACAAGCAACTAACGACACACAATAATAATACGAACACGGAAACACATTGCGACACAATAAAATAGAGCGATCACGATCTACTGTCCAGCTACAAGTTTTCCCTTCCTCTGACAATCATGACGCTCTAAGAAATCCGCGGAGATTCACTCTACATTAATCTCCTCCACTTCAAAAGGACTCATCCTCGAGATAGAGCTCTTCATCCGGGGATGAATACAAAGTAAGGTCAGCAACATTGAAGGTGTTCGAGATATTGAAGTGAGCAGGCAAGTCGATGACATATGCGTTGTCAATGAGTTTCTTCAGAATGCGAAATGGGCCATATTTTTGGGGCTGCAGTTTGTTATAAGTACATGTCGGATAGCGCTCCTTGCGGAGAAAAACCATAACCATATCGTCCACGCTAAAAACTTTGTGACTGCGGTGAACATCAGCCACGACCTTGTATTCTGCATTGGATCTAGAAAAGCGGTCGTGAACTTCACCTTGATGAGACTAAATGTGTTCCACAAGGTGCTCAGTAGCTACACTTCGTTGTGCTCCCTGCAGCAGGCGCACTAAGTCGACAGCTTAGCGAGGAGGCTGAGCATATACGATAGCAAAAGGTGTCTTTCCAGTTGACCGGTTTATGACACTGTTGAAAGCAAATTCCGCCTACGCAAGGGCGTTGTCCCATTGTCGCGGTTTATCCCTAGAAATGCAGCGAATTAAATTTCCCAAGGAGTGATTTACGACCTCGGTTTGACCGTCCAATTGCGGGTGTGTTGTGCTGCTAAAATTGAAGGAAGTATCAAACATATGCCATAATGTTTTTCAAAAACGGGACATGAATTTGTTGTCACGATCAGAAGTGATGGACCAGGGAGCACCATGAAGACGGGCAATCTCACGAAAGAACACTTTAGCGTTGTGGGAACCGTCTGATGTTTTGTGACATTTTGAAGAATCTGTCCACCACCATGAGGACGAAGTCTATTCTACGTTGTTTTCGTGGAATACCACGTGTAAAATGTTACTGCGTAGATCAGAGATTAGTCATCAATTTGAGTTTTTAGTTTTATTTACTGTTTTGGAACTATTTGTTTGAGTGTAGATTTATCCGTATTCTAAAACTCATGATAATGTTTCTAAAAAACTCATATTTGTCGTTATTAACTCTTGTTTTAAATGACATGTAATGTGATCTCATTTATATACAATATATGAGGAGATTGTTGAGATATATTTATATAATGGTAGTGTGTCTTTAATGAGTTTTGGTTAGGATCCAGTAGAAATCCAATAACTCATCGGGGATTTAGGGTTACACCTAGGGGTGTGCAAAAGGAACCGAAGAACCGAGAACCGGACCGAAACCGAACCGATTTAGGCGGTTCGGGTCGGTTCCAGTTTTATTCGGTTCGGGTATGGTTCCAGTTATTAGAGAACCGACGGTTCGGGTCGGTTTTCGGTTCCCATACTCGGGTACCCGAGAACCGACCCGAATTATTAATTAAAAATTTAAAATAATATATTATCATCTCAATTGGACAATTACTTCATTTAGGCCCGATTCAGAGGGAAAGGTTCAGACGTTCATTCGTTCAGGGCTCCGCCGCTACCAATTATTCTCAGATATTATTTTGCTTACCAAATTCAGAAATTCAATCATAGTCTCGTAGATAATAAATGAGTATTTGTGTACATTGAGATAGAAAACACCTCAAAATTTGGAGTAATAAATATTTATCTTATTAGTTGAAGATTTGAGAAGAAAAAATGTGACATTACATAATATGGGTGGAACCGAGAACCGAACCGGAACCGAACCGAACCGAATTGGGCGGATCCGGTTTCATGATTTAGAACCGCGGGTCGGTTCTGGTTCCCAAATTTTGAAACCGAACCTACATGGGTCGGTTCTTGGTTCTTGGTGGAACCGAACCGAACCGAACCGAGTTGCACCCCTAGTTACAACTATAAACACTTCTGCTGCGGGCTCCGTGTAGGTCGTTCCAAACTTGATGACCACACAGGATGCTTTGAGGATGTTACTGCGCTCGAAACATCTCGTGTGACCGTCAAGTTTGGGAGGACCTCCACGTTGCCCCCAACAAAGGTATTTATAGACATAACCCTAAATCCCTGACGGATTATTGGATTCCTACAGTACCTAATCAAAACCCATTAATGACCTGTTATCATTATATAAATATATACCTCAACATGAAATCCATGGATAAAAATTCTCAAACGGCGGCGGGAATAGGAAGTGGCATGTACAGTCCAGTATTGTGAGACTGGCCCTTTACGGCCTTATACAATCTCGTGTTCACCGAGTGGGTCTCCCCTTTGGTGGACCAAGGCAAGGAGAACAGTTTTGGGGTTGTGGCGAGTCAAACAACAAACATACGAGTGGGAAAAGAACTCTTCAGCTTGCGTTCACCAGGCATAGGGAGCGAGTGGAGCGCGCAAGCTCGCACTCTCCCCAGGGTCTCTCCAAGGGTGGGCGAGTGGGTCTTCTGGGCTAGCACTCGCCCTTAGCTTTGGGGAAGTGGCGAGTGACAGCCATATCAGGCACTCGCCACACCAGGTGAGTAGTAGCCACATGAATCACTCGCACAACAGTGTATTCGCCAGAATGTCCATGTTGGACTGCTAATAGCTCATCTAAACAGCGGAGTTTCGTTGTTGACAGATCAATTTGGGTTGCGTTTAGTAAAACCAAAAAGACGGGATTACACTATTAACGGGTCAGTCTTAGAAAACTATAAATAGACCCTTAAAAGCATCTTTGGAGGGACCTCAGACTTTCTTCCTCCTCTGAAGAAGAGCCGAACGGCGATCTAGAAAGGCCTCGACGGTGAAGTAAAGTCGAAAATGGCGATCTGAGGTGAAGAAGAGTCGAAAATGGCGGTCTGGAAGACCCTCGACGGTGGAGAAAATCTTCTTGAGTAGCTGGAGAAAATGGAGACAAGATGGAAGAAGGCGATCTGAAATGAAAGTAAGGGTCAACACCAGTGAATCTGATACAGCAATATAGCAGCTCTTGTGCTCTACCCCAAATCTTCGTCCAAGGTGCAAGAAACAGAGTAGATCTCTTAGAATCCACCAAGAAAAGAGAAGAAGAACAGCAAAAGCTAACATCTACAGGCAGCACCGCCCAACTCCTAAAATAGGGTTTTAGCAAAGTTTTTTTCCAAAAAGTCCCTAGATCAAAACAACTCCATCCCTTGTATACACGAGCGGACATACATTAGTGCGCACATCCAAAATAACGAGCAACTAACTACACACAATAATAATACGAACACGGAAACACATTACGACACAATAAAATACCGCGATCATGATCTACTGTCCAACAACAGGTTTTCCCTTCCTTTAACGATCACAACACTCTTAAGAAATCAACGGAAATTCGCTCTACATTAGTCTCCTCCACTTCAAAAGGACTCGTCCTCGAGGCGTTCTCGGGATAGAGCTCTTCATCCGGGGACGAATACAAAATAAGGTCAGCGACATTGAAGGTGTTCGAGATATTGAAGTGAGCAGACAAGTCAATGACATTGTTAAATTTTCTCAAGAAGCTCAACAAGATAGCTTAAACACCAAACCAATATCTTCAGAACTATCCAGATCACAACTTGTTCAAGTGGAAATCAGGGAGCAAACTCAATTAACCAAAATGCAAAGACAGAAGCAAGTAGATCATAAATTTCTCAATCTTCTTTACAGGGCAAGGTATACATGGCGTGACATGATTTCGCCAGTACACTAGGGAAGGAAAAAACAAAAAACAAGAATCAGTTCGGGCGGACAGAACACTGGAGACCACCGAGACCGCCTGTCCGCAGAAGTCGCCGAGACCGCCCGAACTGCTGCTGAAATCGAACTGAACAACTGAGTCCGCCGAGACCGCGAGGTCGCGCGGACACACCGTTATTCGCTGTACTGCTGTTGCTGCCGAACTGGAGAACAGATCGCCTAACCGCCGAGACCGCGAGGTCGCGCGGACAGGTTATTGAACTTGGAAAGATGAAGCAGAGAGAAAACTGGTAAACCGCCGAAAAGAGTTCGCAAACTTCACTGAGCCTGACCGAAGTCAAAACGAAACTCCTGGCTTCACAGTGCTAGCCGCGCCACCTGCAAACAACAACCAGTTAAGTCTGCTCAAACCGCGCGGATAGAAAAATCGAGTCCGCAACACTTAATCCAAGTCCAACTTACTGTTCACTCAGTTACAAATGAAGTGTCAGGGGGGTCCTATTTATAGGCGGGGTGAGAAGTGTGGTCACCGTCCTATGAGATAGGCTAACTGCCCCTTGATCGCAGCTAGCACAACCAGTCCGCCGAGTCCGCATCAACAATGTCGGACTCGCGAACAGTCCGCCAAACACCAAGCGCAAGACTGCAAGAATGCCGCCACAACGGACCAGCTAGCCAAATGCTAGTCCGCATAAGCAGTCTGCCCAGTCCGCAAGAGCAAGGACGGACTTCAGCCAAAACTGCCAAGCACAAAGACAAGAAGCAAGTCCGCACAAGCAGTCTGCCCAGTACGCACTGAGTAGCGGACAACGCACCAATCCGCAAGCATAAGTCCACGACCAACAGGAAGACCGCCTGGTCACAGCGGACATTGCGGACTCTGCGAACATCGAAGCAGCCCGCAACATGTCCACGACCAACAAGCAGACCACCTGGTCACATCGGACATTGCGGACACCCTGGACTTGTCACAGTGTGCGACCAAGTCCAGCAACCCACCAACATATGGCACGAGCTCGACGGACACGAGATCAGATCGCCAGCTCCAAGGCCAGTCCGCCACCAAGAAAGCGGCTCGCCCACCGCAACTCCAGAGATCGAAGGACCAGGCCGATCTCGCGGACACCAAAAAACCACAGTCTGCACAGTCCACGGACTCCAACCTGCAAACCGCCGACTGCAACCAGCTGCCGGACTCACAATCAGTCCGCGGAATTCAACCCGCACAGCAGTCACCAGAACTCCACAGGTTGCCAACACCAGACTGCAACATCAGTCCGCGCGGTCAGTCCACCCAGGCCGCCCGAACTGTCCGATCAACCACTTTTACTTCACAAATTTCAACAGACATATGCGTTGTCATTATGCGAAATGGGCCATATTTTTGGGGCTGCAATTTGTTATAAGTACCTATTAGATAGTGCTCCTTGCGGAGAAAAACCATAACCATATCGTCCACGCTAAAAACTTTGTGACTGCGGTGAACATCGGCCACGACCTTGTATTCTACATTGGATCTAGAAAGGCGGTCGTGAACTTCAGCTTGATGGGAATGAATGTGTTCCGCAAGGTGCTCAGCAGCTACACTTCATGGCGCTCCCTGTAGCAGGCGCACTAAGTCGACAGCTTGGCGAGGAGGTTGAGCATATACGATAGCAAAAGGTGTCTTTCAAGTTGACCGGTTTATGGCACTGTTGAAAGCAAATTCCGCCTGCACAAGGGAGTTGACCCATTGCCGCAGTTTATCCCTACAAATGCAGCTAATTAAATTTCGCAAGGAGTGATTTACGACCTCGGTTTGACTGTCTGATTGCGGGTGTGTTGTGCTACTAAAATTAAGGGAAGTATCCAACATATGCCATAATGTTTTCAAAAATGGGACAGGAATTTGTAGTCACGATCGGAAGTGATTGGCCGAGGAACACCATGAAGACAGACAATCTCAAGAGAGAACAATTTGGCGATGTGGGAGGCGTCCGATGTTTTGCGGCACGCAATAAAATGTGGCATTTTGGATTATCTATCCACCACCACGAGGACGGAGTCCATTCCATGCTATTTTCGTGGAAGGCCAAGTATGAAATGTTACTGCGTAGATCAGAGATCAGTCATCAGTTTGAGTTTTTAGTTTTTTTTACTGTTATGTTTGAAACTATTTGTTTGAGTATAGATTTATCCGTACTCTAAAACTCATCTTTATGTTTCTGAAAAACTCATTGTATAATCCATATTCGTCGAGGGTGGATCCCTTCAGAGCCAAGTCAATAAGAATCAAAGTAAGCAAGAGTCAAAGTCAGCAAGTCAAGACAGAAGTCAGAGTCAACGCGCAAGGCAGCATAAGGCTTGAGCGAGTATGATGAGCTCCACTCGCATACTCATCAGGTAGGCGACTAGGTCGTTTAATCGCTCAGGCAGGCAAGCTCCCCCAGGAAGTCGCCTAGTTTCCAGGAGGTGGGCTATAAATAAGACTCACCCCCTCACTTTGGATTTGTTTATAAATAGGACTTCAGGGGTACGAGGAGACGAACTTCGAAATCTCGCAAAGATCTCGAGACCTTTTTTTCTTGGACATCCGCTAGGCCTTTGAATTCCTTTTTCAGAGAGACTTGGTCGCGACCTTGCGACTATCTGTCTTAGTCGCCGTGTCTTAGTTACCAGCTAGTCTCCCTCGTATCCTGCTCGACCATCTTTTGTTGTGGAGAGGTTGCTTCTTCTAAGCTTCCAGGTACGTGGTGGGACTTTCCTGCCGCAGCGCCTGGGGTCCTATTTGTTGTTCGATATTTCCTGTGCCTTAGCCCGTTAGTTGTCGAGCCCAACCGTTGATCTGGTAACCTTAGGCTACCTTGATCCGAATTTTATGGTTGGGATTTTCCCGACTTCAACACTCATGTTTGTCGTTATTAACTCTTGTTTTAAGTAACATGTTATGTGGTACAATTTATATACAATATAGAAAAAGATTGTTGAGTTATATTTATATAATGGTAACACGTCTTTAATGAGTTTTAGTTAGGATCCGGTAGGAATCCAATAACACATCTGAGATTTAGTGTTACACCTATAAATACCTCTGTTGCGGGCAACGTGTAGGTCATTCCAAATTTGACAGCCACACGGGATGCTTCAAGAATGTTACTGCGCTCGAAGCATCCCGTATGGCCGTCAAGCTTGGAACGACCTCCACATTGCCCCCAGTAGAGATATTTATAGGCATAACCCTAAATCTCTGACGGGTTATTGGATTCCTACAGTATCCTAACAAAAACACATTACGAACTCGTTACCATTATATAAATATATACCTCAACATGAAATCCATTGATAAATTTTCCCAAATGGCGGCTGGAATAGGAAGTGGCATGTACAGTCCAGTGTTGTGAGACTGGCCCTTTGCGGCCTTGCATGTGTCACATCAAGTTACAAACTTGGCGACATCACGTTTGAATTGTGGCCTAGCATGTGTCACATCACCATTGAAGGTGGTCGGCGTGAAGAGAAAATCACGAGAACGAGGGTCATAACAGGAAAGACCCAACCCGTTGCTTCCGTGGTTTCATAATCGTGGAAGGGATATCACGACCCAGAAACAGTGAAACACATTATTTTCACGACTGGCTGGAGGCTGATTTTCACACTAGACATGCCAATATCTTTCTTTGGCGGTGTTGTTCAAAAATCGACGGCACACTCCACCTAAACAGCTCCGCCAAACAGAGCCTAATTCCAAAAGTAATTAAATGAGGAAACACTTCATTTTCATTAGAAAACCGAAGCGTAGTGAAATGCTTGGACTGCCTGTTGAGTGCGCCACGTGGAATGGATGGTGATGTCTGAGCGTGTGCTGCGACTCGCTAAAGGTATGGTTTAGTCTCACACCACCTAGCGTGATCGTTGATCTTGGGTGTATAAGCGGGGTTGTCACTCCCTCCCACGGGCGGAACTACAATCGGGCACGTGCCCGATCGATATTTCATCGGTCCGCCTTAGGTCATTCTATCTCTGCCATTCCCGATCCCGTCTCCGCCATTCCCGATCCCGTCGCCCGTCCCGATCCCGGCCCCGCTCGGCTGCCCGTCCCGATCTCGGCCTTGCTCGGCTGCCCGTCCCGATCTCGGCCTTGCTCGGCTGCCCCGTCCTGATCCCGGCCCCCTGCGCTCGGCTGCTCCGTCCTTATCCCGATCCCGATCCCGACCCCTCTCGGCTCTCCGCCTAAGTCTCTTCTTCTGCTTCTTTAACAGTGGATAGTTGTTAATTTGTTTAACAGTTGTTTAACAGTTAGTTAGTTTTAGACTGATATTCAGTCCAGATCTCTGGTGAAATCTGGACTGATTTCAGTCCAGATTTCACCAAAAACCAAAGAGGAATGGCAAACGCACTTGTTCAAGTTATCTTGACTTTCAAATTTGCATTTGTTATGCATTTGATAAAAAATATTTTGTCAAAAACAAATGAATTATCTTAAGCATTGCAGAGAAAAGATCAAGATATTGTAAATGCAATGCATTTCGTAAAATTGTCAAAACTATTATTATTGAAGATGAGAAATGATGAAGCCGAGTGAGAAATATTTATGGCCGAAGTCTCAACTTTCTGTAGAAAACATGACATAGAAGTTGTTAATATGGAAGATAAGTTTGTTCAGCAAGGTAGATCAAGACGCAATGCACGCGAGATTACAAATAAACATTATTTCAGGATTGAAATTTTTAATGCAGTGCTTGATTGGATGCTAAATGAGTTAAATGATCGCTTTGATGAAGTAAACACAGAATTACTTTTATGTGTTGCTTATTTAGACCCAAAGGATTATTTTAATTCTTATGATAAACAAAAATTACTACATCTTGCTGCATTATATCAGTATGATTTTACGCCAATAGAGTTGCAGTTACTTGAATGATAACTTGACATATATATTTTTGATAAGCGATCTACATCAACAGACACATTTTCTGATGTTAAAGGAATTAGTGACTTTCTGAAAAAAAATGATTGAATTAAAAAAAGATAATTATGCGATAATTATGAGTAATAATTATGGGCGCTGAAATCTTTCTATTATTGATTGTAAATATTAAAGGACATTATGGCTCCAACGGTTACAATTTGCTGTAATATTTGCTGTAAATTTTAGCTATATTAGGACTCAACCTATTAGGAAAGTCTTTGTATTATGGCTCTATTTATAGCCATGTTCTGTAATGAGAAAGGATCATCTTCCACAACTTATTCTTTCATGGTATCAGAGCCAGGTTGTTGAATCCATGACAAAAGATGATGATGCAACAGTCGGAAAAGGCAACATGGTGGCGGTCGATCTTGCCTCTCCATATTATCTACATCCTTCGGATCATCCAGGCATGACCATTTGTCCTGTGGTCCTGAGGGCGACAACTTTCAAGAATGGGAGAAGAGTATACGCAATGCATTTCGAGCCAAGCGTAAGCTCTCCTTCCTCGATGGCATGGTTCCAAAACCAGATGATGATGCAAAGGAGATAGAGGACTGGTGGAGTGTCAACTCCATGCTTGTTGCATGGGTGCTCCGGTCCATTGAGCCCTCCATTCGTTCCACTATTACCTACTATGAGACCGTTCAAGAACTTTGGGAAGATTTACAACAACGTTTCTCTATTGGGAATGGATCTCGAATTCACCAACTGAGGTCAGACCTTACACGTTGCGAACAACGTGGTCAGAATGTAGCAACATATTATGGACATCTCAAGAAGATTTGGGATGAGCTGTCCACTTATGTAAAGGCGAGAGGATGCAATTGTGGCCATTGTACCTGCAACTGGATGGCTGATTTGAGCAAGGAACGAGAAGACGAACGGCTCCATCAATTCTTGATGGGCCTAGATGACGATTTATATGGAACGCTACGCTCTAATATTTTGGCTCAGGATCCTCTCCCCCCTGTAAATCGTGCATATGCCTTGGTTGTTCAAGAGGAACGACACAAGACAATGACGAAAAGTTGTGACACACGCAACCAAGGTATGGCGTTTGCTACGTGCGATGCTTCATCCCGACGACATGATAAGCCCACTTGCGTGAACTGCGGGCGTTCAGGACATGAGGTAAGTTCTTGCTTCAAAATAATTGGATATCCTGAGTGGTGGAATAATGGGCGAGGGAACGACAAAGGCATTGAGAAAGGGAAGGGTGGAAAATCTACTTCTGCTATTGGGCGCGGCAAGGGTGTAGCAAATGCGGCGCAGAACGCAAACATTCCAACCGGTTCAAACGTTATTGGCAGCACTAATACCGCTCCATTAACATCCCAAGACCGTACAGCTCTTGTTCCGGCACTGAATGATGATCAATGGAATGTGGTTCTTAACATGTTCAAAAATATTACTCAAAGAAACTCTTCCAATGAACATCTCACAGGTAAGTCATCTTCACAATGGATATTAGATACCGGTGCTTCTTATCACATGACCGGTGATAAAATTTGCTCGTACACATATGCGACATTTTCCCATCTCCTATCATGTTGCCCGATGGGACACATAGCAATGCTACCCAGGAAGGGACAATGATTTTTGGTGCAAATATGATACTTCAGCATGTTCTATATGTTCCACGCTTAACCTGCAATCTGATCTCGTTTGCTCAGTTGATTAAAGAATTAAATTGTATAGTCACCTTAACTGACAAACTATGTGTGATACAGGACCGCACTTCGAGGATGGTGATTGGGGCAGGTGAAGAGAGGGATGGGGTCTATTGGTTCCACTCTACGACTTTGAGTATTCGACTCTGTCATACAAATAAAGTCAGCTCTTATGAAGTGTGGCACCGGCGTCTTGGGCATCCTTCTCGTCAAATAGTCTCTCAGATTTCAGGTGATAGTAGCATTGATCAACAAAATAATGTCCCCTGTGATATTTGCTTTCAAGCAAAACAAACTCGTACTCCCTTTCCAATTAGTCTTAATAAAGCTGTTGATTTATTTGACTTAATCCATTGTGATGTGTGGGGTCCCTATAGTGTTCATTCTTCATGTGGTGCTTCATATTTTTTGACTATCGTTGATGACTGTTCAAGAGGGGTTTGGGTGTACTTAATGGTAGCAAAAACAGAAGTTAGAAAACTTATTAAATCCTTTTGCGCCATGGTTGAAAGACAATTTAATAAAAAGGTGAAGCGTGTTCGTAGTGACAATGGGACCGAATTCACCACTTTAAAAAATTTCTTTGACGAACACGATATTTTATTTGAAACCTCTTGTGTTGGTACACCTCAACAAAATGGGCGGGTGGAACGTAAACACCGTCATATTCTCAATATAGCCCGAGCTGTCCGCTTTCAAGCCAATTTACCTATTGATTTTTGGGGGGAATGTATTCTTACCGCTGGTTATCTTATCAACCGCACACCTTCCACCATCCACAAAGGTAAAACACCTTATGAAATTCTCTTTGGGAGTCCACCTTCATATGCTCATATTCGAACAGTTGGGTGTCTTTGTTTTGCGTCACAGATACCTCGTGATCGGAACAAATTTGGTACCCGTAGTCGTAAATGCATTTTTGTCGGATACCCGCATGGGAAGAAAGCATGGAGATTATATGATCTTGAGACCAAGGAATTTTTTAACTCATGCGATGTTGTTTTTTATGAAAATCATTTTCCCTACCAAAATCATGTTTCCTCTGAATCATCCTTTCCTAGCATGTTGTCTCACTCTCCAAAACCCGAAATATCACATGATATTAATTTTGTCAACCTTGAATCGTCACCCATTGAATCCTCACCCAGTCATCCCACTCACCCAATACCATGTCCTACAGATGTACAAGGGAGTACCGTGGTTGTAACCACCAATGAGCCCAACATGAGGGGGAGTGATACAGATATCGATGTAAGGGGGAGTGATATTTATATGCCGGATTTTGATGTTGTACCTACGGACAAGGAGGTTGTTGAAACCGCTTCCGACAACACACATACAGGAGAAATTCGTCATAGCAAACGAGAACGCCAATCTTCAGTGCGTTTACGTGACTATGTTTGTCATACTGCTCGCTGCTACCTCCCCTCTCTATCATCTGGTCTGCCACCATCTTCAGGTACGCCTTATCCAATAGTTAATTATGTGACATGCAATAAATTTTCTGCTTCCCATGGTCGTTTCTTGGCAGCCATAACTGCAGAACATGAACCAACAAGTTTCTCTAAAGCTGTTCGTGATCCAACTTGGCGTAAAGCCATGCAAAACGAAATTGCGGCTCTAGAAAACAGTGGCACATGGGTGGTTGCAGACTTACCACCGGGAAAGAAAGCTATTGGATGCAAGTGGGTCTATAAGATCAAGTACAACTCTGATGGTAGCATTGAGCGTCACAAGGCTCGTTTGGTTGTTCTTGGTAATAATCAAGTCGAAGGAATCGATTTTAATGAGACATTTGCACCAGTTGCTAAAATGGTCTTTGTTCGTGTTTTTCTTGCTGTTGCCATCGTTCGTGGATGGGAACTTCATCAAATGGATGTACTTAATGCGTTTCTACACGGTGATCTTGACGAGGAAGTGTACATGACTCTTCCTCCTGGGTTCTCTAGTGCATCTGCTGGGAAGGTGTGTCGTCTGCGCAAATCTCTTTATGGTCTTCGTCAGGCACCTCGTAATTGGTTTGCTAAGCTTGTCGCTGCTTTGACGACTTTTGGCTTTGTCCAATCTTATGCGGATTATTCCTTATTCTCTTTGGAACGCAATGGTTCTATTCTTCATGTTCTTGTGTATGTCGATGACCTGATTATTGCCGGAAATCTTTCTGAGGATATCACAAATTTCAAAAATTATTTGAGTACTTGCTTCAACATGAAAGATTTGGGAGTATTGAAATATTTCCTTGGGATTGAGATAGCTCGAGGCCCGGAAGGCTTATTTCTTTCTTAACGAAAATATGCATTGGACATAATATTGGATTCAGGACTGCTTGGTGCGAAGCCCTGTGATTTTCCTATGGAACCAAATCATCAGTTAGCACTAGACGCAGGTCCAGATTGTTCTCATCCTGAACAGTATCGTCGCCTTGTTGGTCGCTTGATCTACCTTACTTTCACTCATCCAGAGTTGAGCTATACAGTTCATACTCTTGCTCAGTTTATGCAAAACCCGAAAGAAGCCCATTGGAATGCTGCTCTCCGTGTTGTACGCTATTTAAAAAATAATCCTAGGCAAGGTCTTCTTCTCCATCGAAATAGTGATCTACATCTTAATGCTTACTGTGATTCAGATTGGGCTACATGCCCATTAACTCGTCGATCTCTCACGGGTTATTTTATTATGTTGGGCATGTCTCCTATCTCTTGGAAAACAAAGAAGCAACCAACTGTCTCTCGCTCTTCCGCTGAAGCTGAATATCGTTCAATGGCTAGTACAAGTTGTGAGCTGACATGGCTTAAATCTTTATTTAAGTCTCTTGGTGTTTTACATTCCAAACCTATGCGTCTATTTTGTGATAGTCAGACAGCTTTGCGCATTGCGGCCAATCCTATTTTTCATGAACGCACAAAACACATTAAGATCGACTGTCATTATGTACGCGATCAAATTCAGGCAGGGCATATCATAACCTCTCATGTTCGCACTAATGAACAGCTTGCCGACATTTTTACTAAGGCGCTCGGAAAGAAACAATTTCAGTTCCTACTTCGCAAGTTGGGCATTCGAGATCTACATGCGACAACTTGAGGGGGAGTATGCGATAATTATGAGTAATAATTATGGGCGCTGAAATCTTTCTATTATTGATTGTAAATATTAAAGGACATTATGGCTCCAACGGTTACAATTTGCTGTAATATTTGCTGTAAATTTTAGCTATATTAGGACTCAACCTATTAGGAAAGTCTTTGTATTATGGCTCTATTTATAGCCATGTTCTGTAATGAGAAAGGATCATCTTCCACAACTTATTCTTTCAATAATCACTATCATTTAGTTTTTAGATTGTTGAAGTTGGCTTGCATCTTATCAGTTGCTACAACTATTGTTGAAAGAACGTTTTCTGCAATGAATATCATAAAGAATCGGTTACGAAATAGAATGGAGGATGAATGGATGAATGATTGTTTGGTTGCTTATATTGAAAAAGAAGTTGCCGATACTATTACAACAGAAACTATTATTTCACGTTTTCAGAGCATGTGTCAACGGAAAATATCTTGTTGAATTGTAAGTTTTTCAGATCTAAACCTTTCTTTTGTAATTTTGTGTTCAATATTTTTCTTACATAAATATTTTTGCAAAAAAAAAAAATTCGGGGGCGCTGCTCCCGAACCCCCGCTCCCCCCAAATTGCCAGTATTTAGATTGTGCCCGTGTGACTTCAAAATCCCAGTTCCGCCACTGCTCCCTCCCCTAACTGCGTGGTTTTGGGGAGTAACGCCACAATGTTTTACATGGTATCAAAGCAGGGGGCAGGTTGCGAGGTGGGTGTTGAGTGCGACACGGGGAATGGACGGTGATGTCTGAGCGTGTGTTGCGACTCGCTAAAAGGGACGGTTTAATCCCACACCACCTATCGTGCTTGTTGATCTTGGGTGTATAAGCGGGGTTGTCACTCCTCCCCTAATCACATGGTTTTGAGGAATGACGCCACAATGCTTTACACTCCCCCTTCTCAATCTTGACCGTTACTTTTGTTGATTCCAGGTCGGCGATCTATTGAATAGTCCAGCTCCTCGTGTCCTCGGCGCAGTCAAAATAACAAGCCAAGAATCTTTGACAAAGACATCGAGACAAACAAAAGGTCAAACTCGTTGACTTTATCTTGCTAGAAATATTCAGCGATGTTGAGCCTTTCAGATTTCAGATAAAATAATAGTAAGGGTGGCGTTGGAGGATGGGCGGGGCGCTGAACGCACAGATATGCGCCAAATGACGGGCATCAGCCTGTTTTCGCACGAACGCACGGGCTGCACGTGCGCCAACCGGACCCCTTGATGTCCATCTCAAAATATCATGCTATGCTATGTTATGGGTGCTGTTATTAGCAAATTCGTTTTGACTTCTAGCAAATCACTACTATTAGCAAACCTTCATATTTGAAAATGATTATTTGAAAATATTTTATTACTAGCAAACCGTCATTAAAAATTTAATTTGTTTTAAAGGTGTTGTTACTAGTATTGTCGGAGCGGATATGCAGTTGCCCAAAAATTAAGTTTAATATCCTTCTTCTTCTTCTTATAGCAGTTGACTGCCATGAAGAGATAGAGTCCACTGAAATCCCATCCCGAGCAGCTTCTACGCCGTCGTAAGCAATGACAGATCTTACGCCCAATTTCAAACCCAAGATTTATCTGTGACAAGGAAAGCAGAATTTATTGATTGAAAACACAATTGGGTTGATGAACCCTACACGAAACATGTAGCCGCGACTCGTCATGGAATCCGAAAATATATTTGAAACCCAAGATTTCAATCCAAAAAACGATGAAATGCTCTCTGTTCCCTGAGACGGCGATGACAAAGTTCATCCCATCCTCTCTCCTTTTGCTGATCATAGTTATCATCATCACACACTCGAGTTAAATATGATGATCCTATTCAGATAAAGTCGAAGTTATTGGAGATGGATGATGCTCCGTCACCGGAGTTACCGGAGTCGCCGGAGTCACCAGAGTCACCGGAGAAGCAGGAGTCGCCGGGGTTTGGAATCGCGAACGGGAGCGCGAGAGAGGGGGGAGAGTCGCGAATTGGAGTAACGGGGGTGGATAGGTTTATGTCGTGGATTTGCTAGTAGTAGAAATAAGATTTTCAAAATATACAAAAAAAAAAGATTTTCAAGGGATTTGGGGTTTGCTAGCAACCAAATGAGATTTGCTAGTAACACCACCCTATGTTATTGTATGCATCTCTATGGCGTTCGCTTGTTTTGACTGTTGTTGTGCGAAAATAAGCAATTATTAGTGGAGTTTAAAAAATAAGTAGTTTATCGAAAATGGAGTTTGTAGTCAAAAAAAAATTATGTAAAATGAAGTTCGCAGAATTCTTTGAAAAGCAATATATACAAATTATTTTGCAAAAGTAAAATTTTAATGACTTTTTTCGTTGGTTTTGAGCTGCAGCACCGAAGCCTGTCGGCTCAAACATACGGAGCCTTAGGGTCTGTTTGGGACAGCTCTGGCGGATTGAAAAGCTGCTGTCTGGATAGAGCTGTTTTAAAATAGATCTCTGGGGAGCAGTTTTGAAAAGCTGCAGACTGTTTGGCTGTTCTGTGCAGAAGTGCGCTCGGAATCGCCGGAGGAAGGACGTCGGGGGCTTGGAATTGCCGGAGGAAAGCCGTCCGGGGCTCGAAATCGCCGGAGGAAGGCCGTTCGGCCTCTGAGCATGTTCCAACTGAAGAAACCATTAGATTTCCAAAACATGTGAGAGGGAAAGCTATTTTGCGAGAGCAGAAGCTGGGGAGGGAGAGATTTCTGAAAAGCTGTAAAATAGCTCCAGATTTTTGAAAAGCTCTTCACAGGGAGCTGTCCCAAACAGATTAAAAGCAGCTCTGGCGGTTGGAATAGAGATTTTCCAACCGCCAGAGCTGCCCCAAACAGACCCTTACAATGTGGCATGTAGCTTTTGAAATTTTTGTAAATGAATTTATGTTTTTTTTTTCTGTAAATATATAATATATTCATATTCCTTGCACAAGAATACTGCTCGACATGCCCTACAAAAGTGATTTTACATATAGCATAGGCATTGTCATGTACACATCAATATTATTTGTTTTGTTGCTCGAATCAATGCATTTTTAGTACTCATAAAAATCATATTTGCATACAATGCCTCATATTATTTCTCTCTAACCCAGAGCCAGGTTTCCCTCCGCCAACACCTCCGGCCACTCTCCCGCCGGGGACTCCCTCACCTTCTTTATCCTCTCCGATGACTCGATCACCGACTCGAGGTCTCGTAGTCGAAGCATCGTCATTCATTGATCCGACGCCTCTATTGATGCTCCCTCTCTCCCTTCTCAGCACCCTATCTCTTCTTCCGATCGGCGTCTTCTGGGATTCACCATAGAATGAGAATGGACGAAAGCAACTGCCTAGCAAAGAATCCCAAGCCAGCTCGCACCAGTCGCAAAGATCTCAACGCACAGGTGCTGCCTCTCCGACCTCACATCTCTATAGGGTTCAATGTCGCCATGCCTTTTTCAATGCACCTCCTGAATTAGGCTCCGTTTGGAGCCACTGTGGTGGTCGTGAACGTGACGGTTATGAACCATCATTTGTTAACGCTCGAGCTCCCATAAGGAACTTCATCTACTTTTATGTTCAAAATTAGTTTTCTTTGCATGGTGCCAGTCATAACTATTGTCATGTCAAACATACATTTTATGATGGTAGCGTTTTTATCCAAACTTAGTACCAGAGCAAATAAGTCCCGTCAAACAGAGCCTTAATCCTTTTTCACATTGGATTCAGGAAATATCCAAGCAAATCGTAGAGGAGCCTGACGACAGAGTTTGTGGATGACAGTGAGTTGAAGGTCGACAACTGGAACGATTGCGGCCATGAGGGAGTACACGAGGTAAGAATGACGGCCAAGATTTGTATGCACATGACAAATATGTCTGTACATAATAATTCTCATTTGTTATTATTTGCATATAGTAAAAATCTTCATATAACCCACACAACATGCTTTAATATATATTATTTTTCATATTGTTTAAGCATTAAAAGTCTATTAAGGCTCCGTTTGGGAAATTTATTTTCACCGGTCAAGCGGTTACGACCGCATGAACCTGATTCATGCGGTAGTAACCGCTTGACCGATGAAAATAAGTCCCTCCAAACAGAGCCTAAATCAACTTGCATAACTCCATATCCATGCAGCGCATCAAAAGCAATTGCTCAAGTTATGAATTAGAGGTAGACCATTGTTAATCCCATCTTGAAAATGACTATCTGCAACCCATTTTTTTTTGTAAATTAAAACAAAGTATTTTATGTTCTCCGTAACGATTTTAATTGTAAACCAAAATCCTTCCCAATTCTTCCCGATCTGAAGCGATTGCTCGCCTCCCAACCTCGCCGTTGTCTATCGTCGCCAAAATCGCTGCCAAACACACCTGTGTAGCGATCATCTCTAGTCCCGACGCTCTTAGTTTCTGTAGGCAAAACTGAAAGAAGACAAATCTGAAGAACTCTTGATCGAGCCAGCATATGAGCCCAAGGCAACGCCAGTTCCCAAGGATTGACAGCACTGCAACATGAACTTTAATTAAGCAACAACAACTTTATTTATCATTGTACCTATACGAATTTAATTAAGCATTTAAGTAATTAGTTAAGCTGTAATCACCCAACTACCTGTCTTCTACTCTATAAAAGGCAGCCCTGTAAGAACGTTTAAAAGTAAGTAAAATCATTATCAGTTTTGCATTAGTAAAAACTCTGTAAGATCTTTTTTCTATCAGTGGTATCAGAGCACCATTCTCGTTCCTGAGATCTGTTACTTCTCATCCTTTCTCTCCCATGGCCTCATCATCTACCTTTCCCACCATCCAATACCCACATTCCACAATTCCAATCTTCAATGGAGAGATATACGATTTCTGGAGTGACAAGATGGAGACCTTGTTGAGGTCTCAAGCCCTCTGGGACATTGTCCAAGATGGCCCCCAACCTGATGGTAAAGCAGCAGAAGGAGACAAAACAATCTACAAAAAGGAAGAATTGCAGAGAGATGCACTGACACTTCACATCATTCAACAAGGGATTGCCCCAACAATCTATCTCAGGATTATGGGGTCTAAAACAGCACAAGAGACCTGACAAAGACTAGAAGTAGAGTACAAAGGTTCAAGAAAGGTAATCAAACTCAAACTATATTCCCTCCGCCGCAACTTTGACACCATCTGTATGACAGAATCTGAATCTGTCCAAGCATTTTTTGCCAAAATCATCACCATAGTTAACCAGATTAGGGTACTTGGTGGAACAATCGAAGAACAACAAATCGTAGAAAAAATCTTAAGGTCACTGCCTCACACACATAAACATATAGTCTCAGTCATACTGGAGGCACACGACCTGGACAAGCTGTCAGTAAATGACCTCATGACATCCCTGCAAACCCATGAGGATTTACTCAACCATGATGAGCCATCTCTAGAAAAAGTCTTCCATACGAAGATATCCCTTAAAAACAGTTCAGGAGATAAGAAGAAAAATGCTGACTCAGAAAGAGGGGGGAGTTATAAAAACAAGACACAAACACGTGAGACAACACCATACAATCAAAATTCCAACAACCCTAGATGCATAATCTGCAAGAAGAACAACCATAAGCCAAAGGACTGCTATTGGAGATGTAAAACCTGTAAAACACCAAATCATTCAGCCGATAGATGCTGGAATAAACCAAAGGAGGAAGTTAAAATAACAGAAACAGATTCAAACGAGTTTCTGTTTAACTGCAACACTATCAGCACCCAAATATACCCATCAACCTGGTATGTTGATAGTGGGTGCTCAACTCATATGGTTAATAATAAAGATTACTTTACCCATCTTGATAAAACCTGGAAGTCAGAAGTCATCCTGGGAGATGGTAAGAGAGAAAAGATAGAAGGAAGGGGGACTATTGCTGTAATCACTCCCAGTGGTGCAACTAAACTAATAGCCAATGTTCAATATGTTCCATCTCTTACACAGAACTTAATTGAGTGTGGGACAACTACTAACCAAAGGATTCAAAGTTATGTTCAATTCAAAAACCTGTGACATCATTGAACCCAGAAATAATGTCGTGGTAGCCACTGCCCTAATGAACTCCAGTAACATATTCACTCTCTGCTTAAGACCAGCAGGAGTACTCAACACTGCCAATGTGACGACCAATACCTCCCCCACTACGACATCAACTGCAATTCTCTGGCACCAAAGGCTGGGCAATTTGTGTTTCCAATCCATCAAACAAATGCAGCAAGAAGAAATGGCAGAAGGACTACCAAAAGCCAGACTCACACCTCAACATTGTCCCTCCTGTGCCCAAGCCAAATCACACAGACTTCCTTTCCCACAAGTTTCTCCTTCCAGACGTTGTGCACCCCTAGATTTACTACATATGGACCTGTGGGGACCTGCTCTAGTTCCTACCCTTGGAGGAAAACTCTATTACCTCTTAATAGTAGATGACTTCAGTCATTTCATGTGGCTCTTCCATCTTGCACACAAATCTAAAGCCTACCAACATTTCAAAAACTTTAAAAACAGAATTGAGAATCAGCTAGAAAGAAAGATTAAGATAGTGAGAAGTGATAGAGGGGGGGAGTTTATGTCTTTAGAATTCACTCAACTATACCATAAAGCTGGAATCAAGAGAGAGTTTACTACACCCTACATGTACAACCCCGTAGCCGGGCGAGTGAGACCCTCCCCAAATGTCGGCCTAGGGGCGTGCTGTCGGCGACGAGTTGGCGTCCCTGTTTGAGGACGTGCAAGGGATCGCGCGTGCGTGCGGGGGTTGTGTGTACAGACCTTTTAGTATATATTTTATAGTATATATGTATTTATATATATATATATATATATATATAGGTTATATATATATATTTATATATATATATGTTATACATATATAAAGATAAGAAGGAGGGATGAGATAAGGGGGAGGAAGCAGGTCACGGGTGGGAAAAAAGAGAAAAAGGAGAAGCAGCAGCCCTCACCCCCCCCGACCTAGGGTTCGGCCTGGAGTAAGCCGCCGCCCCTCCGCTCCCCCCTCTCCCTCGGCCTGGAGCAGCCCGACGCCGGCCCCACCTCCCCTCTCCCTCTCTTCCTCGGCCGTCTGGAGCAAATCCCGGCCACCCGGGGGCAAGCTCGGCCCGGGGGAATAACCGGCCGCCCCTCTCTCCCGTCGGCCTGGGGCAAGCCAAGCCTCGGCCGAGCCTCTTCCCCCCCCCCCCCCCCTTCTCTCCCGTCGCCGGCAAGAAGACCACGGCCAAGCCCTTCCCTCTTCCTCCCGGCAAGGAGCAACAACCCCCGGCACCCCTTCTTTTTCTGTCGGCAAAACAGCGGGCCGAGCCCCGCCTCCCTCCCTCTCTCCGTCCAGACCACCGCAAGGAGCAGGCCGAGCTCCTCCCCACTTCCACTGTACAGGCCGCCGGCTAGGAAGGGATGCCCGAGCTTCATCTCTCCTTCTCTGTCCAGGCCGCCGGCAAGTGCAGCCCGCTCCTCCATTCTTCCTGTCCAGGCCGTCGCCGGGAAGCACAACTCGACTCCACCTTCTCCTTCCTGTCGCTTCCGGTAGCAAGCGGCTTAGAGCGGAGATTGGCCACCGCCACCTGTAACAAGCTCGGCCTGGAGCAAGGCTCGGCCTGGAGTAAGGCTCGCCTTGGAGTGGAGATCGGCCACCGACGCGGCCGCATGCAATAAGATCGATCCGGAGCTCCTCTCCCGGTCTCGCCGCCAAGCACGCTCCAAGGGTAACGAAATTTCTACTTGGGCAGGTGAAGCCCTTAATTTTCATATTTTCATGGGAGCACCTCTCCACCGACGAGTGGGGGAAGGAAGCTCTCCGACGGGTTGACGTGTACGTCCCCGCAGTTAATTGCATTAGTGCCCGGAAGTGTGAGTACGGGTTTAGGCATGCTGTGTGAAGCCCATCCGGATGTGTAAGCCGGATTGGTGATGTTCTGGGGTTCCCGGGGAAAACCCTGTGGAAGTTGTTTATTATTTGCTCTTGGGAGATAAGCATCACCGCCCCGAAGCAGAGGTGGAGCCGGTATTTATTTTGCTGTCGCTTGGCGGGACGTTTACGTACAGGTGCTGCAGTAGCAAGCTGGGAATAGCGGGCTTAAGCCCCAGTTTGTGCCGGCCCAAGAAGGCCTAGTTTGTTTATATTGCCGGCCTGCGTGCCGAAGTATGGAATTTATATTCCTGTAATTTTAAATATCTATGATGCTTTGTGGAGGCCCTAGAAGGCCTATGCTATGATTTTAGCGGCCCAATTGGGTCTGCGTAGAGTAGGGCCGTGCGGCGGTATTACGCCATTAAAGAGGCGGGCGGGGAACAGCTTTCATAGACCCAGGGAGACACCTCTAGAAGGAGTGGATCTTGAGATCCTCCTTAGATGTTCCGGCCGGCCAAGAGAGCCCGCCGAAGGTGTCTTAGCTCAGCCCCTGGTGTGGGAGGGGAAGAGTTTGTTAGTCTTCCGGGTATGCGGTGGGTCCTCCACGCTGAGGCCTTGGGTCTGTCCCTTGTGTTCCTAGCCTTGAGCCTAGATTGTTCACTTGAGTGTAGTAGGTGTGCGACCACCCCTTCCCC
Source organism: Platanthera zijinensis (assembly GCA_039513925.1). NCBI lineage: Eukaryota > Viridiplantae > Streptophyta > Magnoliopsida > Asparagales > Orchidaceae > Platanthera > Platanthera zijinensis. The sequence continues at coordinate 26,148,856 of CM077081.1, forward strand.
AAGGGTCGGACTCCACAGAGGCCGATTTTCTCGGTTTCAACACTACACACCCCAACAGAATGGTGTTGTAGAACGCCGCAACAGAACCATCATTGAGATGACCAGAACAATGCTGATTCATTCATCCAGTCCAAAAAAGCTCTGGGGAGAAGTTGTTGCCACTGCAACCCACATATTAAACAGAGTCCCAACCAAAGCCCTAACAAACAAAACACCATATGAAGTCATGTTAAATATAAAACCCACACTTCACCATCTAAAGACATTTGGCTGCATTGCTTATTCTCACAACAACAAAGGGAAAGATAAGCTGAGCTCAAGCAGTTTAAAGTGTGTGATGATTGGATACAGTGAGGAAAGTAAGGCATACAAACTACTTGATCCCACCAGCACCAAAGTAATAATATCACGAGATGTCATCTTCCAAGAGAACAATTTCTGGAACTGGGGTTCAGATTCAACAAACCTCTCCAATCAAATCCCACAGTCGGTTGAATTGGAATACTCTCCCAATCCCATCCTTGGCCCTGATCTTCCTCAGGATCCTGTCCAGGAAACCTCAGCAGAAGCCCCTGAAGAAAATCCCTCAGATCAAATTACTCACCTCCCTGCATTCATTCAAGAAGAATCTGATTCAGAATCATCATCACCCACAAAAACCAGGTCCATTATAGATATCTACAAAGCCACTGAAATAGCACTGTTAGCCACAACACCTAACACTTATCAGGAAGCAGTAAAAGAAGAGGTTTGGAGAAAAGCTATGAAAGAAGAAATCAATGCAATACGAAAAAATAACACATGGCTTCTAGTGAACAGACCTCCACATACTAATGTAATAGGTCTCAAGTTGGTATTCAAAACCAAACTGAATCAAGATGGAACTCTGCACAGATATAAAGCTCGACTCGTCGCAAAGGGATTTGCCCAAAAATCAGGAAAGGACTTTGATGAAACATATGCACCCGTGGCCAAAATGACAACAATCCTCATTCTGATAGTAATTGCTACCCAAAACAACATTGAAATAATTCAACTTGATATAAAGTCTGCCTTTTAAAACGGGACATTAGCTGAGGAAGTATATGTTTATCAGCCACCATGTTTTGAACAACCAGGAAATGAGCACCAGGTATACTTACTTCAGAAGGCCCTGTATGGATTAAAACAGGCCCCGAGAGCATGGTTCCACAACATCAATGAGTACATCTTATCTACAGGATTCCTTCATTGTCCAAGTGAACCAACCCTCTACATAAGAGCTGAGACAATTGGAACTCTGTATGTTAGCCTCTATGTAGACGACTTGTTAGTTACTGGAACAAGTAGGGAAATGCTGCTGCAATTTAAGGGAAATATGATGAAAAAATATGAGATGACAGATTTAGGAAAATTAAATTTCTTCCTGGGACTCCAGATCAAGCAGATTCCTGATGGCACGTTCATTTCATAAGTTTTATATACCCAGAACTTACTGAAAAAATTTCAGATGTCCAACTGCAATCCCACAGTAACACCTATGTCAACAGCAGAGAATACTCCACAAGAAAAGATGGAGAAGAAGCTGCTGACGAAGAAGAATTCAGAAGCTTGATTGGATCTCTCATTTATCTCACGAACACCCGTCCAGACATTGAAAATGCCGTCAACATTCTAGCCAAGTTCGTGAGCAAACCCTCTAAAACACATTTTAACGCCGCAAAAAGGATCTTGCGCTAGTTGCAGGGAACACAAAACTTTGGAATACTACTCAAAAGAGAAGCTAAAGCAACCCTAATCGACTACACCGACTCCGATTGGGCTGGAAACCTTGAAGATAGAAGGAGCATAAGCGGCTACATCTTCTTCCTTGGATCCAGCCCTATTTCCTGGAGTTCTAGGAAGCAACCTACTGTAGCCCTCTCAACTACTGAAGCAGAGTTCATGGCCCTCAACACAGCGGCCTGTGAAGCGATTTGGCTCCAACGTCTAAAGAAAGAAATATGCAATAAAGAAGAAGATCGAGAAGAAGATTGAGAAGAAGATCGAGAAGAAGATTGAGAAGAAAAAGTAGAAGAAGAAGTAAAACTCATCTGCGATAACACATCAGCGATCTCCCTTGCCAAAAACCCGGTCTTTCACGCCCGGAGCAAACACATCGACATCCGTTACCACTTTATCAGAGAAGTTATCGAGAAGAAGAAGATCAAGCTTGAATACTGCTCAACGAAAGATCAACTAGCTGACATAATGACCAAACCCCTGCCCAGAGGGCGCTTTCTCGAGCTCAGGGAACAGCTTGGTGTAATAAAAAGCTCAGATTTAGAGGGGGTGAAAGAAGACAAATCTGAAGAACTCTTGATCGAGCCAGCATATGAGCCCAAGGCAACGCCAGTTCCCAAGGATTGACAGCACTGCAACAGGAACTTTAATTAAGCAACAGCAACTTTATTTATCATTGTACCTATACAAATTTAATTAAGCATTTAAGTAATTAGTTAAGCTGTAATCTCCCAACTACCTGTCTTCTACTCTATAAAAGGCAGCCCTGTAAGAACGTTTAAAAGTAAGTAAAATCATTATCAGTTTTGCATTAGTAAAAACTCTGTAAGATCTTTTTTCTATCAAAAGCCACTCCAGTTCCTGAAGCCGGTGCTGAAGGCTACATGTTCAATGTTGTCAACCAAGAACCATGTAAGTTGTAGGTATCTTGCATCCCAATGCCTCCCTAGCCGTCCTCGTTGTTAACACTGTTGTAAAATTCAGTACACAGACAGACAAAGCTATAAAATTCGCAGATAACAAAAACACGAAAAAACGATCACAAAATTTATATATTGAAATATAAATGCAAATATAGTTGAAAACAAGAGAAGAATGACCGTCTGGCGAATACGCCGTGGATGCTTCGGATATGCACGATCTGCGGCGAGAATCTGAGATCGGGACTGTAATCCTCCTTGCGGACGCACAAGGTTCACCGAAACCTTCAACGTCGATGTCCTACGTTCAACCGCACCTCCACCGGAGAACAACGCTGACACCGGAGAATAACACCACCACCGGAGAGAAACCACCGTCGAGACTAACTGTACTCACGCATGTCGTCGACACTACGTCTCTCCACTCCAAAGAACGTTCACTAAAGCGCCGGCGACAAACTCCACCAAGCCCGGCGGGAACACTCTCTCCCAACGCCGACGGCTACCTCCTCCAAGATGAGTGACAACACTCAAGGCAAATGACCCCTCCGAATGCACGAGCGAGAGAGAAAAGAAATAGAGAAGGTGACTCCTACAAAAGGCCTCATGCAGATGTCTCCAAAATCTCCAATATGCGGCTCCTCCTTTTTATTATTTCTCACCGTGGTGAGAATCCCAAAATAAGAATTCCTTAAAATAGGAATTCCTAAAATAGGAATTCCTAAAATAGGAAATCCCAAATAAGAAATCCCTCCAAATAAGAAATTCCATTTACAGAATCACAAATCAAATATAACAATCATCACCTTGATTTGGGATCTGGAACCACCACCTGCAAGAAACACTCCCTGGACAAAGCACCATCTACACTGGGCAACACTACACGTAGCACGATCTGCACGAAGCACCAGTCTGCACAAATCATCACCTTAAGTCTGAGGTGTCAGCCGACTTGCTCTAGTCGGCTCATTTCTACTCGGGCTCAACCTCTGAATGTCGACGCAACTGGATCGTTGAATCTGACTTGCCTAGTCAGAATACCAGAAAGGGCGATCCTCTGCACCACCTTGACCATCACTCTTTCGGCCGTACAAATCACGGGCACACAACCTCGCATCATGGTCCCTATCAGCCGGTACAGACTACCGCACTGCCTAGCTCGCATGAGCACGGTGCGTCCTTGCGACACCATCAAAACTTCATCTCTCGTCGCAAAACTGCATCCTATGGAGTCCAATCTGTCTTGCGATATCAAATTCCTGCGCAGTTTGGGTACCAGGTGTACCCGCTCAAGCCTACGTACTGCTCCGTCATGCATCCTGATGTGCACCATCCCTGTCCCTGTGACCTCACATGCCGAGCCGCCACCCAGAAAGACTGACCCAGTCGTCACCTCTAGTGAACTGAACATTCTTGCATCTGAGCAAATGCGTTGCGAAGCAACAAAATCCAATATCGAGCTATCCGAGTCACATATACTCTCAATGATGAGGAGAGATACATCATTATCATCTGTTGTAGCAACCGCCGCCTTGTCTGGACCCTGGACTTCCCCAGAAATCTGCACACGCTACAGAGAATGTCTCCTGATATGTCCACTCTGCCTGCAATGATAGCACATCATTGTTTTCCTCAATGCAAATCTGGACTTTGCACTCTCAGATCTCTTCTCGAACTACCTCCCTCAGCGTCCTTGTACTGCCAAAACATGCTCACCCTCAAGAGCGGGGTTCGACATCATCTGACTGGACAGAAATGCAGATGTGATCTGCTTCATGTCTAATGTATCCTTCTCATATAGCAGAGTGGTCTGCTTGTGTTTAGACGACATCGGGAGCGAGGTAAGAAGCAATAAAGTCTTATCTTATTCCTCTACCTTCACACCAACCACATGCAGTTGACTCAATAGTCTATTGAACACATTGAAGTGTTCCTGCGGGTTACCACCTTCCTGCATCTTCAGGCCGTATAATCTCTGCTTCAGCAACAGCCTCATGATCAACAACTTGTTCATGTAGAGTCCCACCAACTTCTACCACAGTGTAACAACGGTCTCTTCAATATCGATGTTGAACAACACCTTGTTGTCAACGCACATCCTGATAGCGCTAGTGACACGTTCATCCATTTCAACTACTCAAAATCCTTCACCAGAGCGGGGAAAGAATCGCGCTCACACAACACTTGGATCAACCCCTGCTCAACCAGCATATCATTGACATGAATATTCCATAGGCTAAAGTTCCCGCTACCGTCAAATTTTCTTCATTGAATATCTGGCCAACACCATGTTCTTCGCTGTTATAGCTTTCTGCAGTACCTCTAGGTAATGTGATTAATTCACGGATCAGATCTGGGAAAATAGAGAGTTGATCGATGTCATCACCTATCGTTGAGTCAAACCTAAAACCGGAACGTTCAATCAGTCACCTACTCGGTACCTCCCTCTTATACAATTTATTGTAAAATTTGATACACACGCAGACAAATCTATAAAATCCGCAGATAACAGGAACACATAAAAATTACCACAAAATTTATATATTGAAATATAAATGTCAATACAGTTGAAAACAAGAGAAAAATGACTGTCAGGCGAATACGTCGTGGATGCTCTAGACATGCACGATCTGTGGCGAGAATCTGAGATCTAGACTACAATCCACCTTGCGAACGCACAAGGTTCATCAGAACCTTCAACGTCGATGTCCGACGTTCAACTGCACCTCCACCGGAGAACAACGTCGCTATCGGAGAACAACACAACCACCGGAGAGAAATCACCATCAAGGCTAACTACACTCACGCACGTTGTCGACACCACACCTCTCCACTCTAAAGAACGTCCACTGCAACGCCGGCGACAAACTCCTCCAAGCCTAGCGGCAACACCCTCTCCCAACGCCGGCAGCTACCTCCTCCAAGATTGGGACAACACTCAAGGCCGACGACCCTTCCGAGTGCACGAGCGAGAGAGAAAAAGAATAGAGAAGGTGGCTCCTCCAAAATACCACTGGCTGCTGTCCCCACAATCACGGAGCTAAGTATTTCTTTGTGAGTTGTTGGGAGCGGTGCGTTGACCGCGCTTTGAAGTCCTCTGTTGGTGCTTGGAAGCGGGGGCAACTAGTTACCCCGAGTCCTGGAGTCGGGGGCTTGGGGCACGAGCGGCGCTTTCTGCGAGCCTTTATTCTTTGTTGTTTGTCTCTTGTTTCCTTTTAAGGATTCTGGAGCGGTTTACTTGTTATCGACTGGTAGGCCTTTTGCTGAATTGAGGACGTCAGGACATTGTGCGCGCTACTCTCCCCAGTGTTGTTGTGCAGTCCTTTATGGGCTCCAAAGTTGATCTTGTCAATTGCTGGAGGTACAGAGTACATAAACATTGGGAGCTTTGGAGGGCTTGGCCCGCTGATACTAAGGAGGCTTGCGGTTTGCTCGATTATCACGCGAACAGCTGACGGCAAAAGGCAATTATTGGACAAGGGCCGGCGGTCTTGACAGGCTTTGGCTGTCTGGACGGGCTTCGGTGGTCTGGACGGGCTTCAGCGATCTAGACGGGCTTCGACGGTCTGGACGGGCTTCGACGGTCTGGACAGGCTTCGACGGTCTGGACGGGCTTCGACGGTCTAGACGGGCTTCGACAGTCTAGACGGGCTTCAACAGTTTAGATTGGCTTCGGCGATCTTGACGGACTTCCGCAGTCTTGACGGACTTCAACGGTCTTGACAGTTTTCGGCGGTCTAAACGGACTTCAGCGGTCTTGACGGTATTCGGCGGTCGTCGGTGGTCTAGACGGGAATTGGCGGTCTAGACAGACTTCGGCGGTTTAGACGAACTTCGGCGGTCTTGACGGTCTTCGGCGGTTTAGACGGACTTCAGCAGTCTAAACGGGCATTGGTCGTGAAGACGGGGAGCGTGCAGAAGCGGTCTAGCGAGCGGAGCGCACAGAAGCACGCTGGAGGCGCGCGCAAGAGCGCGTGTCAGGAAGAGACGTGCAAAAGAGCACGTAAGGAAGTGGCGTGCACACGGGAGTGCACAACGGGAGGAGAAATGAAGGGGAGAGAAAATCTTTATGAGAAAAGGAAGAGTGAGAAAATTTGTAAGAGAAAAAGAAGAGAGAAAATCTATAGGAGGATTTTTCGGCTAGAGGAGTGAGTCCAAATGAATAAGAATTGGGGTCTATTTATAGATTTCAAGTCGGGTGCTCTAGTAATTTCGCCCGATAATTATCGGACGGACGAATAGAAACACTCGAAACAGAGCACGCGGATCACCAATTTTATGCAAATGATAACTTGCCCTCAAGTGAATCGGGCCAACTGCCCAACTCACGGCGGAGACGGGCGGCCGACGAGACTGACGGCTGGGGCAAGGTGCCTGAAATTCCACATAGTGCCAACTGGCTTCACCTATGGGGGGGGAATAGGTGTCTTGTAGCGTTTTTGCGGAATTAAAAACTGTACCTGTACAAATAAATCAAACAACACAGCACAAAAAAGACTCAAGCAATTTATAGTGGTTCCCCGATTTGGGTACGTCCACTTTCCCCCTTCGACCTATCTCCCAGTCAGGGATGACTCGGTCACTTCACCAACAGGATTGAAATCCAATCCTTACACTAACGAAAGGAACCCTTCTACACGTAGGAGTCACCACTCCCACACCACGGGTTGCACCCAACCCTTACAACTAGGAACCAATCGTCCCTTTACAATGAAATTGAAAATAGAATGTATTAGAAATACAAACAACTTATGGAGACTAAGGTGTCCCTCTTCGTTCAACGACGTGTTCTTGAAGTCAACGAAGAGTCCACAACCCTAGATCTCTCTTGGAGAGAATCTCCCCGAAACTGGCGGCGGCAAAGGGCGGCGGCTTGGCTCTCGGGATTGGCGGCGGCAACGGAGTGCTGCGGCGATGCAATGGAGATTCAACCTTCGTAGCAAAGGTAGCAAGGTCTTCCAACGGTCACACTAGGATCGATCGTCTCGATCGATTCGGAAGGGGATGGTTTTCCCGATCTACGAATCAAGAGACAAAAGATCTCTGGTTAGACGCTGTGCTAGGCTAATCTTCTGTCGCCGGAGATCTGGAAGAAACCGTGATCAGCAACGGCGACCAACTGCACGAGCGGCGACGATGGCGGCGGAGCAAGATGCGCGAGGTAGGTCACGTCGGCGGCTAGGCTTTCTTCGTTTTTCTGTCCGTCTCTTTTACTGTTCAAAAATACAGATGTATTTATACATTAGGTCATCAAGATGACCATTGTGGGCCCTATCAAGAAGAAGCCCTAAGTCCGGTTCGAAATAACACAGTTAACTTGGACCGGTTCAGAGAATAGGCAAAAATTGCCTAAGTCAAATTCGGCGAGAATCGTAGGTGATTCTCGCCGAATCGGCGAGAATCAACTACGATTCTCGCCGAATTCTTCTTTCAGAATTCAATCTCTACTGATAACACAAGCCGGTGAGAATCGGCGAGAATCACAATTGATTCTCGCCGAATCGTCGAGAATGCAGAGTCATTCTCGACGAATCGGCGAGAATCACTTCGTGATTCTCGACGATTCTGCCTTAGAAGAATTCAAGGCGGCTTCGAGACAACCGACAGCATTCGGCGAGAATCAGTTCGTGATTCTCGACGATTCGGCGAGAATCACTAGTGATTCCCGTCGAATCGGCGAGAATCACTTAGTGATTCTCGTCGATTTGTACTTAGACGATTTTCGTCTTTCTTCCTGTGAGCTGGTCTTTGGCCCATCCTTGCTCCTTGTCTTCTCTTGATCTTACATAGCCCTGTGCTTGAAAATAAGTACACACCAGTAGAGAGAATACACGTAAGCCAACACACTGATCTACTCAACGAGGGATTACGTTGCACAGACCCGTGTATATTGACCTACTGCACCCTGACATTGGTTTGTACTTAGCGATGAATAGCTGCAAGCACAACTTGAAGGATTTCATCAAATACACTGTGAATTCATCTTAGCTTGACCGGAGGCTTCCTCAAATCCAGGTAATTGTGGATACGATACCCAACAATCTCCCCCTATTTGAAGAAGCCAAATCCTACTAGCTAAGATGAATTTCACCAATCCAGATAATACATGCATTATACTACTAGAGGAACAATAAGAACAAGCAGAGCAACATAGGAGATAACCATCGAATCACATATACATATATATAAATATCCACAATAAGTGTTCATATGTTTACACGAAGATAACAATGAATACATACAGAGTTCATGAGTCAAATTCCTAAATCTATTTATCCTTAGCAATTTCATCTTTGAGCTGCTGCGCCAAGAACTTGCTGCTTTGTTGTTCAAAATACTCCTTAGGCTTAGGGTAGTATCTGGGAGGGGGAGCTTTATTTGCCATAGCATCGGACCTGAAGAAGATGTTTCTTTTGGCTTCAAAGGTCTTGTGCTGCTCCCACTCGTACTGATTGTAGACATCGTTCCTGTTTATCTCCCCCCTTTGTTGCAACGCAAATGTGTCCAAAATGATGCTTCTTGATGCTGGACTCCACCTTTCATTTCGCACCTCTTCCTCCTTCAGTCTAATTCTCTTTTCAGTTGGCGTTTCCTTTGAGGTTCCTTCTTGATTTTTCCTTTTCCCTTTAGCTTTTGCTAGGGCTTCTTGATCGAACCAGCGACAGCTTTTTTCTCTTGCAGCAGCCCTAGCAGCCTTCTTGGCTTCAGCCTCACTCAGTATAACTTCTTTAATACTTGCCTCTTCTTCAGCAGCAGCAGTATGCTCCTCTTGCTCCGGAGGAGCAAGGGGAACGTATATGCCCGAGGCTTATCGTACTAACCAATGGGCCGTTTCAAACACATATCTATTCGAATGACCAAATTTGTTAATTATTATCTATTAGATTGATTGAAGGCGTTAATTAAGATTTTGTTAGAGTTTAAAAGCATACCTATTAGACTGATCGAAGTTTTCGATGATTATCTGTTGAAGCCCGGCCATCTTAGCTTTGTAGTCTTCCTCCCCCTTTTTGGCTTCTACAGCAATTGAGTTTGCATTAGCGTGCAGGGACTCATCGATGTGCTTCACAGTTTTTGAAAATTCATTCAGCAGGGTCTTTTGATCCGCGTTCAGAATCACCACGTTGGCATCAAATTTTTGGATGGTGTTAGCCACAACATGTGCATTCTGATTTACGACAGCCAGATCATCTGTGTTCTTTTTAAGACCTTGCATCAGCAGAGAGACAGCTATGCCGGCTTCAGTATACTTTTCCTCGAATTTCTTTTCCATAACGTCCAACTTGTGATTGACTTCCACAATGTTCTTTAACATTAGATCCTCAGATTCTTTTACCCTTTTTAGCACTACGTCTTGTGCTTTCACAAATGAGGCCTTCAGCTCATTCACAATTCCTTGAACAATATTGACTGTATGATTGGCTATATTCGCTTGCAGTGGAGGACTTCCAGGCAAGCCCTGGTTTGGCTCATCAGCAGAGGCACTGGGTGAGCTGGACACTAGTATAGGTTCCACAGGGGGAACGCTGGCCGCCACAGCAGGTTGTCCAGGAATGCTTGTCAACAGTTGCTGGAAGGGCTCCCACTCCATTCTTGCATCAGTCGTCTCAGGAGCATGTTCCTTAGATGGAACTTCAGCAGCATCCCGAGGATTCACCACTTCCATCCTCTCACTTCCAGTTTCCTCCTCCTCATCACCCATGTGCTCTTTCTCAGCTGCAGCATTGTTTAAGTTTTCCTTATTATCCTCCTCATTATCACCTCCATCTCCAAGATCACTGTCGTTCAGGGCCGCCTCATCTTCCACCACATCCTCACTATCTTCTTGCATAGTCTCAACAACATCTCTAGCTATCTGAGAGATGTCAGATATGACATTAGCAGAAGCGGGTAGAGGCTCCCCCTCAGTTCCTGCAGTCAGTGCATCAGGAACTTCACTGGGGATTGCCACGGAATCTGCTGAAGTTCTGTTGTCCTCGACAGGAGATTCTTCTTATTCTACTACCACTGCAGCTTTCCCTATGCGTCGCTCCCATCTGTCTGTTGAGAATAATTTGCCAGCAGGACTGTGTGTGTGGGACCGCCCCCATGGCTTTCCCCATCGCGTTCCTGGTCTGGGTGTTGACCCCGGTGGGCCCCCTGTGTGGCGGAATATCCCCGCGGTTCTATGGTTGGGATTAGTCCCACATCGCCCGCATCGTCTGCTCCTCCGTGTTTATGTACCCCGCCACCCTTCATCTCAACACATGGGTTTTGAGATGTGATATGGGCGGGCGGGTTCTCACACTGTCAAATACGCTGAAGTCCATTTTCTTCAAATAATGCAAAGGAACTCCTTTGCTCATGTCGAACCTATCTCCGTTCAACTGATTGAGATATAGGCTGATGATTCTTCTGAAACTTGGAGATCTGAAAGTGTCCTTAATCTTCTCAAAAAGCATAGCCCCCCCAGTTGAATCTCTTTCGGCAGACTATTGCCACAAGAATCTTGAACATGTAAGCTGAGATGTGGTCGTGTGAGCCGGGTTTGCATATCAGTACTTTCCCAATGATGTCGGACAAGAGTTTCCCCTCCTCATTCATTTCTTTTCTCTTTATCGATCTGGTTCCCTTAGCTAGTCCACAGAATAATATGGTCCTGGCTCTATCATGTTCCTCCAAATAATCCTCGTGCCCAGAACTGGAGAGCTGCAAGCATTGAGTCAGTTTCCTTGCAGACATCTTGATCTTTGCACCTGCAACCTTACTCTTGATGATAGTGTCTTCATTCTGAAGTTTGGCGATTGCGAAGAACTCTATCACTTCCTTATCCAGAGTTTTGCAGGGGTGCTCCAATACAAAAGTGAGTCCAGCCTCTTCAAGCATGATGATGATGTTTCTGAACTCATCCGAGGCATGTGAGAACCCGGTACGAACCAACTCACATCCAATGACCAGGCCGACGATGGTCCTTGGAGCCATTGCAAACCTAGGGAGGGAATCCCAAGTCTACGCCTAATCAGAAATCAAGAGGGAAGCTACACTAATAGTAAGTCACTGTAAGGGAGAGGAAGTGGTTACCCAAATGCGGAGGAAATGAGAGTCGACGGAGACGACGGAAAACCTGGAGGAGCTCGCGTCCTTGTTTGATCGAAACCGCGGAGAATGAATACTTGGACGAGCACCCTGGACGCAAGAAGAGAGGTCTACGGAATCCGAAACGAGGTCGACGAGATTTGGAACCTAAGATGCGGGAAGTCGCCGGGAGGAGGGACGGAAGGGTCGGTGGGATTCCTGCGGAATATCGACGGGTTTCTCTGCGAAATGCGGAAGATGAAGGGTCGGCGGGAGTTTTTCTAAATAGAAATCGATGGGATTCGAGGCATACCCGATTCTCGGAATCTTCTGATATCAAAGGGTTTAGAAATCTTCTAAATATATATTTCTTAATACATGTATCTATTGAGGGTTTGGAAGGAGTTTTCCACACAACGTTAGGAGGCATATCAACTTTGGTATACCCAAGACAATAACCGTGGCAAGCAACTTTAATAGGTGATTTCTTGATCGAGATATACACAATATTCTTGAAGTCAGTTGTAAGTTTTAGTGACTTCCAATGACGTTTTTTTTTTCAGTGGGCTGACTTATGCCTGTTGAGGTTCATTCTCGAATCTACCAGTGTATTTACAGATAAATCTTTAACAATGTATCTAAAGGTTATTTTTACAATTTTAATCTTTCCTTAGGTGTACAAGCATATAAGTGTAAATCTACCCATGACCATTTACTTTCGAGAGAGGAAATTCATGACTTAGTGTGGATATGTAAACATACATATATACATATATGTAACAATCTGCACTATGGCTCATATATTGAAGCTGATTGCAATTACCTGAGATTAAAGGATGTATCATTTAGATCTTCTGCTCAAGGCACATCAGGTGGTCAACTTGAATGTGCTTGTGTTGATGGCACTGCTCCTATTCCAGATACTTGTTCCACGTCATTCTTGGAACATCTCCTGTCTGGTTCCCATTAGGTTTACGGGAACCTAGACTACCCTTTAAAAGAGTGTTACCTTACCTTAGGAACCCAATATGTATTGGGTCCTAGGTTCTTGTTAGCATAAAAACTCGAATGTCTTCCCTCAGGAATCCTGTCAGGAAGACTATCTCTGTCCAGAGGGGGTGGATATGCCCTTGCCCTTGACACAGAGGGGTTGTGCCAACAATCTATGGCAAAGTGACTCACCTCTCCACAGCACCAACACGTGTGAATGTTGTATCGCCTTTTCAGACCTAACCTACTGACTGATGTAGTCATGAACTCAGGTCTAAACGGGATAGAGCCGGTTCTGCTCACAACTTTACTTTTTCCACCTTGACACATGGGAGGGAGGAAAGAATGCATGTGGTGCGAGTCATGAGTCCTGGGAGGTAGTGCCTTCCTTTCAGTCAGCACGCTCCCAAAGGCCCCACGGGAGCTTACCACATTTTTCCAGACCCCCCTTTCCTGTGTCCTAGGGTGGACAGTACTGCCGTGAGAGCTGGTTCTGGCAAATTCATGACGAGTTGGGGCAGAGGCCGAGAATACAAATGGTTCAGAATGAGCCTTAGGTATTCTCTCATGGGTGGCCATGACAGCCCGTGCACTGTGGGTGTTTCCACATGAGGGCTGGTCATCCTTGCAGTGACCACGGTTGTTCTTGTGGTCATACCTGAAGGCATGATGAGTGCCTTCCCTGCCTGGGGTGGGGGGTCTGAATACCGTTTCTCCATTTCTCCATGATTTGATAATTCGGGAGATCCACCCATTTTCTCTCTTTCTCTTGATAGCATCTACTTTGGAAAAGTTAGATACTATCCTCTTCTCATTCTCTAGACGACTCTCGAGATCTGAGATTTTAGAGTCCTTTACCTTGATGGATTCCAATTGGAGATCCATCAAGGTCTTCAGTCGAGCAATCTCCTGAGCTTGCTCATCAATAAGTAGGTTGCTTTTCTGAAGGGCTCTCTTCAGGGAATCAGGATTTTCTGAAGGGCAGCCATCCGAACTATTCCTGTCTTCAGGAACTTCAAGAGAAGAGGGGCAAGATGAAGAAGTTACATGCTCTTCAGAGTTACTGTTAAAATCGCCAGAGACTGTTGAGTCAGCTTCATCAGAACTGCTTTCCTCAATTTCTTCTTCAGTCTCTGACAAGGACACCGGAGCCCTGATGCTGACCGATTGGTCCTTGCCTTCATCTTCAGAGGCGAGGACCCCCACATAGGCTTCATCCTCTTGCTGACAGCAGATCCCTGCTTTCTCTGACCCCTCCATGAGATCTGAGATGGTTACCTACATTGACTTAGTTGTCCTACACTTTTCCAGTCTAGATCGAGAAGGTCCAGACCAGACATCCATGATGATCTGACGAATCATCTTGTCCAGATTGAATAATGAGAGTTCAGTCTCCGACATCTCAGTAATACACTTGGGGATTTGGATATCCTTTCCAGAGCCGGAGGTCTTCATTGGAATGAATGGACCCTCTTCCAAGATGAGAGATGCTCGAGGATTGATAGCCTCCAAGTGAAATGACACTCTCATCTTCCAGATGGGATAATACTCCTTTGTGCACGTGGGGAGTCTTAGCGGAGAGACCTCATAATTCAGCTCCATGCTTTTGACACTGGTGGCAGGAACTTGCTCGAGGTATTAACCCCTTTGATGAGCAACCTCCCTCTGATACCACTTGAAAGTCCACTTAGTGCCAACTGGCTTCACCTATGGGGGGGGGGGGGAATAGGTGTCTTGTAGCGTTTTTGCGGAATTAAAAACTGTACCTGCACAAATAAATCAAACAACATAGCACAAAAAAGACTCAAGCAATTTATAGTGGTTCCCCGATTTGGGTACGTCCACTTTCCCCCTTCGACCTATCTCCTAGTCAGGGATGACTCGGTCACTTCACCAATAGGATTGAAATCCAATCCTTGCACTAACGGAAGGAACCCTTCCACACGTAGGAGTCACCACTCCCACACCGCGGGTTGCACCCAACCCTTACAACTAGGAACCAATCGTCCCTTTACAATGAAATTGAAAATAGAATGTATTAGAAATACAAACAACTTATGGAGACTAAGGTGTCCCTCTTCGTTCGACGACGTGTTCTTGAAGTCAACGAAGAGTCCACAACCCTAGATCTCTCTTGGAGAGAATCTCCCCGAAACCGGCGGCGGCAAAGGGCGGCGGCTTGGCTCTCGGGATTGGCGGCGGCAACGGAGTGCTGCGGCGATGCAATGGAGATTCAACCTTCGTAGCAAAGGTAGCAAGGTCTTCCAACGGTCACACTAGGATCGATCGTCTCGATCGATTCAGAAGGGGATGGTTTTCCCGATCTACGAATCAAGAGACAAAAGATCTCTGGTTAGACGCGTGAGACGCTGTGCTAGGCTAAGCTTCTGTCGCTGGAGATCTGGAAGAAACCGTGATCAGCAACGGCGACCAACTGCACGAGCGGCGACGATGGCGGCGGAGCAAGATGCGCGAGGTAGGTCACGTCGGCGGCTAGGCTTTCTTCGTTTTTCTGTCCGTCTCTTTTACTGTTCAAAAATACAGATGTATTTATACATTAGGTCATCAAGATGACCGTTGTGGGCCCCATCAAGAAGAAGCCCTAAGTTCGGTTCGAAATAACCCAGTTAACTTGGACCGGTCCAGAGAATGGGCGAAAATTGCCTAAGTCAAATTCGGCAAGAATCGTAGGTGATTCTCGCCGAATCGGCGAGAATCAACTACGTAGGTGATTCTCGCCGAATCGGCGAGAATCAACTACGATTCTCGCCGAATTCTTCTTTCAGAATTCAATCTCTACTGATAACACAAGCCGGTGAGAATCGGTGAGAATCACAATTGATTCTCGCCGAATCGTCGAGAATGCAGAGTCATTCTTGACGAATCGGCGAGAATCACTTCGTGATTCTCGACGATTCTGCCTTAGAAGAATTCAAGGCGGCTTCGAGACAACCGACAGCATTCGGTGAGAATCAGTTCGTGATTCTCGACGATTCGGCGAGAATCACTAGTGATTCCCGTCGAATCGGCGAGAATCACTTAGTGATTCTCGTCGATTTGTACTTAGACGATTTTCGTCTTTCTTTCCGTGAGCTGGTCTTTGGCCCATCCTTGCTCCTTGTCTGCTCTTGATCTTACATAGCTCTGTGCTTGAAAATAAGTACACACCAGTAGAGATAGTACACGTAAACCAACACACTGATCTGCTCAATGAGGAATTACGTTGCACAGACCCGTGTATATTGACCTACTGCACCCTGACATTGGTGTGTACTTAGCGATGAATAGCTGCAAGCACAACTTGAAGGATTTCATCAAATACACTGTGAATTCATCTTAGCTTGACCGGAGGCTTCCTCAAATCCAGGTAATTGTGGATACGATACCCAACAGTGCCCCCGACTAAGGCCGGGCGACCGAAAATGCCGCCCGAGTTGGGCGGCAAGGAAGCTGCCCTAATGTGGGTGGCGGTAGGACGGGAGGCAGAAAATGCTTCCCGACTTGGGCGACAATAAAGCTGTCACTGATGGGGGCGGCGACACGACAAGCAGCACAAAATGTTGCCCGGCTTGGGCGGCAGGGAAGCCACCCCTAATCGGGGAGGCGGTAGGACATACAGCAGAAAATGCCGCTCGTCCTGGGCGGCAATGAAGACGCCCCTAACAGGGGCGGCGACAGGACGGGCGGCCGAAAATGCCGCCTGACCTGAGCACTAGAGAGAGGGGGAGGGCGGCCAATGGAGCCACCTGCCCCCGATGGCAAGGAGGCCGCCGACTTTGGGCGACAGGAGGTCTGGAGGAGCGGGTGGCCGCCCGGCTTGGGCGGTCGGGGGATTCGCCTCGGGCGGTTTCTCCCCAGAATGGTTACGCCCCGGGCAGTTTTGCCGCTAGCCGTACCCCAAGCGTGGGGGTGCACATAGTGTTTTGAGGGGACCCCATGAATGTTAACAAGTACATAATATATTAATCAATTTAAGTTGATTCGAATTATATTTCAAGCGATTCGGGACATGTTCAACATCGGCTCGAAATGTGATTGCAATTAAATTGAATTGAGTCAATTATAATCGATTTTGATTCGTCTCAATATCCAAGAAAATTTTGAAATGATTAAAGGTTTTTCTCAAGGTTTTGAAAATCGGACCGGACATCGAACCGGCGGAGGGAAAGGTTCAAGGTTGAACTGGTCCAACCGGTTCAACCGGGGTTGAACCGGTATATATATATATATATATATATTCGAAAATAAAAATAATTAACATTATTTTAGAAATTTACCTATAAATTGATAATTTATTATCTTATATTGTGATACAAATAAATGATGTATAAAACGACATTGTAATAGAGTAATATAACAAAAATTTTGCATGACAACTGTTAAGATCGCAATCAAGAAAATAAAACTAGTTTTGACTTTTAAATATAAAGTGGATGAAGTTTCTTAGATAAGGTCGGACGATCAAGAATGACTATTCAAAGCGTTTATGACTGCCACTGCCTTGCCAAACAGAATTTAAATATTTCATAAATTTTAATTTTTAATAAATAATTTAATAAGTTATTATAATAATATATTTAAGAAATATTTAATTTATAATATATAATTATGTATATTAATTATATAAGTTTTTTAATATATACAGTAATATTTATATAGATATAACATGATACAATTTAAAACAACAAAAACTAAATGCTCCGGTGGTCAACTCCTCTATTAGTCTGAAAAAAGTCATGGGTTTGAATCCTGATGCTATCAAA
Organism: Platanthera zijinensis; assembly: GCA_039513925.1. Lineage (NCBI taxonomy): Eukaryota > Viridiplantae > Streptophyta > Magnoliopsida > Asparagales > Orchidaceae > Platanthera > Platanthera zijinensis. The sequence continues at coordinate 26,166,344 of CM077081.1, forward strand.
TTTTTCTAGCATTAAAATTTTGGGTTTCTTGACCTTGACCCGCCCGGTTACGCAAAACCGGGCCCGGTTCCCGGCCAGCCGGTCCGCTCGCCCGGTTCAGCGGTTCCCGGGTGGTCCGCAGCTGGAGCGGTTTTCGGACCTGGACCGGACCGGCTGTATGCCCGGTCCGCGGTTGGACCGGCTGGTCCGGTCCGGTTTTCAAAAGCTTGGTTTTTCTATCTTTGATATTTTTTTGGGTTTCAGTTAACAAATTTGATTGCTGATACAATTCCAGTTTTTTTTTGTTACGGTTGACAAAGAGTTGTGAATATATAGTTATATTTGAGCTGCCATTAACATTCTCCTGGAATTATTTGAAGCATTGTGGTCCAATTATATTTATGATAGAAGTATAGAACCTTATCTCAATTTTAATCTTAAATGATAGGATAAGGGTAAGAATAATAATTTTTGTAAGTTAACAAATAAGGATAGAGACCAACATAATTTTTTAGCAAACTCACTTTGGTTTATAGGGCATCATTATTATTAGCAAATCCTTATTTTTAAAAATGACTATTTGAAAATTATTTTATTACTAGCAAACCAACATAATTTAAAAAAAAAAATTTAAATTTTGTTTACAACATTCATTCTTTCAAATAATCCGCTGCATATAATGACATTACAAATGATTTCAAATATATTCATTCAACCACTTATATTAGCATTATAGATGAGTCAAAATGCCGCAAATATTTATCATGTTCAAAACTACTTTTTCAAGAAAATATCATTATCTGCACAAAAATCTATAAACAAAATATCGATCGGTTTAGAAATATATTTGATTTCTAATTCTTATAAGGATGCGTTGTATATACGAGTTAAGTGTATATAAGAATATATACGTCTTTTTGAACTGCGTCTTATACGTACAATTTTATGAGAAGTGTTCAACATGAAAGTTGTAGATCTCGACGAGATCTACAATTTTCATGTTGAACACTTTTTGATTTGAATCACTTTACACAATCGATTTGGCTCCTGAAAAATGTTACGTCGTACATATGTACGGACGCCCGGGATCAGCGTGACTTTTTTTGGGGGCATAAACGGCTTTAAATCAACAAATGTTTAACATGTCGAGATCTACAACTTTCATGTTGAACACTTTTTGATTTGAAGTAGTTTAGACTCCCGATTTGGACCCCGAAAAAAGTAACGCCGAAAATCTGTATGTTCCATGCATGTCTATTTTAGGGCCCAAATTGGAGGCATAAATGGCTTCAAATCAAAAAATGATCAACATGAAAGTTGTAGATCTCGATGAGATCTACAACTTTTATGTTGATCACTTTTTCAAATAAGAAATATTTGGGGATCAAAATTCAAAAATACCAAAATTACCAAAAAACAAGATTGGTTTGCTAGTATTAATTTTTGGGAAGAGAAAAAATGCAAAAAAAAGACTGAATCTTTTTTTTTTCTGATTTGCTTGAAACGAAAGTGAGTTTACTAGTAACAACACCTTTTTATTATTATTAAATACAACACAATATAGGAATGAAACAGTGGTGAATATGGTGGTGATCGTGAATACGGTAGTCAAACATCAAATAAGCCCAAACCGAGGGGGCGGGGTAGACTCACTTTTTGCACATCAATTTTAACCGAGAGAGAAGTTCAGCAGCTTCAAAGCAACAAGTTTCATTTGAAATGTAACTCATAGTATTTTAAGGGAATTGTTAGGTGCACATTAGTTTTGGCTACATGCACTGCAATCTTAGAAATAATTAGAGTTTTTTTATGTGTCGAGGTTCTTTACGTGCACAGCACCCGCAACCTTGCGGAAACAGTGACACTGCTATGAGTTTCCCGTCTCTCGCCTCTGCATCCCCCGCCAATCATGCTTCTGTCGGCGACCAAGCCACCGCCGCCGATCATGCTTCTGCCGTCATCCCCCGCCAATCATGCTTCTGTCGGCGACCAAGCCACCGCCGCCGATCATGCTTCTGCCGTCGACTGATCAGTTTTTTGAGACAAGAGATTCTCTAGTTGAGCGGGTTCGAACAATTAGCCGTAAATTGGATTTTGTTGTCACCATTTTTTGTAGGAATATGAGGATCAAAAGCATCAAAGCTGTCCAAAAATATTACAATGGATGAAAATATTTATTTCCTTTTTGGTCTTTCAATTTTCATGATATCACGTAGTCAAATTTTGATGTAATTCGTGTTTCAGTTGCCTCTTACTTGCATTTTTGATGAAATGTTGCTACAATGAATTGAAATGTTTGATTTTACAAATGATTTATTGTTAAAATCATATGTGGTGCATTTAACAGGTTTGTTACGAGCTAGCTCGATGCCCCGGTTGGACCGGATTCAATTGAACCGTTTTATCTTGCGGGGCGGTCGAGCGCGTACACAGTCAGAGAGAAAGAAATGTTGACTCAAGGTGTGATGACGTGGAAAAACCCCTCAACCGGGTAAAAAACCACGCGACTGGGTCTGTGCCGGTCAAAGTCTACTAGATGCGGACGATTACAATGTGTTTGGAGAATCGGGGCGACAGACCGCTCCCGTTACAGCATGGGGGGAGAGAGAAAAAGACTACGACTCCCTGCAGGCAACAGGCTGCCCCGCGGGGAGTGACTTGAACGCCGAAATGCGAGAGATGGCACTGGTGCTCTGACGTTGGGGGCGGCGTGCGCCTGCTTGCAGGGGTTGCCTTCCTCCTTCGGCTCGCTCCGGGACTTAGGCGTTTTCCTGCTGGTGACGCGCTGGTGACTCGTGGTGGCTGGAGGATGACTTGAGGGAGGAGACCGACAAAGCTATCACCTGAGGAAGAAGATGGTCGGGAGCCGAAAAGTGAAGAATGAGGAGGCCCTGAGGTTCCTTTTATAGTCTCCAGGAGAGGTTCATGGCGGGCCCCACCATTAATGTAGTGAGTTAGTGAGTGGTTACCCACCAGATCGGACGGCGAGGAAAGCCCACCACGATCGGACGACGGGCAAGCCGTCCATGGTGATGGGGCGGCCGGGCGGTGGAGGCGGCCGGCCAGCGGCCCGGCGGCGGCCTGGCCGGCGGCTCGGCGGCTTGGCCGCCGCTTGCGGCGGCAAGGCAGGCCTGGCGGCTTGGCCGCGGCCTGCAGCAGCAAGGTCGGCGACCCGCCGACGAGCACGACTAGCGGCCAGGCCGACGACGCCCTGGCTGCGGCCTGTGGCGGCAAGGCCGGCGGAGGCAGCGGTTTCCCCCTAAAGGGGGCGGTTTTGGAGGAGAGACAGGGAGTGGGCCCTCCCCCCATGATTTCCTCATCATGGAGAGTTCATGGGGGTGGAGTTGACTTAGTCAACCCCATGATCTCCCTTTTTTGGAGGAGATCATGGGGGAATTCCACTCATAAATGAGGGTGTAACCCATCAAGAATTGTGTGCACTTAACGTGATGTTGTGCTTCAAACAAAAAAATGTACGTAGCCAAAAGTAAAATGTACATAACAATTCCCTATTTTAGATTTCATTAATTTAATGAAACAAGGTATATTATTTTCAATTTAAAATCTTATGATAAAAGTAATATTGTTGCATCAATAAAAATTATTTAACATCACTACAAATATTAATTTGTCTAAAAAATCAATATCCTTGTTTGTTCTTGATGCGTACCCCCAAATTTATAAAGAATTATCTTAACTACCGCGCGCCGGATCTCATGACCGCGCGCCAGATCTCATTACCGCGCGCCGGATCCAAAGCACCGCGCGCCGGATCCAAACTACCGTACACGGATCCCAACTCCCGCGCGCCAGATCGCGCAACCACCGCGCGCCGGATCCCGCAACCGCCACGCGGCAAATCGCAACCGCCGCCGCCGCCGTCATTAAGGGCGGGCCGCGCCCGGCCACCCATGGCCGCCCCCCCTTGCGGCCGGCCTCCCGCGGCCAGCCGCCCCCCTTTTCGCGGTCCGAGGCCTCGGCCGGCCGCCCGGGGCCGGCCGCCCCCTTTGCGGTCGGCGGCCTCCTTGTGGCCGGCAGCCGCGGCCGGCCGCCCCCTTGCGGCAGGCGGCCGGCCGCCCGTCGCAGGCCACCTCCTCGCGACCGGCGGCCACGGCCGGCCGACCCCTTTCGGTCGGGCAGCCTTGGTCGGGCAGCCTTGGTCGGCCCCCCAGGACCGGCCTCCCGCGGCCGGCCGCCCCCTCCCTCGGGCGGCCGCCGGCCGGCGCACCTCCTTCGACCACCATCGTAGGCCGTGTAACACCCCAACAATCTCAAAACCGGATTTGAGGTGCAGGCTGTTTGACACGGCCTGGGACACGGGCGTGTCCCAGGGCGTGTTCAGGATGGTCGACGATTGGTGGTCGACTATAGTCGAGCCTGGGACACGGCCTTGGACACGAATGTGTCCCAGGGCGTGTCACTCAAGAAATGGCCGGATTGAGTCAGGGAAGTACACGGCCCGGAACCAAGCCTTGAACACGGCCATGTCAGATTTGACACGGGCGTGTCCGAGGGCGTGTGCCTACCCGTGTACTGCTCTGTTGGTTTTAGAGCTCGTTGAGTACCGTGTAACAGGGGTGACACGGGCGTGTCATTTGACTAACACGGGCGTGTCAGATTCGACACGGGCGTGTCGATGCCCATGTTCTGGTAGATTTCAGTCGGTGTGTGTGCCGCGTGTGCCGCTTAAGGGTACACGGCCTGTGACACGGGCGTGTCACAGGCCGTGTCGGCCAAAAATTATAGTTTTTCAGGCAGATCTTGGCCGTTCATTTTCCTTAAAGAAGATCCTGTGTCTGGGGCTCATTCCTGGTCTGATAAGGCCGGGAAAGGAGGAGGAAAGGCTTAGTTTTGAGTTCATATTCTCTTTCTAAATCTAAGAGAGAGGTGAGAGCAAGGTGAGGAAGAAGAAGTGGAATCCGGCTGCCGGTGGTGCTACGGACCACCAAATCTCAAGCCGAGTTCGGATTTGCGAAGGCAACGCTGCTGCGAAGGCTTTCATCCGTCTCAAATTTCTCTCCATGGCTCCGAAGTGAGTTCCTAGGGTAACGATTTCCTGCTTGGACATGTGAAGTCCTTATTTCCTGCATTGCATAGGGAAAACCCTTCCCCGCGAGTGTGCGGTGGGTTGTGGCGTCCCTTGGGGTAGATATGTGAAGTCCCCCTTTTTAGAGTCCGGAATTGGAGTACGGATCTAGGCATATTGTGTGAAGCCCATCTGGACATATTGGTCTGGATTGGTGATGCTTGTTTGCATATCGGAGAAGATTCCGTGATTATTGCTTGTATGCATGATGGATAAAGTACTGGAGGAAGTCCAGGAAATTGTGAGAGTTGGGTGCAACTCTTGTGGCCGTGAGTTGCCACTTTGTGTGCGATTGAGCGTTGGGCTGCAACTGTATGAAAAGGCTTCGTGCCGAACAGGCAAGGTGAAACCGACCCGCGCCTTTAAATGTGGCCTCAGGTACGATGTACTTGGTTGGACAAGGCGATTTGAGCAACGGGGGGGGGGGGGGGTGGCCGATCTGTACCTGCGTTATGTAGGCTGGACATGAGAGCGCCAAGGCATTGGGCTTTCGTCAGCGGCATAATAAGAGTCTTGGGCCTGCGTGCCGGACTAAATGCTCAATGGTGAGATCCGGTATTTCCGGTGCACCAGAGAGTGCCATGAGTGCACGGGACGTCGGGCCGTCGTGCCGGCGTTTGTGATATGTGACTGTGCGGTCGTGCACGTCTTGCTTAAATTGCTATATATATCATTTTGGACGGTTGCTATGCAGGGATGGAATTCCGCTGCCCCGTGCCAGGGGCAGGGTCGTTATAATTGGTCAGCTGAATGCTGACTGCTGCCCTGTTTGCCACCGCTTGGTGGATTGGTTCTTACAGGTACTGGAGGTGCTGGTCCGAGCGGGACTTAGCGGGCTGAAGCCCAAGCTGCGTTGCTACCCTCGAAGGCATTGTTTTGTTTCTTTTGTTCATGTGTGGCCGGCCTGCGTGCCGATGTCTGTAATCCACACTCTTATTAAGAGAAATTATTGTAAGGCCTTAAGGCCAGACTCTTTTGATGTTTGTATACATTACTATGTTATAGTGGACAGTGTTCTTTATCTTGAGTTCAAAGATTCAACCGTGAAACTTCCGCTAGAATGCTCTGTGTTAGGATGCGTTGATTATGATATTAGTTCGTAGCGTCTCCGCCTGTTTGTGGAATATGGTGTGGGGCCCCGGCCGGACCCTCTATTATATTCTTCTTGACGGGTAGAGGTGTTACAGGCCGGCCCTTTCTCCATCGTCCGATCGCGGCGTGCCATTACGGCCCTCCGATCGCCATGAACGACCACGACCCTCCGATCTATGATTAACCACCTGTTGAAGCCGAGAAATTTCTCAACCTCAGAAATCGGACTAGGCAACCTGAAGTTACTGGTCGGCCAGTCGAGAAGATGATCTCTGGTCAGGAAACAGGAACGAATTGCGCAAACAAGACCCCAGGTTGCTATGGCAGGAAGGTCCCACCATGTACCCAGTTGCTTAGGAGAAGCAACCCCTTCTCAACCAGATTGGCCGAGCTAGGTACGAAGGAGGCGAGCTTGAGCAATAACGAGTCAAAGGCAGTTGCTGGAACTCGCGAGGGCTCAGGCCGAGAATTGCTTGTCCCCTCCTTCGTACCCCTGGGGTCCTATTTATAGGGAAAACCAAAGAGAAGGGGGGGGGGTCTTACTTATACCCCCACCCTGGCGAGTTGGCGACTTCCCTGGGGAGCTCGCCTGGAAGAGGCGAGTATCTGGTCATAGTCGCCACCTGGCGAGTTGGCCTGGGGAGCTCGCCATACTCGCCCGAACCTTCCGCGGCCTGGGGTGCTGGTCTGGATCCCCACCTTGTCTTGTTGACTTTGACTTTTGATGACCTGGCGGTGGTAGGGCCCTCCCTCGTCGAATATGGGTTGTACACAATCCCCGCTCTTTTTGGGCGACTTAGGAGCCCGGAAAGATTCATCCAACACTTATTCGGCGAGCATCCCTGCCGGGTATATGATCAGCTCGCATCGTCGTCTGCTGGTAGAGTAGTCTATAAATAGGGGGGCTTCGTTTTTGATACGGTCCCTGGAGCTCGCCGAAGATGTCGGACGCTGAGCAATTGTTGAAGGACAATCTCGCCGCCCTGTCTGGCCTCCTCGGCATAGCCATGTCGAAAAGATCGCGCGAGGATGACCCTACTGCCTTGCCCCCGTCGAAGAAGAAGAAGACGAAAAAGGTCAAGCAGCCCGCCACTACGGTGGTCAGCTCGCCTCCTCTGCCGCATCAGGTCGCCGCGGCGACTGAAAATCCCGTAGTGTCGTCCAGCACCCAGAGGGTGTTGAACGACCTAGGGCTCGATGACCTCCCTGGGTCGACCCGAGGAAGCCCGCTAGAGAACCCGGGGGTTACCGAGGAGCTCGCGGCCGTGAAGGAGTCTGCGGCGTCTCAGGCCGAGGTCGTCACCGTGACAGGTCGCTACCTCGAACTCTTCCCTGCTGGGTTGTCGCTGCTCCTTTGCTGACTTCTTTTCTTATGCAGATTCTCCGATTGCCGCGGACGCGGCACTTGATGTCGTCCCCCTCAGCTCGGCGCCCTTACTCGCCCTGGCGGCCGACAGGCCGTCCAAGACCGCCTACACGGTCAGGATAGGCCTCGGCTCGGGGAAAGCGTCTGGGGCGGCATTGGTGAAGGGCCCCCCGCCTGCGAGTAAGGAGCGGCCGGCGAAAGCCACTCCTGCCGAGTCATCTGGGCCGGCGCGCGAGGTTCCTCCGGCGAGTACGGCGGCTGGTGTTGTTGCGAGCGGCGGGAAGATACCCCCAGTGAGCGCTCCGTTGCCGCCGCCGCCGCCCGCGGTCGCCACTCCTGGCCAGACGCCGAGCACCGGCTTGCCCCCTCCGCCGCCTCTGTCTGCCCTGCCGAAGGACCATCCGCGACCTCCTCCGCCTCCTGCGCCGAGGGCTCCGCACCACTCTGCGAGCTCATCTCAAGCTCCGCCGCTGGTGAAGAAGCCGGAGAGGCCGCGGCCACCCTACTTTCCTCCGCGGGTCGGAGACCCTGACTACGTCGGCCAAGGGTCTGGAGGGCGCGGGCAGGGCAGGCCTGCCGATCTTCCGAGTAGCTCTTCGGGGAGGCGAGATACCTCCGGGCGACCTCCTTCGCCGCGCCGATCCCGATCTCCTCGCCGTGGTGAGCCTCCTACTACTTTGACTACCGCTCTGCTTTTTCTGACCTGATGACCCATCTTCCTGCCTTGTCAGATCGCCCGGCGACCTCTGGGGCGGCTTTCATCGACGCTCTCGGGCTGTCCGGGAGCGAGTATCGCCAGGCCGCCATTCGCGCCCACATGGAGCTGGAGAGCAAGTTCGACCAGCTCGCTATCTGCGATCCTCACCGACGCATCTCGGCTCTGGAGGCGAGGATGGCCAAGGTCGAAGGGCTCCAGGCGACCTTGGAGAACTATGAAGCTCGCTTCCACGTGGTTAAAGAGAATGACCGCCAGCTGCAGTTGAACAACCACCGCCTGCAGCTGGTGCTTGACGAGCTGGCCGGCATCCGGGCGAGCATGGGGTCTGCTGGACGTCTGGCGAGGATGGAGGAGCAGCTCCGGCTTGGCGACGATGCGACAGCGCTGGCGACGGAGCATTACCGGCGTGCACGCGAGATCGGCTGGGCTGGGCGACATCCGCACCCTCCTGAGCGGCCGAGGGCGCCATAGTTTTTTCTTTGCTTTTTGAATGTAACTCGCCTCGCGCGACTTGTACTTCCGGACATCTATTTTTAATTTGATTAATTCGTTTGTGTGCGACTATTCTCGCTTCTGTGTGCGCGCTTTATTTCTTGATGTGCCGAGCTTTAGTTCACCTGATAATGTCGCAGGTTTATCTTCATCGCGCATCGCGCGAGTTCGTTAGATACTCGCTGGAACGGCTGACCCCCCCCCCCCTTTGGGTTTGTCATATCTATAAATAGGAGGGGTAGGTGGGTCATAAAGCGTATTGTTGTAGCGACCTTCTTTCCTCCTGACGAGTATCTGATCAATCAACTCGCCGCTCTCATTGCTTTCGGATCTCGCCAACATGGTCGGTGACGACGCCAGCGCTCGCCGACAGGCCCACGCAATTAACTTCGCAGACGCGGCTTTTAAGAAGTCCATAACCACCGAGAAGGAACTGGCGACCTTCAAGGAACGCTTCCTGCCTGAAGGATACTCGGCCAGACTCCCCACTCGCAGCGAGCGCCTCAATACCCATATTGAGGGTTCGCTTGTAATGTCGCTGCGTCACTTCGACGCAGGCCTCCGGCTGCCCTTCTGGCCGGAGTTCTGCGAGATCCTGCGCTACTTCGGGATCGTCCCCGCGCAGATCAATCCCAACGGCGTGGCGATCATCATGGGATTCCTATGCTTCCTTCGGGAAGAGAGGATCGCTTTCGACCTCTCCGTCTTCCGCCGCATCTTCGCCTTTGCGGCGACCTCGGAGGGGGTCATCTTTTTTAGCATCCATGTCTGCACCTTGGTTGGGACCGCGAATAAGGTCCATCGCTGGAGCGAGCAGCTGATTGTCGTTCATGGCGACTTCGGCGGTATCCTCGGCAGGCCGCACCAACCAGCCGATGTCGCCTTTCTTCCTCCCATCCTCGAAGGAGCTCGCGAGCAGCTCTTCGAATACTTTCGCGGTCGGCGCTTTGACGTCATTTTCTGGCGACTAAACGTCAACGTGCTCGAGCCAGTTCACCCTAACGAAAGTAAGCCGAACTCGAAATGCGCCCAGGTTACTCGCTCGCCCTTTTGCCGCTGAAGCTAACCTTGTCGTGCGTTTTACAGTTTCCAACGAGCTTCCGGAGAAGCCGCTTCCTTTGGCGAAGGAAGTCGCTGCCACGCAGTCGGATGCTCGCCCTCCTGCCGACGTTGGGGAGAAGAAGGCGGTTAAGGTAAAGTCGTGGGCCAGCTCGCAGGGTCCCGCGAGGAAGAGGGCGAAGACCTCGTCGCCACGATCCGTCGATTGCCGGTCGCCGACGGGCGCCCAGTCGCCCCATTTCCACCCCAACTACGGCCTCGGGTAGGGGGTGGTGGACGCCTTCGGTCGCCCGCTCGTGACCTGGTCGGCGGGGGAAAACTCGGTGTCGCTGAGCACCAACCTCCCGTCCTGGTCGACTGACTGGGAGGACAATGGGGAGGCGTTCGCCGTCCTCCACGCCATCTACGGTCGGGCCGACGCGGAGTCCGTCATGGAGCTGACCCCGACGGAGCTCGCCCATCAGTCGGCCTGCGCGCTCGCGCGGTCTACCGAGCTGGGTCACTACTCGGCGAGGAAGCTGTTGGAGACGACCGATGCCCTCAAGGTCGTCTCCAAGAAGGCCATCGACCTCGGCATGCAGTCAGTCCGCTGGAAGGACTTCGAGGTGAGCTGTCCTTGGGTGGGTTTGCTCGATTTGCTTCGTTTGATAGATCCTGACGTCGATCATTTCGCAGGCTGGCGAGATAGAAGCGGCGAAGAAACTCTCTGAGTGCGAGGAGAAGCTCGCCGCCTCCCAGGCCGAGCTGGAGGCGGCCCAAACTCGCGCAGCGGTGATGGAGACGAGGCTGGTCGCTGCTGAAGGACGGCTGAGCTCCTCAACCCCGCTACCCGAGGACCCGGCGCGAGTGGTGAAGCAATCTCGCGTCCTCTGGGAGGAGAGATCCTCTGTTCGCCGCGAGATTGCGCGGGCGGCGGGGAACGTCATACTCGCGCGCCTTAGGCTCGGGGGTCAGCTCGTCGAGGGGGAGAAGCCACTCACTGTCGACGAGCTCATTCCCGAGCTGCTCGCCGAGGGGACTGTCCCGCCGTATAGCGCGTCGTCGCCGACCAACTCCAGTGATTCTGACAGCAGCGGCAGCGGCAGCGGAAGCAGCAGCGGCGAGAGCGCAGAGAGCGACGACTTTGCAGATATCGGCGATATCGAGGATGATGAATATCGGCCTGACACTGGCGACGACGAGTCCTAGTTGCTCGCCGATATTCTTTTTGTAAACCAAATTTTTGACTTAATGATTTATACAAGGTTTTGGTTTTTCTTTCTGACTGGATGTTATTCGCTTAGGCTCATAGGCTCGGAGAAGAACGCTCGCTGGGTCGCAGGGGGATGGTCCCGACATCGACCATCCGCTCGCCGGGACTTACTCGCCCTTGCACCCGGATACTCGTGAATCTGCTGAGATAACCGCGCGGGTGGCGTGTGGGACATACTTGCATGCCCCCCGGGGTTCGCTTACTCGCGCGGTTCCAGCTCGCTTCCCCCGCATGGGATCTGCTCGCCTACTCGCACGAAATCAGCTCGCCTGCTCGCGCGAGGTCTGCTCGCCTGCTCGCGCGAGGCCTGCTCGCCTGCTCGCGCATGACGAAAATTGAATCGGGCTTAGTCGTCGAACATAGCCTGCGGGTCCCTCATTCTCGTCATCGAGGAGATCGGCCGATTCCCGAGGAGAGGAGCTCGTGGGGATACCGGTCTTACGACGCTGTTCAACTCGAGGTCTTGAATTACAATCGAGGAGATCGGCCGATTCCCGAGGAGAGGAGCTCGTGGGGATACCGGTCTTACGACGCTGCTCAACTCGAGGTCTTGAATTACAATCGAGGAGATCGGCCGATTCCCGAGGAGAGAAGCTCGTGGGGATACCGGTCTTACGACGCTGCTCAACTCGAGGTCTTGAATAACAATCGAGGAGATCGGCCGATTCCCGAGGAGAGGAGCTCGTGGGGATACCGGTCTTATGACGCTGCTCAACTCGAGGTCTTGAATTACAATCGAGGAGATCGGCCGATTCCCGAGGAGAGGAGCTCGTGGGGATACCGGTCTTACGACGCTGCTCAACTCGAGGTCTTGAATTACAATCGAGGAGATCGGCCGATTCCCGAGGAGAGGAGCTCGTGGGGATACCGGTCTTACGACGCTGCTCAACTCGAGGTCTTGAATTACAATCGAGGAGATCGGCCGATTCCCGAGGAGAGGAGCTCGTGGGGATACCGGTCTTACGACGCTGCTCAACTCGAGGTCTTGAATTACAATCGAGGGGATCGGCCGATTCCCGAGGAGAGGAGCTCGTGGGGATACCGGTCTTACGACGCTGCTCAACTCGAGGTCTTGAATTACAATCGAGGGGATCGGCCGATTCCCGAGGAGAGGAGCTCGTGGGGATACCGGTCTTACGACGCTGCTCAACTCGAGGTCTTGAATTACAATCGAGGGGATCGGCCGATTCCCGAGGAGAGGAGCTCGTGGGGATACCGGTCTTACGACGCTGCTCAACTCGAGGTCTTGAATTACAATCGAGGGGATCAGCCGATTCCCGAGGAGAGGAGCTCGTGGGGATACCGGTCTTACGACGCTGCTCAACTCGAGGTCTTGAATTACAATCGAGGGGATCGGCCGATTCCCGAGGAGAGGAGCTCGTGGGGATACCGGTCTTACGACGCTGCTCAACTCGAGGTCTTGAATTACAATCGAGGAGATCGGCCGATTCCCGAGGAGAGGAGCTCGTGGGGATACCGGTCTTACGGCGCTGCTCAACTCGAGGTCTTGAATTACAATCGAGGAGATCGGCCGACTCCCGAGGAGAGGAGCTCGTGGGGATACCGGTCTTACGACGCTGCTCAACTCGAGGTCTTGAATTACAATCGAGGAGATCGGCCGATTCCCGAGGAGAGGAGCTCGTGGGGATACCGGTCTTACGACGCTGCTCAACTCGAGGTCTTGAATAAAATCCTGCGTCCTTACACATTTTGGAGATTAGCCCCAGAGACATCTTGGCAAGAAAGAAACTCCCCCGGAGGGACGCTCTTGATCCTTCCGAATCGGGGGATTGATGTCCAGACCCGTCCCTCAGAATTCCCTTAGTTGGAAAAGAGATGCATTCGGGGAGACCTAGGCCGACATGCAAGAGGGGAGCTGATCTCGGCCGACAATGCAGAGGCTCGGTCTTACAAGAGCGCTTAAAGTCCTGAAACCTCGTCCCATCGTCCGAACTAGGCTATTCAATGAGAACGGGTTGGAGTCCCGCATCCCGATTTGGCAGTGAAGGTCGCTTCCAGGTACGATTAGGATGGGGGTGGTGCTCATCGAGGGTCCTTTTTCGAACGCGCTCGGAATTCACACACCTCCCTCCGGGCTCGTCCATACCCTTTCTTTGGCAGGTTATCCTGTCTTGCTGCTCGCTTGAGATCTTCCCCTTCTGGGTGTTTTACGAGGCCGGCCTCTCCTCAAGTCCGGGAGATCAGGGTGCAGATCTGTTCCTCGCAGGTCCTCCAGACGGAAGAGAGATGCACTCGGGGAGACATAGGCCGACATGCAAGGGGGGAGCTGATCTCGGCCGACAATGCAGAGGCTCGGTCTTACAAAAGCGTTTCAAATCCCGAAGCATCGTCCCATCATCCGTACTGGGCTACGTATGAGGAACAAACCGACTGCTGCCTCCCGAGGTCGACTACGAGGCGGACCATGGGAACACTCAGAAGCCTCGAGGCGCATCTAACACAAAAGAGATGAAATCCTGCATCCTTTGTATATTAAGAATGTTTACAGAAATAGATACATGAGTTACCGCTACGGGTAAAATCTTTTCAAATCATCCCCGCTCCAGGTCCCAGGCAGCTGCTCGCCCGCTTGGTCTTGTAGGTAATAGCCTCCTGTGGCCAAGGCTTCTTGGATGATGAAAGGTCCTTCCCAGTTGGGATGGAGCTTGCCTACGGCGGCTCCCCGCCCAGCGGCGTCCACCTTCTTCATGACCAAGTCCCCCGCGAGGAAGTTCCTCAAGCGGACGTTTTTGTCGAAGTGTCTCGACATGCGCCTCTTGGTTTCTTCCTGGCACATGGAGGCCAAGTCCCGAAGCTCTTCCACATAATCTAGGGAGAGCCTCTGAGCCTCTTCATTCTCTAGCCGCCATTCCTCGCTTCCGTCTTCGGCTGCGATGACCCTTGGACTATGCACCTCAAATTCGACCGGGATGAGCGCCTCGGATTCGTGTGACAGCTTGAAGGGTGTTTCCCCTGTGGCTGAGTTCGGGGTGGTCCTGAGGGCCCAGAGGACGGAAGGGAGCTGTTCGGCCCAATTCCCTTTGAGATTGGTGATCTTCTTCTTTAGTAAGTTGATGATAAGCTTGTTCGCGGCTTCTACTTGCCCATTGCTCCGAGGGTGATGTACCGAGGCGAACCGAAGGTCGGTTCCCAACTGTTTACAAAAGTCTCCCAGTTCCAGGCTGGCGAACTGCGGCCCATTGTCGGTGATGATGGCCAGAGGGATCCCGAACCTGCATGCAATTTCCCCCCAGATGAAGTTCTTGACGATTTGAGACGTGGTCCTGGCCAGAGCTTTAGCCTCGATCCACTTCGTGAAGTAGTCGACCATTACCAGAACAAACTTCCTTTGCCCGCTAGCTTGAGGGAACGGGCCGATCAAATCCATTCCCCAAATTGCGAAGGGCCACGGAGCGGTAATCGAGCGAAGCTGCTGAGCCGGCTGGAGCGCGAGGGGCGCGAAGAGTTGACATTGGGAGCACTTTCTGGAATGGGCCTCTGCGTCCTTTCGGATGGTCGGCCAGAAGTAACCGTGCCTCAGAATCCTTTGCTCCAGGGTGCGGGTCCCGGAGTGACTGCCGCACTCTCCTGAGTGAATCTCCTCGAGGACCCGGGGAATCTCGAGTTCTGACAAGCATCGGGCCAGAGGGCCTTAAATGGTCTTGCGATAGAGTTCGCCGTCCTGCAGCAAGTAGTACGCGGCCTTATACCGAAACTTTCTTTGATCTTGCCCGTCAGATGGTAGTCGGCCTGTCGCCAGGAACGCGATGAACGGATCTCTCCACGAGGCCCGCTGATCGATCTCCATCAACTCGCCTTCTTCGATGGATGGTCGAAACAACTCGATGGCGGTTCCCCCAGCCCGAGGGCCGTATTTCGCAAGATTGTCTGCCTCGGAGTTGCGTTCTCGGGGCACGTGCTCAACGTGAAAGGATCGGAACCCCCCGATCAGGCCTTTGACCTTAGCCAGATATTGTTGCAAGATGGGATCTCGGACTTCGAACTCTCCCCGAATCTGAGATGCCGCCACCATGGAATCGGTGAAAGCCCTGAAATCTCTGATTGCCAGCTCCTTGGCGAGTCGCAAACCAGCCACCATGGCTTCGTACTCCGCCTGATTGTTAGTGACCGAAAAATAGATCTTGACGGCTTGCTCAATCCTGGTCCCCTGAGGACTAACCAGCACCACCCCGGCTCCCACGGAGTGTCTCCCTGACGCGCCATCTATGAACATCTTCCAGGGGACCGGCCGAGGGACATCCGTGTCTGCCTCGACCTCGGCCGAGAAGTCGGCCAGGAAATCCGCCACGGCTTGTGCTTTGATCGCGACCCTTGGGGGGTAGGAGATGTCGAACTCGCTCAGCTCTACAGCCCACTTGGCGAGCCTGCCGGAGTGCTCTACTCCGTCCAAGATACTCCTCAAGGGGTGGTCGGAGACTACCTTGATAGAGTGGGCTTGGAAATACGGACGGAGTCGCCTAGCCGAAACTACCAGGGCAAAGACTAACTTCTCCAGGATGGGGTACCGTGTTTCGGCTTGCCTTAGCACCCGGCTCACGTAGTAGATTGGAAGCTGCTTCTTTCCCTCCTCTCGGACCAGCACCGAGCTGACTGCTTCAGCCCCTACCCCTAGGTAGAGCAAGAGGTCCTCGCCGCCCTGCGGACCCTGAAGGAGAGGAGCTCGAGTCAGCTGTTGTTTGAGCTTCATGAAGGCCTCCTCGCACTCCGGGGTCCACTCGAATTTCTGGTTCCCCCGAAGGGCTTTGAAGAATGGGGAGCACTTCTCTCCGGCCTTGGAGAGAAACCGGCTAAGACCTGCAAGCCTTCCGGTTAACCTTTGAACTTCCTTGGAATCCCTCGGGGACGCCATCTCCACGATGGCCTTTACCTTGTCGGGGTTAGGCTCCACCCCTAGGGGAGTAAGGAGGTGCCCTAGGAACTTCCCCCTTCCCGCGCCGAAAACACACTTGGCCGGGTTGAGCCGCATCTTGTACCTCCTCAGGGTGGCGAAGGTCTCTGTCAGATCCGCCACGTGCTCTGAGGCGCTCTTACTCTTAACGAGCAGGTCATCCACGTAGACTTCCAGATTCCGCCCCTTTTGCTCTCTAAAGACGTGATCCATCATTCTTTGATATGTCGCGCCGGCGTTCTTGAGCCCGAAGGGCATCATCTTGTAGCTATAGCATCCGTCGCTGGTGATGAAGAAAACGTCGCGACAATCGGGGGGATGCATCCGGATCTGATGGTATCCTGAAAAAGCATCAAGGAAACTCATCACAGGAAACCCGACGACGGAATCAACCAGCGCGTCGATCTGAGGCAGGGGATAACAATCCTTCGGGCAAGCTTTATTCAACATTGAAAAGTCGATACATAACCTCCAGCCCCCTCCGGACTTCTTTACCATTACAACATTGGAGACCCAGCCTGGATACTGGATCTCCGAAACAAAACCTGCTTCCAGCAGCTTCCCTACTTCCTCCCGGATGGGTCCCGCTAGAGTGGTGGCGCTCTTTCTTTGCTTCTGACGGACTGGGGCCGTCGCTGGATCCAGGTTGAGGCGATGACAGGCGACATCAGCATCAATCCCTGGCATCTCGGCGGCGCTCCATGCGAAGACGTCCGCGTTTTCCTGTAGGCAGGCAGCTATCTCCACCTTCCCTTCCCGCACCAAGTGTTGAAGCCGAGAAATTTCTCAACCTCAGAAATCGGACTAGGCAACCTGAAGTTACTGGTCGACCAGTCGGGAAGATGATCTCTGGTCAGGAAACAGGAACGAATTGCGCAAACAAGACCCCAGGTTGCTACGGCAGGAAGGTCCCACCACGTACCCAGTTGCTTAGGAGAAGCAACCCCTTCTCAACCAGATTGGCCGAGCTAGGTACGAAGGAGGCGAGCTTGAGCAATAACGAGTCAAGGGCAGTTGCTGGAACTCGCGAGGGCTTAGGCCGAGAATTGCTTGTCCCCTCCTTCGTACCCCTGGGGTCCTATTTATAGGGAAAACCAAAGAGAAGGGGGGGGGTCTTACTTATACCCCCACCCTGGCGAGTTGGCGACTTCCCTGGGGAGCTCGCCTGGAAGAGGCGAGTATCTGGTCATAGTCGCCACCTGGCGAGTTGGCCTGGGGAGCTCGCCATACTCGCCCGAACCTTCCGCGGCCTGGGGTGCTGGTCTGGATCCCCACCTTGTCTTGTTGACTTTGACTTTTGATGACCTGGCTGTGGTAGGGCCCTCCCTCGTCGAATATGGGTTGTACACCACCGTAACCATCCTAACCACCTCTAAAAACCTATATAAGCACCTCTGATAGTTCATTTTAGGGAATCCCTCCTTCATTCTCTCCTTCGCTCTCTCTCTCTCTTCATTCCTACTACTCCCCATAGCTTCTCTCTCTACTCTCCTCCTTCGTTCCTCTTTCACACCAACTTGGCAGGTTCTCCTCTAAGCGTCGCCCAAAGAAGAAAGGGAACGGAGTGCCAGTGAAGGCAACCCTCCTCAGTCTGAGGGATAAAGTGTAGGCATCCTATGGAGCGCAAGCCTGAAGAGCAAACACTCAAAAAGACGCACGTCAGAGTGCACGAACTCCTAAGCAGCGGCCTGTCACCCAAGGAGAGCTCTCTCAACCCCCCAGTATTTGTAACGAGGCGTGGTCTGTCGCCCTCACATTCTCTCTATAAGAGCACTGTAACAGAGGCAAATAGTGGATCTTGGCTGGCACAGACCCGACCACGTGGTTTTTTCCCTTTTCCGGGGTTTTCCACACTAAAGTTATGTGTGTACAATGTCTCTTTTTCTACTTTGACTGTGTGCGTACTCGATCGCCCGGGGCTAAGACAGACCGATTCAGAACCGGTCTACCGAGGGCATAGAGCGAACCGCAACATTTTGGCGTCGTCTGTGGGAAAGCATTCCCAACAAGCGTGAAAAGACTCAGAAGTTTGTCAGAGTGTGACAGAATGGCTGGAAAGAGCACCCGAACGACTAGGGGGTCGATCCAGCGTCAATAGGAGGATCAAGCCACGTCGCAGTCTCTAGCGAACGCGCCACCGCAAGAGGTCGACGCAGCGCCTGGTGCAGTGCCGCCCGAAAACGCGGCGCCCCCACTAGACATCCAGGTCGAGATGCTCGCCCTCTTAAGGCGACTCGCAGGCCCCCACGTGCCCGCAGGGGCCCCAACTCAGGAGAATCTACTAGTACCACCAGCATAAGGCCAGAGGGCCGTTGAAGAAGAATCTGAGTCGTCGAGGCACGACAGCACTAAGCATCCCGTTCGCCGCGTCAGGGCGGCAGGAATCGCCCCCCTCCGCAGTAATCAGCAGCAGCATGCCCCAGCGGAGCCAGGCACAGGAATGACTTGGGAAGCATTCCGTGAATTGTTCGAAGAGGAAGTCGACGAACAATGGCGGCTCGACGCCATGCTCGGGGGGCATCACCCTTGGCTCCTGAGGTACTAGCCTATCCCGTCCCTCAAGGGTTCAAGATCCCCCACGTTGAGACGTACGATGGAGTGGACGATCCTTGGGAGCACATCAACCACTTCTACACGATCCTCCACCTCTACAACGCGCTCGATCAACTGCTTTGTCAGGTCTTCCCTATCACCCTCAAAGGGCAGGCCCGCACTTGGTTCCATTCCCTCCAAGAGGGGTCCATCAAAAACTTTCCCCAGCTGAGCCAGCAATTCCTCGATCAGTTCATGGCCAACCGCAGGATCGAAAAGGATCCATCCCACCTCTCCGGCATCTGGCAGAATGAAACCGAGACCTTAAAAGAGTTTTTCCTCCGATTTACTGCGAAAGAGAGACAGATCCCCGGGGTAGACCCTGAGCTCCTTCGAGGGGTCTTCCTCGGGGGACTCCGGCCAGGCGGATTCTACTCCGCTCTAATGCGGGATACTGTCCCCAGTTATGCAGATCTGGTTCACCGAGTGGAAGCTCAGATAGCTGCTGACGAGGCCATTGAGGCACACCGTCGACAGTTTGAAGGAGGCCAAAAGAGGCAGAAGCAGTAGGAGCAACCCTCCGGAAGACGAACAAAGAGGCGCGATGAGAATCGTCGCAACGAGCATCGCAATCAGGAGCCCCAGAGAGGCCAGGATTACGGGCCTCCCCGGACTTACACCCCTCTCAAAACCACTCGTGCCAACGTCCTATATGCCATTCAGGATGATCCGGTGCTCTAGAGGCCAAGGGCGATCCCGCCCAACCCAAGGGCTGATCCATCAAAGTACTGCGACTTCCATCGAGGAACCGGACACACTACTGAAGAGTGTGTGAAGTTGAAAGATGAGATAGAGCGTCTTATTTGGCATGGGATGCTCGGGCGTTTTCTGCAAGGATATGTGCAAGAGCAGCACAGAGGCCCGCCTGCGCGGAGGGAACCGCCACCTGCGCGTCGAGAAGAGCAGAGGGGCGGGCAGGTCGTCGGGATTGTGGAAGTCATCTCCGGCTTTCCCTTTCCCGCAGTCAACTCCATCGCCGCTCCCCAGGAAGATAAGACGGCTGGAATCATTCCTACCATTAGCTTCGGCGAGGAGGAACTCCAGGGCCTCCGCACACCGCACCAGGACCCACTAGTTATTATAGCAGAAATTGGCAACCTCAGCTTTTGCGTAAAGCGAATTCTGATGGATAACGGCAGCTCGGTAAATGTTATATTCATGACTGGGTTAACCAGTATGGGAATCCAAAGGCAGAATCTTTGTCCAACATCAGGCCCCATCTACGGCTTCAACGGGGCACCCGTGTCCGTAGCAGGCACCCTTACCCTTCCGGTGACACTAGGAAAATTTCCAAGGTAGGTTACGCACGACATACAGTTTGTGGCAGTCGATACAGAATCGCCCTACAATGCGATCTTTGGTCGCCCCCTCTAGACAGCTTTCCAGGCAGTCCCGTCAATCCCGCACTTCGCGATGAAGTTTGTCACGCCTGCTGGAGTTGGGGTTGTCAGGGGCAGCCAGGACATGGCACGCTCATGTTATTTGCACCAAGCACAGCCGGAGGCCGTCTCAGGAACCAGCATCTACCGCATCTAGAAGGTCGCTCTGGAGAAGAGCCAGAACCGAGGCGAACGCGCCTCCCAAAAACATTTCTTTATATCTAATCACCTAAGAACAACTATAAAGTCGCGAGGAAAACCCTCGTGCACAAACTATCCTACTTACTGCATTTTCCGCTTTCGTACTAACTCTTGCCATATAGTAAACACGTCAGAAGGACACCATCCGAAGGGTCTTTGCCATCCCCTGGCAGAAAGCGACTTCCTGCAAGTCCTCCATCTGTGGCTCCACCTCCTGTGTCCACACCTCCTCACGGACCTCCTCGAGATCAGACACCGGTCTCGCATGAAATCCATAGAGCCCCGGTACTCAGCCGACCAGTCACCTTCAGCTCAACCTCTCGCTCCGCGGAGGAAAGGCGCATCACCTCCGCCGTGGATAGCTCTAGCTCTGCCCGAACTTCATCTAGAAGACGCAAAGTCTCATCCACAGCCGTCTTCTCGGCACTGTGCGCAGCTCTGGCGTCCTCCAGCTCGCACCGCAGCTCGAACCCAATCTGCCTAAGTCGCGAAATATCGCGCTTTCGTTGCCCCTTCAGATCCAAAAGGGCACCCTTCGCCTCCTGGAGCTCACCTTGAAGGGCCATAAACCCGTCCTACAGGCTCACGTAGTGGTCATTCCACATAAGCGCAATGTTCGCCTGAGTCTCCATCTGCAAAAGAAAAGCGACAAGTCAGAAGAGCTTTCCTCAAAAGTTGAGTTCATACGTATCGTCTGGTTCATCGCCTCCAAGGAAGAGGAGACCCTCTTTCCTTTCACCACCTGTCGCACCGCAACCTGCGCTGGGGAAACCTGGGGGGCAGAAGACCCCAGGACCTCAAGATCCGCATCATCCGGCTCGCCTCCCGCTTTAGAGCCGCAAGGGGCAGTCCCTTCTAAAAGTACATCCTGTTGCGGCAGAAGGCTAAGACCCACCTCCTAAACTCCACAACCTCTAAACACTAGCTTCCTCTTCCTGTCACGGGAGAGAGGAATGGCGGCAGCACGTCCCGAATCAACAGACAGCCCGCATAGCAGCAGACGCTTCTTATCGACGAAAGTAGAAATGTTGAACAAGATATTACCCAGTTCTCGGGGCTCCACAAAACCAAGGACGGGAGTAAACTCTCGCTCGTGTCCTCTAGGACGCCGGCAACGATCCGGAAGCACATTCCACACCTCTGGCAATCCACCCGGGTTCCTGACATATCCAAACAAGGTATTCCCATGGCGACGATCCACCCGAGTCTCGAACTCCAGCCACCGCTTATTGCTGAAGACATCCACGCGGTCCCCGCTATCGGCACGCACCTCACACCAATCCTTGAAAATATCAAAGAAAAACCTCGATCCGTGCTCGCAAAAGAACGTGATCAACCCCATGATCCGCGTCATCCCAAGACGGGGTAAACTGCGACACAGGAACGCCGCAGAACTTCAGAATCTCTGCAACTTCCTCGCAAGCCGGAAGGCGAAAGCCGCACTGAAGAGACGACTCACAAAGGGTCATCCAGCCATACAGAGGGTTTTGCACCCGCTCTTCAGGACTAGGGATCCGCACCTCCAAATCGTGGGGGAAGTTGAAGCGCCTCCTCCAAATAGTCACGTGCTCGAGGGAGAGACTCGAGCGCAGCCGCATAGGACGGCTCTACGCGCACCACTTGGAAACCTGAAAAGACGGAAAAGTAAGGTCAGTGAAGCAAGTTCGAGCATGATTAAATTCCAAACGCGTGCCCGATCTGCGAGGATCGAGTCACACACACGTGCCGCGCACGGCTCCAACCCACGCAAACATTGTGCACCAGTGGGGACTGCAAAGCACACACAAAATCAGCCCGCGCCCGCATCGCCCGCATGCACAAAGCACCGCGCGCAAGAATTGACCGCGGGGGTACGAGCACGCGTGCGCGCCTGCGCGCCTGCGCGCCCGGACCGCGCGCGGGTTCAGCCCCGCGCTTGGACCGCGCGCGGGTTCAGCCCCGCGCGCGGGTTCAGCCCCGCGCGCCCCGCGCGCCCCGCGCGCGGGTTCAGCCCCGCGCGCCCCGCGCGCGAATTCAGCCCTGCGCGCGGTTCAGCCCCGCGCGCCCCCCGCGCGGGTTCAGCCCCGCGCGCCCCCCGCGCAGTGGCTCCGCGCGCGGGTCCAACCCTGTGAGCGCGCGCAGCGCGGGGGTCGGACCCCTCGCCCTCGCGCACCGCCTACGTGTGTGTGGCGCGAGGGGCCTCCTCCCCTCCGGCGTCGTCCGGGGCCCGGACCTTTCCCTCGGTCAGAGTCTCACCTTAGCACTGTCGCCGTCGCCGCCCATCTCGGTGTTTGCACCCATTCCGACCATCGCAGCTAAGCCCCGTCGCAAAGAAGAAAATTCCCTCGCTTTCCGTTCGCTCCAAGACGAGGGAATTTTGGGGGGCAAATGATGAGTACCCCCTAATTTATAGAGGATTATCTTAACTATCGCGCGCCGGATCCCATGACCGCGCGCCGGATCCCATTA
The DNA here is from genome assembly GCA_039513925.1 of Platanthera zijinensis. Taxonomy (NCBI): domain Eukaryota; kingdom Viridiplantae; phylum Streptophyta; class Magnoliopsida; order Asparagales; family Orchidaceae; genus Platanthera; species Platanthera zijinensis. The sequence goes on from CM077081.1 coordinate 26,188,917, forward strand.
TCGCGCGCCGGATCCAAACCACCGCGCGGCGGATCCAAACTACCGCACACCGGATCCCAACTCCCGCGCGCCAGATCGCGCAACCACCGCGCGTCTGATCCCGCAACCGCCACGCGACAAATCGCAACCGCCGCAGCCGCCGTCATTACGGGCGGCCGACGGCCGGCGCCCGGCCACCCATGGCCGGCCGCCCCCCTTTCGGTCGGCGGCCGCGGCCGGCCTCCCGCAGCCGGCCGCCCCCCTTTTCGCGTCCGGCGGCCTCGGCCGGCCGTCCGGGGCCGACCGCCCCCTTTGCGGCAGGCGGCCTCCTTGCGTCCGGCCGCCTGTGGTCGGCCGCCCCCTTGCGTCCGGCGGCCGCGTCCGACCGCTCGTGGTCGGCCGCCTCCATGCGGCCGGCGGACGCGGCCGGCCGCTTGTCGCCATCCGCCTCCTCACGGCCGACGGCCACGACCGGCCGACCCCCTCCGGTCGGGCGGCCTTGGCCTGCCGCCCAGGACCGGCCGCCCGTGGCCGGCCGCCCCCTCCCTCGGGCGGCCGCCGGCCGGCGCACCTCCTCCGACCACCATCGTAGGCCGGCCCTCTCTCCATCGTCCGATCGCGGCGGGCCATTACGGCCCTCTGATTGCCACGAACCACCACGACCCTCCGATCTATGATTAACCGCCGTAACCACTGTAACCACCCTAACCACCTCGGAAAACCTATATAAGCACCTATGATAGTTCATTTCAGGGGATCCTTCCTTCATTCTCTCCTTCGCTCTCTCTCTCTTCATTCCTACTACTCCCCAGAGCTACTCTCTCTACTCTCCTCCTCCGTTCCTCTTTCACTCACCAACTTGGCAGGTTCTCTTCTAAGCGCCGCCCAAAGAAGAAAGGGAACGAAGTGCCAGTGAAGGCAACCCTCCTCAGTCTGAGGGATAAAGTGCAGGCATCCTACGGAGCGCAAACGTGAAGAGCAAACACTCAAGGAAGACGCATGTCAGAGTGCACGAACTCCTAAGCGGTGGCCTGTCACCCAAGGAGAGCTCTCTCAACCCCCCAGTATTTGTAACGAGGCGCGGTCTGTCGCCCTCGCATTCTCTCTACAAGAGCACTGTAATAGAGGCAAATATTGGATCTTGGCTGGCACAGAGCCGGCCACGTGGTTTTTTCCTCCTTTCCGGGGTTTTCCACGCTAAAGTTGTGTGTGTACAATCTCTCTTTTCCTACTTTGACTGTGTGCGTACTCGATCGTCCGGGGTTAAGACGGACCGATCCGGAACCAGTCTACCGAGGGTATTGAGCGAACCGCAACAGTTATAATATATGCTCGTTATATATTTTTAAAATATTACAATATTTCTTAGTCTTTCTCAATATTTTAAATATTTTCTAAATAGAAAAGTATTAGTTCTAAAATTGGAACATATATTATCTAATAACTCCTGCATTTAGTAATATTATTTTAAAATAAAATATTTTCTAAATTTGTCTTTAGTGATTTCATAGAAGTGGTGTATAAAAAGCCCACCCCAGAAAGCCCGGAAAAAACACGACTACGCCCGGCACGGGAAAAGCCCAGCCCGGGCCAATGCGGGGCTGGGGGCCTTACCGGACCCCCATTTTAGCCTGGGTCAGGCACCTGGTGTCACAACTCGCATTTTCTCAGTATTAAAATATTATCAAAGTGAGAGAACATGCGCGACCGTGATGCCACGCAGTACAGGGAACAGCTGCAAACGTCAAGCAAACTTTTCTTTCGCTTATTTTATAAAAAGACACATGTATTATATTTTAAAACATATTTTGTTTTTTTAGGTTAACCGACTGTGTACCTCGGTCTGGTGGATTAACTAGTTCACAAATGAGAAAGTATAAGTTTACACAGCGGAAGATGTTTTAATTTTGTCACTTAAAAAGTGTTTGTTTAACATTTTTTGCACTGTAATTAAACTATTTTTCGAAGCGACATCATCTAATTTATTGTGCTTCCACAAACTTACTTGAAAATGTAATAAAAATTGAATTGAGAACACCATCTAAAAGCAAATTTTTTGAAAATAGTCATAATATTTCATTCAAAACACCATTCAGATATATTAAAATTACAAAATATCATCCAGGTATATTAAAATTACAAAACATTATCCATTAATTTATTCAAAACACCATCCAGTACATGCCACCATCCATGCAAAATTTTTTCTTGCAACAACTGCACTTCTAGAAAATATTTTTAGTAAACTTTATAACATTAAATATAACAAAAACATATGAACGATGACATAATATTCACCAATGATTTTTTCTTCAAAACACCATCCAGACTGGACATATTCTTCAAACATCAATAGTCTTCCTTACCTATACAAAATTAATGATAACAATAAAGAATCGATTATGAAAATATGCTCATAATGTTTAAAGATATGGTAATAATGACTTTTAGCTTATCATAAGTTTAGATTTTTTTTTGTTGCTGTTGAAGGCATTGTTGAATCAACTGTGCAATTCCTTCTGTTGTGTCCTCTCATCCCACAAATAGAACATGAGTATTTTATACCATGCCTTTTAATACCATATTTTGCCGTCTCCAACTCCTCCTCCTCCATTCTTCTAGCATGTTGCAACAGTCTACTAGGCTGAATAATGGACCAAGGCACAATCAGATTCAAGTTTGCTAGTGGTCATTCTTTTTTTAATTTAATGAGATTTAATAAGTGTTCATAGCCCCTCATGAACATATCATTCTTATACCAATGATGCACGCACTCTTCAACTTGCTCTCTTTGATAAAAAAATGCATGCAATGACATGCATACATGGAATCTCTATGAGATCACATCGCCTACAACTGCAACTATTAGAACCCAAGTCAACTGTCCATTTGTCCCTTGCTCAACCATTAACTTCAAACTTACGGTGGCCATTCAAACCCAAAAAGTATCAGTGTGCATTTTTTTTTCCAAAATTTTCTAAATAGAAGGGCACACATCTCCATTGAATTTAAGAACTATGTCCCTTTGAGTGCGGAATCTTTTCATTATAATAACTCTAATAGTTTCTAACACAGTTATTATGAACTTATCTCTAGCCCTTAAAATAATTTTATTGAATGATTCAAAATAATTATTAAACAACATATCACATTTTGACCAAGTACTGAAATGAGACTTTGCCTAATGCTTTTCTTGTCTGTCTTTCACCCATTCATAAGCCTTCAAATCACAAGACTACAATTTATCCATTTTATTATTGAAATCAACAATCTTAGTAGCAAATACAGCTCTCCATAACAAAATTTTAAATTGTAGACCTCTAAATTTTTGTTTAAAATTGTTGTACATATGTCTTAAACAAAATCTATGTTCAGCATTAGGCAATAACTCTTCAATAACTATTATTATGCTTTTTTGTTTAACTGAAATTATAGTTCACATACAATTATTTTTAATACTTAAAATTCAATAAGCAAGCTCACGAACCACTTTCAAGTATTTGTATTTTCTTCAAAACAAAAAACATAACAATATGAAACATATTATTATTATCATCGATACCAACTGCACACAACAACACTTTCAATTTCGTGATCCACATTCTCATCAAAAATAACATCATCTAATTCAAAGCCACTCTCCACAAACTCATCGGAAAATGACGAATCATTATCCTCACCACAACTTGAATCACTACTACTGTTAGAGGTATTTAGATCTCCTTTTTCAACCAAAATATTATCTCAATCCATGTTTGACATTCTATGATATACAAGAAAAAAAAAACTCAAGCAAGAACAAGAGAAACCCTAAACAACAACAAAATCTTGCCTCTGTGTAAATGTTATACCTGTCGGAGAAAAGCAATAGAGAATCACGGTTGGTTGATAGATAATGCAGTCGATAGTCGGCGAAGCGTGACTGCGAATGGGAACCACGGGGACTGCGACCGCGTCTGCGAAGTGATAACTTCACAAAAAGAAGTTATCTTTATCCATATTTTGACCATTTTTAGCCATGTTATGTGATACTTATACATGAAAAGTAGATAAAAATCCAATTGCCGCATGATTTGAAGTCAAAATAGTTGTTACTCTCATTTTTATATGTTTTTATGATAGGATTCAGGGAGAATTTAAGTCAAGGTTTGAAGGCTAAGCATTGTGGAAAAACTGGGAAAAATGTTGCAACATATTCTCAACAAATCTGGCAGGTCAAATTGTGCAGAAAGACAGAACCAGAAATGTTGCAACATATTCGTAACATTTTTGGCAGTTACAAGAAATTCAAATCCGAAATTACCAAGTTTTCAACAGTCACATCCTAAATTTTGGCATCCGTTCAGCATTTAAAAATGACTGGATGTGGGGCCCACTAGGAGGAGAAAAATGAAAGTTTAAAAGAGGAATATTTCAGCCATTTAAAAGATCATCTTCTTCCTTATTAGGGCATTGGAGAGGAGAAAAAGCTGTGAAGAATTTCTGTCAAAGGGAAGAAACCAGTCCAGTTCTCGGTATTCGGGCTGAAGGAAACACTTCCACGCCACTGGAGAAGGGAAGATTCGCATTTCTTTCGAGATGTTTAGTAAGATCTCTTCAGTTTTGTGTTGTTTTTCCGCAGTCATGAACTAAAACTCTCTAGTCTTGCATGATGAGAGTAGTATGTGTATTTTGATGATGAACATCTTTGATTTTGAGTTTGTCTTGTGATTATCTTTATTGATCTTGTGATTTTTATGGTGAAATTATTGGATTATGTCTCTTTATTATATTGCGCCGCGAGAATCGAGAGATGAGCGTCGTAATATTAATTTAAGGGCTAGTTTATCGCAGTGCAAGAATCGAGAGATGAGCAGTGTGAATCATTAACCAAAATTTATTTATCTTTACGGCGTTTCAAGAATCGAGAGAGGAGAAACGTGTGTGCATCACAAGATCTTTTAAGTTTTGAAAAGTGAAAGAGATTTCCTTTTCATGCTTGCGAATTTGATTTTTTGCGCTCCATAATATTTTCGTTTCGCCTAAGTTAGAGATAACTAGGGTTGCGTAGATATTAAGACTTCTTGTATCGAGAGATAAAGATTTCGTCTTTAAAAATCATCGCAAGATAATTAAAAGTTAAACCAAATGAAATATTTATTTTATCATCATCATATTATACATATGAAATCAGAAATGCAAGACTACTTTCTCTAATCGCTAAGAAGTTACTGCTAGATCTAGTTAAATTAGTTTTAATATTTATCTAAAAATTTAAATCTATTTTCAGAAAATCAATTAACCGCTTTACTTGGATTCATAGAAACGGTGTAGCTAGTAATTGTAAGCACTAAACCCATCACTTCTCCGTGGGAACGATCTCACTCACTTTGTATTACTTGTACGACACGTATACTTGCGTTTTCAAGCTCTATTTTGCACGTATCAAGTTTTTGGCGCCGTTGCCGGGGAGGTGCAACGGATTTAGTGTTTTTCTTCTTACAATATTAGTGAACCTTAGTACGTGGAGGTCAAGTTTTATTTTCACTTGTTAGTTTATTGTATTTGTGTTATCATCTTTGTTATCTTATAGTGTATGTCCAGGTATCGATCCGTTGAATTAATTCCTCTAAATTCTGAAATCAAACGAACCTGTAGACGAAATCGAAAGTCAACTAGGCTGGAACAACTTAATCAACCAGCAATGGACAATCCCAATCCAGACGATGAGCCTCACCAGAACGGGCAGGATTTAGGTGGTCAAGTAGAACATAATGAACACCCAAATGAACCAAGACGAACTTGCCGTGATTATAACATGCCTTTTAGGGGAGGGGTACAGTTTAGTATCGCTAGACCCGCGATAGAGGCCAATAACTTTAAGATAGATTCCATGGCAATGCAACTTGTTCAAAACAACAAGTTTGGGGGTCTTAATCATGAAGACCCTAACTCTCATCTTAGAACTTTCATAGAGATATGTGATACGTTTAAGATTAATGGTGCATCTGATGAAGCCATTAAGTTACGCTTGTTTCCTTTCTCCTTAGAAGGGAAAGCGAAGGACTGGTTGAACTCATTACCTCATGAGTCCATTACTACTTGGGTTATTTTAACTGAAAAATTTTTATCCAAATATTTCCCTCCATCCAAAACTGCTAAGTTAATGCGGGATATCTCTACATTCATGCAAGCGAATGGAGAAACCCTATATGATGCGTGGGAACGATTTAAGGAATTACTACGCAGATGTCCCCACCATGGGTTAGCCATTCACCAACAAGTATGGACGTTTTATAATGGCCTTCAGACATCTACAATGATCCAAGTAGATGGAGCTGCAGGAGGTTCGCTGATGAACAAGTATCCTGAAGATGCCTACGGTATTTTGGAAGATCTATCTTCCAATAATTACCACACGATTGAGCGTCAAGTACATCCTCCAACTATGGCAGGACTGTATCAAGTTGACCAATTAACGTCATTTGCATCCCAAATGACGTCCCAATTTAATACCATTAACAAGAGGTTAGATGCTTTGACGTTGAACCAAACTCAAATGAATCCTCAAGTCAATAGCATTATTACTCCCATGGTTTCCCCTAACCCCACCTTAACAATTGAACAACTCGTAGGGGGTAATGAAGAAGTTAATTATTTAGGAGGGTATTATAAGCAAAATACAAACCCTAACCCAAACCACTATAATCCCGAATGGAGAAACCATCCTAATTTCTCCTGGAAGAACAACTCCGGTCCTACTCCACCACACTTATTTAATTCTAATGCTAATCCTCAACATCAAAACAATCATTCCAATCAAGCGGGACCATCTAGAAAGGTAACAGATGACTTTATTTTAGAATCAATGCAAAAGAATGAAGCCCGTTTCTCTAGCTTGGAAGGGTCAATGAGAATGATTGAATCACAACTAGGACAAATCGCCACCGCTTTAAGTATGCGACCGCAAGGCACACTCCCTACAGATACCACACCCAATCCCAAGGGAGATAATCATCATTGTAAGGCTGTCACATTACGAAGTGGGCGTGAGTTAATAGTTGGTCAAGACACTACTCCACATGAACAAAATAAAAATCAAGACCAAGAAGAAGTCAAGGGTCCTAGTGAGCAAGTAATAATAGGAAGAAATGAGGGCGATAAGAGTGAGGAGGAAGGAGTATTAACAGAAAGAAGTGGTAAGGAATTAGAAATAGAAAAAGAGGAAAGAAGGAAGGAGAGCCCACGAACCTATCCACCACCACCTTTCCCCCAAAGATTAAAAAAGAGCAAATTAGACCAACAATTTCAGAAATTCTTAGAAATCTTTAAGAAGTTGCAAATTAATATACCCTTCGCCGAAGCATTAGAACAGATGCCGAGTTATGTAAAGTTCATGAAAGACATCTTAAATAAAAAACGGAAGTTTGGCGTGAACGAAACGGTAACCCTTACACATGAATGTAGTGCAATTCTCCAAAGGAGATTACCACCAAAACTAAAGGACCCCGGAAGCTTCACGATTCCATGTTCTATTGGACATCAATTCGAGGGAAAGGCTTTGTGCGATCTAGGGGCGAGCATAAATCTTATGCCACTTTCAATTTATAAGAAGTTAGGATTGGGGGAGATTTCCAAAACATCGCTTACATTACAATTAGCCGATATATCTCTAACCTTTCCAAAGGGGATTGTAGAAGACGTCTTAGTCAAGGTAGAAAAGTTTATTTTTCCGGCAGATTTTGTGGTATTAGACATGGAGGAAGACAAGAAAGTACCCATTATAGTGGGTAGGCCTTTCTTAGCCACCGGAAAAACTTTGATTGACGTTCACAAGGGTGAGTTAACCATGAGGGTTAATGATGAACAAGTGACTTTTAATGTATTAAAAGCCATGAAATTCCCTCGTTTAGAAGAAGATGACATAGAGGAAGTTAAGAGTATGACCCTTTATGATTACAACTTAAGTGAGAATCTAGAAGAAGATGAAGAGGAGGGGACGGAAGAAGAGAAATCTGATTGTGAGATCGACATTCTAGAGTGCTTCGAAATAAGTGCACATTCACCGACATTCACTCGTAAGCCGGAGATTTTAGATATGACAGATAAGACATGTACAAATAAACCTTCCATCATTAGTCCACCCACACTTGAGTTGAAACCATTACCTGAACATCTGGCCTATGCATATCTAGGAGACAATGATACATTACCGGTCATTGTCAACTCCAAATTATCACCAAATCAACATCAACAACTCATAGACTTGCTGAAGCAATTTAAATTAGCCATAGGTTGGACGATCGCGGACATTAGAGGGATTAGTCCTTCGGTATGCATGCACAAGATTCTCTTAGAAGAATCTTACAAAGGTTCAATTGAGCCTCAACGCCGCCTCAGTCCACCTATGAAAGAGGTCGTAAAGAAAGAAATAATAAAATGGTTAGATGCAGGGATAATATACCCTATCTCCGATAGTTCTTGGGTCTCTCCGGTTCAATGTGTTCCGAAGAAAGGAGGGATGACCGTAATAAAAAATGATAAGAACGAATTAATATCGACTAGAACTATTACCGGATGGCGCATTTGCATGGATTATCGAAAACTTAACAAGGCTACTAGAAAAGACCACTTTCCATTGCCTTTTATCGATCAAGTTCTAGATAAGTTGTCCGGTAATGATTTCTTTTGCTTCTTAGACGGCTATTCCGGGTATAACCAAATCACGGTTGACCCGGAAGATCAAGAGAAAACTACCTTCACGTGCCCCTACGGGACATTCGCCTTTAGGAGAATGCCATTTGGTCTATGCAACGCACCCGCCACGTTCCAACGGTGTATGATTGCTATATTTTCAGAAATTATGGATCATGGTATAGAGATCTTCATGGATGATTTCTCCATCTTTGGAAAATCATTTGGAGAGTGTTTGGAGTGCTTAGAAAGAGTGCTGGTGCGATGTATGGAAACTAACCTTGTGCTGAATTGGGAAAAGTGCCATTTCATGGTACGCGAAGGCATCGTTCTAGGTCATCATGTGTCAAGCAAGGGGTTAGAAGTAGATAAGGCCAAAATTGAGGTCATTGAGAAATTACCTCCTCCTAGGAATGTGAAAGAGTTAAGGAGTTTCCTAGGGCATGCAGGATTTTACCGAAGGTTTATCAAAGATTTTGCGAGGATTGCAAAACCTCTTAGTGGATTGTTGGAAAAGGATACGAAATTTCATTTTGATGAAGACTGTTCGAGTGCATTTAATAAATTGAAGAAGCAATTAACTACGACACCAATTGTGGTGGCACCCGACTGGGGGGAGCCATTTGTCCTTATGTGTGATGCAAGTGACTATGCCGTGGGTGTAGTACTAGGTCAAGTTAGGGAGAAACTATTTCACACTGTAGCCTACGCGAGCAAAACTCTGATCGAAGCTCAAATCAATTACACCACGACTGAGAAGGAGTTGTTGGCAGTAGTCTACGCCTTCGAAAAGTTTCGATCTTATCTTTTATGTACTCAAGTCACCGTTTTTACTGATCATGCGGCCATCCGATATTTGATGGAAAAGAAAGATACAAAGCCAAGATTGATTCGTTGGGTATTATTATTGCAGGAATTTGATTTGGAGATTAAGGATAGAAAGGGTGTAGATAACCCTGTAGCAGACCATCTTTCTAGGATCGAACCAGTGGAACCTCATTATCATTCAGAGATTGAGGAGAGATTTCCTGATGAGCAAATCTTAGCTATATCCGAGGAGTTAGTGCCATGGTATGCCGACTACGTCAATTACCTCGTTAGTAATATCTTACCTTCAGATTTAAACTACCAACAACGAAAAAGGTTCTTACACCAAGTGCGGTCTTATCTTTGGGACCCACCTTATTTGTTTAAAATTGGTGATGACGGAGTAGTGAGGAGATGTATCCCGGAAGTAGAAATGCATCCTATTTTAGAAAATTGTCATAGTTCTCCCTACGGAGGACACTTCAAGGGAAATAGGACAGCTATGAAAGTCCTAGAGGCCGGATTCTATTGGCCTACATTATTTCATGACTCTAGAGAACATGTGAAAAGGTGTGACCGATGTCAAAAGGAAGGAAATATTAAGAAGAATGAAGCTATGCCTATGAATCCAATTCTAGAAGTTGAGCTTTTTGATGTCTGGGGTATAGATTTTATGGGACCATTCGTTAATTCGAATGGTAATTTATTTATCCTCTTAGCCGTAGACTATGTATCGAAATGGGTCGAAGCCATAGCCACGACCAAAAATGATGCAAAAGTGGTGTTATACTTCCTGAAAAACTTCATATTTAGTCGATTTGGCACACCCAAAGCTATTATAAGTGATGGGGGAAGTCACTTTTGTAATCACCAATTTGCTGCATTATTGAAAAAGTATGGGGTTAGGCATAAGGTAGCATTGGCATACCACCCTCAAACAAATGGATTAGCGGAAGTATCTAATAGAGAGATCAAGAAAATCTTGGCTAAAACGGTTAGTGTAAATTGCAAAGATTGGTCTCAAAAGCTTAACGATGCCTTGTGGGCATATAGAACCGCATTCAAGACCCCGATTGGTGTTACCCCGTATCGCTTAGTTTACGGCAAGGCTTGTCACTTACCATTAGAGTTGGAATATCGGGCATATTGGGCCATTAAGAAAATCAATTTTGACTTTCAAGAAGCGGGTAAATCTAGACTACTACAGTTAAATGAATTGGAGGAGATCCGGACGCAATCATATGAAAGTGCAAGGGTTTATAAGGACCGTACTAAAATGTGGCATGACCGCCATCTTACGGAAAAACATTTACAACCCGGGAAACTAGTTCTATTATATAATTCACGGCTAAAGATTTTTCCTGGTAAATTAAAGTCTAGGTGGTCGGGCCCGTTTCGGGTCAAGGAAGTGCTTCCTCATGGCGTTGTTACTATAATCAATGAAAAGGATCATTCAGAGTTTAAGGTCAATGGCGGACGTCTTAAAGATTTATTTAGAAAACGAAAATGAACGAGTCATATCGTTCATACACTTGAAATAAAATCTTCGAGCCGCCGAATGTCCAGCCGGGACATTAACTAAGGCGCTTTAGGGGAGGCAACCCCGAATTTTAATGTTAAGCTCGTTTTTAATATTTTGTTTGTTTGTGTTTTTCGTAAAGATTCAATAAAAAAAAAATGATGCATGACTGAACCCTTATAGTCTAAAACTCTTAAAATCACATTTCCTCTTCGCCTGGCTCTAGTAAAAGTTCGAAATTAGTTCAGAAAAAAATGTTGTAACATTTTGGAAATGTTGTAACATTTCGTGTACTGCCTTTTCCTCTTAAAAAGACGAATTTTTTCCTTGTTACCGGCTGTTTGGGTCAGAAATTTTTGTTGACCGGTTGTCCGATAGTTCATTTGAACCGGCTACCTGCAAAATTAATTCCTTTAACCATTTTAGCCGGTAACTACAAGAAAATCAACCGGCTATTTACATAGATTTGGAACCCGCTGACCGGGATAACCCGCTGACCGAGATTGGAACCCGCTGCTTCCCCCATTTCCTCCGCTCCAGCAAACCCTAACCCCATTCTCCGCCCTCTTTGCACCATCCGCCGGCGGAGCAACCTTTCGACGGCCGCCGTGCGTACCCGTAATCCATCGCCGACCCCCTGAGAGTGGTAAGAACTCGACATTGCTCTCTCTCTCTCTCTCTCGATTATTTGCCGTTTTCTCACTACAACACTAACCCCACCTTCACAACCTCTCTGAAGCATCCTCCGGCGAAAACTCCAATAGCCGGCCACCATATTTTATCGCCGACTTTCAGGAAGAGGTACGTGCTTGATTTTCTTCTCTCTTTCGCTCATTTGAGCATTCTCTTTCCCGCGCTAAGCCATTCCCCTCCACAGTCATGGCCCCTAAGAAAGGTAGAGAGAAGGTGGTGACAAATAAGCACACAAGATTTATTAATGAAGAAGCTAAGGCTCGCTACGAACTGCTGAAAGCAAAGCCCGTCATCTACGAAAGAGGGTTTCAACTGGAAGTTCGTGGTTGGAGTCAAGCCTATGTCAAGCAAATAGACAAGTTCGGCTGGTCGTCCTTCTGCCACCCCCGCACTGAAGCAGTCCTACCATGGGTGTACGAATTCTACGCCAACGCCAAGTTCCATATGGACGGAAAAATTCATATTCGGGGAAGGGAAGTCGATTTCTCCGCGGAAGGTATAAACTCCTACTTTGATTTAACAAATCGGGACTGCGATGTATTCGAATCTGTCAAGACTACTAACCCATTCGACATCGCCACCGCATTGAGGCTCACTAAAAATATCACTTGGGTGAATGAATCTTCACATGTCTTACATTCCGCCCTTTTTACTCGTGAAGCTAAAGTTTGGTTTCTCTTCGTCAACTCAAGTATTATGCCAACAAAGCACCCAAACCATGTCTCCTTTGATATGGATTGCATCATTTATAGCATTATAAAAGGGATTCCAATTAATATAGGACATATAATCTCCAGTCAAATCCAGAAAAAGGTCAAAACGGAGGGGGGAACTCAGTTATGGTTTCCCACAATCATCACATCGTTGTGCCGTTATGCCGGGGTATCTCTCGCCGATACGGACACGACAACCATTGTAGGTCGACCAATAACATTCTCCGTCATTTCATCCTATATCAAGGTATCTTTAGATGAGACATCCCCCAAATCCGCCAAGAAACAAAGTTCTCCCGCATCTTCGCGCAAAACCACTCAACCTCCAATCCCGCCACCACTTTCCCCTAATCCTCCGGATTGGCCGATTATATTTAAATATTTGCAATCCACTGCCAAATATCAACGTCAGCAACATCATCATCTAGTGTCACATTTAGACATTTTACATCACAATCAAGTCGAAATTCTGCGCCATTTGAACGTACCTGAGGAAAAGATAGCGGTCCGCGAGGTGAATCCTGCTTGGTATGAGCGCAAACCCTCTGATTCGAAGGGAAAGGAGGCTGCAACATCGTTGGATCCACGTGATGAAGCGGAACCGGTCGACGACGATGCAGGCTTGGAATCCGGCGACGACAACGAAATGGAAGAATTTTTGGACGATGACGACTCGGACGAGGTCGATGACGCTGACGACGAAGAGGAGGATGGTTGATATTCCACTACTCAGAATCTCAGAAATTTGCATTGCTCTATTCCTGGTGAAATGTTTGTGTTATTATGGGTCATGACTGTGGTGAAACATGTTTATTTTGGATCTGTTACTTTTTGCACAAATTTACTTTGATTTGTGGTGAAATGTTTGTGTTATTTTGGGCAATGTCAGTGGTGAAACATTTCAGTGTTGATGAAGAATTTTATTTTGTTTAAACATGGCTCGTGTAAAAATTGATAAACTGGATGAACTTGTTGGTATTCCTGAATGCTAATTTGTTCTATTACTGTTGAACTTGTTGAACTGTGTGCTAATAACTGAATGTTAAGTAACATTTACGATTCATTGTGGTATGCTAATAACAAGTTGGCTTGGGGTGGTGAAATGTTTGTTTTAACTGAACTGTATGATTGGTATGTTAATAAATTGTTGAACTGGACGCTTGCTATCGTTTTCTTTTCAAGCTCTAATCCCTATAAATGTTACTTGTTTCACTATGGTTGATCAATTCTCTAGTTGAACCGTTCCTCTTCCTGAATTGTTGTTTCCATATATTATTGCTATGTGTTTTCATGCCTTGAAGCTTTAACTATTACTAAATAAATTCGTTATTTTAATGCGAACTCTTTATTATAATCTGCTACTTTGTGGGTTGGGACAGCCCGTCATATCTTATATTTTTTATGTTCCACTTCACACATGTTTATATGCTGGCGATGCACATGTTAAAATTTCTTTTTATTCCACTTTTCTGATTTATGAAGTTCGCAATCGCATACATGGCTATTATATTTGCTAAACCTTCTTTACTAGGGACTAGTAAAGGTTCAAGTATGGGGGCATGTCCTTCTATACCTTGCATGACAAATCTTTTATGGGGTATATTTTAGAAATGACTGCTCTTAATTTTTTTATTATTATTAATAAATCTATTCAAGTTTTTCAAATTAATTGTAAGGTTAGACGAGTCAGTCCTATGAGTCAGACTATTAAATTGAAATTAGACTGATTGGTTAAAGCTCGATCAAGAAATCTATCTCACATTCATGCACTATAGTTCTTAAAAGAGTTTACGCCCTTTTAATTTATTTAATTAACTTCGGATCCTAATGAGATTAGATCGAGTATGTTCTAATTCAATGATAGTTGCCAATACATTGAGCTTACGTAGTTAACCTTGCTCCCACTTAAAGTCTTACCTTTGTTGCCATCATATATTACTTCTAAGCTTAAAGACTTGAGTATTCATTTCCCTATGTTCCTTAGCTAGTAGACTGACCACTTATGGGTGTTATAAAAAATGTATATCATAGTGACATGTGGCCTAAGTTAGCTCCGGCTACTTAGAATGATCCCAACTATGATCAAAAATATATATATATATATATATCATAGTGATATGTGGCCCAAGGATGTTCACGCATACTTGGAATGATCCCAACTATGAAAATATCAAAAAAAAAATGTTGTTAAAAGTGAAACCTCATAAGTTGGCAGGCTACTAAGTTAATCAAGTAGAATCAATGGCTACCCACCTTTCCCAATTTCATCAAGTCGTTTTATTTGGCATCGATTTCTATCAAACTCATGTAGAGGTCATATCAAAGCCTTAGACTACTCTTGATCTATCTTATTGGTGACGAAGTTTATCGAAAATGAATTATAAGGGAAGTAAACAGATTGTTAAGGGCATCACATATAACACTTGAATTCTTAATTGAGCCTTATCATATATCTATCTGATGGATCTATGAAAGTTTGAATTCTTATGGATTAGAAAGTCTAACATCAGTTAATGAGAATTACTTGAAGCTATTTTGATTACCTTATAACGAAGAGTAGAAGGGAATGAAATTATACTTTCATAAACCTTTGTCATGTTATGGTTTTCAATGATTTACCCTTGCTAGGGACTAGCAAAGAACCAAGCATGGGGGTGTGATAACTTCACAAAAAGAAGTTATCTTTATCCATATTTTGACCATTTTTAGCCATGTTATGTGATACGTATACATGAAAAGTAGATAAAAATCCAATTGCCGCATGATTTGAAGTCAAAATAGTTGTTACTCTCATTTTTATATGTTTTTATGATAGGATTCAGGGAGAATTTAAGTCAAGGTTTGAAGGCTAAGCATTGTGGAAAAACTGGGAAAAATGTTGCAACATATTCTCAACAAATCTGGCAGGTCAAATTGTGCAGAAAGACAGAACCAGAAATGTTGCAACATATTCGTAACATTTCTGGCAGTTACAAGAAATTCAAATCCGAAATTACCAAGTTTTCAACAGTCACATCCTAAATTTTGGCATCCGTTCAGCATTTAAAAATGACTGGATGTGGGGCCCACTAGGAGGAGAAAAATGAAAGTTTAAAAGAGGAATATTTCAGCCATTTAAAAGATCATCTTCTTCCTTATTAGGGCATTGGAGAGGAGAAAAAGCTGTGAAGAATTTCTGTCAAAGGGAAGAAACCAGTCCAGTTCTCGGTATTCGGGCTGAAGGAAACACTTCCACGCCACTGGAGAAGGGAAGATTCGCATTTCTTTCGAGATGTTTAGTAAGATCTCTTCAGTTTTGTGTTGTTTTTCCGCAGTCATGAACTAAAACTCTCTAGTCTTGCATGATGAGAGTAGTATGTGTATTTTGATGATGAACATCTTTGATTTTGAGTTTGTCTTGTGATTATCTTTATTGATCTTGTGATTTTTATGGTGAAATTATTGGATTATGTCTCTTTATTATATTGCGCCGCGAGAATCGAGAGATGAGCGTCGTAATATTAATTTAAGGGCTAGTTTATCGCAGTGCAAGAATCGAGAGATGAGCAGTGTGAATCATTAACCAAAATTTATTTATCTTTACGGCGTTTCAAGAATCGAGAGAGGAGAAACGTGTGTGCATCACAAGATCTTTTAAGTTTTGAAAAGTGAAAGAGATTTCCTTTTCATGCTTGCGAATTTGATTTTTTGCGCTCCATAATATTTTCGTTTCGCCTAAGTTAGAGATAACTAGGATTGCGTAGATATTAAGACTTCTTGTATCGAGAGATAAAGATTTCGTCTTTAAAAATCATCGCAAGATAATTAAAAGTTAAACCAAATGAAATATTTATTTTATCATCATCATGTTATACATATGAAATCAGAAATGCAAGACTACTTTCTCTAATCGCTAAGAAGTTACTGCTAGATCTAGTTAAATTAGTTTTAATATTTATCTAAAAATTTAAATCTATTTTCAGAAAATCAATTAACCGCTTTACTTGGATTCATAGAAACGGTGTAGCTAGTAATTGTAAGCATTAAACCCATCACTTCTCCGTGGGAACGATCTCACTCACTTTGTATTACTTGTACGACACGTATACTTGCGTTTTCAAGCTCTATTTTGCACGTATCACGAAGCACGACAAGCGGCAAAATACGGCAAGCGGTGAAGCAAGGTGAGCGGTGACTGGGACTGCGAAGCACGACAGGGACGCCGCTCGATTGAAGGAAACCCTAAAAATAAAAGGATCTTAGGTGTTTTGAGCGGGGAAACCTAATAATAAAACAAACTGAGCAAAATACCCTTAATGAGGGTGCATTCCGCCAAAACTGTAATAATCAGGGGTGTCTTTCGCCATATTTAAATATTTGAGGTGCATTCTGTCAATCATGATATATTCGGGGGTGCATTCTGCCAAAAAGCCAGCCCCATTCTCCAGATCTAATCTCCTCTCCTTCTCTCTCATTTTCTGCCAAAGATCCGCTCTCCCAAATTTCTCCACAGACATCTCTACCTCACACACTCTCTCTCATTTTCTGCCAAGCAAACCCTCTCAGATCTGAGAAGTTCTCCTCTTCTAAATGCCACGAAGGATTTGTCGGAGGAGGAGCTGGAACGAAACCTCCATCCAATCTGGAATGAAGCTATCGTCTTCAACCTTCATCCCGTTTGGAATGGAACTGCACTACAAATGATGTTCTTCCAAACAGTTTCATGAATTCTGTCACCATTCTGCAAAATAGTTGATTATTCCAGCACTGCTTCCTACCACTGCTTCTCTAGTCGCCCCCACCCCGCCAAATAAAGCCTAAGGATAGCTCGTCTCGATCCCAGTAAAACTCCCCCCCCCCCCCCGCCTTCCTTGCCCTCCCCTATTCGTCAAACTTCTGGATATTAGAGAGCATCCTCGTGTCGTCTTTCGTCACGAAGTTGATCGCGACTCCCTTCCTCCTAAACAGGCTGCTTCGCTCGATTGGATGGAGATAGTTCTCAGTCTGGGTCGGAAGATCGTAGTTTATGACGAGTGTGACATGTTGCACGTCTATACCTCGAGCGAGGAGGTCGGTGGTGATGAGGACGCGAGAAGACCTAGATCGAAATTCTCGCATGATGATGAGGACGCGAAACCTGCTAAAGTCAACTATTTCGTTGGTGTCGCTGACCAGCTTGACAAGTTTTGCTCTGCTTTAGGAGATGATGCAGGTGGGAGTGATTTTGAAGCTGTTGTTGGCTGTTGCTACAAGTGGAGAACTGAGGGGCAAAGGAGAAGGAGAGGGCGAGGGAGATTCTATGGGGGTGTGCGCGGTATGATTTTGGCTCAAATCGCAACCGCATCGCAAGGACGCGGTTCTGGCCAGAGCAAAACCGCACAACATCAAAATTACGCGGTAGAATTTCGGTTTGATGAGATTTTTTGCGGTGCGGTTACGAATTTCTGAGCTATTTTTAGCATGTAATATGCATAGACACCAAAAAAATATGATAAGGTAAAATAAGGTATAAAATTTGGGTAAAAATATAATTTTATTAGTTTTATTATCATGAAAATTTTGTAATACATATATTTTTTAAACCAAACTAAAACAAATTGATCAATACATCTATATGAAACAAACAAATAAACTAGAGCACAAAAACAAATATTTGTATCAATTTATTAGTTAATTACTATTAATAATACATAAGTTATAAGTTCCTCTTTTATTTAGATATATGTGGCATGTCATGCCTTTATGAGAATTAAACATATATAATTAATTGGTGCCGTGTGTTTTTTGGTTTTCAAGATCATAAAATCGAACTGCGCTCGGTTGTAAAAGTTCAAAACCGCACCGCACCGTACCTCGCCACTTCGAAAGTACGCGGCGCTGTTTAAAAATAGGTGCGGGCGAGCGGTTGTTGTGGTTTGCAGTTTTGTATGTTCACCCCTAAAATTGTAAGCGTGCTTGCTCGGATTTGGAAAAAGTCGCACTCCTTATCTTCTCTAATTTTCTCCATATTTCGGTATGCTCATAGTAACTTTTTTGTTGTAATTATATTTTGAATCGGAATTCACACATGATGACGACGACGTGAGACCGGTTAAAGTCCACTATTTCGTTGGTGTCGCCGGCCAGCCCGGCATGTTTTGCGTCCCTCCAGGAGATGATGCAGGTGAGATTAGTTTCGAAGCTGCGTTAGTTGCTACAAGTGTAGTACCGTGGGGCGAAGGTGAGGGTGAGGAAGATTCTAAGCCTGCATGCGAGAATTTGGGAGAAGTCGCCCTCCTTATCTTCTCGATTTATTTCCGGTGTGCTCATAGTAAAATTATATTTTGGCTGCACATATTTAACATCAATTTTTGTTTTGTCTCCAAATGATAAATTGATAACTGATGAAGCCAAATAAATAAATAAATAAATAAATAAAAAGTAGAAACCCGCTCGATTAAAAAATATTTAACACGGTTCCGAACAAGCTCCTTCTGAACGGCCCTAGAGAGAGAAAGAAATGAAGACTTATGCTTAACTGGCTTGTTTTGGAGGTAAAAACTAGAGTTGTTGATGGCCATCAATGCTCTTTCCCTCCCACCCGCGTCTTCGCCCGCCGTTTCCCAACTCCCAAGAGAGCTTTCACTTCGGCTGTGAAGGTGGAGAAGGTTTGATCGTTGCCCTGGAATCCGCCGCATAGCATGGCAGTGAGTTCTTCTCCCCCCCTTGTAGATTTCTCTTCATTTTGGATTGAGAAATCCGACTTCTCCGATGCGTTTTGATTGATGAGATCGGATATTAGGGTTTAAGTGATTTTACAGCATGATTTGAGGATTCGGCACTTCTCGGATCGTGCGAGCTGTAGGTTGGGATAATCTGTTTGATTTTTTGGGAAATTTTGTTGGATCAAAAGGTTTAGTTGCGTTTAGGAACATTTTTTTCTGGTCGATCGCACATATTTCTTTGGGAATTGAATTTTTGAGCTCAGGTTAATACTGCGGGACTGTTTAGTAACATGTAGGATTTAAGCGAAGTACTAAAAATTGCCTGGTTTCCACCTGTAATCCGAGCTGAATTCTGAAAATTGATCGATGCATGTAAATGTCTTTACTAAATTCTTGGATACTTCACCTTCAACTTCCTTAATCCTGCTAATGACGGGATTTACTAAATTTAGGATTTAGGTCAACTCCTTCATAAATTCAGGATATGAGATCACTTCGAAAAGCCATATGACTGAATTTAACTTTAATCCAGCCTAAATCTTGCAACCAAACAGTCTTAATATAATTTTTGTTATTAGAGCGAATTGATTATGATTTATGATAATTGTACTGCCTCCGAGTATGCAGGTAAAATATTTTATGTTGAGAGAATTTCTGTTTTCTCCTCTTTATGAAAGAGCAGTGTCCAGATTATCATGAAAAGATTGATCTTCGTAGAGACTATATTTATTTATGATATTTGTTTGTCTTTACTTTTCCAAGAAGTTTAAGTAAGATTAGAGCTGAAAATGTTATTCTTGTGGTGTTTTTTTTTTCCTTAAACTCATGTTTCCTCATCATTCTCATCTAAACTGGAATGGTTTGATACCACAAGTACCCAAATATTTCCTGTGTTTTTCATATTGTGCTCACAACTGTCTTCCTGTTGTTCTCCCAAACAAGATCTAAGTGTACTTTGCTCTTTTTCTCAAGTATTGTTACTATTGTATTTGTGGCATTTTCCATAGGTGGATAAACACTATGAAGCACCGACACTTCAAAATGCCCAGCGGCCAGTGTCGGAGAGTCCGACACTCGTCCGAGTCTCCGACACTCGTCCGAGTCTCCGACACTCGTCCGAGTCTCCGACACTCGTCCGAGTCTCCGACACTCGTCCGAGTCTCCGACACTCGTCCGAGTCTCCGACACTCGTCCGAGTCTCCAACACTCGTCCGAGTCTCCGACACTCGTCGGAGTCTCCGACACTCGAGTCGGAAATCCGACACGCTGGCTCACGTGGGACTCGCGTGTCCCGCTCAATCGGACACGCGTGTCCCGCTCAATCGGACACGCGTGTCCCGCTCAATCGGACACGCGTGTCCCGCTCAACCGGACACGCGTGTCCCGATTGAAAGTCTAGGGGCTCCAGGTACTTCTACTACATCGAGTCTAGGGGCTCCCAGGCGTGCTCCTCCTGTCCATGATTCCTCCACAAGACCTTGACCAACAGAACCTTCTTGCGCCACGAGACCCGCATCTCCGTGTCAATCGGACACGCGTGTCCCGCTCAATCGGACACGCGTGTCCCGCTCAATTGAACACGCGTGTCCCTAAGTTAGATACTCATGGTGAGGCGGGTGACAATTTGTCTTGGAAGTGCCTTTACCTCTTTCTAGCATTTCAAGTAGTGAAAGTGGATCTATTAGTGACGTAGATATTTTCTCTAGAAAAAGAAAGATTGAAAGTGGGGAAAAAATTTGCATGTGAATCCATTATTTTTACTGATGATATATAATGATAATGTGTTAATGTTCTATCATTTTTTTTATCATTTGTTAAGTTTTGTATTTGAATATTTGATGAGTAATATTTAAACATGACTTAATTTATTTAAATATTTGTTAATTGTTCATTTTTTATTTTTTGTTAAATGTTTTAGGATTTTCATAATTATAAAAAATGAATACTTAATATACGTGTCCCAGCGTGTCGGAATATGGTATTTTTTGAGAATTGACGAGTCGCGTGTCGTGTCGTATCGCGTGACCCGTGTCGGTATCAGTGCAACATAGGATAAACATATTTGTATTTTTAGCAGATAGTGTCATGACAACATACATCTCTGTTTAGTTATGAATCAATGTCAATGGATGCAAAAATATGTTTGTGAAACAACAACTTAAACTGGATGCATCATTATTTCTTACCATGAGCTACTCATCATTTTTGATATCCTGCTATTGTCTACTTCAAATGTTACTTAATTTTTCCTAATCAGCTTTGAAGAATTTAATGTGCTCTTCATGATGACCATCCTGTTATCATGGATAGCATAAGTTCTTCTGCATGCGTTGTATCTTGTTAACAAATTTGACCATGATGCCAATACTCTATTTCTTGATAGATATTTCGACAAAATAAACCTTTGAGCTGTTCATGATTCTGCGCTAATTAAAATTGCAGTGATTTTTGCTGGTCCTCCTTTATAACCATACCAACCCACTTTTGAACAAACTGTTTGCACTGTGGGGTATTTTTTGTTATGAGTAAAATAAGATGTCTAACTTGGTTTCTTGTTTGTGCATGATTTGCATGACATCTTTTCATTTTACTTGTTCTGAGGTGATTTAGTTTTTGTTTCAGATCCTTCTTTCTTCTTTTGCAACATGTAATACATTTTGAGTCTGATTGGCACGGTGGTGGCGGTCGTGAACGCAGCGTTTACGAACCCCCGTTAGTGACCACCCAACCTCACCTATGAAACTCCATCCATTTTATGTTCAAGATTTTTTTTCTCAATGGCGGTCATAACTCATAACCATTATCATCCCAAACACATATTTTATGATAGCGGCGTTTTTTTATCCAAACTCAACGGAGAAAAACGCCATGCGAGACGGACCCTTTGTATGGTGTAGACATGTTAAGTTGTTTGATCTAAACAATAGAAGTAGAACATAAAAGAGCGCTATTTAAGAAATATTTTGTTAAATAAATTGCTAAAATTCCGTGTTCTCATGTTTTCTGTGATGCCCCGAATTTCACTTCTACCCACTATCACATTAGATTTATATTCTCTACCATGAAAGTTAAATTAATATTGTAAACAATTTTCCTGTTACTGTAAATCTGTAATGTTATTCTGCTGCTATTAAAGTCAAAATTGGAATCGGCTGATTAGCTTTCAAGATTCAAACTCATTTCTTGTCTTTTTGAGGATAAGCTTTACGAATGAGAACTCATTTTCATCCGGTTCCATGCAAACAAACACTTTAGCTCACTTTTGTCTCCAAGTCTTCTATCTCGTCTCCTTGCATAAATTGTTCTTTATTTATGAGATGAATTTATGGGAGGGCAAAAGTAATGAAATATTTAGCCTCTATACTTTATTTATGAGATGAACGCGAGGGAGGTGAAAATAATGAAATATGTAGTACAACATTGAAACTGTATCTATAGAACTTATGCATTAAATAGTTGATTTTAAGTGGAAAAACAATTATTACTTGGACTTTCATTTGCCACATCACCTAATGCTGGTAATATCCTTAAGAAGGTTTTAACAGAAGTTTTAATAAAAGAGGAATATCAACCTGATGTTGCAACCAATGTTAATGTGCCGTCAATACAGATAATAAATTTGATGAATCAATTATTTCAGTTTATTGCGAAGACATAAAATTTAGTACCTTTTCTGTCGTATATCAAGGAATGAGTATTTTTTTACCTGATAATGAAATTTGGGAAATAATTTTTCAATTGTTCTGATATTAATATTCATCATGGCCATAATCATTTTCATCACCCTTATTCCAAGTCCCTCACCATTTTTGATCAACTTAATAAATCCTCACGTTTTTCAAAGGACTGGTCGGATGTTATGTACTTATTATGCATATGTTATTATGAGTCTTTATATATTTGAGTTCGAATTATATGAGTCTAGTCGAGTCATTGGAGATTTGGTGTCTTAATATTTTGGTGTTGTTGCGTATCTCTTTCATATAATGTTTAGTGCTCACTCCGTTGGAGTCTATAAATTGACCCCTTGGGTTATACATAAAGCTCTCAAAAAATTAATTAAATTTCTCCATCTCTCTCTATGTTCTTCTCCTTCTCTATCAAGCTAGGGTTTGGGTGAGCTCCCCCTCCCTCCTTCTCCTTTATCTTTGATGCAGGATGACGCGTAGGGTTTGCGCGTCTGTCGGCTTTTCTCTAGGAAATCCTAAATGCGTCCAATGAATTAAAATTGACAACATAAAATTTGCAAAATAAAATGCAATAAAACATAAAATTGAAATGTAATCACTCAAGGCCGGTAGTGATCCGGTCGGGTGCGACGTCGGACACTTTTGCGACGACCTGATCTGGGCTGGTCTCCACCAACTCTCCACCTCTGGAAATCACTCATCTCCGGTGAGTGCTCCGAGCGGTAGTGTTGTAGAAGATCAACATCCATGCGCTCTAATTCCTCGGCCAAGGCCCAACAGGTCTCTATCTCTGGTCTACCGTGCCAACGAACCAAGTATCTTTGAAAACCATAAGTAGTGGTCACTGTCTTGTCATTCAATATCTGCTCGGGAACCAAAATCTGTCATGGAAGTCGATCAGCAGCTCTGAGAACTGCTATAGTAGACTCGTCTGGTATCTCATGCTCAACCTGAAAGCTATCAGTAGAAACATGAGGAACTGCTGTGGACGTATCAGTAGCAGTATGAATGTCGGTATGTTCTGAATGTGGCTCCTCACTCACCAACCCAAAAGAATCAAATGGAGGAGAAGGCAAGGGAAAATCTAAAGACTCGTGCGGATAATCGTTGAATAAAGTCAGATCGGTTACGTTAAAAACAGGATTGACTCCCCAAACGGAAGACATCTTAAGTTCATACGCATTCTGCCCAATCCACTTCACTACTCTAAAAGGTCCAGTTCTACGGTCAGCTAGCTTCTTTACGGTACCCGATGGTAACTGTTCCGGATTTAGCCGAACCATAACCAAGTCATCAACTTTAAAACTAGTAGCTATTTTGTGCTTATTAGCTTGAGTTGCGTAAAGATCATAAGTACTATGCAACTTCCGCTCAATCTCTTTATGCAAATCATGCAAATGCAATGCATACTCATGTGCAAACTGGCTAGTCCTTAAAGGGGGTGGTAGTGATGCTAAATCTAGCAGCACTTGTGTAGTGTGACCATGAACAACCTCTTTAGGCGATAAACCCGTGGATCTATTCTTCGAATTATTATACGCCAACTGAGCGTGCAGAAGAATTAGATCCCAATTTTCCTGGTGATCTCCCACCAAACATCACAATAAATTTCCTAAACTTCTATTCACAACTTCAGTTTGACTATAGGTCTGTGGATGATAGGTGGTTGAAAATAGAAGCTTAGACTCTAATAGTCTCCAGAGTGACTTCCAGAAATAACTGGTGAATTTAACATCCCGATCGGTAACGATAGTCTTAGATATTCCTTGGTATGCGACAACCTCTTTATAATAAATACGGGCTATATGAGAGGCGTCATCGGTTTTGTTGCAGGGGATGAAATACGCCATTTTAGAAAAAAACGATCGACCATTACAAGAATGGAATCGTGCTTCCTAAAAGTAGGCGACAACCCAAGCACAAAATCTATGATAACATCGTCCCAAGGAATACTAGGCACCGGTAAAGGTGTATATAATCTAGCGGGCTGTTTATTGTCCTTCGCTACCTGATAAGTGTGACAGCTACTGACAATCTGAGCGATAAACCGCTTCATCCCCGACCAATAGAATCGCTCTTCTACTAAGGTTATCGTCTTATCACGTCCAAAGTGTCCACCTAAGTCTCCGTCATGTAATTCCCATACAATGAAGTTTCGCAACGAAGTGCTGGGAATACACAGACGGGTCCCACAAAACAAATGTCTGTTTCGAATAAGATAATCGGTCTCATCGTATAGGGATCCGAACGTATCGCATCATAGATACCACTAAAACCAGGATAACTAGAATAGTCATCCTTGACACGCTCAAATCCTATCACCTGAGTGCGCATTTGTGATAATGCAAGAGTGACTCGACCAAGGGCATCATCAACCTTATTCTCCGTTCCCTTATAGTGCTTGAGAACGAAGGTGTACTCCTGTAAATATGATACCCACTTAGCTTGTCGAGGGTTTAATTTCTGTTGTGAATTGATATAACACAACTCCCGATGATCAGAGTTAAGGACAAACTCCTTGGGCGACAAATAGTGCCTCCAGTAACATAACGTCTGCACAATCGCAAAAAACTCGCGCTCGTAGTTGGAATAATTCAGCTTCGGGACTGAGAGCTGTTTACTGAAAAATCCAACTACTAAGTCCACCTCCTATCCCAACTCCTGAGTCATCACAGGATACCTCAAACACTTGACTAAAATCAGGGAGTCTCAAAACAGGTGCAGTGGATATTTTATCCTTGATAATCTCAAAGGCTCTAGCTGCCGATGACGTCCACTGGAAATTTCCCTTCTTCGTACACTCAGTGACAGGTGTCATAATCGTACTGAAGTTCTTAAGGAATCGACGATAAAATGCGGCTAGTCCATGCAAACTACAGACATCGTGAAAGTTCTGAGGGGTGGGTCACTCACTAATCGCTCGAACTTTCTCAGGATCCATAGTGATGCCAGCGGAGCTCACTATATATCCAAGAAAGATAATAGACTCAGACATAAAAACGCATTTCTTCAAATTGATGTATAGTCATTCTGCTCGCAGGAGCTCGAAGATAATACGCAGGTGAGTTAAGTGCTCACTCTCAGTCCGACTATATATCAAAATATCGTCGAAATAGACTATTACGAACCTCCCTTTATAAGGTCTGAAGACCCGGGTCATCATCCGAGCGAAAGTACTAGGGGCTTCGGATAACCCAAAGGGCATCACAAGCCACTCATAAAGTCTGTCCTTCGACTTGAAGGCAGTTTTCCACTCGTCTGCTTCGCGTATACGAATCTGATGATAACCACTGCGAAGGTCGATCTTAGAAAAGATCGTGGCTCCAGTCAGCATGTCCAACATGTCATCCAGTCTGGGTATCAGGAATTGGTATTTCACAGTGATCTTGCTACGACTGACATTGCCGCTCTGCGCACTCATCTACAACGACTTCTAGAGTTACCTTGCCGCTTAACTGGATCTGTTGTGTCTATTTCTGATGGAGGTATTTCCTGCCTTACCCACAGTTCCTCCTGGATTCTGGATTCAGGTGCAACACATCATATTACCCCCCACCAAACCTTCAAGATACTTGAACTCTCCGCATCCCAAGTTCATTACTGTTGCCAATGGGGACTCCATTCCGGTTGCTGGATCAGCCGATGTGACCCTTACCCCATCTTCCACTCTTCACTCGGATCTTCATGTTTCGGGCTCTCCTTTCAATCTCCTCTCTATTAGTTCTCTTATACACGATCTTGATTATTGTGTGACGTTCTCCTCTACCTCTTGTGTTGTGTAGGATCGTCGGACGCAGACTATCGTTGGTAGGGGACAACTGGTTAATGGTCTTTACATTTTGGACCACCACCCCACGCTTCTCTCCACTACAAGTTCTGTCGATTGACATCGGCATCTTGGGCATCCCCCTCTTCACATACTCCAAAAAGCTCTTCCAGACACGTCCCTCACTGACTTCACCTGCGAGTCCTGTATTTACGGCAAACACCATCGTTCTATCTTTTCACCATATTGTACTCGGAGCAGTGCTCCTCTTTTTTTTGGTTCATTCCGATATTTGGGGACCCTATAAAACTGTTTGCATCTCTGATTATCTCTACTTCGTTACCTTCATTGACGATTACTCTCGTGTCACTTGGTTGTGCTTTCTTCATGATCGCTCTGAATTGCCCAGTGTCTTTCGTTCTTTTATCCTTCTAACTCGTAACCAATTCTCTACAACAATTAAAACTCTCCGCACCGATAATGTTTGTGAATACACAGGTCATGCGTTTACCGACTTGTGCACTGAGTTCGGCATTATCCATCAAACCTCATGCGTCTATACTCCTCAACAAAAAGGTGTCGCCAAACGCAAGAATCGTCACCTTCTAGAGGTCGCTCGCACCCTTATGACTCAAATGAATGTTCCCACCATATACTGGAATTTTGCAATCTCTACGGCCTGCCACCTCATTAACCGCTTGCCCTCCTCTATTCTCCATTTTCAAACTCATGTTTCCCTTCTTTTTCCCTCCACACCCCTATTTGCAGTCACTCATTGTGTTTTCGACTGTGTTTGCTATGTTCACAACCTTGACCCCTCTACTTACAAGCTTGCCCCACGTGCAACAAAATATATGTCTGTTGGGTACTCTTCCACTCAGAAAAGTTATGTCTGCTACTCTCTCACTGATCGAAAGACTGTTATATTGGCTGACATCACCTTTCTTGAGGATCAACCCTATCTTTCTCAACCCCTTGACCCTCCACTGCCGTTATCGTCCCCTACTCTGCGGCCAGTTATTCTCGTTCCCTCGCTACTACCACCTCTCCTCCCCATGCCACTCCCACCTCAACCACCTAAGCCGCCTATAATCCATGTGTACACTCGTCGTCCTTCCTCTTCTGTTTCCCGAAGCCTGTTACCTTCTACTAATGACAGTCTGTGTTCCAATGATCCGGCGGCGCCTTCTACAACTCACCCAATGACGAATTATGTTTCTTTACATCTCCTGTCCCCGGCACTTCACACATTTGCTACTTCATTATCCTCTATTTCTGTCCCTAACTCTGTGCAGGAGGCTCTCCAACATCCTGGCTGGCGGGAAGCCATGGACGAAGAAATGACGGCCCTTTGGTCTAACTAGACATGGGATATGGTTTCTCTCCCTCCTGGCCAGACTACTGTTGGTTGTAAATGGGTCTTTGTCATCAAGCATGCTCCTGATAGGATAATTGACCGTCTTAAAGCCCATCTGGTGGCTCGCGGCTTCACTCAATAACAAGGTCTAGATTATGAAGAAACCTTCTCTCCGGTAGCCAAACTCAACACAATTCGTGTCCTCTCCGTGGTTGTGCATCTCAAGTTGCCCTTACATCAACTAGATATCAAAATGTCTTTTTAAATGACGATCTTTAAGAGACGGTCTACATGCAACAGTCTCTCGGATTTGAGCCCACGGGGGAGTCCCGAGTTTCTTATCTTAAGAAGTCAATTTATGGTCTCAAACAATCCCCTCGGACATGGTTCGATAAGTTTAGTAAGGCTGTTCGGGAGGTTGGCTTTACTCGGAGCTCAGCAGACTTCTCTCTGTTTACTCGACATCGAACAACAGGAACGGTTCTTTTTTTGGTGTATGTTGATGACATCCTAATCTCCGGAGATGATTCAAAGGGAATACAAGTGGTCAAACAACACCTTAGTTCCGTGTTTCAAACAAAAGATCCGGGGAACCTTCGATACTTCCTTGTTCTTGAGATCGCAAGACGTCCTGATGACCTCGTTCTATCTCAACGGAAGTACTGTCTCGACCTTCTTCAGGATGCTGGCTATTCTGGATGCAAGCCGGTCAACACTCTTATGAATGTAGCTGTGTACACATGCTTCTGCTGCAGATCTTCTTCTTCGATACTTCCTTTGCTGTTGGGGTGGTTAGCCGGTTTATGCATTCTCCTCGGATGTCTCATCTTCAGGTCGTCGAACGCATCCTGAGATGTCTAAAAACTTCTCCTGGTCAAGAGATGGCATACAAAACCTCTTCTTCTACTCCAACATTGGTTGCGTATTCAGATGCAGATTATGCTGGTTCCCTGGATGATCGACGTTCTACCAACGGATTTTGTACCTACTTTGGAGGTCACCTTGTTACCTGGCGCAGTAAGAAACAAGCTGTGGTTGCTCGATCTTCAGCTGCAGCTGAATACCGGTTAATGACATATGTTGTATCCGAGCTTACATGGCTTGAAAATCTCTTAAGTGATATGGGAGTAAAACTTTCCTCACCACCTGCTTACTCTGTGACAGTCAAGCTGCTATACAAATAGCTAAGAACCCTGTCTGTCATGAAAGAATGAAACACATTGAAGTCGACCATCATTTTGTTCAGGAAAAAGTAAAAATGAAGAAGCTGGAATTGAGACATGTTTCGGCTACGGACCAAGTGGCTGACATTCTCACTAAGGCCCTATCGAGTGCTCTATTTTATCAGTTCTTGTCCAAGCTGTGTTCCTACGACTTGTACGCTCCATCTTACGGGGGAGTGTTAGAAAAGACACTGTAAATGCCCATGTTTTTACCCATTTGTGTATTTTCTTCCTATTTATTTTAGTCACACATCTTGGATTTGAGATTCTTCTCTCTTTTCTCTCCCTATATATTTGTACTCATACTTGTATTTATATACACAAGAAGGATATGCAAGGTTTCATATTTTTGCCTAAGTGTTCTTCTACAAATAGAAGTAAATAACTTTCTTACAAAAATCCTATTCAAGTTTTCATATTTTGAAAGCATTTCATGATGTCTTCATTGTTGATGGTGGAAAGTGTCTTTTTTACTAAATAAGCATTCATCCATCATCTGATTACGTAATGATGACTTGATTATCTTTATTGCAGAAAAAAACTATTTCTAAAGTTGCACTTGCAACATGTAATAGTAGCACTAACTTCACAAGCAAATATATCAATGGATAAAGAACATGCCTCTTCAATTCAGCTAGTCTTTGAGCTAATCCTCGAGGATAACCTCTGAGAAGTCATCATTTAAGAGGACGTCTAAAATCTAACTTTCAAGTTGATTATCATGCATTAATCGTAGAAAAGTTCATAAAATAATGTTCAGCAAATCAAATTAATTTGTGTTTATCAAATGCAAAATATGCATTACTTAGATCTAAACTTGTCATACATAAAAGCATTTCAGTGCTCACCTCTTCAAATTGATCATTCAGCTCAACAAATTATACATCTATTTGTCTTTCGTATTCAGAACAATAATTTCATGTTTGTTACAAAAGAGAGTTATCTCGTTAAATAGAGAATCTCATCCATTGTTTCACATTTCTTGTAATCGTAACTTAGAAATTATGACAAGTGTCATAACATTTACAAGATCTTGATCGTTCATTTGTTATGTCTGTGGCAACTCATTAGTGATCCCTAAAATATTCTTCATTAAGTGGGTCAAGAATACAAATTTAAAACATTGCATAACATTCAATAATCACTAAATTTAACTTTTTGCTCTGAAAGTGTGGCATCCACTTCAATGACCTCAAACACATCAATAACTAATGAGAACAATCAAATTAAACTCATGAGATTTCTATAATAAGAGTTTCATCTTGTGTCTCCCACTCTTTTAAAAATTCTATCTTGATTCAAGCCTCTTCTTGTTGTAACTTCACCACTTGAGGTTTTTTCAATAATTATTATAAATTGCTTCTCCCTGAGTCTCTACGTTTGCATGATGTCCAATAATATTTATTATAATTGCTACCATGTTAAGAAAAGAACAAATCTTAGTGTGTTTCTTTGCGACAACAATGTTTGTCAGTTGCAGTTGATGAGTAAAACAATGAACATAATAAGTAGATTGATTTTTTGCCATAAATAATGTTTTTAGACCATTGAATTCACCTTGAATGATACTAACTCCACCGTACATTTTTCCCCATAAGATTGATAAACTCGACCCATATTTAGCAAAAAATACTCAATCGTTGTTGTAAGTAATGAAGCTTTAGTATTTTTGACATGGACAATGCCTAGAAAACGCTAAATTATTCTTCCATTCTTATCAACATAGTGTAGAGCCGTAGAGAAGTTGTCATTTGCTCTTTAACAAATGAATCACGAGCCTCATCAACTAAAATAGAAAACAACTTAGCTTGGACAATTTCTTTAATGATGATATTTATAGTCTCCGTTGTTGCAGCTTGGACAATTTCTCTTTGGATTCTTGATGCTACTAACTTAAAATTTTCAGGAGTGTTTCTTAATACAACTTCATTGATGGTCTCATTATAGTCCACGAGAAATTGAAGGAATTCAAGTAAATTTCCTCGGTTGCTTGATTCATCAATTCTTCATGACAAAAAAATGCTAATTCTTGCTTTTAAAAATTATAATACAGTACATGGAAGCTTCTAGGCGGATGTGATAATCAATTCGAGCTTTGTCGGACTGAGTGCACAAAGTAACTTCAATGTGTTGTTTTTGATCCATCACATCCTCGGTTGCCATTGCACCCTATTTTTAGTCATAATCCCTTCCCTGATTGATTGAGTGAAGGAGTTAAGCCTGATTTTTGGGGATGCGCTGGTTACTTTCTTGCTTTTGGAAGTGATATAGATGTAAACTACAACTTTTTTTTTGTAAATGATCATGTGATGGCTTTAATGTTCATACTAAAATATTACAATAGTGTAAAGAAAATGCAAATGCTAATCAAAATAAAACGCATAAGATAAATTTTGAAATAAATGTAAATCTACAATAGAATTACTTTTTTTTTGGTAATATTATGTGATAGTTTTGATGTTCATACTAAAACATTGCCATAACTTAAAGAAAACACAAATGTGAAGCAAAATAAAGGGTCTCAGAAACCAGTTTATACGTGGATTTAAAATGTAGGCGCTATTTTCTCTAAGAAATATGAGCTGTTTTAATGGCTTCAAATGGTCTTTCTCCATGATAACATAATAGGATTATCCAACATGCAATTGGCGTGTTCACGAAACTCTGCACTGACTGCCGCTCTTTTCCTTCTTACTTGTTCCCTCATATAATCATGTGTTGGATTTATTGACTGCAGAAAAATGGTCGGGTGCCCCAATTCGGAAAGTGGGACAATGATGGAAGTGTTCCCTACACTCAGTATTTTGAGGAGGCCCGGAAGGAAAAAAATGCAGCAAAGATGATCAATCCCAATGATCCCCTTCAAAACCCAGAAGCATTTCGCGCCAGCCTGAACCTCCAGGTCATACCCATCCACCCAAAGCACCAGCCATTCTAGGACCAGCGAAGGCGAAACATGAGCGGCGAAAGAGCCGAGAAGATATGAATGGGCTCCAAGCCGTGAACCACGTGAGCACAGAATCGTTGTCGATCCACAAGTTCGCATCAGGTTCGCCCAACCGACGTCACGACCATGGAAATTTGGGTGATGCCCAAAGGAGGTCAAGCCACAGTAATGGCGAATTCGAGCACAGCGTCGAGCGCTCCCCTATTCATTCTCATATTCATAGCCGAGCGTCAAGCAAAGGCGGCATTTCTTCTCCGGCAGGGGACAGGAGAGCCTCATCGGAAAAGCAAGGACTTGCTCCAAACACTCCAGGAAGAACTAGAATGAAGCATAATGACCGCAGTGATTATTCGGTAATTCACTGCCCTTTTTTATTCACTTTTGCATTCATATAGAAGCAAAAATGGATAGTTTATAATGTTAAAAGGACAAAAATTTGAAGTAACTTTTCAACTATACAGGGAGATAAAAGCTCTACTGTGCCAAAATTTGGTGACTGGGATGTGATGGATCCTGCATCAGCTGATAGCTACAGCTACATTTTTAACCAAGTGAGGGAGGAGAAGCACAGTGGGTCTGCTAAGCCCTCTTCTTTTTCCCGTGACTCTAAATCCGATGGTCAAAAGAGAAAAACCAATTCTGAATCCACGGTCAGTTAGTAGGCTCACGGTTATCCTTATTCCAACTATTTCAAATTTTGAAATAAATAAAGTATAACCCAGAGAAACTTTGTTTGTTTGTCCAAGTGGGAATTAGTAGAAGTGGAAAATAAAGGAATTTTTATTTTAGTACACAACCTTTTACATCTTGCCCTTATATGGCTATATACACATACAAGGAGAGCTACAACATCTAATTGACGGTGTGAGATTAAATACAGAAAGGAGGAGACCACTATCTGTACACCATTTTGCGTTATTTACACACCAAATACCAACACTCTCCCTCAAGATAGGCGAAAGATATCCACTAAACACATCTTGTCACTCAATCTACATAAGTTCAGTGAGCTAAGTCTTTGGTTAGACAATCAGTCACTTGCTCTTTTGTAGCAACATGTTCTAGCTTTAGTTTTCCACCATCCAGCTTTTCTTTGATAAAAAATCTATTGATCTTTATATGCTTGATTCTATCATGTTGGACGAGATTATTTGCAATGTTAATAGCTGACTTGCTATCACACGACAATGTCATATGCCCTTCTTAATCGATCTTGAGTTCAACAAGTAGGACTTTCAACCATAACATCTCCCCTACACTCAAGGCCATGACCATATACTCAGTCTCAGTTGTAGATCTCCCAATTGCAGTCTACTTCTTGCTCTTCTAGTAGACAAGGTTGTCTCCCACAAACATGCAATATCCTGATGTGGATCTTCTGTCGTCTGCACAACTAGCTCAGTCAGAGTCGCAGTAGCCCTCGATGTTTAGATGTACATTCTTCTGGAAGATCAGTCCCTTCTCAGGTGCGCTCTTCAAATATCGAAGAATCTGATATACGACATTCAAGTGACCCTCCCTAGGATCATGCATATAGCGAGCTACCATGCTTATGTCAAAAGATATGTCGGGACAGTTGTGACCCAGATAAATCAGGCGGCCTACCAGCCTCTGGTACCTTTCTCTATAAATTATCTCTCCCGCCTCCGCAACGAGCTTTGACTTCTGATCAATAGGAGTGATGGTAGGCTTGTAACCCAGTATACCCCTCTCTCCAGGTCCAACACATATTTTTGTTGCGATAGAACAGTTCCCCGTGCACTGCTACCGCAATCTCAAGGAAGTATCTGAGCTGACCTAAGTCCTTCGCCTCAAATTCCTCTCCCAATCTCCTCTTAAGCTGAGCAATTTCACTCTCATCATCTCCTGTGATGATCGTATCATTCACATACACAACAAGTACTGTGATGTGAACTCCATGCCTCCTATTGAACAAGGTATGGTCAACATTTGTTTGTTGATATCTCATGGCTATCATGGCTCTCCCGAGCCTGTCAAACCATGCCCGAGGAGATTGTTTCAACCATAAAGTGACTTCTTGAGTCTACGCACCTTCCCTACTATTTGGTTTGTGCCAAATCCCGGCGGCACTTCCATGTACACTTCTTCTGACAGATCCCTATGGAAAAAGACATTTTTCACGTCAAGTTGGTGTCGTTTCCATCTCATATTTACCGGCAAGGATATCAGTGTCCGCACCGTGCTCATTTTTGCGGCGGGTGCAAAGGTCTCGTCGTAGTCGATGTCATAAGTCTGACTGTAACCCTTTGTTACTAGTTGAGCCTTGTAGCGCTCGATCCGTCCCTCTGGGTTTTGTTTCACAGTGAAAACTCACTTGCGTCCAACT
This sequence comes from Platanthera zijinensis, assembly GCA_039513925.1. Classification (NCBI taxonomy): domain Eukaryota; kingdom Viridiplantae; phylum Streptophyta; class Magnoliopsida; order Asparagales; family Orchidaceae; genus Platanthera; species Platanthera zijinensis. The sequence goes on from CM077081.1 coordinate 26,223,313, forward strand.
GCTCTTTTTCTTGCTGGTAGTGACACAAGATCCCATTCTTTATTCCTCTCTTATGTTCCAAGTTCTTCTAACATTGCAGTTTTCCATTTTGAATCCTCCTTAGTCACCTGTCAACACTTAGGAGTAGAGAATGTGTCCAAAGATGCAATAAATCCTCCATGTACAGGTGATATATGAGAATAGGAAACACATTTAGTAATGTCATGAGGAAAGTCATACTTATCAGGTGAGACTTCCGCATTCTTGCGGGTGTTCCTCCTTACCGGTATGAGAGTAGAAGTAGTGGGATGCGGAATTATATTACCTGTAGATTCAGATGTTGAGGTGGATTGAGCAGAGAGGTTGAGGTGGATAGAATTGGTGTTGCAGGAGACAGAATAGGCAGAGGCAAGGGACTTAACACGGGTGGCTCTGTAGGCATTGTAGGTATTGTAGTCTCACTCTGCTGCCTTCTTGTATATACTTTTGGTTCCCCCTGGGTGTGAGGTCTACTTTCCACAGATGCATTCTGCTCATGCGCAGGTATCATATCGGGCTCTATGCTTGTCAATAGGGAATAAATGATACTTATTATTTGATTCTCACCACTACTGTTATCCTTCCTGATGTAGGGTAGGCTATGACGTGCACACCTAGACTCTATATGCAACCCCACAAGCGGGTAACGCGACAAACTAGCATAGCAATGAAAATTAGTAACGCCACAAGCATATAATTACCACAAGAATTAATTTTAATATTGGCGAAATTCTTAGTTGGCTTTCCTCCGCTCGGAGGGCCAAAAGCAAAGCGCGCGGCGAAGAGATCCTCCTGCAAGTTGTTAATCAATCGATAGTCAAAGCAATACAAACACGCTCCAAGCAAGCACAAGATTATCCAATAATAATATCAAAATTAGTACAACCAAATCACAAAATAACTCACAACTAGGGGCTGATTTCGGGCAAGGGAAGTGGAGGGTTCGGGTGGTGTAGATCGAGCGCCGAGCGGTGGAACCGGGGAAGGAGACAACGGTTGGGGCTGTTTTGGTGGTGAACAACGGGATCAGAGTGGAAACGGGCGGACCCGGAGGGAAACGCGTAGATCCGGGCTTGAGAGGGCGGATCCGGTGGTGGATGACCGGATCCGGGTTGGGGAGGGTAGATCGGATGACGGGTGGGTAGATCGGGACAACTTGAGCCCGAGTTGTGGGGATTAGCGGTGATGGGGGTCAAGGAGCGGTGGATCCACGGGTAGAGGAGGGGAGGGAGTTTGGCGGCTTGAGGAGGTGCGGGGAGGGGGGATGGAGGTTGGCCGGAGTGGAGCGGCGGCGGGATGACAGTCGGCCGCCCAGTTCTGGGCGGGAAACTGGCGGCGGCGGGGTGGCTTCAGGCGGCCGGCAGGTGGGCTGGCGGGGAGGTGTTGGCGGCGGGGTAGGGGTTCGGTTGGTTGGGCGGAGAAGGCAGGGGGGGTAGGCGGGCTGTAGGGAGGATGGAGGAAGAGGGAAAGGGGAGGAAGAAAACTTACCCCAAGGCGTCGGCACCAAGGGTCCACGGCGTCGACACCGCGGGAAGACCACGGAAGCAGGGATGACAACTCTCCAACTTCAGCAATAACCCTAATACCAGCCCCTCTAAACCTATTTATAAGAAATAAACCATTAGGGCATCCCAACGAACGGCTATGATTGGCCGGTGGGTTTACCCATAAATAAACCAAATACGTGTCCAAAAAAAATACATAAATATATGATTTAGATTCGCGGCGACGTGCTGGACGCAACCGCGGGGTCGGATCGGCGATCCGATCATGTCTTCCGGCGGGAATAAATGAACGTGGGTCCCGCTCCATCATGTGCACGATCCGATGGATTCCCATCACTTCCCTTCTCACCTCGTACTGTTTGTAGTAAGTCCCCAAAGGGTGAGCCAACTGGAGAGGAGTAATATGACTCATGCTCGCGAAATTTGACATCCATTCTAACAAATAATCTCTTCTCCACTGGGCTCCAACATACACACCCCTTATTATTTGCATCTCACCACTACTGCTATCCCTTCCCATGTGCGCTCTTCAGATATCCATTCATAGTTGGTGCATGGTCCCCATAAATCAGAATGAACTAGATCAAATGAATTAGAACTCCTACCACCAAAACTTGAGTAGGAATTTCCGGTATGCTTTCCCAGTCCATATGCATCACATACAAGTATTTCTTGATTAGTTTTTTCAAAGAAAAGTAGATACATTTGACTCAAAACCAAAAATAAGTGATGTCCCGGACACCTATGATGAAGTATGAGCTGGTCCTCTATGCTCCTTCTAGCTCATGTGGTATCCTCTATCAGTGTGGAAAGGGCCAAGTCCAGACTTTCCCTATCAAGGTACCATAAGCCCCTACGCCACATGTCAGTCCCGAGTTTTCTGTCAATCTCCTTTTGAAAGATCACCATTGGGATATCAAACAAGACAATACTCTTTAGTTGAGATATAATGACATTAATGGATAAGAGATTCACGGGAAAAAGAGTATGCAAAACATTGGACATTGTCAAAGTGTTGGTACGTTGTACGACACCCATACCTACCACAGGTTGAGTCGTGTCATCGACAGTTTGAATGTGTTCTGGGACTACTTGGGAAGTATGTAAAAGAAATTCCCTAGCATTCCCAGTAACATGCCGAGAGGTGCCTGAATCGACTATCCACTGTGGTGATGTGGTGATGTAGTGATGGATATAAATGTAAGGCCACATGTATTACAAGTACCTGTGGTAGAGTGAGCAATAGAGGCAATGTTACCCCTAGACGATGTTGGAGTGGTAGAGTGACATCCATCTCAAACTGGTGGTAAGTATCCAAAATCTCTTGCTCCTTTGGGTGACCTATATCAACAATACATCCTTCCACCACTTCCTTGGTCATCATCAGATTTGCTTGATAGCCTCCTCGTCCACCACCTCTACACCTCCATGGCCGCTCCCACGACTTCCAAACTTTCCCCGTCCACCTGCATCCCCCTCCTTTGGTGGCTTAGGGCATGCCGGTCAGAGATGATCTATTTCACCACAATTGTAACATTGTCGCGTCTCACTCTTGTATCTCGCGTGCCCTAGATTGGTGATTGACACTGACTGTTAGAGCCGATTTCCCCCGAAAGAGTGGTTGTGCCAGACTTGAGCCTAACCCTGCTCTCCTCTTGTATCATGGCTGAGATCGTCTCATCCAAGGAAGGGATTTTTTGTTGAGTAGATTATATTGCACACCTCGGTTGAAATGTTGGGTTCAATCCTCTCATAAAATGCATAGTTCGCCTCTGAGCATCTCGCTCCCCATTTCTGCACTCGGGGTCTTTACAACATGCAGCTGGAGAGAAATGATCATAGTCTGCCCACAGTCGCTCTAGATCTGCGGCATACTCCTGGATTAAACGATCTCCCTGCGTTATCGTCTCTCTCTCAATCTGGAAAAACCTTCATGTTATTATCGGCTCCAACATAGATCCTCTGTAACTTTTGTCAAACATCACTCACTGTCTCTATGTCATCCACCGTGACAACTATAGATGCGACCATCGAGTTTAGGAGCCAGATGTGCATCGGGCTAAGTGTAGTCTTCCACTCGTTATATCCATCTGATTCATTCGCTAGCTCCTCCTCGTCACCAGTTAGATGGCCCTTCAGGTTTCTCCGAGAGAGTGCCCTCTTCACCCGACGAGACCAGCTTAAGTATGTAGTTGATCCATCGAGTTTCAGCTCCACAGGTGGAAGATTCGATTTAATTGGAGGCAACGACGACTCAGCCGAGCCCTCCCCTTTGGACATCCACAAGAATTCAAAGAATACTTTTAGGTCCGCCTCCTCCATTTTGGCAACCAATTTCTCCATGAACAAATGAATTTCTCCAGGAAGCGCGCACTGAGAAGTCCTCGCACGCGGCAATCCCTCTGTGCATGTGACCGACTTAAGTGTTGAACACCTTACCTTCCCTTTGTGCGTTCCCTCTGAGCGGTACCTCTGTGCGATGAGGTACATACGTACACGATTCTTGCCGCATGCGATTTTGGATGTCACGCCGCCAAGCGTTATCTCCTTCTCCACGCACGCATATGCCTCTGCAGGAGCGGAAGTATGACGTACTCCTTCTGCGAGCCGCACGCGCCCGATGCCTTACCAGCCTTCTCCCTGTAGAGCCGCACGCGCCCGACGCCTGACAATCCTTCTCCCCGTGCGATTCTTCTCCCTGTAGAGCCGTGTGCACGCGTACTACCTTCTGCGTGCATTTGCCTCTGCGATCCTTTCGCGCGTATGCTTCTTTCGCCTTGCGTGCACTGTCCCTGCGAGCGGTACTGTCCGGCGAAGAGCCACGCCCGACGATCCTTCTCCCTGCGAGCGCTTTTCCGCGCGCGTGGCCTATGCGAGATCGTCGCAGTCTGTGAACCTGATTCCTCCGTGAACGCCTCTTCGGCTCTTTCTGTGCGTCTGATGTCTCTCCCCCTGCTCGCATCTTCTTCCGAAGATGTCATCGCTCCTTTTTCGCAGTACTCGTACTTCTCTATGCGATGTTCCTTTCAACATACTACCAAAAAAGGAAAGGAACGCGCACAGAGATGTGGGATTTGTGGAGATTGATTTTTCCAAATATGGCTCTAATACCAAGTGAAAAATAAAGGAATTTTTATTTTAGTACACTTTTTACATCTTGACCATATATAATATACATATACGGAGAGCTACAACATCTAATTTACAGTGTGGACTAAATACAAAAAGGAGGAGACCGTTATTTGCACATCATTTTGTGTTATTTACACACCAAATACCAAAAATAGATTATGAAATAGTGGACTTTGAATATAAAGCTTCAAGATTTCCTGAAGTATTTCCTGTCTTATATCTTGTAGTTATTATACAACCGCATTTATGTGTTTGAAATTTAGGCTTCGTTTGGGAGGACTTATTTTCACCGGTCAAACGGTTATGACCGCATGAATTGAACCTTAATTAAAGTCCGGTTCATGCGGTCGTAACCGCTTGACCGGTGAAAATAAGTCCTCCCAAACGGAGCCTTACTCGTCTGTTTTCACTCCTGATTCGCTTATGCGCCAACAATAAACTAATCTTCCAAATTCCTTGAATCGAATTTCTGTTCACCGAAATCTGATTCGCTGCCCTCCTCTATGGCCATGACTCCAGGATGTCTGCTGCTGCTGTTTCAAGAAGTGAAGGCTGTGGACTGAAAGACCATATTGGTTTATAAGTATCTCTAAGAAGCTCCAGGTAGATGCTTATATATAATATAAACACTGCTATGGAAAATTTCATTCATTTCCCACTTATATGTTCTGAATATGTGGTTGTGTGCATGTGAAACCTTACAACTCCCTGTATGGGAAAAAATGGAGCTTGATTCCTTCAGTTTTCTGCCAGTTTGAAGGGGGGGGGGGGGGGGGGGGGGGGGGGATATTATGAACTAAATCAAAGAGTTATTGCCATGTTCCCTTCTAAGAAAAATCTCCCACTGATATGAGAGAGGCAGGCTGATGCAAAATTTAGTTACATCTCCATTGTTGTTATAACTCATATCGAAATTTTATGTAGTTTAGTTCTTGAAAAGAATTTTGTATTGTTGTAATAACTCTGTCTCCCCTTCCCTCTCCTCTTTCTCTCTCTTATTGATTTGTGGCAGGTTAAGGTAGGTATAGCGGTTTTTTCAGTGTGGATTAGTTTAACGGTCAACAGGACCCTAAAATATGTAGAAGCCTTTTGTTGTGGCATGCGGGAACATAGTTTAATCCCACATCAGATAGGTCGCATTTATGCTGGTATAAGAAAACTGTACGGTTTCTGGTCACGTGCGTAAGCATTTGGGCTGACTATTGGTTTTGACCACCGGCGTATCTCCTCACCTTTTAAAATACTAATGTGGGGCCTAGCATTTGCGTTCCCGCATATCGCACTAGGCACCGTAACACCGACTAATTTTGGACTAGAAGCTTACTGAAGCGGGTGTTCGGCGTTGAGGTTTATATAATTTATATATGCACTTGAACAGCGCTTAGGTGCTATTTTGGAGTGTGGGAAGCCTATGTGGTCGGCTATTTGTGTTTTGTTAAGTTATGGAATTGTTCAGTGAATATTTATGCTGTAAGCAATTGTTGTTGAGACCACTTTACTCTTCATGCTGAGTAATAATATTAGTATAATTGTATAAATATTACAATTGTCCTTAAAAGTTTTCCTTTTTTTTATTACTTTGATGTTCACAAGAGCTTTGTATATCCAAATTTCCCTCTCCAAATCAATAACTAAAAATTCTTTTTGGTATTCTACCAAAAGCATCCATGTTACGGGGCAGTTCTCATGTGTGTGCGTGTGCGCTTATTTAACTATAAATTGAAGTTTGAACTGGAATAAAATTATTGAGATTCAGAATCAAATTTGAAAAAATATGAATTTTAATTGAATATTTACAAATTGAATTTGGAATTATTCACAAAATATATTATTTATAAACAACACTAATTACAAATTGCATCCCATTCCCCTATAACTTTTGAAATTACAATTATCCATTTTCCCTGAAAATTTACTTTAATGTGTTATGTTGGTGTATGGATGTTATGAAATATAAATATTAAGAGTAGGTTTTTATAATTTTGAAAGTTAGAGAGATACAAGCTGTAATTATGCAAATTTGGAGCGAAGGTCCCACTAAATAACCGTATATATCATGTAAGTGAGCACCTTTTTGGCGAACTAATCTTTTCAATTTTACCTTTATCATAACTTTTTGCTATTTTTAGAAGTAGATTTAATCTGCTTTTAAAATATCATCCTTTCAATCTATATTAAGCTTTGTACTTGATAAAATAAGTATTTTCCATAAAAATAACGAATAGCGAGGTACTGTCGCGTTACCTTTACATTTGTTACACACACCATCAATTGTGCACCAAGGAAGCTACGCATTACTTATCACAGCCTTCACACCCAATTTTCTTCACAATCTTCTTAAGAGGATATTAATAATACATGTGGTTCATGTTGTTTTGGTTCTAGTTCGGATCCGGATCCGTTTACACATTAAGTTTTACTAAAGCTTAAGTATAAATATAATGATCCTGTTCACGCCTGAGGGTAATCGGCCGCCTGTGAGGTTTAGGAGGGAGAACCATCACCTGGAGCCGCATGAAGTTGTGGAGTTCAACTGCCTGAAGCATTGAGGAGGAAGCCGCCTGTGAGAGTATACCACCGTCTTTCTCTCCTTTCTCTCTCTCACTCGTGCCCTCGGAGTGGCCTCCGTCCTTGAGTATTGTTGCCGATTTTGGAGGAGATATCCGTCAGCGTTGAGAGAGGGTGTTGCTGCCGGGCTTGGTGGAGTTGGTCGCCGGCGCTGCAGTGGACGTTCTTTGGAGTGGAAAGGCGTGGTATTGACGACGTGCAGTTGGATGATCCCGCCATGGACGTTGAGAAGACCTCGGCCGTTGGATTATCCCGCCATGGACGGCGGATGGTGCACTGTTCGCACCTTCGCATGGAATTCTCTGCGCATACAAGGGCGTAGGTAGTGTAGGTTCAGGGGGGGCACGTGCCCCCCCTGATTTTTCGCGGATTCCGCCAAAATCATTCGCCCCAAGGCCTTGGACTGTATTCCGCCATTTTCACCATCAATCGCTAGGTTTTCTATCCCGGACAGCCGGACTTGCTCCCCTCTCGATCCCGATCCGGGCGCTGCTCCCCTCAGGCCGAGCCCGATCCCGGCGTTGCGAGCCCGATCCCGGCGCTGCTCCCCTCAGGCCGAGCCCGATCCCGGCGTTGCTCTCCCCGTCTCCCAATTCCGCCCTTTTCCCGATCCCGGTAAGCTTCTTCTTCTTCTTCTTCTTCTGTTAATTTGTTAATTTGTTAATTTGTTTCATTTGTTTCATTTGTTAATTGTTAATTGATAGTTAGTATTGATTGAATCTTCTGTTAATCGTTTCAATTGTTAGTTGATAGTTAGTATTGATTGAATGTTGTTAGTATTGTGGTAGTTGTAATCTGAAACAGCAACCCTGCCACTGACATCCTGCACCCTTCCCCTTCAGTCCTTCACTCATGAACACATTTCCCCTCCTACGCCCCTACCCCAACTCCCAACAATCCAACATAATGAAATTGTAGTGTATGTTTGATAAGTGTATGGTAAATTTGAACATGGACAGCATTATTATAGGAGCTGACTAACTGTAATAACATTAGTTGAAATGGTATACATTTACAAATAAGTTGTTTACTGGATATGAAATGATTGATAAGAGTAAAGAGATTTCAAGCAAGTTCCCCAATAGAAATTGAACAAAATACTAAATATATTATAAAAGATTTATCGCAGTAATTTTCACAATAAAGTGAAATAGTTAGAGGTGAACTCACCTCCCATGTCAGTTATGAAGGTTTCGATTTTGCCATGGAGCTGATTTTCTATTTCTCTTTTAAATTGTACAAACAATTCAAAGGCTTCGTGAGTCAAAAAATATACTCACATAAAACAGCTAAACTGCTGAAGTCATGAATGAAGAGTATGAAGTATTTCTTATCTCTAATAGAGTCCACTGGAGTTGGTCACCGCAAGTCTCCATGGATCAGTTCCAGGGGTCTAGTGCTCCTTTCAGTTGCATTTGGGAATGAGTGTGTGTGAGCTTTGCTTACCACACATTCTTCACAAAACTGTTTTTGGAAGCTGAATTCAGAGAGCCCAAGCTGAATTAGAATAAATTATACAGAGGTTATCTCACATATGGTGCCTTTGAGGCTTTGTACAGAAGAAGTTGTCAAACTCTTGTTAGATGAATGAAGGAGGGAGAAAAGAAAGCATTTATGAAAAAGAACATAGACTGTCAACAAAAGTATTAGAAGGCAAGGAAAGCATCATGAGGAAAGTTAAGTAAAGATAAAATTTTCTAATATCCCAAACAATAAAATTGTCTAAATGCAATCAAGGATATTTGGATAACAATTTTTTGATGGGCAATGTTAATAGCACCCCTGAACTCGCTATTAGCAGCCATTTCAATGTGTTATTTTGGCTTTTTGGGGGTGCTATTAACCAATAGAGGGGTGCTATTAACATTGCCCTTTTTTGATTTCAATCAGACACTATAATATTGGTAAAAATGTAAATGACAACATTTGATGTATGGTAAATTTGAACAACATCTCCAACTCTAGAAACCTGTGTTGATTGGCTATAATTTCTCTTGTTGAAGTGTATGTTAATTCACTTTTTTGCTTGCAGGAGTTTGAAAACAGTTTTGTATGTGTTCCGCCAAACATTTCAGTGAAATATATGATTAATATAGGTATGTTTGAGGATGTGGATTCAAACAAGGGTATACCTTGTCAATATCAATACTAATTCTTAAGCGATTAATAATTTCCCTCGCGGGCCTGGTACGGTCGCGCTTGGCCGTAGGGGCAGTGCCCCGTGTACCCTGTATGGAATTAAATTGATAGTTGTTGAAAAATAGATTGCTTAACTTATTTCATTATTGAAGTTAGATACATCCCTAAAGTTATTTAATTTATTTCATTATGTTGTGACTTTTGCAATGATTCTAATCTACAATATAAAACCATGTTCAAATTTCTTAAATTAATAGCAGTTGAAAAATAGATTGCTTAAGTTATTTCATTAATACCATTAATCCACTAGACATTTTAACAGTCATGGAGAGATATTTCACTAAAGAGCATCGTGCGGGAGTCAATATAAAAGACCTTCCAAAGGATCCAAGATTACAAACTCGAATTACTAATTACAGTCCAAATGATCAACGTGCTGCATTCAATATAGAAGACCTTCCAACAGATCCAGGATTGCGACCTCGAATTACTAATTACAGTCCAAATGATCAAGACCAAGTTCGTAGGGCATATTTACTTGCCGGTCTGTGTCAGCCTCGTGACCATGCCTTTCCTCAAAAGATATTCGGGAACAAATTACGACGTTTTAATAAGGATTGGTTTGGATTATATTCTTCATGGTTAGAATATAGTGTATCAAAAGACTCTGCATACTGCTTATGTTGTTATCTTTTCAAGCCTGATATTGGAGATCAAGCGGGTGGTGATTCATTTGTTGGTGAGGGCTTTTCAAATTGGAAAAAGAATGATAGACTCCAATCTCATGTTGGAGGTTCTAATAGTGCTCATAATCAAGCTGTGGCAAAATGTCAAGATTTATTAAAGCAAAAACAACATATTCAAACAGTGTTTGAGAAACAAGCAAAGCAAGATGAGGATGATTATCTCATTCGGTTGAATGCAGCCATAGATTGTATACGATTTCTTCTAAGACAAGGCATTGCATTTCGTGGTCATGATGAATCTGAAAATTCAAGTAATCGAGGTAATTATCTTGAACTTTTGAAGTTTCTTGCTGATCATAACGATGAAGTAAAAGCTGTGGCATTCGGAAACGCCCCACAAAATGTGAAATTGACTTCACCAGATGTTCAGCAAGACATTGTTACAGCTGCAGCAAGAGAGACACTCAAAGTAATTGTTGAAGAAATTGGTGATGCACTTTTTTCAATTTTAGTCGATGAAGCCCATGACATATCAGTTAAGGAGCAAATGGCTGTTGTTGTACGTTATATTGACAAAAAAGGAAATGTTATTGAGCGTTTTGTGGGTATTGAGCATGTTTCCAGCACTAGTGCTATTTCCCTCAAAGAAGCCGTGGAAAAATTATTCTCTATACTTGGTCTAAGTATTTCAAAATTAAGGGGGCAAGGATATGATGGAGCTAGTAATATGCAAGGGGAGTTTAATGGTTTAAAAGCACTTATATTGAAAGACAATCCTTCTGCATATTATGTCTGGTGTTTTGCGCATCAATTACAACTGGCTCTTGTAGCAGTGGCAAAGAATCATGAAGATATTGCAATGATGTTCTTTGTGACTAATAATGTGGTGAATGTTGTTGGAGCTTCGTCCAAACGACGTGATATTCTCAGGGGCAAACATGCTGCAAAGGTTGTTGAAGCACTTAATGTTGGAGAACTTGCTAGTGGACAAGGTTTAAATCAGGAAACCAATCTTAAACGTCCAGGTGATACACGTTGGGGATCACACTATGGTACTTTAGTTAGTTTGATTACTATGTTTGAAGCAGTGATTGATGTGCTTGAAATTGTTAGAATGGAAGGTCCAAAAGGAGATCAACGGACAATGGCAAGGATGTTATTGGGATCAATGCAATCATTTGAGTTTGCATTTACTCTTCACTTGATGAGAACAATTTTGGCTATTACTTCCGAGTTATCTCACGCACTTCAAAGACAAGATCAAGATATTGTGAATGCGATTTCTTTGGTTGAATTATCAAAGAAACAACTCCAGCATATGAGGGATGAAGGATGACAATCATTATTTGAAGTGGTTTCAACTTTTTGTGAGAAGAATGAAATTATTGTTCCGAATATGAATGAGAGATTTATAGCTCAAGGAAAAGGAAAACGTAAAGCTCTAATAATTACAAATTTGCATCACTATCAGGTAGAGATTTTCTACAATGTTATCGATATGCAACTTCTAGAACTCAAAACTCGTTTTGACGAGGGGAGTAGTGAGTTACTTCTTTGTGTAGCTTGTTTGACTCCGTCCAACTCATTCTTTAGCTTTGATAAGGATAAGTTGATTCGTCTGGCAGAGTTTTATCCCGAAGATTTTTCCCCAATGGAGGTTTTAATACTTCACGACCAGCTGGAAACATATATTTTTGACATGAGATCGAATAAGGAGTTTTCAATGCTGCATGGAATTTCCGATCTTGCTAAGAAGATGGTGGAAACGGGAAGAAACAGAACTTATCCACTAGCTAGTATATTTGCTCTTGACTTTAGCTTTAATCTTACCTGTTGCAACTGCTAGTGTTGAAAGAGTATTTTCAGCCATGACTTGTGTGAAGAATCGACTCCGAAATAAAATGAGTGATCAATGGTTGAACAATAGTTTGTTGGTATACATAGAAAAAGATGTTTTTGATGGAATTGATAATGAATCTATCATAGATTATTATCAAAATATGAAGACACGTCGAATTAAGTTGTCGAGCCAGAAAAAAAGGCTTGATTGATCTCCTATGAAATGCTTTTGGTCTAATATTTTTGTTACAATGTATGACACTTAAAAAGTTTGTTTGATTACAAGTAAGTTGTTTTCAAATATAATCAAAGAGTGTGTAGCTCTTATTTTTACACTTAAATGTGAGATTACATACTTTGTATCATCATTGTTAATATGAAGCTCATTTTACTTTTAAAATTACTGTTTAAAGCAAATAACTTTTAATTTAATATGGTCGTAAAATAGTGCCCCCACTCAAGCAAAATTCTGGCTACGCCCCTGTGCGCATATGATCTCTGGCCTATATATATATATATCTCTACCATATATAAAGAAATATGGTAGGACATGAAATATAAATTCATTGAGATGATCAGGACCGTCCGATTTCAGTACATAAATCATCAGCCATTTGATCTTAATCACTCCCTCTCTTCAATTTTTCGTAGGTCTCCTAAACCTACTAGGAGCGTCCTAAAGCTATATTAAAATTTTGAAAATAGCCCAGACAACAGCAAGCTCGGGGTAGCCCGCCTGCTATACTAAAACCGACTTTGCATGGCCAGCGTGCACTTTCCGATTTCAAATACCAAAGGCTCATTATAGTATTTATATTCAAAATGTATTCAGCATTTCACGATGTGGGACTAAACGAAGCACAAATTTTTAAAAAACATAACCAATAGCGCGTAGCAGAGTTTTGTATTCGGTCTTTTTAAAAAGTTATTTATATTTTTATTTTTTTAGATATGGGAGGGCGTGACCAGCTGTGTTTTAGCGCGTATTAAATAATATTTGAATGTTTAAATAATTATTTACTTATAAAGAGTGTGTGTGTTTTTAAATATATTATTTACTTATATTTCACGGTGTGTTTTTAAATATAATTATTTACTTATATTTGAATATTAAATGTTTTTAAATAATTATTTACTTATATTAGAAGCCCGACGGGGGCAGCTGAAGCCCGTCGTCGCCGATCGGGTACTGTCGTGCTTGGACGTAGGGGCAGAGGCCCGTCGGGGGTGAGAGAAGCCCGTCGTCGCCAGCAGGGTACTGTCGCGTAGGGCATGAGGGCCGGAGGCAGCCCGGGGGCGGGCGAAGCCCGCCGTTGCCGGCCGGGTACTGTGGCGCGTGGCCATCGGGCCGGAGGCCCGTGCCTGTCACTCGTATATATATATATATATATATATACATATGTATACATATACATATGTATACATATACATATGTATACATATACATATGTATACATATACATATGTATACATATACATATGTATACATATACATATGTATACATATACATATGTATACATATACATATACATACATATACATATACATACATATACATATACATACATATACATATACATACATATACATATACATACATATACATATACATACATATACATATACATACATATACATATACATACATATACATATACATACATATACATACATATACATATACATACATATACATATACATACATATACATATACATATATATACATATACATATAATATATATACATATATATATATATATATATATATATATATATATATATATATATATATATATATATATATACAAGTGACAGGCACGGGCCTTCGGCCCTGGGGGCATTCTGCGGGGGTGCGACATTTGGCGGGGTACGACGTTCGTCGGGATGCGACATTCGTCGGTGGTGTGACATTTGTCATGGGGACGACATTTGTCGTGGGCGGCGACATTTGTCGTGGACAGTACCCGCCCCTATGGCCTCGCGCGACAGTACCCGACCGACGACGGCGGGCTCCGCCCGCTCCCGGGGGGCGGTCGTGGGGATGACATTTGTCGTGGCGGCGACATTTGTCGTGGCGGCGACATTTGTCGTGGGCGGCGACATTTGTCGTGGACAGTTCCCGCCCCTATGACCTCGCGCGACAGTACCCGACTGACGACGGCAGGCTCCGTCGGACGACGGCGGGCTCCGCCCGCTGACGGCGGGCTCCCGGCGACTCCGCCCGCTCCGTAACATATACATATGAGTACTCAAAATGACCGTAAAAAAATATAAATCAAGAATCGCCGTCGTCGGGCTCCGGGCGACTCCGCCCGCTCTGTAACATATACATATGAGTACTCAAAATGACAGTAAAAAAATATAAATCAAGAAAACAATTTTTATTTTGTAAAACAAATTATATTTTAACGTTAAAACCTTAATTTTCCTCTTGTCATTTCTAGCTAGAGAAAATAGGTTTAGGGTATCTAGTGTTTTTATTTTTTGCATTTTAATATTGTAAAGTTATGTAATTACCTAAAAGTATATTGTCTTTATAATATACTAATATAAAGTTTGGTATAATTGTGCAATTATGAATACAACTATAAGGACAATATAGAGACATCAGACAATGTTTCACCAAAGAGTAGTTTTCGTATATTAGTAGAGATATATATATTGGACAGAACTACACATACCTAATTCATACCTTAAAACCACAAAAAGTGGGCCCAATACACAATAAAATATATTATTTGACCTTTTTATACACCTAAAACACAGCAAAAAGTAGGGATCCGATTATTTTATTGTGTGTGGGGCCCACTTTTTGTGGTTTTTAGGTATAATTTAAGTATGCATAGAATTATTCATATATATTTATCAAAATTTGACTCTGAATCACATTCGTGTTATTAATCTCCATATATCTTTACCATATATAAAGATATATGATATGGTTTTTTAAACCATGATTTTAAAAGCCGTTAGACAAATATTAAACGTCCGATCTTGCTTCATTATTCAGCATCGTCCGATCTAACTCACCATTTCTTTCAAAAATTTTGTAGGTATTCTAAACCTATTAGGGTCGGGTGTCCTAAACCTGCTATAAGGAGGTCCTATAGTTATGTAGGTTATTCAAAAAAGACTCATCAAGCCCACCCACCAAAGCCCGCACAATTTGTGCGGGCGATTTAAGCGCAGCCCGCAAGCCCGACTACACAATTTACAGATTTTAAGCACAGTCCTCACAGCCCGCAAACCGGCCAGCCCAGCATCCCACCAGATTTCAAGCAATTACTGCGCAAAATGATATTTAAATCAGAGAAGTGCTCATGTATAGGTGGTGTGAGACTATAACAGGCGGGTGAACAGTGCTCGCGCCACTGTTCACCCGCCTGTTATATTTTAATTATTAAATATAATTAAATGTTTCGGTTTTATTATAATTAAATGTTTTATTATATATATATATATAATTAAACATCTCATAACAGCAGGTGGGTGAACAGTGATCGCGCCACTGTTCACCCGCCTACTTATTAATTTTAAAAAAAAGATTTATTTTTAAATTAATTGTTTTATTTTTAACTTAATTATTATAAATATGAGTTTTATTTTTTAATTAATTGTTTTATTTTTTACTTAATTATTATAACTATCAATTTTATTTTTTAATTAATTATAAAAAGCCGGGTACTGTGGCGCGTAACCATCGGGCTCCGCCGGGGGGCGTCGTCGGCCGGGTACTGTGGAGCGTAGCCATCGGGCCGGAGGCCCGTGCCTGTCACTCGTGTGTGTATATATATATATATATATATATATATATATATATATATATATATATATATATATATATATATATATATATATAACCATTTCTAAAATATATCTCTATTATATAAAGATATATATGAATTATTTTTAAATGTTTGATTTTAAAAGCTTTTGAAGCAATCACATCTGTTCATCTCTTGTTTGAAAACTAAGAATCGTTTGATCTGAGTTGCTGGACAAAAGAAATAAATTGAGAGAGAGAAACAAATGGCGGGGAAGAGAAGAGAGGGGGGAGAGGGCGGTTGAGAGGAGAGGCAGGCGGCGGGATATATATTATTGTATTTTCAAAGAGAGACAGAGATATGAAGAGAGATATATTATTTTGTAAAGATGAGAGAAAAAGAAAATGGAAAAGGGGTTGTGAGAGAGAAAGAGAGAATTCTAACGGATATTAATGAAGAAAGGGGGGAGAGAGAAGGAGAGAAGAGAGGGAGGGGAGATGGTTAGATGGGTGGATAGAGAGGAGGAAGAGAGAGAAGAGAGAGGGGAGAGAGAGGCAGGTGACATATAAAATAGAGGGAGAGAGAAGGTGTAGAGAGAGGGAGAAAGACGGGAGTGAGCCCTATATTATTAGGGCGCTGCTATTCGCACTGCAGTTTTGGCTATTCACACCGCACTTTTTCCTAATTTTTCGATTTTTTTTGAAATAAGTCTTGTACGTACATTTTTAGGAAAAGTGCTCAACACGAAAGTTGTAGATCTCGACGAGATCTACAACTTTCGTGTTGAGCACTTTTCCTAAAAATGCACGTACAAGGCGTATTTTCAAAAGACGTGAAATCTGGGCATAATTCCAAAGTATGCCTTGTACATTCATTTTTAGGAAAAATGTTCAACACAAAAGTTGTAGATCTCGACGAGATCTACAACTTTCGTGTTGAACACTTTTCCTAAAAATGCACCTACAAGATGTATTTTCAAAAAGCAAGAAAAATTAGGAAAAAGTGCGGTGTGAATAGCCAAAACTGCGGTGCGGATAGCAGTGCCCTATTATTATGGCTCTCCTAACAATTTAATTTTCGTATGGAGGCCAAGACCAACTCATATGTATGAAATTGTATATATTTTCATATCAGACATTTCTTTTTATTTAATCAATATTAAAATTTATATATTTTCAATTTTTTATTTTTTTTATTTTAAAAAATATATAAAAAATTACATGCTATAAAATATATTTTAAGAATTGTTGGGGGCGAGTGAAGCCCTACGGGATAGGGAGAATCTCGTGCGAAGGCGGGCTATCGCGTTCGACACTTTGCATTTCTCAAATATTGGTTTTTGACACAGCATCTCAACAATGTAAATTTGGCACTTTGTACTTCCGAAATACATTATCTTTTGTTGAAGTCAAAAATGACCTCTGTGAAGTTCGGGGCCCCTAAAGAGGGGTGACCTCACACCTACTACACTCAGAAGAACGTCACGGACCAGAGACTTAGGAAACTATGAACAGACCCTCGGCTCTAGCGCGGAGGTCCCACCACACACCCGAAAGGTCACGAGAACCCTTCCCCTCCCTCACCAAAGGGCTAGGTTGAGCGCCTTGGAGAGCTCTCTCTACTCTACCAAGAAGAAGCTAAGGGAGGAGGAGGTAAGGAAAATTCATCCTCTCCAAAGGCACCCAAGGGGGTCTATTTATAGATTTTCCAAGTCATGGGGGGTAAAATGACCAAACTACCCCTAAGGCAAATTTACCTTGAGCCAATAAAAAAACCTCCACACCGGGGGGTAAAGAGAGAAATCCCACCCCGAGGGTAAAAGGGTAAAAGCACATCCCAAAGAGGTCCAAGGGCGAGAGGAGGCCAAACCATACCCCCCAGCCCCCCCTGGACACCCGAGACGAGGGGACTGGCCGCGCGAGCAAGGGCCTTGCCGGCCGGTCTCGCCCCGCGAGCTGGCCTCGTGGGCGAGAACCCGCCTGGCCGGCGGTCTTGCCCGGCAAGCTGGCCTCGCGGGCGAGAACCCGCCTGGCCGGCGGTCTCGCCCGACGAGCTGGCCTCGCGGGCGTGAACCCGCCAGGCCGGCGGTCTCGCCCGGCGAGCTGGCCTCGCGGGCGAGAACCTTCCTGGCCGGCGGTCTCGCCCCTGCTCGGGGCTAAGGGGCAGGGGGGACGAGACCTTGGTCTCCAGTCGACCCCGCTGCCCCCACCTCGCACTTTATCCCGTCGGGGGGTGCCAACCAACTTACCGCACCCGACCCTCAAAGAAGGGGGCAAGGGGGGGCAAATTTTCTCTCCCCCTACTAGTATATTTCCAAGCTAGAGCCAAAATTGGCCACCGAGAGTGTCAAGACGTCCAAAAAGCTTAAAACTATACAGGGGCGAATACGGGGTTGTACACAATCCCCGCTCTTTTCGAGCGAGTCCCACGCTCGGAAGGAATCATCTAACCCAACGTATTCGCTGAGCGTGGCTTTTTCACACTGTTTGAAAGATTACGAGGCCTCCTCGAGGGGTCAACCTGTCATACCAGCTAATGGGAGCCTGGGTGACGAGACAACCTCGGAGCGAAAACTCTTAGCCTCCGGAGGGGTCAACCTATCATGCCTGCTAATGGGAGCCTGGGTGACGAGACAGCCTCAGTGTGAGAACACTTAACCTCCCGGAGGGGTCAACCTGTCATGCCAGCTGATGGGAGCCTGGGTGGCGAGACCTCCTCCGGGTGAAGAATACTTAGCCTCCTGAGGGGTTAGCCTGTCATGCCAGTTAATGGGAGCCTGGGTGGCGAGAACCTCTCAGGGTAAAAAAGCACTTAACCTCCTGGGGAGGTCAACCTGCCATGCCAGCTGATGAGAGCCTGGGTGGCAAGACCCCCTCAGGGTAAAAGGTCAACCTCCACGAGAGATCAACCTGCCCTGCCAGCTAGTGAGAGTCTGACAGCGGAATCATCTCGGAGCTAAGGACTTGGGCTCCACGAGAGATCAACCTGCTCTGCCAGCTAGTGAGAACCTGGCAGCGGAATCCTCTCGGAGCTGAAAGAAGCTTGGCTCCCACGAGAGATCAACCTGCCTTGCCAGCTAGTGAGAGCCTGGCAGCGGAATCATCTCGGAGCTGAAAGAAGCTTGGCTCCCATTAGAGATCAACCTGCCCTGCCAGCAAGTGAGAGCCTGACAGCGAAATCATCTCGGAGCTAAAAGAAGCTTGGCTCCCACGAGAGATCAACCTACCCTGCCAGCTAATGAGAGTCTTGCAGCGGAATCATCTCGGAGCTAAAAGAAGCTTGGCTCCCACGAGAGATCAACCTGCCTTGCCAGCTAATGAGAGCCTGACAGCGGAATCATCTCGGAGCTAAAAGAAGCTTGGCTCTCACGGGAGATCAACCTGCCCTGCCAGCTAGTGAGAGCCTGACAGCGGAATCATCTCGGAGTTGAAAGAAGCTTGGCTCCCACGAGAGATCAACCTGCCCTGCCAGCTAATGAGAGTCTGACAGCGGAATCATCTCGGAGCCAAAAGAAGCTTTGCTCCCACGAGAGATCAACCTGCCCTGCCAACTAATGAGAGTCTGGCAGCAGAATCATCTCGGAGCTAAAAGAAGCTTGGCTCCCACGGGAGATCAACCTGCCCTGCTAGCTAGTGAGAGTCTGGCAGCGGAATCATCCCGGAGCTAAAAGAAGCTTGGCTCCCACGAGAGATCAACCTACCCTACCAGCTAATGAGAGCCTGGCAGCGGAATCATCTCGGAGCTAAAATAAGCTTGGCTCCCACGAGAGATCAACCTGCCATGCCAGCTAGTGAGAGCCTGACAGCGGAATCATCTCGGAGCAAAAAGAACTTGGCCTCCCCGAGGTACCATCGACCCATCCAGCTAGTGAGAGCCTGACATGAGGAGATCCTCTCGGGGGGCTTGGGGACATGGCATGTCACCTGAATTCTACCAAAATCCAACATCCTCCAAAGGGGAAAAATGATGGGTTACATGACCCCCCCCCCCCCCCGACTCTTCCGGTCGGGGGCTGGACTCCTTTCAACAACATAAAACAAAAAGATACATGACTCCGCCGAGGCGAGGCTTCTTCAGGAGGTCAGGGCATGGTGGTCGCCATCTGATTACTTCCCACTGGATACCTCCATCCTGCTCAGGCTCTCCATGATTTTCTCCATCTCCTCCGCCTTAGCCAACCAAGAGATTGTGTTGACAACCGTGACATAGCACTGTCTCGCCATCCTGGAGTCTCCCTTGATCCTGACCTGGATCCCTTCTGAGTTGAACTTGAGGCATTGGTGGAAGGATGAGGGCACACACCGGAAGGCGTTGATGAGGGGCCTTCTGAAGATGACGTTGTAGCTGCTTGGAGCGTCAACAATGACGAACCTGCAGTTTCTTGAGGTCCCCCCTAACTTCACCTGGAGTCCGACTCCACCTTCCACTTCCTTTCTCTCCCCTGAGAATCCAAACAGAGGTCCATCGGACGCCACCACCCTCCTTGGCTCCATATTCATCCCCTCGAACGCCTTCTTGAAAATAACGTTGATAGAGCTTCCGTTATCAACCAAGATCTGGGAGACGGTGAAGCCTTCGACGGCTGCCTGGATGACCAGGGCGTCGCAGAATGGATCTTCATGCTCTGGCATGTCCTTTGACGAGAAGGTGATCTTTTCTTCAGGGGAGGGGTCTGGGACGTCGAGGCAACGCTCCGTCGGTACATCACATGAAGACTTGCCTTCTAAGCGGCTTCGATCCCCCCCCCCCCGTGGATCACAGCTATACCACCTCGGGGTCCTACGTCGACCCGGTCCTCGCATACATTATCCCCTCCACCTCCTTGGGGCAGAGCTTCGATCCGCTCCAGCTGCTGTTGGGCTGGATCTCTCGTCCTCCTCACTTCCAGTAACTCGGGGCAGGTAGCCGTAGCGTGACCCTCCAACTGGTGGAAGTCACGGTATGGTAACTCTACTTTGCCTCCCCCTCTCCCCTTGCGATTCCTCCTCTCCCTTCGACCAATCGCCATTGCTTGATGGGGTGGGGGCAGGAGCTGTCTTGGGGCTTGCCTCTGGAGGTTGAACCACCCTTGACCCCCATGAAAGTTCCCCCCATCCTGGATGAGAGCTCTTCCTGGACCATGAGCAGGTCCTCCCTGCTGCCTCTAGCCTGGCTCCGGACCCTCCTGTCTCTGAAACCCCTGGGCTCTCTGCTCCTCTCTCCGACTTCCTTCCTGGTGCCTTGAGCCACCTTGCTCTTTTGACTCCACCTCCGTCAACTTTGCCAACTTCTTCACAAAGGCCGGGTTGGCTGCCTCCATGGCTATCTCCTCTGCCGTCCTTTCCATCAGCTCCTCGAAGGAAAGGGGGTCTTCCGGGTCAAGCTCATCTTGAAGAATCTTTCGCGCAACCCCACCGTGAATGTCATCTGGAGGGCATACCCTGGCACCTCTTGGATGTCAAGGTCCTCCTCCTAGAACCTGTCAACGTAGTGGGACAACGACTCCTCGGCCTTTTGCTTTATCAGGAAGAGGGACTCAGGACCTTTCTTCCTCTTATTGGAGGTGGAGAAGCGAAGCTGAAAGCTCCGACTCAAGTCTTCGAACCCGAAGATGGACCTTGGAAGGAGTTGATGGAACCGGTCCCTCGCATTCTCTTTCAAGGTGATCTTAAATAGTCGGCACTTGAAGACGTCTGTCATTGGCCTGATGGAGACGACATCCTCGAACCACTGCAGGTGCTGGACGGGATCATCCTTCCCGGTATAGTAAGCCATGTCTGGCTCTCTGAACCCCTCGGGAACGGGGGCTGAGATGATCAACTCGCTGAAGGGTGACCCCCTGAGGGGGGTTCTCGCGACCTCCACTCGCGCAACCTGCTCGCCTGGAGGGTTAGCACTCGCTGGGCTGGGGAACAGCTCCCGGCCGGTGAGGTCTCGCTCGACCCCTTCTCCCATCCTTTCTTTCCCAGGTCGTCTACCTGGTGCACTTCCTTCTCCCCTTGCTGGGGTCATCTCGCTTGGGCCCCCGAGAGCTGACTCATCGAGAGGGGAAGGAGCTAGCTCCTGAGGGGTTGGAGTGGAGCTGCCACCCCGAGGAGCTAAACTTCGGAGCATCCCCATGATGCATTGGATTGAAGCCATGAACTCTTCCCTTCCCACGAAGGGTCCGGGGTTGGGGAGCTCGCCGAGATCATCACCACCTCCCTGATCTCCAACCATGACACTCTCCCAAGATCTTCTGTGCTGGTCACTCTCCACGCTCACCGCACCAAAATGTTGAAGCCAAAAATGACCTCCGTGGAGTTCGGGCCCCTAAAGAGGGGTGACCTCACACCTACTACACTCGGGAGAACATTACGGACCAGAGACTTAGGAAACTATGAACAGACCCTCGGCTCTAGCGCGGAGGTCCCACCATACACCCAAAAGGTCACGAGAACCCTTCCCCTCCCTCACCAAAGGGCTAGGCTGGGCGCCTTGGAGAGCTCTCTCTACTCTACCAAGAAGAAACTAAAGGAGAAGGAGGTAAGGAAAATTCATCCTCTCCAAAGGCACCCAAGGGGGTCTATTTATAGATTTTCCAAGTCCTGAGGGGTAAAATGACCAAACTACCCCTAAGGCAAATTTACCTTGAGCCAATGACAAACCTCCACACCGGGGGGTAAATAGGGAAATCCCACCCCGGGGGTAAAAGGGTAAAAGCACATCCCAAAGAGGTCCAAGGGCGAGAGGAGGCCAAACCACACCCCCAGCCCCCCTGGACACCCGAGACGAGGGGACTGGCCGCGCGGGCGAGGGCCTTGCCGGCTGGTCTCGCCCCGCGAGCTGGCCTCGTGGGCGAGAACCCGCCTGGCCGGCGGTCTCGCCCGACGAGCTGGCCTCGCGGGCGAGAACCCTCCTGTCCGGCGGTCTCGCCCGGCGAGCCGGCCTCGCGGGCGAGAACCCGCCTGACCGGCGGTCTTGCCCGGCGAGCCGGCCTCGCGGGCGAGAACCCGCCTGACCGGCGGTCTTGCCCGGCGAGCCGGCCTCGCGGGCGAGAACCCGCCTGGCCGGCGGTCTCGCCCGGCGTGCCGGCCTCGCGGGCGAGAACCCGCCTGGCCGGCGGTCTCTCCCGGCGTGCTGGCCTCGCGGGCGAGAACCCGCCTGGCCGGCGGTCTCGCCCGGCGAGCTGGCCTCGCGGGCGAGAACCCGCCTGGCCGGCGGTCTCGCCCGGCGTGCTGGCCTCGCGGGCGAGAACCCGCCTGGCCGGCGGTCTCGCCCGGCGAGCTGGCCTCGCGGGCGAGAACCCGCCTGGCCGGCGGTCTCGCCCCTGCTCGGGGCTAAGGGGCAGGGGGGACGAGACCTTGGTCTCCAGTCGACCTCGCTGCCCCCACCTCGCACTTTATCCCGTCGGGGGGTGCCAGCCAACTTGCCGCACCCTACCCTCAAAGAAGGGGGCAAGGGGGGAGACAAATTTTCCCTCCCCATACTAGTATATTTCCAAGCTAGAGCCAAAATTTGCCACTGAGAGTGTCAAGACGTCCAAAAAGCTTAAAACTATACAGGGGCGAATACGGGGTTGTATATTTTTGGCATTTTGCACCGCCAAAATTTCGGCCTAAAGTACAAAGTGCCAAAAATAATGTATTTAAAGGTGCAAAATGTCAAATTTAAATTATCATGATGCTAAATGTCAAATTTAAATGTTCAAGCGGTGCAAAATGATAAGAAGCCGTCCATTGCCAATAACAGTAGTGCTCTAAAAAAATGGGTGCTGTTATAAGCAAACCCATTTTGGTTGTTAGCACACCATAATAAACCCGGTTCACTTATATTTCCTCTTATTTCTAACCTAAAAAGAAGGTTGTTAGCAAACCTACTATATAACTCAATTTCTAACCTAAAACCGCATTTCTTTCCTCCCGAATTTTTCGAGAAGCCCTCTAGTCGCCCGCTGCAGCCCTAGTTCCGCCGGAGTGGAGAAGCCCTCTCGTCGCCCGCAGCAGCCCCCTCCTCGCCCGCAACGCCCGGAGCAAAGGGCCTCCGCCGGCGTTAAGCCCGTCTACGTACAGCGTCTCGCCTCCGCCGCCTCCGATCCTCCCAAATCCACGGTTCGCGAAGGGCCTCCGCCAGCGTTAAGCCCGTCTACGTGAGCTCTTCATCTCCTTCTTCTTTGGTTAATTCTATGCTTTAGTAGTGAAATTGGTTAAGGGATTGGGTTACTAGGCAGTTTTATTTTTCCCAGGTTTAGAGTTTTGAGTTAGAGTTCAATTAACTAGCTGTTGAACTTAGGGTTATGATTTGTATGTCACCAATCTTTCTGCTATTTGTCGTTCCCTAGAATGCATCTACAACACCAACGTTCTCCTCTACAACGAGCTTGCCTCAACCTTGAATGAGAGATATGCTTGTTTAGTTCTTCCACTAATTCCCATACTGCTTTTGTATCAGATAAGCCTTCTTATTTGATGAAGGATTTGATTGAGCTCACGTGTCACCATACTTTCAACTAGTTGTGGTATAGGATGTGTTGTGATTGGTGGATTCCCCATATATGATTTCAATAAGGAAACACAAAACTATGTGTTTTGGCTTTTAGAGGCAAATCTAGGTAGTAAGGAACTAATCCCAAATGTTCACTGCCTAGGTGATCTAATTGAGCATTTCATCGCCGGTGTCTTCCCAATGGAGATTGGTTTACAACATTCATCCTCTACAAGGTATCAATGCTTTATTTGAAGTTTGGTTTTTCTTGTCGCCATATAATACATAAGAAGTTTGAATTGTTTTTAAAAATTTAATTTGTAGTGAAACAAGTGTATATCCGGATTATAGTAGACACTTTGAAACAGAAATTCAATTTTCATCAAGGGAAACTTTAATTGAGTGGGCTCGTAATGTCGGTAAAAGCCTGAGTTTTGCGGTCACGGTTAAAGGTTCAGACAAATTAGAGGGAGGAAGAGCAAGGCCACGTGTTTTTCTTGGGTGTGATAGAGGTGGTGTATACCGTGAGAAGCAATGCAAAAAAGGTTGGGTTAAACAAAATTTGAGAAAATGTACTAGTAAGCGTTGTGGATGTCCTTTTTCGCTGACCGGGGAAAAAAATGCACTTTTTGGAGCTCCTAGAAAGATGGAATTAGTAAACAACCTTGAGTGCAAATGCTCACCCGCACCATTTGAAAAATGGATGTCCATGCCAGATATGGGGTTAATTATATCTTCTTGTTACAATATTGGTATGGCTTTAATCTCACGAAATCAGAGTATGATGTTTTTGTCATTGAACACCGCACTTCCTCAACTCCCAAACGTAATTTTTATTGGCTTCGTGAATGGTAATCATTTTGTGAGACTATGCATGAAAGAAGGATGTACATTGCCTCAACTTTACACCCTATGGAGGAGATATCATACACAAATAGCGAGTTCATGGGAAAGCATTCTCAACAACAAATCATGAAAGGTATAAATTTTAAGTTCAAAATTCATAGTCCACTAAATTACTTACAATTGTACTAACAATGTTTAATTATATTGCAGAATATTTTAGAGAGTACTAAAGACAAACAATTTTTGTAATGTTTTGGGAGCAATTGAGAAAGGTATACATTTTGATTTATTTTCCTAAGCGTATTCATTTATACATAATATTGTAACATTATGTTTATTTATTGCAGAGGTTTTTGGGAGCTATTGAAGATGACTGCTTTTTGAATTAACTTTTTTTGTAACAAAATGACATGATCATTAGTCAACTTTGTAATTTTAAATGATATAGTATAGTACAAACTTTTTATGTTTTTTTTTTAAAGTTTTTTGAGTGGTTTGCTAGTAACCATTGGGTTTTTAAATAGCCAATTTCAGATTTTATGATTTGCTAGTAGTAAAGATTTGTTAACAATCAAAATGGGTTTGCTTATAACAGCACCCAAAAAAATCCCAATGCACATTCAAAATTCAAATATTTATGATAAAAGTTCCGTGCAACAGACCCACAATGGGGTAGTAGTTGAAGCCGGCCCTAAAGCTGCCAACGATACCAATTTTTAGCCGTAGTAGTGTGAGAGGAGCTTCACGCGATTTCTTCCTTCAATTGCCGTCTTTATTTTTACTGCTCAAATTCCCAACTCCATCTCCAACTTCTCGCCTCTGCGGCTCTACCTGCCCTGTAACCCTAGAGGCCAGAGCCGGCAAACAGCTCCTACGATTTCTCGATTTTACCTGCTGATCCGCGATCACCGATCTTTATCGCCCGTATATCTGATTTTGAGGGGGGGTTTCCGGCGCTTAATCTTTTTAACGTCGCAGCATGAGCTCCGTAGTATCCCCGAAGCGAAGCATGAAGAAATGTGCGAGGGATGCGAGCCGCCGGAAGTCGACCCTGACCATCGATCTTAACACGCCTCCGGCGGTGTCGGAGACTGTACAGCCGGAGGGGACCTGGGAGGGGCCTGCGCCTACGGCGGTGGCTGTTGTGGATGCTTCCACTGCCAGGATGATTGTTTCTCCAATCGACGTCGAGGCGATCGACGACGACGATGTCCAGATGCTGTTCTCTCCTAGGGTGATTTCTCAGGTCTTTCTTATCCGTTCCTCATGGCTAATTTTTACTAAATGGCGCTTTGCAATTAACTGCGCAAATGTCGGACCCTGGCTTTGGGATTTAAACAAACATTTGGAAGCGTTGTCAGTGGAGTTTGACTGAAAGTTTAGCTAATGATCCGACCCTTTGTTCTCGTTGAACTTTACAGGAAAGGACTCCGTTCAGGAACCAACCTGTGACCGTAGTGCTGGATGAAGAGCAGGAATTAGGCACTGGAGCTTCAGGTTATTTATGTATTTTAATCCAATAGTTGAATGATTCTTTAACGACATCTTAGATGAAGATAAGAGGGGTGTGATATTAATGAAGAAAAAAAGGCGAAAAGTAAGATCAGAGAAATAACTGTAGTGAGGAGCCATCCTCTCCCTTCTTTTCAGGTTCTTTTAGAGAATACTTTTAATGAACTATATCTCAGTTGGGGATGGAGTTCCTAGGAGTTATTGGGGCTTAGAGTTTCCTTATTGATTCATCTTTCACCTTATTATAATTTTTTGTGGATACATGTTGCAAGCAAATAAGTCCTTTAAAAGGCATTTCATCTGTGCAAGTGTGAAAGTTGATCGCTTGTGCCTTCTCCTCTTGTCTTTTGATTAGGACACTTTCAGTCTACTGAGATAAAGTGCCAATCTATCGCTTTGTTGAAGACAGCTTAGAGGGGGGTAGTTAAGGTCGAGTTTTGTGGAGCTCCTCCCTTGATTTTTGCGGTCTATATCATTTTTTAAGTATCTGTCATGCAACTTTCGGATAGTTAAACAACGATGGGGTCATGTGGAGTTGATTTTTCGGTTTACATTAAGGATGATGATTTGTGAGAAGCCATCATACTGGAAAAACGTTCTTTCATTCTCACGACAGTGTGGATTTTCATATGCTTTATTTGTGATATATGTTCTTGTGGATTTCCTCTCTTTATAAGAAATAAACAATACGACTATGCACGAACTCTCTGAATCTACATTCGTTAGCATTAAAAAATAAGGCTAGACTTATCCATGAATCCTCATTATAATTTGGTGAAGTAGGCTTCATTTATCAAACACAACTAGGTGCTTAAATCCAATTGCTTCTATATTCATGTTTTAATGAATTCTTCTTGACGTGTCATCTGTCTTTTTGTGTCTAAAAATATCTATTCTTTTTATTTGATCTTGTAGTAATCAATGTAGATGATCATCCTTTACAAGCACCTCTCAGTAGCTTTAGGAGGCGCCGAAGGCTTTCACCAAACAGGGTTATAATTAATTGTGAAACTTATGTGAATGTTGAAGATGATCAAAATGCCAAGGTATTTCTTAATTACAAGAAAGTGCTCTCCTTTTCTAATTTTATATATCTCTCTTTAACATCCATAAATTTTATTATTATTTTGAGAAATTAGGGCCTTTTGTGTATACAATGATGATTAAGTTGTTTAGCGTCTACCTGATGTATAAGTCATTATGTTTAACCTTCTTTTTGTAAACTTGGCCTTTAGTTCTGTACCCTTTTTTGCGCTTGACCACCAAGTTTTCTCCTCTTAAAGAGTGCATATTCCAAAAAAATCATGGTTATAAGCAGTTTCTTGATTAATACTCATTAATTGTTTTGGAGGACAAAGATTAGGAGGATTCATTTATTCGATTATTTCCAAAAAAAATTTTGTTTACAAACTTGCTGATAGCAGCAATTAATTTGGAAGACATGAGAAATTGGAATCTAGATTATACAATTGATAAGAGGGTAGCACAAAATTTTTGGAATTTTATTGTCGTTTTTTTGATATGTTACACAAATATGTTGTTTTGCAGCTTGAAACTTTTCTTTTGTTTAAACACTATAACCTTGATTAACTGGAATGTGATTTGCATCTTGGAACCTTCTCCATGGTTTCAAGAGACTTATTGTAACCTTGATAAAAGTGCAAGGAATAGAAGCACTATTTACAATCACTTCCATGCAATATTTTTATTAGGAAGGTAAATGAGCAGGTGCTCAAAGTTACTACTTCGAGCATTTATTAATTTTTCTTCTTTTTTGTTTTGACTTCTATTTGAGTAAATTGGAGTTTGTAATGTGTTATTCAAAGTCTTTGATTGAATTATAGATGTGTAACTTAGGGGTGCAACTCGGATCGGTTCGGTTCCACTCAGAACTAAGAACCGACTCGTATAGGTTCGGTTCCGAATTTTTGGAAACGGAACTGACCCACGGTTCTAGAGTACAGAACCGAACCGAACCGAACCGAAAATATTGGTTCGATTCCGGTTCGGTTCTCAGTTATATGCAACTATAATTATCGTCCAAATTGATATGAAAAATCATATACTTATTGTGACATACAATTACTATATAATTAAACAAATCTTGAGTCTTATGTAATAAAATCTTATAAGTATTCTGTCACTAGACTCACTACCTAAAACTGAATCAACCGACCTAATCAAAATGGGAAGAAAAACTGAATCAACGGACCTAATCAAAATGGGAAGAAAAACAGAATCAACCAACCTAATCAAAATGGGAAGATCAACCACACTATCATGATATATGGCTATATGCTTGACTGAACAAAAATGGGAAGATAAAATAATCGATCTAATCAAACAAATTGGAAGGAAAAAACAAATGGGAAGCCAAAATATTCCCTAAACAAATGGGAAAAAATTGAAATTGCACAAACACACCTTCAGTCTTCCACGTATTCTTACTTGTGACTGTCCTTGAACTTCTCATCGAGAATTTGCATTATGAGAAAGAAGAGTTCTTTGCTTAGGGAGTTCATGACCTACAATGTGCGGCTGAACCACGAGGATCGAACGGCAGATTCCAACAAAGAAGCGCCATCGAGATCAAGTGGAGTGCCGTCGAGGGTTCAGTGAATGAGCACCGTTGAGATCAAGTGAAGGAGTGCCGTTGAGGGTTTTGTGAAGGAGCGTCGACGCCGTCGTCCGTTGAGGGCTCTGCCGCTGCCCGCTCCCGTTGGCCGCTGCAATCACGCTACTCAGTACTCGCTAGGGCACGCAAAAGAAAATAAGAAATGGCAAACTGCGGTCGGGATCAAGTGGAGAACGGGAGAACTGGAGAACCGTCGTGATTAATAGTTATATTTAATACATTATATTCTATTAAGTTTTAAACTATTACTTTGGGTCGGTTCTCGGGTACCCGTGTATGGGAACCGAGAACCGTCCCGAACCGTCAGTTCTATAAAAACTGGATCCAAACCCAAACCGAACAAAACTGGAACTGACCCGAACCACCTAATTTGGTTCGGTTTCGGTCTGGTTCTCGGTTCTTCGGTTCCTTTTGCACGCCCCTAGATGTGTTTATATTTTGCAGCTATTGTACATGACTTAAGTTCAATGCTAATTACTTTTGATCCTACTTTTCAATAATAAATATCTATGCTATATTAGTAATTGTATGTTTTGTTTTTGTTTTTAATTGATTGTATATAGATTTGCCTTTGGGGAGACCACCTATGGTATATTGAAAATATCGGTCCTTACATTTGGAACTGTGATGCAGGACGACACGTAGGGTTTGCGCGCCCATCGGCTTTTTCTAGGAAACCCTAAATGCGTGCAATGAAGTATGGATCTTTGCAAAAAAAAATTTGAGCTGGCGTTGCGCAGATTTTATGAATTTAAGCAACGTTTTTTTTGTTTTGTAAAGCACAAAAAAAACTATTTTGTTAAAAAATTGATAAATAATAGTTCAATTCTGAATCCGAAAAAGGAAGTTCGTAACTTTCGTTCCGTTCCCCTTGTCGTAGCAAACAAAAATCGTGAACTCCAAATACGTTTCCGTTTGGAGTTTTCGACGTAGCGTTTGCTGACAAAATTCGGGCAAAAACCCAGTAATGAATCTAAAATCCTAAGAGAAAATGTAGACACGCGCAAATGAGGAGAAAAAAAACAAGTTTCCCACGAAAAGATGCGTCTTTCCGTATTCGAAGTCGACGACGATCACGCGAGGAACTCCTCGTCACCTTTGATCTCCCACCCCGAGGTTGGCCGCTAACACACGCGGGCACCACGAAATTAAACCGTCTCACATGAGGTGGTTCCACGGAATCACTCAACAATGTAAGGAAGCTACAAACTAACAACCTAAAATTCACTCACTCTCACAATAAGTGGATCCACGAAATCTCAAGCAAAAGCTAGATAGTGGTGGTGGAATACATTGGTCGGCAATAAGGGTGTGGAGATGTGAGTAGGTGAAGGGGTGGTGAAAGTGTCAAAATTGAAGGTGTTAGTTGGAATTTTGTCTTGAATGAGATTGTTGGGAAAAATCACTTTGGGTCTGTTCGGCGCGCAAGTATTGGCTTTGGGTTCCAAAAAAAGCCAATTCTGGCGTTCGGCGGTATAAAATTTGACGGGTATTGGCTTTGGGGGGAAAACCCACGGGTTTTTGAGTTAGCCTAAAACTTAAATCCACGAAAAATTATCTCTCCCCCTCGGTATTGCACAGTTTTGCTCCCGTTCTCCGACCCAGCTTCCGCTCCCATTCCCCGACCTCGCTCCAGCTCTCGTGCCTCGATCCCGCTTCCGCTCCCGTTCCCCGACCCCACTCCCGCTCCCATGCCCCGACCCCGCTCCCGCTCCCGTGCCCCGACCTCGCTCCCGCTCCCGTGCCATGACCTCGCTCCCGCTTCCGTGCCCTAAATCGCTGCTCACCGCCGGTAACTCCCCTCCTCTTCTTCATCTTATCTGCGGTTTTCCTCCTCTTCTTCTTCTTCCTCCTACTTCTCCTCTTCCTCTTCTTCCTCCTTCTCTTTACTTGCTACAGGTTGGTTTCTTAATGGATGTTGTTTATCTGGTTTCAGATTTAAATTTTACAAACCCATTTGTATACCTATATTTTAAGCATAACTTAGTGACATGCGGTATGTTTGAGTTATGTGTTGGATGTGTGTTTTGATATTGCACATCTGAAAAAGATAAATCAGTAGATTTCTTTGAGCTTGATGCAACTATATATCCTCTCCATATCCGATTATGAGTATAAAATTCCTTTCACATGCCCTAATCAAAGCTTTTTTTCTCTGCCATTACCTTCCATAACTCTTGCAGATTGAATCACTTGTTCCTAACGTCAAATATTAATGATTGCATGGAGGGTGCAGGAAAAATGTTACATTATAATTACATTATTTAGTACATGCCTTGACTATAATTACATTATGTCATGATTAGTATTTTTAATTTCATGGTTGAAAGTATCCATAGGATTGTAATGTGGAGGCAGGGATATTTTATTGTATATATGATTTATGTGTTTGTTACACTGTTGTGGATATCCTCTGACATGACCGACATGTCAGCCGACATAAAGGTTTTATGGATAAAACGAAACGTTTCCGATATTTTTTTGCAAAATATCCTTTTGGAATATATTCTCCGATATGTCTCCTATTGACCGATATATTCGCCCTCCGACATTTTATTGACTGATTTTTTTCAATTCATTTTAATTAGTATCTATGGTCCAATAGATAATAGATCAACATTGTTTTATTCTTTATGTTGTTTTTTCCCTTCCTCTGACTTTCTTCCTTGCTCAAGTTCGTCATCGACTTCAATTATGCATGGTCTATGAATTATGGACTAAAGGTTCCTTATTTTCCATTATCATCGACAACGTCGCGATATTCTGTTTTCTCTTGTTTTATTTTACGCGTTATACCGTTATTATTTGTGTAACACAAAATATTTATATTAGTTTGATAAATTTATGAGTTCAATAAATATCAAATTATTAATACATTGATATATATAAATTAAAAAATGATTAAATTTATAAATAATTACACATAAATAATTGAATATTAAAACCCGATATACGAAATATTCCCGATATATCCCCCTACATATTAAAACCGACATGAAAAACCTAAACCGACGTGTCCCCGATATCCGACATCCACAACCTTGGTTTGTTAGTATAAATTTTAAAAATGTCAATTCCAGAAAGCCAATTACATTGTACAGCCAAACATCTTATAAATATCAATTCCAATTCTGTTCACTAAATTTCATCCTGCCGCCGAACAACATAATTGTTTTTCTGCACAAGACTAATTCCTGCAGATTTTGTGTTTTCTGACCAAAGCCAATTCCAGAAAGTCAATTTCTGCGCGTCGAACGGACCCTTTATGATTTGATATTTCATTTTATTAAAGTTATATAGGAAAATATCTTTGACATTTTATTAAGTCTAAAGTTTAGAGTTATTCAGAAGGGCCAAACAAAGAATCAATGCTTTCAAAGAACTCAGAGTATGTGATGTAGTGGTAAGGCCGACACGGGGTGGACGCTCTAAATGCAGCCCTAAGGCGATGTAATGCTAGTGCTAAAGTGATCTGCTTCAAAATTATAACCAATAATTAATTATTATAAAATTAACAACAAAGACACGTGCAGTCTCAAATAATTAATTAAAGGAAAACTTATATTAACTTTCAAACGATAAAGGCGCAATTGCACACACAAAATACGTCCCACAAATTGTACGACAAATGATATAATAACACAATACAATAAATATCCATCACAATATAAATTGCTGAGAATAAACAACAATAAAGGAAATACTTTACCACAATTCACACGTGCGGCGACGTCAATGAAGAGTCTTGATGTCATCTAAGGTCACTGCGACGTCGGGGATGGCTGACTAGAAGTAGATCCCCGGATTTGGACTGATCCGGGATGAGGAGGAAATGGGATGGTGGTTCCACGTGGGGGAGGGCTGGTGGCACGATTTTGAGGGGCTTACAAGGGGCGGATGCAGGGAGATAAAGTGGAGGCCGGTGGTGTAGGGAAGATCAAGATGGGGTGGCTGGAGGGGCTTACACAGAAAGGAGGGTTGGAGGCAAAGAGAGGGGAGGCGTAAGGGGGCGACAACCTGCAGAGAACTTGCGAAGCCCGGCGGCCGGCGACTGGATGACTACAGGAAAGGGGGTGTGGGAAACTTTACAAATGAACAGTAAATTTCATTTATCAACAGTGATTAGAAAAGAAAACATGAAAACTGGACAACAACCGACAACTTATTTGGGGCTGTAGGGGGGTGGCCGGCTGTGGGAGGGAAAATGGGGTGGTGACCGACTGCTGTAAAGAAAACAGGTAACTGGAGTGAGGAGAAGGGGGTTCCACGGTGGGGAGGGGGATTGACTAGAGAGAGGAGGTAGGTTCTTGTGGTGATGGTTTGGGGGTCGGATGGAGGCCGCCGGGTTGTGGGCTAGCTGGAGTTACGGGCTGGTTGAGATTGGTCGGGAGTGGGAAAACGGGGAGGCCGACGGGTTTGTGTAGGCGCAGGAAAGAAGGAGGCGGGAAGGGGGAGAGGGACTCACGACGGCTGACCAACGGTGGAGGAGGAGGAGGACGAGATGGCTCGGCGTTGCACCAAGCAAGGAGGCTTCAGGAATCGCTCCTGAGAGACTGAGAGAGTGACCAACGGTTTTGATTCAAACGAAACCCACGATACCCTTCACTGTGAACCGCTGCCCTATATATATATATAAGACAAATAATAACTGCACAACAACTGAAATCAAATAAAACCCGAATCGGATGGCTCACAGTGTCTTAACTGATCGGGGGCAAAATACAACTCAACACAACAAAGCCCATTTATGAAATCGACTCTGATCGACCATTCAGACGCAATCACGGTATCAGATCGCTCGCCGGGGCAGCAAATCACCGCCTCCTGCAGGAATACACGTGTGTCGGTCGTGGCGCGCCGTCAGTATGGATAAGTAAAAGAGTTTACTATAAGAAGATGTTAACTTACGTCGACAAGTGATAAATGCAGATGTCGACGTACATGGAGAAGTTCAATTGCATGCTTCGGCTATAAGATGACAAATATTATCAGTGCTACATTGAGTTCAAGTTTTACACAAGTCAGAGCATAAGTAAACATCGAGATGTTTTCTTCTCTACTACATCTCAATGTACATCTACTTCTAACTCAAACTTTCAAGAAGCTTTCGCTGGACTCAGACTAGTAGTCAACACACGCAGCTTTGCAGTTATACTCTTTTGTGTCGAGATCTATTCAGAGGGAAGTTAAAGCATAAGTACAAAGGAATACATTGATATATTCTGTCTCTTTGCATGATGTCAATGTTCAAGAAGCTGTGTCAACTTCTATGCAAAAAAATTTCGAATACACCTTTAACAGATTAAGGCTCCATTTGGTTCGGCGGTGGCGGGTCGATCCGGCGGGTGGAAACGGAGTGTTCGAACCGGAGGGGGGAGGTGACTGCTCCAAACGGAGCTTTTTGGGGCTTTTCTCAAGGCGGGCGGGTGGAAACGGAGCAAACGCCGCCGGAGGTTCATTTGTTTACCCTCCTTCCGGCGGCGTTTGCCCAAAACGGAGCAGCGAAACGCTCAAACAAACAGAACCTAAGGCAAAGAATGAGGTTTAATTATAGTTGTTGGGATCTAATTAAAGAAGGTTTTTATTCTGGTTGATGCACATTTGACAAGAGATTTTTGCAGCAATTTATGTCTATATATATATTTTTCTATTCAAAAAAAAGTAAGATAGAATATAAAAAAGCTATTATGCAGAAGCTGGAAGATTTCCCTCTCTCGTTTCTGTTGTTCTTCTTCTTCCTTCTCCAGAAGTTCTTAAAGAAGAACAACAGTCGACACGATTGTCTTCTTCAGATCAAAAGATTGATTACTCGGAGGGATTAAAAAAGATTTCATCAAACTCTATTCCTCAACAGATTTAAACACTCTTAATTGAATCTGATCTCTCAAATGGAATCAACAACAAGGTCAATCTTCAACCACACAATCCACACAGTGCTTTGAAAGAACCAAGTCCTCAGAGATTGCTGAAGAGGACAACAATTGTAAAAACAAATTTCCCGCATTAACTCTTTTTTTACATCAACTTATTGATAAAGTTTTTAGAATATCTTCTCAAAAGATTCAGTGGTTTAAGATTTACCTTATCAAAATGATCTTGGTGTGTTTTTGAGTCTACCTTATTAAAAGGCTCTCAGATTTATTTAGCCACGTTCAACAGGTTGTTGGCTTGAGATATTTTATCAAAATATCTTTTGGTTATTTAAATCTCCTCATCAAAAGATTCACTTATAATTGGTTCCAAGAGTGTCCTTATTAAAAGACTTAGCACTTCATAGTGAAAATCCTATCAAGGGGTAGAAGAGACGACGTACCCAAATTTGAGAAACCTCTATAAAAATCTGTCTTTTGGATTTCATAGATCTTTATAGTTTTGTTTATTTTATTTACTTTATAATTTCTGTTGCTAACAAACAAATTAATATGTGACATGTGCTGTGAATGAATAAAAGCTAAGAAGAAATTTTAAATACTTTATTCACCTCCCTCTAGAGTAATTTTAGCATCCTACCCTACATTTCAGGGATCATCAAAGAGATGTTCCTCAGGTAAGTTTTTATTAGGTAGGAGATTGAAAGAGTATTGAGGAGGTATTTTAGTACGAGATTTGTTGTCGAGACACTTTAAAAAAGAAGGGTTTTAGGTTGAGCAGGGCAAAGATGGAGTATATAGAGCTTAAATTTAGCAGTACAAGAAGGAAATATGACTTCGTTATTAAGTTGGGTGATTAAGATATTTTTCGTAGTAAGTGCTTTAAATATCTTGGATCGATAGTTCAAAAGGACGGAGGTATTGATAAAGATGTGACAGAGAATCCAAGCAGGTTGGTTGAAGTGGAGAGGCGCGTCAGGGATCTTATGTGATCGTAAAGTACCACTAAAAGTCTAAAACTTAAGAGCAAGTTTTACCGTACTGCAATTAGACCTGCGATGCTCTATGGTTTTGAGTTCTGGGCAGTGAATTGTGTACATGAGCAAAAAATGGGAGTTGCGGAGATGAGAATGCTTAGGTGGATGTGTGGACACACGAAATTGGATAATAAAAACTATGAAAGTATCCGGGATAAGACAAGAGTAGCACCAATTGCAGAGAAGATGTGAGAAGCTCGTCTAAGATGGCTTGGAGACGTACAAATGAGACCATTAGAGACACCTGTTAGGCGTTGTGAGAGTCTAGTCACTAGGCATGTTATACGAGGGAGGGGTAGACCAATAAAGACTTGGAATGAAACTATAAGGAAAGACATGATGTACTTAGGCATTAGTTAGATTATGACAAAAGATAGGGCACAATGGCGGCAAAGAATCCATATAGCCGACCCCACTATAGTGGGATAAAGGCTTGAGTGTTGTTCATTTGTTGTCGAGACACTTGGAGGTGTCTACCTAACAAATGTAGAAGCAGTATGCGTGGAGATTTTGGTAATCGCAATTTTCCAGTGGTCAAAGAACTTGATGGTTTGGTCTTTTTCCACCATTGAGGGGAAACCTTGCTGTAGGCATGTGCAGAGTGGGGTATGCTGAAGCAAGATATAATACCAAAAGAGAGGAATTGAATTTTATTCTTAATTAAATAAAAAAGAAAGTTACCCACCCTATCTCCTTAATACCATTGCAGTCATAGAATAATTCCTTATTGATTGCATCGTGAATAGTGTGTTTGCAGAGGACCTCCTTTCCCCAGATATCTGTTAGCAGTCCAAACTCTTTAGGAAACTTCTTCAGACTAGAAAATTTTAATCCTTTATATTTCATCCATAGTAGACCTTCAGCGAGGTGCTTGTCTGTGATTTCCTCTTCCACTGCCACTGTAGGAAGTTCCAGGTAAATCCTTGGAGATTAGATGTGATTTCTGCGTTTACTTTCATTGAACTTCTAATCATTCCATCATCCTAAGTATTAGCATAAAAAAAACTCCAATACTTCTGTCTATTTTCTCAGACATCAATTTAATTAGCCCGACATCTCGCAGTAGTTGAATGGTACTCTGACATTTCTCTTCAGCAACTTCAAAAGATTCAAGATCCATTTCATATCCCGAGTTCAGCTTGACGGCCATTGCTTGTGGGAAGAGGAAATTCGTAGTAGATGTGATTTCTGCGTTTACTTTCATTGAACTTCTAATCATTCCATCATCCTAAGCATTAGCATAAAAAAAATCTAATACTTCTGTCTATTTTCTCAGGCATCAATTTAATTAGCCTGACATCTCACAATAGTTGAATGATACTCCGACATTTCTCTTCAGCAACTTCAAAAGATTCAAGATCCATTTCATATCCCGAGTTCAGCTTTAATACCATTGCTCGTGGGAAGAGAAAGTTCATAGTAGATAAGTGAAGGGGAAACTCCGATCGCACAATAAAACGTTGAACGCTGAGACTTGAGAGTTATCTTACAAGTCGTTTTATTTCGGATATTATTATTATTGTGCATAAGTGGGGTTTAGTTCCACATCGTGTGTTTGAGTCTTCGTGTCTATTGTAATAGTATATATACCCCTTTATGGATGAATAATAGCAAGCAATTAATTAATTCCTCCTAATTCTACTTGGTATCAGAGCCAAACCTTAAGCCCGGGTCTGATCCCACCTCTCCCGCATCCCGTGCTCGCTACGCTCGCGTCCTCTTGACTCCACCCCGCCCCGGTTCCACCCCGCTCCGCTCGGCACTGCTTTGGATGTTGGGCGGCCTCCACGCCGCCGCCGGCTGCTGAGAGTGATGCTGTCGCCGTCCCTCCGTGATGCAACCCGTCGAGTCCTCTTCTACCACTTCTCCTTGATGCAGGCCGCCTAGTTTCTCCAGCCGCCTCCCTTCCTCTCTCGACTCTGGTGCCTCCTCTGGTCTCCTATTCGGCGCCAGGCTTCTGTGTTGTCCCCTTATTGGCTGCTCAATTCCCCGACGTAAGTGACTCTTCAGTGTCGTCACCAAGTGTGATTCCGCCTCAAATGAGCGACTCTCAGCGGTCTCATGGCCACTCTGGCTCCCTGAAGATCACTACCGTCCCATTAGATAACACAAACTATCTTGAATGGCCCCGGACGGCGCAACATGTCATTCACAACCACCAGATGTATGACTACATTG
Organism: Platanthera zijinensis; assembly: GCA_039513925.1. Taxonomy (NCBI): domain Eukaryota; kingdom Viridiplantae; phylum Streptophyta; class Magnoliopsida; order Asparagales; family Orchidaceae; genus Platanthera; species Platanthera zijinensis. The sequence goes on from CM077081.1 coordinate 26,261,488, forward strand.
ATGGGACTGTTGAGGAGCCCTAACAGACTGATCCCTCCTGGAAGCGATGAGACTCAGAAAACTCTCTGGTTGTTTTATGGCTTCTTCACTCTATGTCTCTGAAGGTTTGCTGGAGTTGCATACTGATGGATTCTGCTTTTGATATCTGGACCCGTGCCCAGGAGACGTATTCTCAGATTGGCAGCTCTACACAAGTTTATGAACTTACACGCCGCATTTTGGAACTGTGGCAAAGCTCTATGACGACGTCATCCTTTTTTTCCGAGTTCGAGCGGCCATACCAGGAATTGGACTACTTCTCACACTTCACTCCAGCATGTACTGCGGACGCTGTTCAACTACAACAACTGGAGGATCACTTTCGTCTCCATGTTTTCTTGATGTGAATGAACATGGAGTTCGACATGGTGCGGACTCATATCCTTCACCGCACTCCGCTTCCGTCCATTCGGGAGGCCTTCAACATGATCCTGGGTGATGAAGACCGTCGGAGGTCTCTTAGTCTTAGTACTCCTCCTGATCGCTCTGCTTTCACTAGCGTTGGTCGTGGCCAAGTTTTCAGCCCTAGCTCGTCTGCTCCTATTTGTGATTATTGTGGCTGCAAAGGCCATACTCGGGAGGTGTGCTACAAGCTCCACCCTCATCTTGCCCCTCGTGGTCGTGGTCGTGAACGAGGGCATGGATGAGGGGGCCATCGCCTGGGTGGCTCTAGACCTCATACTGCTGCTTTCTCCACAGACGTCTACGACGAGACCACTACTTCTGTTCCAGGGCAACTTACTGCTCCTGAGTTGGATGATTTTCGTCGTCTGCTGCACTCTCTGCCTGATCAGCCTTCGGGTGCTTCCGCTTCCATTGCCACTATTGCTATGCTGCGTGCTCATGCTGCCACTGCTCCCTCTTCTGAGTTGGTGATTGATTCTGGTGCCATAAACAACATGACCGACTCCTCCTCAGGTTTCCTCTCTTACACCCTTTGTCTCGTAAGAACAAAGTTATTTCTGCTAATGACTTGTTGTCTCCCATTGCTGGGAAAGGCCAGATTTCCTGTTCCCCTTCTATCTCTCTGTCATCTGTCTTCATGTTCCCTCTTTTCCTCGCAATCTACTTTCCATCAGTGATATTACTCGCTCTCTTAATTGCTTTGTAACCTTTTTTTTCTGATTCCTGTGTTTTTCAGTAACTGGGTACGAAGCGGAACATTGACAGTGGTAGGAACCGCAGTGGACTGTATTACCTGGATCAACCTCCCTCTCAAGCTCTCTTGTACTCCTGTTACAACTAATGATGTTCTCCGCTGGCACCTGCGGCTTGGACATCCTTCTCCTCTCTATCTTCAGAAATTATTTCCCGTTTTTCCCCCTTTTTACAAACTTTTGTCTGTGATAAGTCTAAACATGTGAGACATAGTTCATCACATTTATCTTCTCTTTGTAGCACTCTGTTTGATGTTATTCATTCTGATATTTGGGGACCGTCTCCCGTTTTATCTACCTTTGGTTTTCGTTGGTTTGTCACATTTATTGACTGTTTTTCTCGTACAACTTGGGTGTATTTGCTCAAAAAGAAAAGTGAAGTCTTCTCTTGCTTTCAACTTTTTCACAAAATGGTTCAGACTCAATTTTAAGGTGTGGTGCATGTCTTATGTAGTGATAATGAGGGGAGTATGACGATCAGGGAGCATTTGGGTCGTTCCTCACTAGTCATGGTATCATACACCAGACCACGTGTGTTCACACCTCTATCCAAAATGGCGTTGCCGAACGAAAAAACTGGCACCTGTTGGATGTCGCCCGTTGTCTTCTAGGTGTTATGCACCTTCCTAAGTCCTATCTGGGCGATGCAGTTCTTACCGCTGCCCACCTTATCAATCGGCTTCCCTCACATGTGCTTAACTATGCTACTCCCTTAGCTCAGCTGTCTACTATGATTGTGATTTATACTTCCCACCCGTCTCCTCGTGTCTTTGGATGTGTATGTTTTGTACACATTCATTTGCCCCATCGTCACAAATTGGACCCTCGGGCTCTTCGTTGCGTGTTCCTCGGATACTCTTCCACGACGAAAGGGTATCGGTGTTACCACCCTCCCTCTGGGCATACCTGTTGCACTATGGATGTTACGTTTCAGGAAGGGGAATCATATTTCTTGTCATCGACTCATGCTCTTCGTCAGGGGGAGAGTACTGGTGATATGGATGTTCCTCTTCCTCCTCTTCCTTCTCTACCACCACAACTCCCTATATCTCAGGAATAGGGGCCCCCTATCCCTATTCCTCTTCCTGATACTCCGATATCTCCTTTCCCTCACGTATATCACCGACGCTCCTCCCGTATACATGTTATTAAGGCTCCACTTCTACCAGTGTCCGCTTCCGCCTCAGATTCTGATGATGCAGAGTTGCATATCCCGCTTGCTCTGTTGAAAGGTAAGATTGCATGTACTAAACATCCTATTTCTAACCATGTGGCTTACCACCGTCTTACCCCGGGCCACCGGGCCTTTGTTGTTTCTCTCTCGACGGTTGTTATTCCCAGGACATGGCAGGAAGCGTTGTGTATTCCAGCCTGGACTCAGGCTATGAAAGAAGAGATGTCAGCTTTGGACAAGAACCATACTTGGGATGTCTCGTCCCTTCCTCCTGGCAAGAGGGCTATTGGATCGAGATAGGTGTTTTCGGTCAAACAAAATCCAGAAGGGAAGGTCGAACAGTACAATGCACGACTGATTGCTCTGGGGTACACTCAGACTCAGGGAGTTGACTACCAGGAAACTTTCCCCTGTGGCTAAGATGGATTCTATTCAGGTATTGTTGTCCTGCGCGGTTTGTATGGACTGGAATTTTTATCAACTGGATGTTAAGAACGCGTTCCTCCATGGTGAGCTTGATGAAGAGGTATACATGAAATTCCCTCCTGGGTTCATAAAAAAGGGAGCTGAAGGCCTTGTATGACGGCTAAGGAGGTCTTTATCTGACCTGAAACTGTCCCCCAGAGTATGGTTTGGCAGATTCCTCGCAGCTATGCTCAAATTTTGGTACAAACAGGCGCAGTCTGATCACACTATGTTTATTCGGAGACATGTTCAGGGTGTTGTGGTCCTTATTGTCTATGTGGATGGCATTGTAATCACCGATAACGATTTGGAAGAGATTGCAAATCTCAAATCTCTCTTAGCTGCCGAGTTTGAGGTGAAAGACTTGAGAAGGTTACGATACTTTCTGGGAATTGAGGTGACTAGATCGGATTAGGGTATCTTTATATCACAACGGAAGTATGTCCTAGATCTGCTGCAGGAGACCGGTATGCTTGGTTGTGCTCCTGCAAATACTCCGATGGAAGAAAATCATGGAATCTGTGAAGATGGTGACAATGACCAGGTCGATGTCACTTGCTACCAGAGATTAATTGGTAAACTAATGTATTTGTCGCATACTCGTGCAGACATTACCTATGCAGTTGGCATCCTGAGTAGATACATGCATGCTCTCAGGGTCAGACATCAAGAGGCAGCATACCGTGTGTCACGGTATTTGAAGAAAGCCCCAGGTCGTGGTCTTCTGTTCTCTAAGAACGACCACTTGAGGATTGAAGTCTTCACTGATGCTGACTGGGCAGGATGTCGTAATGATCAGAAATCTACAACAGGTTATTGTTCTTTTGTTGGAGGAAACCTGGTAACATGGCGTAGTAAGAAACAAAATGTAGTGGCCAGATCGAGCACTGAGGCAGAATACTGTGCAATGTCGCAAAATATGTGTGTGGGCCTATGGCTGCGTACCGTTCTACATGACTTGGAGTTTCCCGTGACGTCTCCCTTCTCCTTGTTTTTCGACAACAAGGCAGCGATCAGCATAGCTCACAATCCAGTTCAACATGACAGGACAAAGCTCGTTGAGGTGGATCGACATTTCATCAATGATCACTTGGATAAAAAGACAGTGGTCACACCGTTCGTCTACTCTAAAGATCAACTATCAGATGTGTTCACTAAGAACTTGGGAAGTGACTCATTCATGGATAATATCAAGAGACTTGAAATGACCGACATCTTCCATCCAACTTGAGGGGGAGACTTGAGAGTTATCTTACAAGTTGTTTTATTCCGGGTATTATTATTATTGTGCGTAAGTGGGGTTTAGTCCCACATCGTGTGTTTGAGTCTTCGTGTCTATTGTAATATTATATATACCCCTTTATGGATGAAAAATAGCAAGCAACAAATAATTCCTCCTAATTCTACTCCGAGAACTTGCAATTAGGGCAAATATAAGAAAAAATTGTAAAAAAGTGTACAAACTTCAAAGATTGGTGAAAAGTAGCCTATGATTCACTAAAAGAGTAAGTCAATCATTTTACGAATTTAACTTAGATGGAAGATAAAAGGCCAACTACGACCGGGCAATGATTGACTAACTATTTGTCAACAATCGATTATCTATCAGTCGACCATCGACTATCTATCAGTCGATCATTGACTCTTAAATCGTTCAACAATCAATCTTAAGAAAATCTTAGGCAATCACACAACTAGTAGAAAACAATTAATGTGAAACAAAAACTATGGATTATAGCATATAGTTGTATACAAGGTTCACATCAAATATCGAAGAACGATTTTTAATTCCTTCTCATGATGTAATATCCACCACTCAAATATCAAACAAGAATTCTCAATTCCTCATCGTGCTTTATTATCCAGCATGCCCAACTCACACTTAAATAATTCATTTTCACTTCATTTAGAGGTTTTGTAAAGATATTCCCTTAACTGATTACTGGGAATATACTAAAAAGAGATGTCTCTTCTCCACATTATCTCTTGTGAAGTAATATCTTATATTAATATGTTTTGTTATGTCGTGTAATACAAGATTTGAAAAGGTAGAAATAGCACTAGTGCTATCACAATAAATGAGAATATATGTGAATTCATGTCCATAAATGAGAATAAATGTGAATTCATGTCCATAATCTTGTAGTTGGTTCTTCATCAACAGCAACCTCTCAACAGATATGCATTTTGTTTTAGAAGTTGATGTGGATATTGTGTTCTGATGCTTGATGATCATGTACCATGAGATCAACTTAGATCCATGGTAGTAGCATGCTATGTTATTAAAGGCGCGCCTCGGGCGCGCCTAAGGCTCCAGGCTCACCAGGCTCAGAGGTTTGCACCTCCGTGCGTCTTATTTGTGCCTTTAGAATATAAAAGGTGCGCCTGAGTGAGATTTTGTTTGTAAATTTTTTCTTCAAAAATTAAGAAAATAATAATGTAAGAACTCGATTATTTTTAATTGATTTAGTGTTTGTGAAAGATAATTGTGCATTAAGACTTAGATATGATGCAAGAGATCACATTGATTCTATTTTTTAAGAGATATAATTATATAAACAATAATAATGAATGATTAATTAGTAGACTAGATGAAGAATTTGATCGAGAAACGAAAATGATGTTTGATGTTGATTTTTTTAAATAAATGTGGTTGGGCCTTGCCTTCGTCAGGCGCGCGCCTGCGCCTTGAGCCTTGCGCCTAGACTCCAAGACCCCTTTGCGCCTTGGTGCGCCTTGCGCCTTTAATAACTAAGGTAGCATGTTTTTGAGATCCTCTTTTTGTTTATTCTGCATAATTTGCATTTGAAAAAAACATTTTAGTTCAAGACTCTTTAGGATACCGTAGTCCAAGATCACGAGTTTCCTTTAGGTTTCTTAATATTCTTTTGACATGAGCCAAATGGAATTTCTTTGGAGAAACCTGAAATTTTGCATAAATACATTTTGGAAACAGGATGTTTGGTCTACTTGCATTAAGATTGAGTAGGGAGCCAATGATGCTTTTATAAAGCTTATGATATATAGTCATATAAATTACTGTTGTTATCCTTATTTGTTACCGCATTAGTTGAAATGAGTATCTTTAAGACCGAGGAGGTCTACATTACAAATTTCTTGAGAAATTTTCTAATGTATTTGGATTGGCAGATGAATATCAATTCATGTATCTACCTCACTTAAAGATTAAGTAAGACAGCTCACCTATACTAATTTAAAATTTATTCTGCATGAGATCAACAAATCTCTCCCATAGTTTGTTTTTTGTAGATCTAGAGATTACGCCATTTACATATATTTGAGCTAGAAGTATCCCGCCTTTATATTTCTTAAGAAAGAGAGTCTTACCAACTTTTCCTCTACTGAAGGAATTCTCTAGAAGAACTGCTGATAATGTCTCATATCAAACTTTTGGGGGCTTGCTGTAAAAGACCATATATGATTTTAAACATAAGATGGATGAGATGAGTTCACAAAATCTGAATGTTGTTCAACATAGATCTCTTCCTAAGGATTTTAATTCAGGAATGCACTCTTCACATTCATTTGAGATACCTTGATCTTATAGTGTGTAACATAGACTAAGGGCCCATTTGGTAGAGCGTTTTCATCCGGGCGTTTTGGCAAAACGCAATCGCCGATACCTTATCCTGTTTGTTTTTCCGCCTATTTATCGAACAACCAGCGGTTTCACTTGCCCTAATATCGAACGCGGGTCTAAACATCGGGCAAGACCTCCAGTTCATCGCGTTTTGGAGGAATTATCGCTTCGGGTGGGAGTGGATGAGATGGTGGCATTGCGTGACTCAATTGTCGAACAATTGCACCGAGCCTGAACGCATTTTTAGTATTTTTTAAAAGTTTACATGTAATGTGGAATATCTATATATGTTTGAACTGGGCCTTACGGGAACGGCCATCGCCGGCGGTTAATAAAAAAAAGTTTGTTTCCATTAGTTATTTTTAATGGTTTCATATATATATATATAATAATTAGAAAAAAAAAAAATTCAACGGCGAATCTCCATTTCCAAACACAATATTGCCAAACAGTTCTCAGTTTTGAACAGCCCTGCAAACGCAGACTAGCCAAACAAAACTCCATTTCCAACATCCAGTTTCCAACATCTCCCTTTACAAACCTGTCTTTAGAACAGCTTCTTTTACAACCGCCACCGCTAAACCAAATGAAGCCTAAGAACATCCTTATGTCCTCCAGATGATGTAGGACGGTCCTATTTAACCGGGATGATGTAGGTGATCACTATGTGATGGGATTCCATCCGATCGTGCATTTGGAGGCGCGGGACCCACGTTCGTCTATTCCCGCAGGAACGCTTGATCGGACCGCCGATCCGACTCCGCGGTTGCGTCCGGAACGTCGCTGCGAGTCGAAATTATATATTTATGCATTTTATTTGGTTTTATATGTTGTTATTTAGAGGCCGAACCCATCGGTCAATCATAGCCGTTGATGGTGAAGCCCTAGGGTGTTATTTCTTATAAATAGGGAGTTGTGGGCTGGTTTAGTTCGGATTGCAGATTTTGGAGAAGTTTAATCCCGGAATCCTGTGATCCTCCCACGGTGCCGACTCCGTGGAGCCCTAGGTGACGACTCCTAGGCGTTCATCCTCTTCCCCAAGGTAAACCCTAACCTTCCCTACTTTTTTCCACTATTTCCTCCCCTTTCCCACCCCCGGAACTCCCCCTAACATCCCTCAGCCCGCCGGCTACCACCCCTCCTCAAACCGCCGGCCGTCCGCCCCTCCCAAGCAGCCCGCCGCCTTCCGCCCTTCCCAAGCAGCCGCCGGACTGGCTGCTGCCAGCCCCCGTCCTCCTCCAGCCCCCCTTGCCATTTCCGTCCCCTCCTAGGGCCTTCCTAGCCCTAGCCGGCCACTCCTCTCTTCCCCGTCGTGGATCCACTTCTCCCCCACTACTCCACAATCCCTAATCCTCCTAGATCCGGGTTTTATTGCCCCGATCTATCCTTCCCCGCCCCGATCCGACATTCCACCACCGGATCTACCTTCCCCGAGTCCGGATCTACGCGCTCCTATCCGGATCTACTCCATCGCCCTCCGATTCCGTTATTTGCCACCAAAACAGCCCCCCACCCGCCTTTGCTACCTCCGTCTCCACCCTCGGCACCCGATCCACGCATCCGGACTTATCACCTCCATTGCCCTAAACCAGCCCGCTAGTTGTGAGTTTTATTTTTGTGATTTGGATTGTTGTATTTGCAATATTATTATTGGAAAACTTCATATTTTGTTTGGCTCTAGTTTGTAGCGTCTTGTGTCAGTTGATTACTAATTTGCAGGAGGACCGATTCGCCGCACGCTTTGCTTTGGCCCTCCGAGCGGAGGAAAGCCAACTATAATTGCCAAAATTAAATTATATTGTTTTCTTTGCTTTCGCGTAATTTTGTGGTGCCAAATTATCTTTGCTCATAAAATTCGTCGCCGTCACTGACGGTTGTGTCACATATAGAGTCTAGATTGTGCACCCACGGCCTACCCTACATCAATTGGTATCAGAGGCCAAGGTTTGGGCCACTTGCATGCTCCGTAGTGGTAGGAATTATAGAGTCAGCATGGTTGAGCCACAGATCACCGAGGACCGAGCGACGAGCTCGAACTCGAACGCCGCTTTTGCGGAGTTCCAGCGACTTGTCTTAGATCGTCTTGACACCATAGGGGCCCAGTTTGACGAAGTGCGTCATGACCTCACGGAAGTGAACCGTCGCTTAGGCCACTTAGAGGACGCCAGGGAAACACCGACACAGCACGCCGAATCACTTGAGGACGACCCTGATGCTCCTCTACGTTATGACCAGCGCCAGAGAGATGGTTATCCACATGCAGACCGCCCCCGTCGTGATCCTCACCACCGAGTCCCAGCCCCGCCGGTTAGGCGACATCCTGAACCGGTGCGTGAGAGGCCCCTACCTCCACGGGACGATCACCGTATGCCTCGTCGGCTTCCGCATGAGCCCAGAGACCGAGTGCCCCCACTTGGCCCCCGAGACTACCGCCATGACGAGTACTATCCTCCGGGTCGGAGAGAGCGCGGTCCCCCACCCGCTCGACACGACTACTTTCAGGATGACTACCCCGAGGAGTACCCCGACCCACGGAGAGGTGGTCACTACCTTGACATTACTCGTCGTATCCGACTCGACGCCCCTTCGTTCGATGGTCGGTTAGATCCGAAGGCCTTCAGCGACTGGCTTTTGGATATGGATCACTACTTCGAGTGGTACGACATGAGCGACGAGCGGTGCGTCCGGTTTGCGAAGATGAAGTTGGTCGGGCAAGCCAAGGTGTTTTGGATTAGTGTTGAGAGAGCCCTAGAGCGGGATGGCTACTACCCCATCACCAGATGGGATGAGATGAAGGAGCGACTGAAAGAGAAGTACCTCCCCGCATCATATCGTGGGCAACTGTTTGAGCAGCTACAGAACTTACGGCAGGGGACCCTTACCGTTGCCGAGTACATGGCCCGCTTCGATGAGTTGATCGTTAGGAGTGATGTTTCCGAGGAGCCTATTGCCACTGCCTCTCGCTTCAAGGCTGGCCTTCGTGCCGATATTCGGAGAGAGTTGATTCCCCACCGTTTGGAGACTGTTGACCAGATATTCCAGCTCTCCCTTGAGTACGAGTCGTACCTGCGTTCGTCTGGTACGAGGCAGTTCACCCCCCGGACTGATTCCTCAACATTTAAGAAACCCGCTCCGCCCCAGACCACTCCAGCTGCACCCTCACGTATCCCCGCGGATGCGAAGGGTAAAGCCATAGCCACTGATGATCAGCGATCTGGAGGTATTGTATGCTTTAGATGTTCTGGCAAAGGCCACGTGGCGGCGCGGTGCCCCACGCGGAACCTGCTAGTTGAGGGTGAGGAGCAGCCAGGTTTAGAGGAGGAAGAGGAGGCCCCAGAGGAAGTTAGGGCCGCAGTCGAGGAGGGTTGGGAGAGTGACGCCGAGCGATCGTTAGAGGTAGGAGTGATTCGACGCCTCTTGCACACCCCCCGTGTGGATGAGGACTGGCGACGCACGACTATCTTCTACACCTACTTTCCTAGTGCAGGCGGACCCTGCAAACTAGCCATTGATAGTGGGAGTTGCGTGAATATCGTAGCCCAGAAGGCACTTGACCGTATGCAGGTGAGAGCAGAGCCTCACCCCCATCCGTACCGTGTCGTCTGGGTTGACAAGACGGCGATTCAGGTCACCCAGCGCTGCTTAGTCCCGCTCACTATCGCGTCCTTTCAGGACAAGGTTTGGTGCGATGTCATTCCCATGGACGTCGCCCACGTGTTGCTTGGCCGCCCCTGGCTCTTTGATCGTGATGTTACGTGCTTCGGTCGCTCGAACACGTATGTCTTTTATGATAAGGGGCGGAAGATCACGTTGACACCCACCCAGCCCCGAGATCGACCTAAGGGTGTGGTAGAGCCATCTGTGAGCACGAGCGCCTCGCGGCCCCTGCATATTCTGAGGCGAGGCGAGTTCCTACGAGATAGTGCCGAGTCCAACGTTATTTATGTGGTTGCCGCCACCCAGGTTGCTGTGGACGCCCCAGTTGATTTCCCTCCCGCGGTGCGTCCCTTGTTAGGAGAGTTTACGGACATTATGCCAGACGAGCTCCCCGATGAGCTGCCTCCCCCGCGGGACATTCAGCATGCCATTGATTTAGTCCCGGGAGCTTCCCTCCCGAACCTGCCCCACTACCGTATGCACCCGGATGAGCACGCTGAGCTCAAACGGCAGGTCGACGAGCTTCTCCGGAAGCAGTTCATTCGTGAGAGCATGAGCCCTTGTGCGGTCCCCGCCCTTCTTACTCCTAAGAAGGACGGTAGTTGGCGTATGTGCATCGACAGCCGCGCCATTAATAAGATCACGGTCAAGTATCGTTTCCCTATTCCACGACTCGATGACTTACTAGACACTATGTCTGGTGCCCAGATCTTTTCCAAGATCGACCTCCGCAGTGGGTACCATCAGATTCGTGTTCGTGAAGGGGACGAGTGGAAGACCGCATTTAAGACCAAGGACGGTCTGTATGAGTGGTTAGTTATGCCATTCGGGCTATCTAACGCCCCGAGCACGTTTATGCGCGTGATGACGCAGGTGTTGCGGCCCTACATGGGCAAGTTTCTGGTAGTGTACTTTGATGACATATTAGTCTACAGCCAGACGCAGGCCGCTCACCTCGATCATCTGAAACTTCTCTTTGGCACCCTTCGCCAAGAGAAACTGTATGTGAACCTGAAGAAGTGCGCCTTCCTCTCCGAGTCCGTTCACTTTCTGGGCTTTATCATTTCCTCCACCGGAGTCTCCGTGGACCCTGAGAAGGTCAAATCTATCCGAGATTGGCCTGTGCCTAAGAATATCCACGAGGCTCGCAGTTTTCACGGCCTTGCCACCTTCTACAGGCGGTTTGTCCAGGGGTTCAGCTCGATCATGGCCCCCTTCACGAGCTGTCTCAAGAAGGGAGAGTTTCAGTGGACCCCCGCAGCCACTAGAGCCTTTGAGGAGATTAAGGAGAGGTTGACGACAGCCCCCGTCCTACGATTGCCAGATTTTAGTCGCGCCTTTGAGGTAGCCTGCGACGCCTCGGGTATCGGTATAGGTGGCGTATTGAGCCAAGAGGGACACCCAGTTTCTTACTTCAGTGAGAAATTGAATGAAGCTAAGCAAAAGTACTCGAACTACGATCGAGAATTTTACGCTATTGTCCAGTCTCTGCGCTACTGGCGACACTATCTTCTCCCCCGGGAGTTCGTGTTGTACTCCGATCACCAGGCCCTCCGTTACCTCGATTCACAACGCAAGTTGGGCCACCGACATGCGAAGTGGGTCGAGTATCTGCAGGATTTCCATTATGTTCTCAAGCACCGCGCGGGTGTTGAGAACAAGCCGGCTGACGCGTTGAGTCGCCGCGTATCCCTATTGCAGACGATGACGGCGAGTGTGCAGGGCCTTGAGCGACTGATGCTCGATTACCCCACGTGTCCTGATTTTGGCGAGATTTACACCGCCTTGTCCCGAGACCCACCCGACCCCGTTGAGGGATACCAGATTTACGAGGGATATCTGTATCGGGGTTCTCGCCTGTGCGTTCCTCAGACGTCTTACCGAGACTATTTGATTTGGGAACTGCACGCGGGCGGAGCCGCGGGTCACTTTGGGCGGGATAAGTCTATAGCCATTGTTGAGGACCGTCTCTACTGGCCCAGCCTCAAGAAGGACGTAGCTCGGGTTGTGCGCCACTGCCGTATCTGCCAGATGGCCAAGGGAAGTAAACAGAACACCGGCCTCTATACACCCCTACCTGTTCCACACCGCCCTTGGGAGGACATCAGCATGGACTTCGTTCTCGGACTCCCCCGCACCTTACGGAAACACGATTCCATCTTTGTGGTGGTTGACCGGTTTTCGAAGATGGCACACTTCATTGCTTGCCGCAAGACGGCAGATGCGACCCACGTTGCATCTATATTCATGAGGGATGTCTTTCGGCTGCATGGTCTACCCAAGTCGATTGTGTCCGACCGTGATGTGAGATTCATGAGCTATTTTTGGAAAACCCTGTGGCACAAGACTGGTACTACCCTTAGGTTTTCCTCCGCATATCACCCACAGACAGACGGTCAAACTGAGGTAGTGAATAGGAGTCTAGGGAATCTGTTGCGGTGTCTAGCTGGAGAGCATGTAGGTAGCTGGGACTTAGATTTGCCGATCGCCGAGTTTGCATATAATAGTTCGGTCAATAGGTCCACTGGGCTGAGCCCATTCCATATAGTGTCAGGATATGACCCTAGGAAACCCATTGACCTTATCCCAAGCCCGTTAGAGTCCCGTCCTAGTGAGTCCGCAGAATCATTTGCACAGCACCTGCATGAGTTGCATGAGTCGGTCCGCCGACGCATTATTATGAGCAATGAAAATTATAAGGCCCACGCGGATAAACGAAAGCGGGAACGTATTTTTAATGTTGGCGATCAGGTGATGGTACGAATCCGCCCGGAGAGGCTCCCTTCTGGGCCTGCCAAAAAGCTAAGCGCCAAGCGAATGGGCCCTTTCTCGGTTGTTAATCGGATTGGGACAAACGCCTACAGGCTGGATATCCCAGCAAATATGGGGATTCACCCAGTATTTAATGTTGAGGATCTGACACCCTATCACGAGCCTCATGACTATGTGGACCCGGGCAGTGGAGGCGATCCACTTCCTCACTCCTTGCCACCCTTCCCCACCACCCCACCCATGTCGAGCAGCCACCTCAGTCCACCCATTGCCCATATCCCTCCTCCTGGACAGTCGTCGTCTATGGTTCCGCCGTCGGCGTCACCGATCACTCCGGGCCCCACCATGAGAGAGTTGAGAGATGAGAGCATTACTGAGATCAGATCCCACCAGATTGTCCCCACCACAGACGGGCCACGTCTTCGCTACTTGGTTCATTGGCGCGGCCGCCCCGACGCGGACGACACTTGGATACTACCAGCTGAGCTTGCTCAACTCGCCCCCGGACTTCGACTCCAGTACGATCGTCTCCATTCTTCGGAGATGAATGCTTTTCAGTCGGGGGGAGTTGATGGGATTCCATCCGATCGTGCATTTGGAGGCGCGGGACCCACGTTCGTCTATTCCCGCAGGAACGCTTGATCGGACCGCCGATCCGACTCCGCGGTTGCGTCCGGAACGTCGCTGCGAGTCGAAATTATATATTTATGCATTTTATTTGGTTTTATATGTTGTTATTTAGAGGCCGAACCCATCGGTCAATCATAGCCGTTGATGGTGAAGCCCTAGGGTGTTATTTCTTATAAATAGGGAGTTGTGGGCTGGTTTAGTTCGGATTGCAGATTTTGGAGAAGTTTAATCCCGGAATCCTGTGATCCTCCCACGGTGCCGACTCCGTGGAGCCCTAGGTGACGACTCCTAGGCGTTCATCCTCTTCCCCAAGGTAAACCCTAACCTTCCCTACTTTTTTCCACTATTTCCTCCCCTTTCCCACCCCCGGAACTCCCCCTAACATCCCTCAGCCCGCCGGCTACCACCCCTCCTCAAACCGCCGGCCGTCCGCCCCTCCCAAGCAGCCCGCCGCCTTCCGCCCTTCCCAAGCAGCCGCCGGACTGGCTGCTGCCAGCCCCCGTCCTCCTCCAGCCCCCCTTGCCATTTCCGTCCCCTCCTAGGGCCTTCCTAGCCCTAGCCGGCCACTCCTCTCTTCCCCGTCGTGGATCCACTTCTCCCCCACTACTCCACAATCCCTAATCCTCCTAGATCCGGGTTTTATTGCCCCGATCTATCCTTCCCCGCCCCGATCCGACATTCCACCACCGGATCTACCTTCCCCGAGTCCGGATCTACGCGCTCCTATCCGGATCTACTCCATCGCCCTCCGATTCCGTTATTTGCCACCAAAACAGCCCCCCACCCGCCTTTGCTACCTCCGTCTCCACCCTCGGCACCCGATCCACGCATCCGGACTTATCACCTCCATTGCCCTAAACCAGCCCGCTAGTTGTGAGTTTTATTTTTGTGATTTGGATTGTTGTATTTGCAATATTATTATTGGAAAACTTCATATTTTGTTTGGCTCTAGTTTGTAGCGTCTTGTGTCAGTTGATTACTAATTTGCAGGAGGACCGATTCGCCGCACGCTTTGCTTTGGCCCTCCGAGCGGAGGAAAGCCAACTATAATTGCCAAAATTAAATTATATTGTTTTCTTTGCTTTCGCGTAATTTTGTGGTGCCAAATTATCTTTGCTCATAAAATTCGTCGCCGTCACTGACGGTTGTGTCGCATATAGAGTCTAGATTGTGCACCCACGGCCTACCCTACATCACTATGCGCATCAACATGAATCCGACGATTTTAACTTTCAATAATAATTTACTTTATAAATGAAATACACCACATAGTTAAAGCTCTCAAATACGGAGACACCAGTGGTCCTATAATTATAAGAGTGCCAGAAAGTCTAATAACTAAATTGATGGGAAAATAAAAAGACTTAAACAATTGAATTCAAAGCTTACACTCTACTATCTCCTCAAGTGGACTAACACAATATTCAACTAAAAAATAACAAACAAACCTTAGACTCGCACAATACTGAAGGGGGAGGGCTGGAGGTGTGTTTGGATAGCCGTGAAGTAGCTGAGAGAGCTACAATAGGCTGTCTGCGGCTGGAGGGGGCTGGAAATCATATGCCAACCGTTGGGAGGGCTCGACAGGGAGCTGGGAGGTTCATGTAAGCTTCTAGGATGTAGGGGGCTTGCGAAAATGTGCGTACGGGGGTGGGGGGATGGACAACAGCTAGGATGAGTTTGGAAGTGTTGTAGGTTGCTGTTCAGGGAGTTCCTGCTGCAGGAAGTGGTCGGTTGGGAGGGGGATCAAATGTGGGCTGCAAGAATAGTGTGGATGGGTCGTTTTTTTAGGAGGGGAGGAAATTATGTGGTTCCACGTGAGAAATTTTGGGAGGGGTTAGAAGGGATGGATGTTCTGGAGAGTGTGGAGGAGGTGCATGCTATATTTTATGTATAAATCCTACAATTTAGGTAGGTGGGAAAGTGGGGTAGTGGAGGAAGTTGGAAGGCGTTTAGGAGGCGGTTGTAGTATAGTGGGGAAGGTGGTGGCTGCCGGAGGTGGTTTTAGGCGAGGGTCACCAGAGATGGTGGTGGTGGTGGCCGGAGGTGTTTAGGGTTTAGGGTAGTGAGGGAAGTTGGAAGTTTGAAGGCATTTGTGGGATAGTGGGGAAGGTGGTGGCTGCCGGAGGTGGTTTTAGGAGAGGGTCATCAGAGATGGTGGTGGTGGTGGCGGCCGGAGATGTTTCCGGTGATCACCGGAAAACTAAAAATAATGGAAATTTGGAGGCTGATGATGGAGGTACGCCGGAGCTGGTAGTAATCGCTAGAGGTGTTTTCTGGAGATCATCCGAAAATTAAAAAATGGAGAAAGTGGAAGGGGATGACGGGAAATCACCGGAGGTGACCAAAGAATTATTCTGGTGATCATCGAACATGAATTAGAGGGGATGTGGGAGTTAAAGGGGGCTATTTTTAGGAATTTAGAGGTGGGGGTGTAGAGAAGTGGTTCCCACGACAAGGAGGGGGGTGATCGTCATTAGGATGGGGGAGGGAAGTTGGGTGGCCGGTTGCTTTGTGGAGGGGCTGGATTGGGCTATTGATGGTCGACAAAAGGAAGGGAGAGGTCCAAGGCTTCACACTAAGGAGTGAGGGAAGGGGGACCAAAGCTTCACACTTCGACTAGGCTTTGGGATAAAAAATGACTAAAGATTAGACTTCTATGCTCCAATCTTCAATACCTCTAAATGAGAGCCCTCACCCCAATATATAGACACTAGGGGCCATCACAGACGGTTTTTATTCTCCGATCATGACGACCCTTAAAATACTTGAAAAAATAAAATCACAAAAAAACTAAAATTCTCGGATCGTCGATCTGCTTAAGATGGACGACTCCGATCATTTTGTAGGTCGATGTGTGTTGTGATCGCTATCACCAGCCTTGCTAAAAGGGGAAATGTTTGATCAAAATCAATCTCTTCCTCCTGCTGATACCCTCGTGCCACAAGTTTGTTCTTAATGTCATTCCTTCAGCATCAGGCTTGTTCATGTAGACCCATTTGGTTCCAATCACTGAGTGGTTTTTTAATCTCTTCACACGTGTCTACACCTTATTTCTTTTAAATTGAGTTAACTCTTCTTGCATCGCCTAGTCGTCTAAAAATCATTATTTATGACATCCCCAAAACTTATGTGTCGCGTTCTGTTAATCGCAGGGTCTGATCGCGTATAAGAATGATCGGTAGCATCGGCGAATCGTTGTATTTATACTCGTTAGTATTAAGTAGTATTAAGTTTCTCGCCCAATCGCCATTTTTATTAATATCATTTATTAGGAGATTTAATTCCGTGAATGTTTAGGGTGCGCGAGAATGGAAAACACTTAAATGATAAATTTCTTTTGAAGCAGTGGCAGTCTCGTAATTTATGATGAAACCTTAATTCATCTCTTTAAATCCCTTCGCGTACTCCCCCTTTTAATCACTCTCAGCCTATGTTATCAAAGGCGCAAGGCGCAAGTGCGCGCCTGAGACACGTGAGACACAAAAAATAAAGAAAACACATTGTTATTAATGATTTAACCTTAACTAGAGGAGTTGTTTGGTTGTTTGTGGTAATTTGTGTTTAGCTTTTAAGCTTACATGTAATTGTTGCCGGCCCACGACATGCATTCTCTGGTTTAGAATCAGGTTGAAGGGACCACTTTAGTGCAAACATAAGCAGGATGAGACTCATCTTGTTCTTGATTATTAGATAGGGTTACCGGCCCACAACATTCTTCTTCCTCAGAGTCACTGTCTGAGCGGGTTAGGGATGCCTTGATCCCTATTCTGGCAGCAGGATAGTCATTCTGATTTTCTTTATTGGAGAACGCAATCAGCCCAATACAAGCTTCTTCTTCTGATTCTGAAGAGTAGCTGCTGCTGTCACTCAAGGCTTTTGCCTTGGTGGCAATGAAGCCCCTTTCATGCTTCTTACCCTTGTGTGATTTCTTCCTTTCTGCTCTTTCATCTTCCTTTCTTCTTGAGGAGCAGTCAGCTATGATGTGACTTGTCTTCAACTCTTCTTGCAGGAATAGCAAATAATATCAGTAAAATAATGTTTGTTGTTTTTAGGCACATACCTGTCATCTTTGTGCTTAGACTTCTCCTTGGGGTAGCCAAACTTTCTTGAGCTGGAAGCTGAGAAAGGTCTGTTCTTTCACTGTCTTCTTTTGATGAAGATCTTCTTCAACTACCTGGTGAAGAGAGTCATATATTCATCAGACAGCTCTAACCCTGAAGTGGAGGGTTCAGTGTCTTCAATGAGTGTTAGTGTTGTATTCACAAATTACTTCACACCATTGTATTAGTTTTTTTTTGCTCTTATAAAGGTATGTTAGTGCAAAAGAAGAAGATTATGTATGAATTTTTTTGCTCATCTAAACATACAATTATTTGATCATATTATTTCATTTATAAAGGATATTTATGTTTACTATTTTTTTAAATGAATACAATAGCGGGGAATATTTACCAATACACAAGTTTATCCGAAAATTATTATGACGCGTGAGTGGAATTGAGAACCGAACCGAGTTTTTCAGTTTGGATATGGTTCTATACTGCGGGCACATGGATTGGTTACGGTTCCAAAAAGTTGGAAGCTAACCTATATGGATTGGTTCTTGGTTTTGGGTGCAACTGTCCCGAATTGCACCCCCACTATTCATTATCTGCTGGTCTTGAAGCCCTTTGAATTGTACACACAACTAGTTTGACAGTATTGATGAGATTTGCACTGATGCATCTTGTTTCAGATCTATTTCATCCCCGCTCAGAAATTGATTAGTTCAAGTATGCTTTGTTACTGATATCTTTCATATAACTTGATTTCCAGTACTTATTAATTTTTTTTCATATAAATTTATTCATGATACAACAGAGGAAGAAAAGGGCAAACCCTAAAAAAATAGAGCAGGAAAAAGCGGTGGCTGCGGCAGCGGCAAAGGAGCCGGTATTCAGTTGTCCAATCTGCATGAACCCTCTGGCGGACGCGTGCTCGACTATATGTGGCCATGTATTCTGCCAGGCCTGCATCAAGCAGGCTCTGCAAGCCCAGAAGAAATGCCCTACCTGCAGAAGGAAGCTCACCATCAACAACTTCCACAGGGTCTTTCTTCCCATCACTTCATGATCATGATCCTCCCTTGTTTCTCTTTGCACTCCTTTAAAAAAAATTAATATTAATCAAATTCCCCTGCCCATTGGTGCAGCAGCTCTTCAAATGACTTTGAGTTAGAAAGTCTGCAGCGCCCTATAAATTTCTTCAAGTTTTATTTGTATGAGATTATAGAATGAATGCAAGTTTTATTCGCTGGTCTTATATAGTTACCTGTAGTCTTGGAGGTCTCTTTTTCATCTCTCTTTTGACTATTCCGCTCTGTGTGGCGTCAAAATTAACGTAGGTGCGAGGATCCTAAGGCCGCTCTGGTAGGAGCGGGTTGAGTCCCTACTCTTGTGACATTGGCCCTCTGAATTAAAACAATGTTTTGATTTGAAATGATATATGGACTTGCATGAGTTTGTATTCTTTTGATGTTATGGACTTGTATTGAGTTGGTATTCTTTTGGTAAAAACATGTGGCATTCACTTGTTTTTTTTCTTTTCTTGTTTAATTACTCTCTTGTTTGCATAGTATAATACTTCACTTTATAATTTAGGGTTTAGGGCCATTTACAAAGACCTTCCCTCTAGTTTTTGAAATTATAAAATTCTTTCCCGCAAGTTTACAATACATAACATCCATTAAAAAGGGTTATATCTTTATTGTGTAATGTTAAAAAAATTCTATTTGTCCCACAATTTATAGCGGGGGGAGAACAAGGGTTTGTTTGGCATTGTGGTGGCATGAATGTGGTGGTTATGAACTGTCATTCGTGAATGTCCGACCTTATTCAAGGAACTTCAACTTTTTATTGAAGTGGTGTTTTTGTAAAGAGAAGAGAGTACTCACTGAACTCCCAATAAGGTTGTGCCATTGAGCAACAGATGCATGGAATATTTTGATATTCTCAATATTACTTTATCTTGACTTGATAGGTTTGCTCCATTATTATTACTGGCATTATTATTACTGGCATTATTATTATTATTATTTTATCCAAACTGCACCGCATTCGATCACAGCTGGAGTACTAGGCTACGTTTGGTTCGCCGTTTCGCCGCCTCCGTTTGGAGCAAATGCCGCCGGACGGCGGGTAAACAAACGGCCGCCGGCGGCGTTTGCTCCGTTTGCATCCGTAGCAAGGAGGAAACGGTCCCGATCCACTCCGTTTCGACCCCCACCTTTCCCCCCTCCGGTTCCAAAGTGACGTTTCAACCCACAAGATGTACCCGCCACCGCCGGACCAAATATACCCTAAGGCTCTGTTTGGTATGGTGGTGGTGGTTGTAAACACATGAGTTAAATTGTCATTCGTTAAGGATCAGCTAACAAACATCATCTGTTTGAACCAATAACTGGATGAAGTTTCTTAAGTGGGCGTTAACGAATGACAATTTATTAATCTCCCATGTTCATGATCCCATCATCGTGCCAAACGAAGCCTAAAACTGAACTGAACCAGGAGGAGGGCGGACAATGCTCTCCCAACCATTATTTTCAATGCTTGCCAATTTATATTTTATACAATTTTGATGTAACAAAGATTAAATATCTTTTTTTGCTCGCAGCCTACACTCAAATTTCTTGTTGGGATGAATAAAGTTATAGGGACACCATATGACTACAACGAATAATGCCGTTGTTGTAACATGCATGCTCTATATCCAGGTGCGGAATTAGAAATTTTTCTTAATCCGGACACAATTTAAAATAAATAATTAAATGCAAATCTTAAATAAATTTAAACTAATATTGCTATTATTAAAAAGTTAATGACAAAAAAACACATGACATATCGTTCAACAGACCACTTTTCGTGGACATATATTCTGAAATTTTGTAGTAATAGTATCATTAGTAATACCCTCAGCAACATCCTTCTCCGTATAAACGATCATGCAGTCATTCATCCATTCATCTCTCATTCTGTTTCGCAAACAATTTTTTATAATCTTCATTGTAGAGAACATTCTTTCAACTGTAGCAGTTGCAACGGGTAGAAGACATGCCAATTTTAAAAGCCTGAAAACCAACTGATAGTGATCTTGTTTTTTCAACTCCGCCAATAGTTTTAAAAGGCCACCAATTCCTTTATTATGAGAGAACATGTCGGTTGGTAAAGAGCGCATATCAATAATATACATATCAAGTTGTCCTTCAAGTAATTGCAATTCTACTGGTGAGAAATCAGATGAGTACAATTCTGCTAGACGAACTAACTTTTGTTTATCAAATAAGGTAAATCGATCACTAGAGTCCAGACAAGAAACACATAAAAGTAGTTTCGTGTTCACTTCATTAAAACGATCATTTAACTCGTTCAAAGTCCAATCGAGCACTGTATTGAAGATTTCAACACGGAAATGATGATAATTTGTAATCTCTCTTTCATTGCGTCTTGATCTTCCTGCTTGCATATATCTTTCATTCATATTAGGAACCTCTATATGGTATTTTGTGCAAAATTTTGATACTTCAGTCATGAAGGAGTTCCATTCAAGATCTTCATTTCTGAAATTCAACAGTAACTGCTTTGTAAATTTGACAAACTTCATTGCATTAACAATTTCTTGATCTTTTTTCTATAAAGCGTGTGATAACTCGTGTGACTTGGATAAAATATTCTTTATTAAATGCAGAAGAAAAATAAAATTAAAAGTCAAAAGACTTTTAATTAAAGTATTAGTCATTCCTCTTTGATTTTCATCTGCACCATCAACCTTGATAATTTCAAGTGCCTCGACAATAGATGAGAACATCCGAATAAAATTTAATATTGTGCCATAATGTGAACTCCACCGTGTGTCACCTGCCCTTTTCAATTCAAGTGGTTGATTTGCCCCTCGATCACTTTCCAATTCTCCGCAACCAAGCTCTAAAGCAACCCGATCAACTTCTAATGCTCTTATACAATCACGTCGTTTGCAAGATCCGCCAACAACATTCAACACAAGGTTAATAAGCGTGAAAATCTCTGCAACTTCAACATGATCTTCTGCAACAGCTATTAATATTAGTTGTAGTTGATGAACAAAACAATGAATGTAGAAAGCACAATTATTCTCCTACAATATCAACGTTTTCAGTCCTTTGAACTCACCCCTCATATTGCTAGCACCATCATAACCTTGACCCCGTAATTTAGAAATACTTAGGCAATGTTTTGCAAACAAATTATCAATAGCTTTCTTTAATGATAAGGCATTTGTGTCTGTAACATGAACAAACCCTAGAAGACGCTCTATAATAAGACTTTTGATAGTAACATATCGTAAAACCACATCCATTTGTTCTTTTGTTGACACATCACGTGATTCGTCGACCAAAATACTGAAGCAGCTATCCCCAACGTCTTCAACAATCGTCTTTGTTATCTCAGATGCAATACAAGAAACTATCTCCTTTTGGATTTTTGGAGATATTAATTGACAATTGATAGGAGCATTTTCGAATACCACTGACTTGACCTCATTGTTATGTAATGCAAGGAATTCTAAAAGTTCAAGAAAATTGCCTCGATTACTGGATTTTTTAGACTCATCATGTCCGCGAAAAGACAACCCTTGTTTCAAAAGAAAGCGTATGCAATCTATTGACGCACACAAACAAGCACGATATTGAATACGTTGTGTTTCCTCCTGCCTGCAAAACGCAACTTTAATACTTTGCTTCTGATTCATTAAAGATGTGCACATCTTCTTGGAGTTATTATGTGCACTCATGTGATTTCTAATATGTTTCTCTAATATCGTCCTATCTTTCCAATATCTCCAACCACGATATACAAATGTTGGATCACAACCTCTCTGTGGAAAAATGTAACAATAAAGACAACATGCAGCATCTTTATCTATACTATATTCCAGCCAATCTTTGAACTCATTAAACCAGCTTTTGTTGAAACAGCGTGCCTTATTTCCAATTTCAGTTTGTGAAAAATTAGCTAAAATCGTTTGGCAAGGACCATTTTGCAAGTATTTTCTTCTTATCGCATCTTGCATATTTACATCATATGAGTTTATAGGTTGCCTCAATCCTGCATCAGCAGGTAGCTCATCTAAGTAAAATTCAGATCGATTCTTTTTACCACATGAACCCGATGCTTGAAAATCTTGAGAAATTTCATTCAACCTCACAGTTGAAAGAAACTTGTTCATTGAACATCTAAGTAGAAAACAACATTTGAAGTACACACAAAAATATATCTAATTTGATTGTGTGATCATAACAATTTATCCTGTACTAAATTCAAAACGGTGGCAAATCCTGACGGTACACGGGACAATGCCCCTACTGTACAACCCCGTATCCGGCGAGTGGGTCCGCGAAAGCCAGACCGGCCGGTCCAGACCGCCTCATGGTCCGCACAGGGTCCTTTGCCGAGCCCGAGCTTGGCAATCGTCGTGCCGAGCTCGGCGATCGTCGGGCCGAGCTCAGGGTTTTTGGAGCTGAGCCCGGTAGCTGGCTCGCCAGGGGCAAGAGCCGAGCCTGCACTCGCCAAAGCGGGGTACTCGCCAAAGCGGGGTACTCGCCCGACGAACTCGCATTCGCCGCCCTTGCCGAGTAGAGGATCCAGTGGCCATCCCGCCCCCAGTGGTCTGCCCCTAGCCTCTCAGAATAGCGGAGCTTGGCTGTTGGCAAGCCAGCCCAAGGGGTCTTCAGTAATTTCAGACCAGCAGAGGTAGGCTATTCGCAGGCCGTTTTCAGTTTCCTATAAATAGGACCCAAGGGGTACCTCAGAAGCACACTTACTTGTCTCCCAGTCTTCTCGTGCTTTCTGAGGTACCTTAGCCCGGCTTTTTGGCTAAGGAGGGGAAACACTCTGAGATCTTCCGGGATTGTGGTGGGACCTCCGCGCCGGGCCCTTGGTCTAGTCCTTTGTTCTTCACTTTCTTGTCGTTTTCTTGCAGGAGCGGAGTAGGTGCGCGACCACCCCTTTCCCCAAGGGTCGAACTCCACAGAGACCGATTTCTCGGTTTCAACACCTACGGCCAAGCGCGATCATACCAGGCCCGCGAGGGAAATTCATAAGGTTCAACAGTTTCTAAGAAACCTTTTCTTCGTTCATAGTTACATAAGAATGCACATGATGCTTTATCATTGTTATCTAAGTAATATAAGTATCAACTTCATGCCCTTAAGTGGCACGTGATAATCGAGAAAATCCTTTAATTCTAAAACTATATTTCTTCCTGATCATGCCTTATTTAGGTATATGATCAAATTTACACCTAACTGAAGATACTAAGAAGAAGGTACAACTAGAAAAAAAAAGATGTTTTATTTTTGGGTGTCCATAACTCATAGGATCTAACATTTATTGTGCACAAATCCTTCCAAACAACTTCTGCTTCCCATTATATTGTCTTCAATACGAATTACTAAATTGTCATTCCAACATTCTCGTTTTTTCAAATTACTAAATTGTCATTCCAAAATATTAAATTCAATTTACTATATGTGTCATAGGATCAACCACAACAATATAAAATATCATTCAAAGTAATACCATAACTAGTATGGCTCACATGCCACTAGTGGATGCACAAAAGCAGAGCACAAAAAACATAACACAACTAAGACAAAATTAATTGGAACAAAAAAATGGCACTAATGAAAACAATAAATTGGAAACAAAACAGAACTCCTGCATACCTCCAAGCTGTTCAGAATAGTGTTGAAGAAGGAAGACAAGCTCCTGCTTGAAACAGGAAGGCAAGCTTGAAGCTCCTACATTATAAGTAAATGTTGTACATTGATGAGAAGAAGAAGAAGAAGATCAAGAAGAAGAAGATCAAGAAGAAGAAGATCAAGAAGATCAAGAAGAAGAAGATCGGGCATCGGGCAAGAAGAAGATCGGGCAAGAAGAAGAAGAAGATCGGGCAAGAAGAAGAAGAAAATCGGGCAAGAAGAAGAAGAAGAAGATCGGGCAAGAAGAAGAAGAAGAAGATCGGGCAAGAAGAAAAAGAAGAAGAAGAAGAAGATCGGGCAAGAAGAAGACCAAGAAGAAGAAGAAGGAGATCGGGCAAGACCAAGAAGAAGAAGAAGAAGATCGGGCAAGACCAAGAAGAAGAAGAAGAAGAAGATCGGGCAAGACCTTGCAGTAGGGCGCGATCCGGAGCGGGGCGGAGCGGAGCAGCGCGATCCAGAGCGGGGCAGAGCAGTGATCGACGGCGGCGCAACGCGATCCAGAGCGGGGCAGAGCAGTGATCGACGGCGGCGCGGCGCGATCCGAAGCGGAGCAGCGCGATCCAGAGCGGGGCAGAGCAGTGATCGACGGCGGCGCGACGCGATCCGGAGCGGAGCAGCGCGATCCAGAGCGGGGCAGAGCAGTGATCAACGGCGCGGAGCAGCGGAGTGGAGCAGTGATCGAGCGATCGGCTAGGGCAGTGCCGCGATTTAAAACCTCCTTCCCTTTCAGGTGAAATCCGCGATTTTTCACACCCGGGCACGTGCCCGGCGTGTGTGCCCGAACGTGGATCCGCCCGTGTCTATATCATTCAAAGTTCATGTCTATGGTACCACACAAACAAAAAACTCGTTCTTCACTCTACATCTCATATTGCTCGCCTACTCGACATCATTGCCGCCCAATTATCCTAGGCACATTAAGTTAGTGCGTGACAGTATTTTTTGATTTAATGATAATTCTATATATTAAAAAACTAAACTATATACCAGATTAAATAATAGCAATAATAACTCAAAGTATTAAAGCCCTCTAGTTGATCAAATAATAGCAATAATAACTCAAAACATGAAATCAATCCGCAGACACGGCTTCTTTTGTGCTCAATAATACCCAAAACTGGGACCGAGTGGTGGAGACCAATCCTATCGGGTCCACGCAAACTGCCCGACGCCGCACCCGACCGATCTCTTTCAGCCTGAATTGTTCTATTGCAATTTTAATTTTTTGCAATTTTAATTTAATGTTTTATTGCATTTTATTTTTCAAGTTTTATGTAAATAATTTTAGTTGTTGCACGCCTGTGCGCGTAGTTAAGTTGTTGCACGCCTGCGCTCTAGCCATGTTTGGCGTACTCGATGCTCTCGGGTGGCCTTCGGCCGCATCCGGGCGGCCTTCGCCCGCCTCCGAACGGGCTTCTCCCATGCTCGATGCGTCATTGCGGGCCGCGCCCGCATCAAAGCGGGATGCACCCATATCAAGACGGGCAGTGCCCGCAATTAGGGGTGAGGAGTGAAAACCGAAAACCGACTAAACCGCCCAAACTGCACCGATTTTGAAACCGAACCGCCCGGTCCGGTGTCGGTTCGGTCTGGAGCTTTTGAAAATCGAAGGACTATCGATTCGGGTCGGTTTTCAGGTTGTGAAAACCGATCAACCGAACCGAACCGAGTTTTTTGTTTAACATAATTTAAAGTTTAAGTGTTTAACTAATTATACTTAAGCATATTAATATATTTTTGCATAACCGATCAAACTTGTATAAGCGTCAAGCATATTAATATACTTAAGCATATTAATATATTAAATGTCAGTTTGAGATAGCCGATAGCATTAAGTCATGTTAATATCTTATATTCTTATTTATTTGAGATAACTGATAGTCTGATAGTGATAGCCTGATAAGATTTCAGCCTACAGGTTTCAAGTTTTATTAAGTTCATTTTTTTCTCTTTTTCATTTTTTCCAGATAGCAGCTGATAGGGTTTCGTCGGGTCTCCACTCTCCGCAGTCCAGTTTCCTACTTTCCAGCTTTCTCCCATTTTCCGGCGCCGGCGGTTCGCAAATCGCAAATCGCAATCGCAGACTCGCGACTTCACAATAAATTGGGTTTTAAAAAAACAGACACCGATATCAAGTAGGTGATTACTAAGTCATTTAAATTCATTAAATCAATCTATCATTGACTTATACTTTATCCTAATTCTTACATGAGAAAAAAAATTAAAACAAATAAAAAAGATAGGTTTAATATTAACTATTATATATTTGTTCACAAAAAACCGACACGGAACCGAAAAAAACCGATTGAAAACCGAACCGACTTTGAACTGAACCGACCGGTTTCGATTCGGGTCGGTTTGGACAAGCCAAAAACCGAGGCATATCGGTTCGGTTTCGGTTTGGGTCCAAACCGACCCAAACCAAACCGCTTGCAGGCCGGCCCGCAATATATACATATGAGTACTCAAAATTA
This sequence comes from Platanthera zijinensis, assembly GCA_039513925.1. Lineage (NCBI taxonomy): Eukaryota > Viridiplantae > Streptophyta > Magnoliopsida > Asparagales > Orchidaceae > Platanthera > Platanthera zijinensis. Next base: position 26,288,234 of record CM077081.1, read on the forward strand.
CCGTAAAAAATGTAAATCAATATTACAATTTTTATTTTATAAAAAAAATTAAGTTTTATCATAAAAATATTAATTTCACACAATCTCTCTCTCTTCTTTCTCTCCCTTCCCCATCTCTCTCCATTTCTCTCTCCCTCCTCTCTCTCCGCCCCTTTCTCCTCTCCCTTCCCCCATCTCTCTCCCTTTCTCTCTCCCTCTCTCTCCTTCCCTCTCTCTCTCTTTCTCTCTCTTCCTCCTCTCTCTCTCCCAACTCTCTCCCCCTATCTCATGCTCTCTCTCATGATCCAATGGCTCTTGTTTGATCTATGGTGTGCCTCCAAATACCTATATTGCTTTATATAATAAGATATATATATATATATATACTTATTAATATACGAGTGACAGTGCACGAGACTTAATTTAACTCGTGGGCTTAATATATTTATTAATATACTAAATAAGACTGATGGATACCCCATAATTTATAGAAAATTATGTTAACTCCCGCACACCGGATCGTAACTCCCGCGCGCCGGATCGCAACTCCCGCGCACCGGATCGCGTAACCACTGCGCGACAAATCGCAACTGCCGCCGCCGCCTTTACGGGCGGCCGGCCACCCATGGCCGGTCGCCACCCCCCTTGCGGCCGGCCGCCTGAGGCCGACCGCCCCCTTGCGGCCGGCGGCCCCCGCCGGTCCCCTCCGTACGGCCGGCGGCCACGGCCGGCGTCCTCGCGGCCGACCGCCCGTGGCCGACCACCTCCTCATGGCCGACCGCCCCCTCCCTCGGACGGCCTCCGGCCGGCGCGCCTCCTCCTACCACTATCGTGGGTCGGACTTCTCTCCACCCTCCGATCACCACAAGCGATCACGACCCTCCAATCGGCGATTAACCACCGTAACCACCTCGGAAATCCTATATAAGCACCCCTGGTAGTTCATTTCAGGGGATCGGGCCTCATTCTCTCTCTCTCTCTCTCTTCATTTCTGCTTCTCCCAAGAGCTTCTCTCTCTACGCTCCTCCTCTCCTCCTCTTTCACTCACTAACTTGGCAGGTCCTCCTCCAAGCGTCGCCCAAAAAAGAAAGAGTGAAGTGCCGGCTAAGGCAGTCCTCCTCAGTCCGAGGCGCAGACTGCAGACACTCTGCGGAGCGCAAGTCAGAAGAGCAAGCACTTAAGAAAGACGCACGACAAAGTGCACGAGCTCCTAAGCGGTGGTCTGTCACCCAAGGAGAGCTCTCTCAACCCCCCAGTATTTGTAACGAGCCGCGGCCTGTCGCCCTCGCATTCTCTTTACAAGAGCACTGTAACAGAGGCAAATGGTGGAGTTTGGCTGGCACAGACCCGACCACGTAGTTTTTTCCCCTTTCCGGGGTTTTCCACGCTAAAGTTGTGTGTGTACGATTTCTCTGTTTCTACTTTGACTGTGTGCGTACTCGATCGCCCGGGGCTAAGACGGACCGATCCGGAACCGGTCTACCGAGGGCATTGAGCGAACCTCAACAAAGACGCAATAAAAAAATAATAAAAGGAAATAAAAGGCCAAAAATAACCCGTGAGCTTAATTTAACATGCCGCAATAAGAAAATTGATAAAATTAGTTAGTGATTATAATTATCGCTGCTTATATATATATTCTTCGTTTCTTATGTGCCGCAAATCTTTCTTGGCATATTGGATACAGTGCCTCATTTCTGAACGGGTGTTCACGAGTTTGAGTTGCGGTAAGTGCGGTTTTAATCTGATTTTTTACCATCAGGTGCGATAATTTTTGGTGACTGTTATTAGCACTGCACTTTTGGATATTCGCACTACATTTACTCTTAATTTTTCGTGCCTTTTGAAAATACTCATTGTACATGCATTTTTAGGAAAGGTGTTCAACACGAAAGTTGTAGATCTCGTCGAGATCTACAACTTTCGTGTTGAACACCTTTCCTAAAAATGCATGTATAAAGCGTATTTCTAAAAGGCGCGAAATCTGAGCGTATTTTTAGAAATACGCTTTATACATGCATTTTTAGGAAAGGTGTTCAACACGAAAGTTGTAGATCTCGTCGAGATCTACAACTTTCGTGTTGAATACTTTTCCTAAAAATGCATGTACAAGGAGTATTTTCAAAAGGCGCGAAAAATTAAGAGTAAATGTAGTGCGAATATCCAAAAGTGCAGTGCTAATAACAATCACCTAATTTTTTTAAAAACTTTGTGGGCGGAATAGTCCTACATCGCCTAAATTAAATTAACTCTTGCTCTATATGTGGTGAATTCAGAGGATCAATATAATCGGGCCTTGCGGGCTGAAGACTGTTTTTTATTGGGCGTTGTTAAGGGCACCGCAGTTTTGGCTATGTGCACCGCACTTTCTCCTAGTTTTTCACGTTTTCTAGAAATATGCTTTGTACATGCATTTTTAGAAAAAGTGTTCAACACAAAAGTTGTAGATCTCGACGAGATCTACAACTTTCGTGTTGAACACTTTTCCTAAAAATGCATGTACAAGACGTATTTCTAGAAACCGCGAAACCTGAGCGTATTTCCAAAGTACGCCTTGTACATGCATTTTTAGGAAAAGTGTTCAACACGAAAGTTGTAGATCTCGTCGAGATCTACAACTTTCGTGTTGAACACTTTTTCTAAAAATACATGTACAAAACGTATTTCTAAAAAGCACAAAAAACTAGGAAAAAGTGCGGTGCACATAGCCAAAACTGATGTGCCCTTAACAACGCCCTTTTTATTTCTGATCGTTTAAATGAGCTTCTTCCTATTCATTGTTTTGAAAAATGGGATTTTTTTTGGTGATTGTTATTAGCACTGCACTTTTGGATATTCGCACTACATTTACTCTTAATTTTCCGCGCCTTTTGAAAATATTCTTTGTACATGCATTTTTAGAAAAAGTGTTCAACACGAAAGTTGTAGATCTCGACGAGATCTACAACTTTCGTGTTGAACACTTTTCCTAAAAATGCATGTATAAAGCGTATTTCTAGAAATACGCTAAGATTTCGCGCCTTTTAGAAACACGCTTTATACATGCATTTTTAGGAAAAGTGTTCAACACGAAAGTTGTAGATCTCGTCGAGATCTACAACTTTCGTGTTGAACATTTTTCCTAAAAATGCATGTACAAAGAGTATTTTCAAAAGGCGCGGAAAATTAAGAGTAAATGTAGTGCGAATATCCAAAAGTGCAGTGCTAATAACAGTCACCTTTTTTTTCTCTGTCGATCGAAATTAATTTGAAAACCCACCTTATTATACCGTACAATCGCAACAGTTAAAAAATATTTTTTTACACTCACAGGCTTCCGTCCCTTCCTCAGGTCCCGATCGGAGCACTGTTCTTCTTCCTCCGGTTCAGCAATGGCACGCCAACACAGTTAGGGCTCAGCTCTGCCCCGATTTCTACGGCTACCTGGGGTGGAGCATCACTAGCTACCACGATCCAACCGCTCCCCACGTCGCGCGGCCTCCGCCCGTCCTATAGCCGGCACAAACACTATTTGCCGGCAGTTCCTGCAACTTCTGCCACGATCAAGAGTCCGCCATGACCGTCTCCAGCAAAACCGCCGGGTTAAGGTGCAAGTTTCCTGGTTCTTTCGAAACCCTATAAATAGGAATTTGTTGTAATTTTTAGGGGGGATTGATGAATATTTTGAGATTGAATGAATGTTGCTTGCATTTTGTGTTTCCTGTGATTAGGATTTAGATGTTTGGGATTTCCTGTTAGGAGTTAGTGAGAGTTGTGGCAGAGGAGAAGATGAACAGTTGTAGGAGAAAACAGAAAACATTAGTATTTGGTTGCTTTCTTCCTTAAGGTCCTGTAGGTGAGTTAGTGGTGGTAGGTTCAGTGTTGCCGTGAGAATGGTAGTTGAATGAATTTTTTGTGTATCCGTTGGTGAAGATTGAGAAGAAGAAAAACAGTGGTTTGTTTTTATTTAGAGTGAGTATGTTTTTTTTATTAATGAACAGTGACTTTTAAAGTTCTGTTGGCTGCCCGAGAACTTTAGGAGATAGCTGAACTACGTTTGCCCTTCTGAAGCCGTGAGATTAGAAGATAGGAATTATTATCTCTTGTATTGGGAATTCGTGGATCCACCTTGAGTGATTGAGATTTCGTGGAACCACCTTGGATGTGAGAGCAAGTGAATCTAGGTAGTTTAGTTTGTGGCGTCCTTACACTCTTGAGTGTTTGAGATCCCGTGGAACCACTTTCGTGTGAGAGTGAGTGAAATTTCTCCTCGGTGGCCGTGTGCGATAACGGCTGTTCTCTTAGCGGAAAATCGAAGGTGACGAGGAGTTTCTCGCGTGATCGCCATCAACCACGAATACCGAAAGACGTCTCTTTTCGTGGGTAATTGTTTCTATCTTTTCCTTTGTGTAGTGCCTATATATTTTTTCGTAAGATAATAGACTCATTGCTGGGTTTTCGTCCGAGTTTTGTCAGTGAACGTGTAAGAACTGGTGTTCTGCTGGGTTTAAATCAGGAGGTAGAAGAATGCCAAGAGTGGCTGGAGTAGGGAGGAAGAACAGGAGGAAGGTAGAAGATGAACTTTTCTCATTAACTTTCTTAAAAACTTATTACAGGATAAACATCTATTTATACAACTAATTACAATGAGTTCCTTCTGCAACGGTAAAGTCTTTTCAACGGCTGTGATGATTGATTAGCTTGCCCTTCCTGTTGACATGTGGCGGAATCTGGATGATGAAAGCTTAAATCTGAGCCGTTAATATCTGATCCCATAATCTGATAACCGGCGGTGAGTTTAAGAAAGGTTATCCTCCTGCTGAGATGAATTGGAGTCGAAATGATTTGATCTGTGCCGTTCCTCCTGCTCGGTGAGTGTAAGGATGGTTGCTACATTTACCCTCCTGCTTTTAAAAACGATGTCCGCATCGTAATCTTCCGAGAAACCCTAAAATCGAACAAAAAGGAACTTGCTCTTCGGCTGCGGTTGATCTTCCTGGTTGGCTAAAGAGTGATGGTAGAACATGATGTTGGTAAGAACAGAATTTCTGCAAGCTTTGTGGCTGCAACATCCCAGCTGATTTCTGCTTCTCTTAGCTTGACTTGGTAAGATCCTTCTGTCGAAGATCTGTGTTCCTCCTTGTGGCTGGTCGCTCTCCTATATTTTTGCCGAACTGGTTTTCTTTGTCTGTGTGATGAGTAGTGTCCGTTGCCTCTTTTGGTTTTCTGTTGGTTCGTTTTCCTTTCGTTTTCCAAGTCGTTTCGTCGAACTTTACTGTTGGTGTGGTAGTATTTTTGCTGGGAAAATCGAAGTCAGCCATGTTTGATAGATCCTCCCAAGTGCTGTCTTCTGGGGGAAGTCCCTCCCACTGGACAAGCCCTTGCTGCACATTTTTTCCTCGTCGTGAAATTTGTCTAGTTGTGATAATGGCCAGCGGTTTATGTAGCGGGTTGTTCCTCCAATGGTTTTCTGGAATGGCAACCGGTTGTAGACCAGGTTCTCCGATATATGGTTTTAGTAGGGAAACGTGGAAAACTTGATGGATTTTCGCCTCGGGAGGGAGGTCAAGGCGATAAGCTGTTTTGCCGATGACCTCCAGTACTTTATAAGGGCCGTAGTATTTGAGGCCTAGCTTCTTGTTGTATGAACGGCCCAGTGATAGTTGTTTGTAGGGATGTAATTTTAGCAAAACCCACTGCCCCTGCTGTAATTGTAGTTCCTTTCGTTTCTTGTCTGCGTAAGTTTTCATTCTCTGTTGCGACGTATGCAGGTTTGTCTTGAGTTGGTGTAGGATTTTTTCCCGTTTTTCCATGGAAGCTCCTGCTGCCTCATTAGTTGTACTCCTTGGGCTGTAAGATAATAAACCAGGGGGAGACCGACCGAACATGACCTCATATGGGGTCATACCGGTCGCCGAATTAAACGAGGTATTTATATAATATTCTGCAAAACTTAGATAATTTGTCCATTTCTTAGGGTTGTGGTTACAAAATATACGTAGATATTGTTCTAGTGAACGATTTATTCGCTCTGTGAGTCCGTCGGTTTGGGGATGATAGGCTGAACTATATTTTAGTGTTGTCCCCTGTAATCTAAATAGTTCCTTCCAGAAATTACTAACGAATATTGTGTCCCGGTCAGATATAATGGATTCGGGTATCCCGTGTAATTTACCTACTGTTTCCCAAAAAATTTCTGCAACTTTTGGTCCAGTTAATTTTTTTACTGGAGCAAAATGTACAGCTTTGGAAAATCGATCTACGACGACCATTATTATTGTATACGAATTGGAAATAGGTAAATGAGTGATAAAATCCATCGTGAGATCAGACCATAATTTTTCCGGTGTTTGTAGGGGCTGTAGGAGACCGTATGGGAGGTGGTTGGCTGGTTTTGCTTTTTGGCATATATCACATTGTTTAATATAGTGTTCTATTTGTTTGCGTATGTTGGGCCAGTAGAATTGCTGCTGCAATCGAACGGTCGTTCCTTTAACGCCCGAATGTCCCCCCCAAAGGCTATCATGCGCCTCTTTAATTAGTGTGTGTCGTAAGTTTGTATTTTCTGGAATGTATAGTCTATGATTGTTGTAAATATAAGGTCCCTTGGTGGTCCAATTAGGTGCAAGGTCTGGTGTGTTGTGGATGGTGTGGAGGATTTGTTGGGCAAAAACATCAGTTTCGTATGCTTGTTCCAGTCCTCTCAAAAGAGGTGAGACTGGGATTGTGATCCTGTTTAGGCACATTTCTGAAGGCTGTTCGGGTGTAGGGTCAATTCGTGATAGCGTATCGGCAACAACATTTGTTTTGCCGGCCTTATATTTGATAGCGTAATCATATCCAAGTAATTTTGAAAAAAAATGTTGTTGATCCGGTGTGTGTATATCCTGGGTAAGAAGATGGTGCAGGCTCTGATGGTCGGTGTAGATAATAAATCTATGTCCGAGTAAGTATTGTCGCCATTTTGACACAGACGCAATAATTGCGTACATTTCTCTAACGTATGTCGACTTAAGTTGCATCTGTGGTGATAATTTTTTACTAAAAAAAGCGATGGGTTTTTTATTTTGTATTAAGACTGCTCCAATTCCTTTTCCTGATGCGTCAGTTTCTAATTCGAAGGGTAGGTGAAAATCGGGAAGAGTTAATACCGGGGGTTTAATCAGATTTAATTTTAAGGTAGAAAATGCATTTTCAGTATCGGGAGTCCATTGAAAAGGGGTTTGTTTTAATAAATCCGTTAGAGGAAGAGCTATTGTCGCGTATCCTTTGACGAATTTGCGGTAGTATCCTGTCAGACCCAGAAACGCCCTAATGTCTTTTTGAGTTTTGGGTGTTGGAAAATCCTGTACTGCCTGTAGGTTAGATTTTGTTGGGCCGACTGTTCCGTGTGATATATGATGGCCTAAAAATTCTACGGAAGATGTCAGGAACGAACACTTGCTAAGTTTTATATGTAATTCATGTTGTGTTAGAGTATCCAGTGTTTGCTTGAGATGAGAGTAATGATTGCTCTGAGTTGTACTGTATATAAGAATATCATCAAAAAAAACAACAATAAATTTTCGTAGATAAGGTTGGAATATAGTATTCATTAAAGCCTGGAAAGTGGAAGGTGCGTTAGACAGACCAAAAGGCAATACTGTGAATTCGTAATGGCCTTGGTGTGTTCTAAACGCAGTTTTGTGAATATCGGCTTCTGCCATTTGGATTTGATGATATCCTGAGCGGAGGTCGAGTTTTGAAAAATAACGGGCATCATGTAATTCATCGAGTAATTCGTCAATTGTAGGAATTGGAAATCGGTCCTTAATGGTAATTTTATTAAGTGCTCGGTAATCTACACAGAACCGCCAAGTTCCGTCTTTTTTCTTAACGAGTAGGACTGGTGATGAGAAACTAGATGTGCTGGGTCTGATTTGATTTTTATGTAACATTTCGATGATCAAGCGGTCAATTTCATTCTTCTGGTAGTAAGGAAAGCGATAATATTTTATTGTAGGTGTTTGTGCGCCTACTTCGAGATTAATTTGATGGTCAATATGTCGTTTTGGTGGCAGCAAGTTGGGTTCTGAAAATAGGTGTGCATAGTTGGTGATAAGTGAGTTAAATTCCTGTGGTAAGTCTGCTACGGTATCGATTATCGGTGTTGCTGGGAATACGGAGTCTGAAGTTATGAGCCAACAAACTGCTAAGGGTTGTAAGGACAATATCCTTGAAAGTTGCGATGATGATATTTGGCTATTATTAAATCTATTATGTCCGTGGAGCGTGATTGGTCCGTCGGTCCCTATATAAGACATTGATAGGGTTGAGTAGTCGGTGGTTATTGGGCCTAATTGGCGTAACCATCGTACTCCCAAAATAATGTCTGCTCCTATGATGTCTAAAACGTATAAGTTGACTGTGAAGGAGTTAGCCTGAATGAGCAACTGGATGTCCTTGCAAATACCCTTACATTTGATGGAAGAGCCGTTTCCCATCAATACCGGAAAATCTGGTATGACATATATAGCTAACCCTAAGAAGTTGGCCATGCGAGGGGATATAAAATTATGTGAACTACCACTATCAACGAGAATTTCGATCGGTTGTTGAGTGATAAGTCCTGTGAAGCGAATGAAGTGAGTAGGAGAGGAGTCTGTTAACGTTTGGATTAGGGCGGCGGATGTTGGAATGTCCTCTTCAATATCGGATAACTGATCAGTGTTATCCGGTAAATCCTCATCCTCAGTTCCTTGGAAATAGCATAAAGTACCTTTTCCTTTACATTTATGACCTGGGCTGTACTTTTCATCACAGTTATAACACAGTCCTTTCTCCCTACGAAGCTGTAATTCTCCAGGCGATAGTCTTTTGATAAATTGTTTGGGGACGGTTGGAATAAAGGGTTGTCTAGGTTGATTTTGGGTAATAATATTTTGCTTTGGTGGGTAGTCATGAGAGGGTTTAGCTGAGTGTGACGGGGGTCTGTGAAAACGTAGGTGCTGGGCTTCAAACATTCGCGCCATTGCGAACGCTCGTTCCAAATCCTTGGGTTCATGAATAAGAACCTGACTCTGGATGTGGGCTTGTAGGCCTGATATAAACATATTTGTTAAGAATTGTGGGTCTAATCCAGGAACTTTGGTTTTGAGTTCTTCAAATTCTTTTTTATATTCCAAAACTGTTGATTGTTGTGTAAGTTTGGTTAGAGTTCCTTGAGGATTTTCGTAAGGGCTAGGGCCAAATCTGTGTTGGATTGATTTAACAAAGAAATCGAAATCTAGGGCTGGGTGGTCTGAAAGCATGGCTTGGTACCACCTTGATGCCGGGTTGTCGAGGTGTAAGGCTGCATACAATAAATATTCTTGTGGGGGTATTGTGTTATATTGAAAGAAATTCTTTAAATCGTAAAGCCAATCAGTCGGGTCGCCTTCGGCAAAACGTGGGCAAGGAATAACAAGTAATTTAGGTTGAGCAGAAACAACCTGAATTGGAGAATCGTGTGTCGGGGATGCGCCCAAAATGCCTGCTCCTGAATGATCTGTGCTGTACTCCGGTTGTTTTTGCAAACGCGCATTCTGGAGGTCCAACGAACGTTGGATAGATTCCATGTATGTCCGCATTTCGTTGCGTAGTCCATCCTGTTGTTCTTGCGCGTGATCCCTTGAGGCCAAGATTTGTTGTGCTAATAGTTTGTTCTGGGAGTTCATGTCGTTTCGCAGATCTTCGATTTGGATTTGTCTGGTTCTTTGTTCTTCTTGGAGGAGCTGGACGACATCCAAGGTATGAGAATCATCACTATGCGATCTGGTTCCGGGGGCCATGAGGGTGGAGAGGATGAATTGCAGGAACGAGAGCACCAAATTGTAAGAACTGGTGTTCTGCTGGGTTTAAATCAGGAGGTAGAAGAATGCCAAGAGTGGCTGGAGTAGGGAGGAAGAACAGGAGGAAGGTAGAAGATGAACTTTTCTCATTAACTTTCTTAAAAACTTATTACAGGATAAACATCTATTTATACAACTAATTACAATGAGTTCCTTCTGCAACGGTAAAGTCTTTTCAACGGCTGTGATGATTGATTAGCTTGCCCTTCGTGTTGACATGTGGCGGAATCTGGATGATGAAAGCTTAAATCTGAGCCGTTAATATCTGGTCCCATAATCTGATAACCGGCGGTGAGTTTAAGAAAGGTTATCCTCCTGCTGAGATGAATTGGAGTCGAAATGATTTGATCTGTGCCGTTCCTCCTGCTCGGTGAGTGTAAGGATGGTTGCTACAGAACGCTACGTCGAAAACTCCAAACGGAAACGTATTTGGAGTTCACGATTTCCGTTTTGCTACGACAAGGGGAACCGAACGAAAGTTACGAATTTCTTTCTCCGTATTCAGAATCGAACCATTATTTTAAGAAAATCCTTTTTTTAACAAAAATAGTTTTTTTTTTGTGATTTATAAAAATGCGTTGCTTAATTTCATAAGTCAGCGCAATACCCGCTCAAATTGTTTGCAAAACCCATATTTCATTGCACGCATTTAGGGTTTTCTAGAAAAAATCGACAGACGCGCAAACCCTACGCGCCGTCCTGCATCACCGAGGCTCCGTTTGGCACGGTGGTGACGGTCATGAACATGACGGTTAAATTGTCATTCGTTAACGCCCATCTAAGGAACTTCTTTCACTTTTATGTTCAAAGGGATGATGTTTGTTAGATGAACCTTAAAGAATGATGGTTTAACCCATGCGTTTACGACCGCCGCCACCGTGCCAAACGGAGCCTGAGTTACATTCTCATTTTATGGCTTCACGCCAGAGAAGGAAAACACACAAATAACATTAATGTGGACAGTACAACCCGGATCCATGAACGATTATCATCGAAAGACAGTCCCTATCCCCGATTTGCAAAGACATTGCCGAGGATTTTTAGATCCAAATGTCATTCTCACCTCCAAAACCCGTGCCGACAAAAAAAAGCTTTTAATATACCTGCATGAGGAGATTTGACAGGAACCGCTGGTCGGCGGAGATCAGCGGAGAAGCAAGATGTTCTAGTACGACCGACTGTAACCACCGTGCCATTATCGAGTCGCACGCGTCCCCGCCGGGTACCGCGCCGTGATGGTGGTCAAACACTGCAACCGACGCGGCGGAGGCTTTACCTTGCTGCATCTGAGCACCACCCATGTGAGGATGTGTAACAACTTGAGAGCCACGTGTCCCATGAGCTGTCAGCCAATGGTTATTTCTATTAAGTTTCTTTATCATTGAAATTAGAGGATTTGTCCTCTATAAATAGTACTAATGACTTGTAATAGAGATTTTTCCTGAGCCCCTTCTCTCTCACCTCCGACCACCGCCTGGCTTTTCTTCTCTCTCACCTCTGACCACCGCCTGACTTTTCTTCCTCTCCCTCACCTCCGGCCAACTCCCTCTAGTCTCAATCCCCCTTCTTCTTTGTATTTTCTAATATCTTACATTTTAGTTGTTACAGGTTGCGACCTGTGCGCGACGCCAATGTGCCTGCGATTCGCAACCTCCAATGGAAATGAATCCAATCTTAGCAAACTTCAATGCAAGTAACTAGTCAAGGGAAGGAGTATATAGAATGGAGTGGACTGGAGGCAACAAAGGGTTACATGCGCCTACAACGGAGCTCCGACGGTTGTTCAGAGCGTTCCAGGTGGCAGCAAGGGCGTTGATGCAGGAGTCGCAATGTGAAATCGCTGTTTTAGAGCAGAGGGATGGTCTCTGTTCTTGACCTGAGGGGGGGGGGGCTACAATTAGAGGGTTATTTTACTTTAAATATTTGTTATATTTTAAAATTTTGGGCCTGCAAATATCTATTATAGACCTTCCAATATACCACTCAAATAATATTAATATTGCATTTTTTTGTGCGTGTTCACACCTATTAATAGGTGTGATACATTTAGATCCGGCCGTATGATGTGCTTCTTAGCTGGATTTCAACAGCTGAGATATGACCTCGCCGGTACATTCGATTGTATATCCAGCAGATACGACCGAAATCCGGCCGTTAAAATCAATATCCTACGGCTGAATCTGCCCCCGCACCTCCCATAGGTGCCTACACGATATTAAGAGAGTTGTTAAAGGCAAATCAAAATTGGTTATCCACAAACTATTGTTAACAACAAATCATACTTTTTGAAAATTACTAAATGCAAACAAAACTGTTATAGACAAACCAATATTATTAACAACAAACCAAATCTAAAATTAAAAATCTTGTCATATTTTGTAACTGTGATAGTCAATCGCTTCAACATAAGATATACAAAAGAACATCACTCTGATAATGACTAACCGCACACCAAAATCTTAAAATTCCTCTCTAAAATATTTTGCGGGTTTTTTGCCGGCAAATCGCTGCTCTCGGAAGTCGCACACCACTTTCGCAGAAACAATCATAAACACTGTACGAAACCCTCATTTGTACCCTCTACAGAACCCTCGCCTAAATCCTCGAAGAAGAAGAAGGTGCTTGTTGATCTAAGAACTCAGGAGATGTCAGATCCCACTGCGAATCTAGCTCCAGTGGTGACAAATGTCAGCATGATGATGAGATGGAAGTGGATATTAATAGTGTTGGTGTGTAAACTCTCTGGGAGCTTGATAGATTTATTACTAATTATAATAAGAGTTTGAGCAAGAATAAGCACAATGAAAAACTAGTTGTTCTAGCAAAAGCTGGAGTTGAAAGTAATTATTTCTGTTGTGATTGTTATGTTGATCAATTTCACGTATAAATGAAGTATTTTAGAGTAATATCTATTTTAGTATTTTACATTGAATTGGAAAAAATGAAAAAAAATAATAATTTATGATTTGGTTTATTATTAACAATAATGGTTTGCCGTTAACAGATTTGTTTGCACCAAATAATTTCCAAAATGCATGGTTTGTGGTTTGCGGATAGTCATTTTTGATTTGCCTTTAACAATTCCAAAGTCTAACCGATCAGTCTCTCACGCTCTCGGTTTGTTCTTTTTTCCATGAAGGGCCGGCCTATGGTAGCAAGCATGATTCATCCACGAATAGCGTTGTTCCAAAGCATGATTCATCCATCCCCATGATGAGTGGGATAAAGGCTCGAGTGTTGTTGTTGTTTGTTTTGTGTTGTTGTTATAAAAAAATTTCAAAGTATGTAATGTAATCAAGGGAAGTTTAAGCTCTGTAAGTGGAGTAACAAGTTTGTTTGGAGTTTGAATATAAAAGAGAACTACAAAAAATAAACATTTTTATTTAGAAGATCAAAGACAGAAGAAATTAAGAAGGAAATACAACAACAACAACAACACTCAAGCCTTTGTCCTACTATAGTGGGGTAAACTAAATTGCTGGCTATGGGGTTCGAACCCATGCTCACTTGTGTCCAGAAGATCTTAAGTCTTCCCCCTTAACCACTCGGGCAAACCAGAAATTACTAAAGAAGAAAATACAACATGAGTAGAAAAGTCATAAAAATAAATGTTAAAAACTACTCAAAATAGTCTTGTTTTAATGAAAATAATGATATACACTTTCACATGTCAAATTATTTATATATAAACTTTTTTCTATAAAACAGATATATTTTTTTTCTATATTCCTTGAATAGTCTCTCCACTTTCTTGGACGATGTTGATAGGGATCGGGTTCGCTGCTGGAGGTCGAGTAGAGAAGCGACGCTCGGAGCAGGGTGAAGGGTGTCTTCCGGTTGGAAGAGGACTGGCGGGGAGATACAAAAACAAGGAGATATAAGAGAAAAAGGGAGAAGGAATATTTGATTTAACTTGCTTACTGATTTTATTTCATGGGAGGTATATATAGTCTCATAACAAAGTACTTAATGCCATAATAAATAACAACGATAATAACAACATTAAAAAGATAAGCCATAAAGGCAGCGATGCTTCAGGTGGCGGCAATGACGTGGAGGTTCGTATCATTGCCCCGTCCCGAAAACCTCCTTGTCCTCAAGGAGAAAAATTGGGGAAGCGGCGACGGAGATCAAACAGGAATTCCCAAGTGGCGTCGTCCGACGATGAATGACGCCGTTGAGTAAGTAGCTGAGTGGAGGCCTTACAACGGGGTTGCACGAGGCGGCGGTCAAGGACACACTTAGGGGAGACCAAGGGACATCCTTCGTCTGTGACCGTAGGGGGGGGGGGGCAAGGTGGAGGTGGGTGTAACGGCCCGTACTCCGCCACAATTTAATTCTAATTCTGAGCTTGTTTTTCACAATTAAGTTAACGCAACAGATAAAGAGTAAAACACGAAATAGCTTTAGGAGAAACATAAGTAGCATTTTTATTTCATTTAGATAATATATATCATGTCTACTCAAGGACAGAAAGACCAAACATCTACTATACAAGCAGTATATCAATTAGACAAAGAGAAAACACTAGCTAAGCTAACCCGTGGACGAACCACGTCTTCTCTCTGACTTCGATCTGCCTCCGCTGGTATCCTCCTAGCGGAGTCTGGTATGCTGGCGGCTTGATCCTAAAAGAAAAATAAAAATAAATTAGTTAAAACTAAGTGAGTTCCTTACCTTTTTAACCGCACTGCAATCATATCAGAAAGTCAGCAGTTATTCAAATCTGTATCAAAATAAGTATATATATCTAAACAAGAAAGGTAAGGTAAAACAGAAATATCTTGTTTTATTCTTTTCATTCTTAATCAATTTCTGTAATTAATTCAGTTCAGAGTTCATAACAATTGTTGACTCGAAATGCTGAGGTCTATCTTATTTTTTTCAAATCTGGACCCGTCGGCCCATCACATCAATGTTCGCTTTAGGGTGATCTCACACACAATAGGATTCCACACCTCCTAAATTGGACAAGTCATATCTCAAAATCTGTAGGAGTTCAACCCCTCCTACGAGGTGTGAGAGTTCTACCCCCCTCACGAGGTGTAGGGGTCTGAGGCTCTACCCCCTACTAGGCTGACCTTTCGCATTTCGATATGTCAACGCGTATTTGGTTCTATGTTCTTTTCATATTCATCGTATGCATTTTCCCACTGGTTTGGATGTGGTCGGAGGAGCGTGCCATTGTTTCCTTGAGGCGGTCGAAATCATGACAAGGTTCAGCTGCTCGAGTGTCCATGGAGGCGCAAGGGTCGTTGGCTCTGATACCAGTGATAGGGATCGGGTTCGCTACTGGAGGTCGAGTAGAGAAGCAACGCTCGGAGCGGGGTGGAGGGTGTCTTCATTGGAAGTGGACCGACGGGGAGATACAAAACAGGGAGAAATAAGAGAAAAAGGAAGAAGGAATATTTGATTTAACTTGCTTACGAATTACATTTCATGGGGGGTATATATAGCCTCATAACAAAGTACTTAATGCCATAATAAATAACAACAATAATAACAACATTGAAAAGATAATTAATTATCATAAAAAATTACAGAGGCACACAGCCACAAATAATGGTTAGGGAAAACAAGTATCAATTTTCAAATGACAGAGGCGCAAATAATTAAGCGCACACAGAAGAAATCCTGCAAATCACGCAACAAAAGCACTAATAGCAAATGAAATATAAATTCACCACAAAGTCAGGAGCCGAAATAAACAACGACAAAAGATAAAACTAATACCACAGTTCGCACATGCAGGCGGCGACGATGAGGGGGGGGGGAAGCATACAACGCCGCAGCAACATCAGTGTTGGTTGATTTGAAGTGGATCCACGACAGGGGTGGGAAGGGAGAATGGGATAGGGGATTCGGGAAGGTTGTGTGGGAGGAAGTAGGCCGACTGGAGGGGGATGAGGCTTGGGCTTGACTGTGGTTGAGGAAACGGGAAGGCTTGACTGGACTGTCAAGGAATTCACGGGAAGGAAGTATTGGGGAATGGCAGTAAGGAAGTATGGGAATATTGGTTGTAGGGTGTGAGGGAGAGGAAAGAGGTGTTGGGCTCATTTTTTAGGGAGATGGCAAGGAAGGGATTCAGTGTGCGGTGGAGATGGGCCTGGGAGGGGAGTGTCAACAGTGGAGCAAGGGGGTAACGTGGCAGTAAGGTTTGGGTAGAACGAGGAAGAAGGTGGCGAGGCTCACAGTGATGCTGCGAGTGCGTGGAAACGACGAAGATAGGGCTGGAGCGACATGATCGTGACTGGAAAGGGAGAGGAAAACTCGCGGCGGGCTGGAAAAGGGCGGAGGGGTGGAGCAGCTGCTTTGGCGTCTCACCGACATGATGTACTTAGGCATTAGTGAGATTATGACAAAAGATAGGGCACAATGGCGACAAAGGATCCATATAGCCGACCCCACTATAGTGGAATAAAGGCTTGAGTGTTCTTGTTGTGTTACTTTCATATTACCTGTTTCTACTATAATTGTTTTTTACCTTGTATTTATTCAAAATAATTTGGTATGTGCTGCATTTCTGCATATGAAATTTCATATCGCTTTTAGTGTATTGTTTAAAATTTACAGCTTATTGTGCTATTCTTTAGTTAGATTATCTCTTTATCATCCTTTGAACAGTCTTACAAATACTTAAAGTGGATGAAATTTGTAAATTCTAACTGTCCATTTTGATTTATTGTAATGTAATTGCTACCTTTTTGACATCTAAAATAGAATATTTAATTGAGCATATCTTTAATTCTTGTAGAAACGTACATTAATTAGTTATAGAACGAAATATACTCAGCATGGGTGGTATACATGACAATTACTAGATAAATTGATATATTCGGATTCAGTGTTTGACAAGTTCATCATTTATTTTTTTACTTAGCTAAACTCTAATAATTTGAGCTGCAGGTGGGGTAAACTCTAATTGGAATCTGTTGGGATAAACTCTAATTAGAATTTGTTGGGATATTAGAACTTTCTATTGGGATATGCTCTAAGATATCTATTTCATTAAGAAATATGGGTTTTTCTAAAGACGTGTCAGAAAAGAAAAGAGGGACCAAAGCTTATTCCTTAAGTTCGGACATGAAGAGATCCTTGCCCATTAGCTCGAGGTCTCCTGAATACTCGGTAAAGGGTAAGAGAGAGAGAAAAATTGCTTTTCACCCTTCTTTCATGGGTGATTATGAAACTGTAAAGAGAGATCTCAAAGCTTGTATATACTTTTTGAATGAATAGTTACAAGTATGAATACACTTATATAGGAGAAGAATGAGGAGAGAAATCCTAATACAAGATGTGGGACTAATACAAGGAGAGAGAAAGGAGGAGAAAACATGGGCCCTAATTGGGCTTTTCTAACACTCCCCCGCAAGCTGGAGTGTATAAGTCGTAGGCACCAAGCTTGGATAAAAACTAATAGTATAGCGGTCTGGAGAGAGCTTTCGTCAGGATGTCCGCAACTTGGTCTGTAGCAGGAACATGCTCCAAATCTATCTTCTTTGACTGTACCTTTTCCCGGATAAAGTGACAGTCAACTTCGATATGCTTTGTGCGTTCGTGGAACACCGAATTCTTGGCAATATGAATTGCTGCCTGACTGTCACAAAATAAGGTCGTCGGAGAGGAGAGACGAACACCCAAGTCTCCCAGAAGGCTCTCAAAGCAGGTTAGCTCGGAAACAACAACAGCCATAGCCCGGTACTCGGCTTCAGCAGAAGAACACGCAACCACAGTCTGTTTCTTGCTACGCCAAGTTATGAGATGTCCACCAAAGTAAGTACAGAACCCAGTTGTGGAGCGCCTATCATCAATAGATCCTCCATAATCAACGTCAGAATACGCGACAAGAGATAGAGAGGTGGATGACTTGTACACAAGTCCTTGTCCGGGGGCAATCTTGAGATATCGAAGGTTGCGCTCGACAACTTGAAGATGAGATGTCCGAGGAGCGTGCATGAACCGACTCACAACTCCCACAACAAACGAGATGTCCGGTCGAGTTACCGTAAGGCAGATCAGCTTCCCAACCAGGCGTCTGTAATATTCTGGATTTGTAAGCAGTTTGTCAGAGTTATGGGCCGAGAGCTTGTGATTGGCGTCCATAGGAGTCTCCGCAGGTTTGCACCCAGAATACCCGACATCATGAAGGAGGTCCATACAGTACTTCCTTTGAGATAACACAAGACCATCAGAGCGTCGTGCAACCTCGAGCCCAAGAAAATACCGAAGGTTGCCCAGATCTTTGGCCTGAAAGGCGGAATTTAACTGTTCCTTGATCTGTTGTATTCCTGTCGTGTCGTTGCCAGTAATCAGGATATCGTCAACGTAGACCAGAAGAATCACAGTCCCGGTTGACCGGTGTCGGGTGAAGAGAGAAAAATCAGCCGAGCTCCGAGTGAAGCCACTAGTATAGACAACCTTACTGAATTTTTCAAACCACGCGCGCGGGGATTGTTTGAGACCATAAATGGATTTCCGAAGGTGACATACCAGAGACTCCCCCATGGTCTCAAACCCGGGAGATTGTTGCATATAAACTGTCTCCTGTAGATCACCATTGAGGAAGACATTCTTAATATCCAGCTGATAAAGTGGCCAGTGACGATGAATAACCAAGGAGAGAAGAACGCGTACCATGTTCAATTTGGCCACGGGAGAGAATGTTTCCTCGTAATCAAGGCCATGTTGCTGAGTAAAGCCCCGTGCCACGAGGAGGGCCTTCAAACGGTCAACAGTGCCATCCGTTGCATGTTTAATAACAAAGACCCATTTGCAGCTAACAGAGGCGTGACCTGCAGGAAGAGGAACCAGATCCAAGGTCTGGTTAGCCCAGAGAGCCCGCATTTCATCGTTCATAGCTGCCCACCACCCTGGGTGTTGGAGCGCCTCCTGCACAGTGTTAGGAATAGAAATAGAGGAAAGAGAGGTGACAAATGCGTAGAGAGGCGACGTCAGCCGATGAGGAGAGACGTAGTTGGCAAGGGATGAGCTGTAGAGACGGGAGATGGATCTGCCGTAGCCGAGGTATCGCTGGTAGCGGGGAGCTGGTGCACGAGAGCATCCTTGGATGGGCGACGAGAGTAGACACGGATAAGGGGTGGAGGAACCCGAGGAGGGGCGTTGTGGGAGGAGGAAAAAGACGGCAGAGAAGATGACGTGACCGGTACGGCAGGCCGGGGAAGAGAAGGAGCAGAAGACGAGGTGGGGCTAGGTAAGTGGAAGGGCTGGTCTTCGCAGAAGGTGACGTCCGCAGAAACGACTAGCTTGCCGTCAGAAGGAGAGTATCATACATACCCCTTTTGAGTCCGAGAGTAGCCAACAAACATATACTTGGCGGCCCGAGGAGCAAGTTTGTCGGAAGGAGGGCCAAGAAGGTGGACATAGCAAACACACCCGAAGACCCGTGGTGTGAGAGAGGTGAGGTTGGTGGAGGGATAGAGGAGTTGGATTGGTGAGGCAAAATTAAGCACAGACAAGGGAAGGCGGTTGATGAGATGACAGACTGTGGAGACGGCAAAATTCCAATATTCGATTGGAACCTGCATTTGGAACATAAGGGAGCGCGCAACATCGAGAAGATGACGATTTTTTCGTTCCGCCACCCCGTTTTGCTGAGGGGTATACGCACATGAAGTTTGATGGATGACACCAAACTCGGTACAGAGATTGGAGATGGTGCGACCCGTATACTCGCGAGCATTATCGGTGCGAATGAATTTTTAGGGGGTGGCGAACTGCGTACGCATCTCAATTAAAAAAGCGCGAAACACAGAGGTAAGTTCAGTTCGATCATGTAATAAATAGTGCCACGTGGTACGCGAATAATCGTCAATAAACGTGACAAAATAGCGAAAGCCAAAAATACTGGGGGCTCTATAAGGACCCCATACATCAGAATGAACTAAAGATAAAGGAGTACTACTCCTGGTACAGGCGGGGGGGGGGGGGGGGGAGGAAGAACGATGTTGTTTTCCGTAGATACAAGATTCACAAGAGAACTCCCGCAGAGGAACATCAGGAAGAGCCCGCTTGAGAATCGAAAGGGGAGCATGCCCAAGGCGGCGATGCCAATCAACAGTGAAGATGGCTGAGAGAAGAGTGGGTGGGATATCCAAGATGTACAGCCCATTCAACAGCTGCCCCTTACCAATGGTACTCCGGGTGCGGTGATCCTGCATAAGAAAAGAAGAAGGTGAAAAGGTAATGCAACAATCAAGGTCGTGTGTGAGACGACTAACAAACAATAAATTGAAAGGAGACCCCGAAACGTGAAGAACCGAGGAAAGAGAAAGGTTCGGCGTAAGCTGAAGAGCAGCGGTGCCAGAGACTGGTAGGGTGTCACCGTTGGCCACAGTGATGCAAAGAGGATGAGGCGTCTGTAGGTACTCTGTGGGCTTCTGGGAGGTAATATGGTGAGTAGCGCCGGAATCAACGATCCAACAAGGACTACGAGAAAGACAGGTTATACCTTCTGTAGAAAAGGACACAATAGAGCCGGAGGAGTGGCTGAGGGCACCCTGAAGCTGTTGGAGTTGGGTGCGGAGCTCATCAATGTCTTGGCGGGTAGTGGAGGCCGGATCATGGGCAAAAGACCCAGTGGGAGCCGGAGCAGCAGAGGTAGTAACAGTAAGGTGAGGAGGTAAACCATGTTTGCGGTAACAGGTAGCTTCAAGATGATTATCCCGGCCACAGTAGGTGCATTTCATAGAAGAGCGACCACCACGTCCTCGTCCCCGAGACGTGGGTCGGCCCCCCCCTAGGGGAAGATCCACGAGTAGGAGGGGTAAAAAGGAGAGGCTGCTGAAGAAGAGCCGGGGCAAAACCAGGAGGAGCCTTAGAAGGAGGCGTGACTTTTAGCAGCATGAAGCAGACATCAGACAGTGAAGGAGTTGTGGCGGATGATAGAATCTGGGCCCGAACACTATTCAGGTGGGGAGGAACTCGGGACATCATCATGGCGATGGCGACAGCTTCTTTCTTGTTCCGTTGAGTGGCTAGATCGGTAGTAGGAGGCTGATGTTGAATCCAAGTCTCGACCAAACTCTTGGCTTTAGCCACGAAGGAGAGCATATCGCCAGGAGCACCTGGGGCAAGATTCTGAAGATCGGAAATGATATCATATAGGTGTTGTAGGCTATCATGGCCAGAGTAAAAAGAGTGAAGCTCCTCCCGCATGGTCTTAGCCGTGTCATGATACATGGCCATCCTGTAGGGCTCGGTGTCCATAGAGTTTAGAAGCCAGGATTGGACCCGACCATCATCGTGAAGCCAGTCATCGAAGGGAGCAGTCGGAGTAGCGCGGGTCAAGTGGTGAAGAAGACCCTTCGTCTGCAGAACCCGGCGAACCGAGTGAACCCACTCAACGAAATTCCTTTTTCCAGTTAGAGAGATAGTAGTAATCCGTAACTCGTCACGGAGTTCGGAAGCCGTGGTAGCCGCACGGGCTGGTGGAGCAGAAGTAGCAGCGAAAGTATCGGACGCCATGCGCGGCCAGCAGAAGAGACCGGGCGGTTAGAATAGGTAGTCGCACGGTCTCGGCGGACACACCAGCGACCAGGAGATCGCCACCAGAATGCGACTAGTAGAAGGAGGCCGAAGTGAGAGGGAGAAGTCGGCAGAGAAGATAGCCGCACGGTCTCGGCGGGCATACCAGCAACAAGCGAGGTCGCGACCAGGATGCGGCTAATAACAGAGAGGAGAGCGCCAACGACAAGGCGGGCCGCAGGCGAGTAGTGACCAGGAAAGACAGCTGCGGGTAGGCTAGGTCGCAGCGAGTAGCGAGCAGGATAGGGCGCTGCGGGTAGGCGGGGTCGCAACGAGCAGGAGAGGCAGGTCGCGGCGAGCAGGAGAGGCAGGTCGCGGCGAGCAGGAAAGGCAGGTCGCGGCGAGCACGAGAGGGAGGTCGCGGCGAGCACGAGAGGGAGGTCGCGGCGAGCAGGAGAGGCAGGTCGCGGCGAGCAGGACAGGCAGGTCGCGACGAGCAGGAGAGGCCAGTCGCGGTGAGCAGGGAGAGGGAGCAGCGAGCAGACTTGCAGGAGAGGCCGCAGCGGATAGAAAGAGTCCGCGCGGGAAGAGAAGGTGTAGGAGAAGGTGGACCCACGTGAGAGAGGATTATAAAAGGAGAGGTGGGAGGAAGGAGGAGGTGGAAGCCACGAGAGAAGCATAGTTGGAGGCGGTTAGAAAAAGGCAGGCCGCAGGAGTCCGCGGCTAAGAGTCCGCGCGGACAGCCAAGGAAGAGAGGCGGCTAAAAAATGGTTAGGCCGGATACCCAAGGAGGAGACCGGTTGCCTCTGATACCATGTAAAGAGAGATCTCAAAGCTTGTATATACTTCTTGAATGAATAGTTACAAGTATGAATACACTTATATAGGTGAAGAATGAGGAGAGAAATTCTAATACAAGATGTGAGACTAATACAAGGAGAGAGAAAGGAGGAGAAAACATGGGCCCTTAATTGAGCTTTTCTAACAGAAACAACACATACTACCCCTAAATACACTACAGTGTGAGTCAACTATACATGTGTATATGAGGTCGGGATGTTCGTACAGTCTAAGTTTCAAGTGAGGTATGGAAGGGCGCCGGCCCATGAATGAGCCGAACCTCGGTATCTTCGTTAAGGGAATCTATCATAGCTATAGCAAAACCGAGTCTTGATAGGGTGGTTATCTTACTTATGGACCCGAACCTGAGTGATTTATTCATGATCAGGATGAAGCTTGACTGCTTGAGTGATAGGATAAGTAGAATATTTCCAATGCTCTTGATTTAAAAAATATAAATAGTATATTTACGAAACATCATTATAAGAGGCCCATGACCTGGATGAAGCTTGAGTGATAGGATAAATAGAATATTTTCAATGCCGTTGATTTTAAAAATATAAATAGTATTTTTATGAAATGTCATTATAAGTGGTCCATGTCTTTACCACATTTGATTAATTTTAACATCTTTATAAAATATCCAATAATTAGACCATGAAATTGTTCTTGGATGCTAATTAATTAGATCATGGAATTGTTCTTTGATGACAATTTTTCCTTTCAAGGTAGTAAAGTAAAAAAAAAATCTAGTAATATGGAATATATTTCCATATAAAATTGTAAACATTATCTAAATAACCTAGGTTTTAACTCCCAAAGTGGACTACCGGTTTATTTGGGAGTTGGGGGAGGTAGAGATAAAAAGAATTAGATTTTTTCAGTTGGAAGGTCAAGTTGAGAAGAAAAGAAAGAAGAAAAATGAATACATTCTTTTATATGAAAGATTTTATCTCATTATGAGAAAAAACATTTAAATAAAAATTTAAAACTACTCATATTATTTATATTTTAAAAAATATATATTCATTTTTTCATATATATATATAAATGTCATATTATTTATGTTTTGTTTTGTCTTAAATGAACTTCTTTTCACTTAGATGATTGACTCGATCACTTGAGATCGTTAAAGACGAGAAGAAAGGTGGCTAGATTGAGAAAGAGAAAACATCATGGGGGAGAACCCAGTTAATGTTATACCAGAGTTTGAATCGCTTAACATGAACACTATTCGATGGTATATCATTTTATGTTGCATCACCATTTTTTCCCATTTAGCTCTCCTTACACCAATAGTTTTGGCAGTCGCTTGAAGGATCTCTCCACTTCAGTGGATGACATTCTCAGTTCCTCAGAAGATTCAATTTCACAACTGCAGATGTTGTTAGACAACTTCAACCACAATTTACTGGTGAAATTCGAACTCTCTTTATAGATTGAGTTATTTTTGTTTAGATATGAGTATATGACAAACAATTTACATTAAAAATGAGTTATTTTTGGTATTAAGCAGGTACTCAATGAAGATCCTGATGTCGATGCTCTAAGTCAGGATGCTTTAGGCATGCTTTTGACTATGTTTCTTTTGGTTATTGGGTGTTTGTTTTGTTATTTTTTAATTATATTTTGTGACTTTCATGTTGCATTTTATTGCCACATATACTTTGATTGTTTTTTCCGCATTTGTTCACAATAGTTTTGAATGTAGTATATATGCAATGTCATATGATTTTTGGTGTCCCTATTGCTAGAATTTTACAACTTAGTGCGATATTTTTAGTTGCTTTACTACCTTTAAAGCAAAGTTTTCTAAACGCTTAAAGTGGATAGATGAAAATAAAACCTATTTACATCTAATATGTTTTATTGTAATGTAATATTTACCTTTTGGTAAATTTAAATGGAATATTGGTTGAACTGAATTAATCTTTAACCTTTTTGACTAATTCTTGTAGAATCCTACATTGAGCAAGTGAACAAGGAATTACACTCAACCGAGGAGGAAAACGTGAAGATATCAAGAGAAATTGATACACTTAAAACAAGAGTTTCTACAGGTTCTTTGTTTGTTGCTTTGACCATCTTTCTCTATCTTTCTATTAAGCAAAAAAATGTAATTCTGATGCAAAAATATCTTATTCGATAGAGAATTCTCTCGCTATATATAATAGAGCACCATTTGAATAAAAAATGAATAGTTAAGAGTATAATTTATCAAAATTAATCTAAGTGACACGGTAAAACTGTCCTAATGACACTTGTGACAATATAAACTAAATATGATAACAATTTCAATTACCGAATAAGGTAAATATTCTTGCACTCTGTTACAGACACCGACGAGGCAGGAAGAAGGAGAAGGGCATCTGCTAGTGTGGCGACTGTATCGACATTGCGGGCATCGTGGTAGTAACTTGTTGGTTTAGCCGAACGTATTGGATTACGTTCTTGTATCTCTTTATGCACTTGAGCACGAATCCTATATAAGCCGTTAGCTATTGTATTTTGAACATCTTGATTTTGGAATGAAAACTCTTGGGACTTCTCTTTTCTATCTCTTCTAATTTCTCCTCTCCCTCCCTCTCTCTTTTTACTCTCCTAACAATTTGGTCTGGCCTAGCCTTCTTCATGTCGCGGTTTCTGTCGCCCGAAGCTACTGACAACGCTCTCAGTTTTTGATTCGGACTGCTCCTCGTCGTTCCGTGCTCGCCGACTTGCAGTTTTTCCCCGCTCGTTTGCTCGATCGATTGCGCATGATTTCGACCTGCAATTTTTCCCCGACTTGCGGGATACCGCATGCGCATGATCGCTCGATTGTCGACACCGTCCAGTCCGTACATCTCCATCCAGCAGCGTTGTTCTGCTCTATCTCTCTCTAACACCGTGCCGGCTTCGTTCGAGCCCAGCTACGTTTAGATCTGCCAGTCTACTTCTCCGACATTTCAGCCCCTTTCGAGTCCAGCTGCATCTAGATCTGCTAGTCGACTTCTCCGACATTTCTGTATGCCTCTCCAGCTCTCCTCATCTGCTCCTTGCCGAGTACATGCCCCCTCAGATACGCTTGATGACTCATTCCGACGCAACGACGCCTGCTCCTTCCACGAATCCGGCCATCCTTCGTCGTCTGGACGGTCACGACAACGCCATTACGTCTCTACAGGCCTTCATGATGTGCATGGATGTGAAACTCGATACCATCATGGCTACCCGCCCCAGCACGTCCATGATTTCCAACACGGACTCTCCGTCTCTCCTCGTAGGCCCCCCGGACCCGTACAAGGACACAACCCTTCCAGGCGCGTTTTCTCTCTGGGACTTCGCTCCCTCGATGTTCCCTCATTCAATATCATTGATTATATGAGATGGATTTCCCGAGCCGAACTGTTCTTTGATATCCATCAGATCTCGGATCACAAAAGGTCCTCACGACCCAGATCGGCATGGAGGGCTACGCTCTACTCGGTGCGTTGGCTACGTAAATCCAAACTGACTATCTTGCTCGGATCTCCAACAGGAGCTCATTCGCCGTTACGACACTTGTTACTCGGGCTCCGCAGTGGAGCGTCTTTACGGCGTCTGCCAGACGAGATCCCTTGAGACCAGTACCTCAACTTCTTCATGCATGGGATTTTTCCAGACATTTGTTCCCGGGTTCTCACACACCACCCGCCGTTGATTGTCGAGGCCATGAATCTTGCCCGCTTGGTCAAGCAGATTTCTAGGCTAGTCCTATGGACACGGGCATGCCACCGACAGTGCTTCTGTCGCGCCCAGTCAACCGCCTTGTAGCGGCCCACCGTCCTCCACAGTTGGAACCACCCCCGGCCCCGACCGCGTCACGCCTCCGCCACGTCTTCCTAGACCGATGACCCACCCCCGAATCTCAAATCAGGAATACCCCGATCTGCGTACCAAAGGTCTGTGCTTCTGATGCAAACAACCCTACTCTCCGACCCACGACTGTCCGTTGAAGGACCTTCGGATCCTCGTTGGCGAAGAGGAACCAGAGGTTACTCTTGCCGTTTTTGAGGCCCTTGAGCTGGACATGGCTGCTGTGGACCCCCAATTTGCCACCTTCCACCGATTGGACCTTCTGTTGTTCGCCGTCGAGGGTTCTTGGGCCCTCAGACGATGAAGCTTCGAGGGACGCTTCGGGAGCTCTTCGTGGTTGTGATGATTGATTGTTGAGTGAGCCACAATTTTATTTCCCAACATTTGGTGGACTGTTTGGCGTTGCCTGTGCAGATCGCACTTCTCGACGTGCTTAGGAGATTGACGTCGGGCAATTGGGGGCCTTTGCACGGCTCTCACTCTCACTGTTGGCCACCTCCTTTTCAGGCATACTTCTACGCATTCTCTCTGGGTGGGGTGGACATTATTCTCGAGGTAGCATGACTCCACACCCTTTGTGATGTCAGCATGAATGGGGACCGCATGTCCATGCGCTTCCTCTGAGAGTGGAAGTTTTGCTTGCTAAAAGGCGATTCAGATTTACTTCACCAATTGGTATCCCCACGGTTCCTTCAGAAATCCGTCGATGTAGATTAGGTGGCCTTCTTATGGCACATGGTGGAGCAGGAGGCTCTCCGTTCCCCAACTTCCCCAGCATGCAGGTTATTTTGGGTCTTTTTTCGGACGTCTTCGCTGACACGACACACCTTCCCCCATTTAGGTCGACAAATCGCCGTATTTCCTTGCAAGTGGGTTTTTCCTCTATACCAGTTCGAATGTACCAGTATGACATGCACCAAAGGATGAGATCGAGACACTGGTTGGTGATATTTTAGCCGCGGGCATCATTCGCGCCAGTGCTGGCTCATTTACGATCCCTGCCCTCCTAGTCCACAAGGACTGCAGTTGGTACTTCTGCATGGTCTACCGGGAATTCAATAAGGTTACAATTCCAGTCAAATATCCTATTCCGGTCATTTAGGAGTCATTGGACGAGTTACGAGGGCGATCTATTTCTTTAAATTGGACCTTCGCGTGGGTTACCATCAGATTCGGGTCAGAGAGGAGCATGTTCCCTAAACGTCTTTCAGGATACACGACGACCACTATGAGTTCATGACTTCCTGGTCTTGTCTTTCGGCTTGACGAATGCTCCTGCCACTTTTCAGGCCACCATCAATGATATATTCCGACCGGCCCTGCACATGTATATCTTAGTTTTCTTCGATGACATCCTGGTTTACAGTTCATCTTGGTAGGATGATCTTGATCATATCTGGGCTACTCCCGCCAATCTCTTGTAGCACTCCTTTCAGGCAAACCTCAAGAAGTGTGTTTTCGGTCAAACCAAAATTAGCTACTTGGGGCGCACCATATCCGCATATGACGTGGCTATGGACCCGAACAAGGTTTAGGTCGTCCTTTAGTGGCCCGCACTACGATCACTCCGCGAATCGCGATGTTCGTGGGTCTCGTCGGGTACTATTGTTAGTGATTTGGAAGTAGTCAAACAGTTAGTATCACTGTCAACGCGACATGAGCCTAAATGGTCGCACATAAGAGTGTTTGAAGAAGTTGGAGGAATGATTGTGTTGGCCTCATTCATATGAGATATGGGTAAATGACCAATCCTTTGACCTGAAGATAACTGATGGATTGCGTCCAGTGCGTATCGACGCAGTCGAACTCAATATTGACGCGGGTCCTTAGTCGGCGCTACGTCAACTAGATGTCGACGTTACGTCGACTTTTATTCGACGCAAGTACGTCGACTGCGTGTCGACGCAGGTTGCGTCGAGTTCTTATCGACGCACGTACACTGCAAGTCGACGACGCAAGTTGAGTTTTGGCGGATTTCTAAGGGTGGTCATTGTCTGTTTGATATCCTTGGGTATAAATAAACTTGTAAAAGGGTTTTCATGTATGCGAGTTCTGTGTCTGCTTTTGAAGTCATCACTTTAGCTAAACCCTAATACCCGTTGTGATTTATTTTTGTCGCCGCCTCTTCTGGAATCGAATCTAACAATTCGTGGAGATGCAGAGAGCACTCCTTCTCCGACCTAGTTCTTGTGTGACAAGATCTTGTGATTCTCTTTCACTCGTGTGGATACCTATAGAGTCGCAGATTTATTTCTGCGTGGACTCAACCGCCTGCTGTTAGAGAAAGGTTCCTGGGTTGCATCTTTGGAGCATCTTGGTTGAGTGCAGACTCGATCCGATTCAAGTACTATACACTTGTTTATTCTTATTTCTTGATTTATGAATATCACAAGATCCTTTAATCTTTTGGGTTGTTCTTGTAAATTTATTTCGCTGCGCACATGTAATGTGTTGTTTCACTCATGTATAGAAAACTCAACAGTAGTATCGGTCAGAGAGACCACCGCCTGGGGTGCTACCCCTTGGAACCTCTCCTGTAACGTTTGTGATTTGCTGCGATTTCCATGTTTCAGAATTGCTTTTTCCTTAGCAGTAACCGTTCCTCTTTGTGGTTTGTGAAACCAAATTTTGTCTTGAATTTTGAATTCGACAATGAGAGACGAGCTTGTCCACTGCCATAAGGATGATTGTTTGTGCCTGTGTCCAATACATGTAAATCTGAAGATTCAGAAATGTTCTGAATGTTCAGATTTAACTATTTTTTACATCAAGTGTTGATGATTTTTTTTGTGCACATCTGGGATGTATCTCAAATGTGAATGTTGTAATTTATATACTTTATGAATACACACAATGGTTAAATGTTAATCATAATTAAGTGTTAATCGATTATCATTAAAAAATCTCTTAACCTAATATTAAGTATGCGGATGTCTTCCAATGGATGACACTCTTCCTGCCTCGATCGATGAAATGCGGGTTTGTCAAAGCAATGTGCGTTAATCTATCTTGGTAAGAGTGCGGACGAACAATTGTGATATCCCAATATTGACATATAGTCCAACTTAATTAGGTGACCTCAAAAGGTTGAGTGCCTAGAGTTATAGGGTTGACATGCACCATATGATGGATGCGAATAAAAAGTTATTCACTAACCATACAAGAGTTGCATGATGATGCAATTGACAAAGGTTGCCTACCTAAATAGCTATACTATGGGCGATCAGTCAAAGCTGACTTATAGTGTTAGTGAAATATGAATCTTGTCCACTAGAGAGTAGCTCACATTAACTCTCTGAATTGCATTTGAAGGTTATCAATTTGATTAAAATAGTGAGAGTTCTTTTAATTAAAGTCCGTATTAAATAAAATGTATTTTGAAACATAGTACTAAAATTACTTTGCATAATTTTTGTAGAAATTCCATGGCAAGTGGATCTCACTCTGCCTTGTCCCTGAGAGTTGTCCTTGAGAAGGACAAGCTCAATGAGACAAACTTCCTAGACTGGTATAGAAATTTGAGAATTGTTCTCAGGCAAGAACACAAGCTCTATATCTTGGAAAATGATCCCCCCGAAGAGCCAACCGGGAATTCATCCCGAGCCGACAAAGATGCTTATGAGAAATATCAAGATGACTCCTTAGATGTTGAATGTCTCATGCTTACTATCATGAACTCTAAACTTCAGAAGTAACATGAGACCATACGTAATTATGAGATAATTGAGCATCCGAAGAAAATGTTTTAAGAACAAGCTCGGCAAGAGAGGTTCGACATCCTTAAAGCATTATTTCAGTGCAAGATGAGAGCTCGAGACCCAGTGTGAATTCATGTACTCAAGATGATTGGGTATATCGAGAACCTTCAGAGACTGGGATTTTCCTTGGGCCAAGAGTTGGCCACTGATCTGATCCGACAATCGTTGCCTGACAGTTATGAGCAGTTTGTCTTGAACTACAACATGAATGAGATTGACATGAACTTCTAGGCATGTTGAGAACTGCCGAGAATAACATGAAGAAGGCCAAACCTGCTAGCACATACTAATGATGCATAAAGGTAAGGACAAGACCAAAGGATTAAAGAAGACTAAGGTAGGACCTAAGTCGTATCTTGATCTCAAGTCTTCGACACTGAAATGGAAGGGTCTGGCAAAGGAAGGGAAGTGTCATCATTGTGGTAAAGCGGGACATTGGAGGAGGAATTGTCCCCTCTATCTTGAGAATCTGTAGAAGAAGAAGGGAAGTGTGACTTACGCTTCAGGTATTTTTGTTATAGAAGTAAACCTTTCTGTTCCTTCATCTTGGGTATTAGATACCGAATGTGGTTCTCATATTTATACTAATGTGCATGAACTGGGAAAGTGAAGATTGTTGGGTAAAGAAGAGGTGGACCTACGAGTTGGAATTGGAGCAAGAGTTGCTGTCATTGCCGTAGGAGTGTACCGTCTTTCTTTACCCACTGAGCTTATTATTGAACTTGATAATTGTTTTTATGTTTCTGCTATAACTCGAAACATTATTTTTATTTCATGTTTGTACATAATGTTTTTTCTTTTATAATTAAGAACAATTGTTGTTCTATTTATAAGAATAATATTTGTTATGACATCTCAATTGTTTAATGGGTTGTATGTTTTGAACTTAAACCAATCGATCTATAACGTAGAAAATACAAATAGACTAAAAAACCAATAACTCGAATCCTACATACCTTTGACATTGTCGTTTGAGGCATATAAACGAGAAACACATATCCAATCTGCATAAATATGGACCGTTGGACTCATTTGATTATGAATCATTTAAGAGATGTGAGCCATGTTTATTAGGGAAGATGACTAAAGCCCCTTTCGCTGGTTATACTGAGAGGGCTGATGATCTTTTGGGTGTTGTACATTGTGATGTATGTGGACCCATGAGTTCTATGGCTAGAGGTGAGTTTTTCTACTTCGTTACATTTACTGATGATTTCAGTAGATACGGATATGTGTTTCTTATGAAGAACAAATCCGAATTTTTTGAAAAGTTCAAAGAGTTTAAGAATAAAGAAAAAAACCAACTAGGAAAGAGGATAAAAACACTCTTATCTGATCGAAGTGGCGAATATCTGAGTCATGAGTTTTGTGATCATCTGAAAGAGTATGATATTGTATCACAGCTCATTCCACATGAAACACCACAACATAATGTTGTGTCTGAGAGGAAGAATCGTACTTTATTAGACATGGTACGGTCGATGATGAGTCATGCAGATTTGCCCGTTTCCTTTTGAGGATTTGCTCTAGAGACTGTTGCTTTCACTTTAAATCGTGCTCCAATAAAATCGGTTTTAAAGACACCATATGAGATATGGACTGCGTCCTAGTATGTCTTTCATAAAGATTTGGGGCTGTGAGACATATGTGTGACGTCAAATGTCTGACAAGCTGAAACACAAGTCAGATAAGTGTTATCTTGTGAGATATCCTAAGGAAACCAAAGAGTATTGCTTTTACTTACCGTCTGAGGGCAATGTGTTTGTCGCGAGTACTATTGTCTTTTTGGAGAAAGAGTTTTTATCTAGAAAGACTGCAAGGTAGAACTTAAAGAAGTTCAAAAATTACAAACAGTGAATGGACCAGAATTAGAGCCTGAGCAATGACTACAAATTGTTGTAGCTAGAAAGCTTGCTTAAAAAACACAAGTCCTACGTAAATCAGGTAGATCAAGATTTGAGGCTGAGAGATATGAGTTTCTCGTGTCTCAAATGAGAAATTTATTGCTTACGAATCTTGATGATGAGTCTGCAACCTACTAAGAGGTTATGAGTGGACTGAACTCCGAGAAATGGCTTGCGACCATGAAATCTGAAATGAATTCCATATATGCAAACCAAGTTTGGACCTTGGTGGAACCACCTGAAGGGGTACGACCCATAGGGTACAAGTGGGTCTTCGAGAAGAAGACTGACATGGATGAGAATGTACAGACATTTAAAGGACGATAGTGGTTAAAGGTTTCAAGCAAATTCATGGTGTTGACTATGATGAGATCTTTCCCCTGTTGCTATATTAAAGTCCATCATAATTCTGCTTGCTATTGTTGCGTATTATGATTATGAGATCAGACAAATGAATGTCAAAATGACTTTCTTTTATGGAAACCTCTTTGAAAAAGTGTACATGACACAACCTGAGGGTTTTGTATCTCCAAATGCGGTCACTAAAATATCCAAGTTGCAGAGGTCCATTTACGGATTGAAACAAACTTCTCGAAGTTAGAATCCACGTTGTAACTAGAAAATCAAAGTGTTTGGTTTCATCAAGAACGAAGATGAGTCTTGTGTTTACAAGAAGATTAGTGAGAGCATTGTTGTTTTCCTGATATTCTATGTCGATGATATACTATAATACTGATGATCGAGAATGACATTTTGACCCTGCAAGTTGTTAAGAACAGCCTAGGGCACTGTTTTTTTATGAAAGACTTGGGTGAATCAACTTATATATTAAGTATTAAGATTTATAAAGATAGATCAAAAAAGTTGTTGAGTTTGACCCAAAGTACATACATTGAGAAAGTGTTGAGACGGTTCAACATGTTTGAGTTCAATAAGAGATTCTTACTCATGTCTCTTGATGTGAGTTTATCTGAGGACCAGTGTCATAAATCTTTGAAAGATAAGGACCGCATGAAGTTGATTTCATATGCTTCAATATTGGATCAATCATGTATGTGATGTTATATACTCGACCCGATGTCGCATATGCTTTAAGCATGACTAGCAGATATCAGTCTGATCCCAGTGAAAGTCACTGGATAACCGTCAAGAATATCCTAAAGTATTTTTTAGGACTAAAAATGTATTCTTGGTGTTTGATAGAGAGAAAGAGCTCGTTGTAAAGGGTTATACGGATGCTAGTTTTCAGTCTGATAGGGACGACTCAAAGTCTCTATCAGGTTTTGTCTTTTGCTTGAATGGAGGAGCTATGAGCTGGAAGAGTTCCAAACAGGAGATAGTTGTTGGTTCTACAACTGAGGCCGAGCATATCACTGCTGCAAATGCGACGAATGAGGTTGTGTGGATTAGGAAATTCATCGGCGAACTTGATGTAGTTCCTAGCATTGTTGAACATATAATTCTTTACTATGACAAAAATGGTGTTATTGCACAGACTAAGGAACCTAGATCTCATCAGTGCTCCAAGCATATACTTCGGCGGTTCCATCTTATTTGAGAGATTGTCGATCGAGGAGATGCGAGCATATGCAGAGTACCGACTGAGGAAAATATTGTGGATCCACTGACGAAGCCTCTTTCACAGAGAAAACATGATTGTCATACTAGATCAATGTGTATTAGATACCTGAATGATTGTCTCTAGTGGGAGACTTGTGGATTGTATATGTGTCGGTTGTTATTCCTGTGATGAATTGAATACTGTATATTTACTTTTACATTTAGGACAAGTTCTTTTGTTATATTAATGGTTTCTATATAATAGATTAATTAGCATAATAAATGTCTTTAGAATGTTTGCTTTCATAGAAATTTAAGTACATGACTTGAATGTGAGAGCTTATGTTTATAAGAAGCTTTATTCTTAAATGGTCATTGGTCGTCGTATCATCTTAAAATTCAGGGCAATGATGGTACATTGAGACTAGTATGTGCGTTGATTGATGACCGATTCTCACATGTCATGATATTGTGATATCAAGTCATCACATTAGTACTTGTTAGTGAACAAGTTGTATTAGACAGACCCACCATGAGACTGTTTTGTGAATTGTTATATGAACGTGTCACAAACAGATCTCAGTAACAATGGTGATTATGGTTCTTTGACCTGAAGTCGCAACATTCATCAAGTGAGGAAAAACGTGTTTTGATGCCATCAAAAGTCTTCCTTGGAAAAGGTTGATGATAACGGTGGTTATTGAGTATATTGCGATTCATTTGAGTGTTTGTGTGTTGACAAAAATGAGATTTGTCCTCATATATGACAAAAGTTACATCCATAGGCCCCTTGGTGGAATGAGACTGAGAAATGCATGATCATGTTTGGTTGAGTTAATATATGATATTGGGCTCACCAATTTCTGGAAGTCCATTCTAGATCAAGAAATTGAGATTGAATAATTATGAGGGTGACACAGTCCTTTCCTATAGTTCAATCTGAATGTAAGGGGCAAAGTGACATGATAACACTAATACATTTGTCACAAAAGATTTGTTGAGTTATGAACTCTTATTGCTTGGGTAACAATGCTGCATTGCTAGATGCTGCTCATTACCTGTGAGACTTTTGTTGATACGTTCTAGATCAAGTGGGAGACTGTTAGTGTTTCTATAGTGATCTGGAAGTAGTCAAACAGTTAGTATCGCTGCCAAAACGATACGAGCCTATAAGATCGCACATAAGAGTGTTTGGAGAAGTTAGAGGATGGATTGTGTTGACCTCACTCATATGGGATATGGGTAGATGACCAATCCTTTGACCTGAAGGTAACTGGCGGATTGCGTCGAGTGCTTATCGACGCACGTCGAGTGTGTGTCAACCCACGTCGGCTAGCTGTCGACGCATCCGAACTCAATGTTGACGCGGGTCCTTAGTCGACGCTACGTCGAGTAGATATCAACGTTACGTCGACTTTTATTCGACACAAGTGTGTCGACTGCGTGTCGACGCAGGTTGCGTCAAATGCTTGTCGACGTTGTGTCGATTTCTTATCGACACACGTCGATTGCAAGTCGACGCATATCGACTCAAGTTTAGTTTTGACGGATTTCTAAGGCGGACTATTGTCTGTTTGATATCCTTGAGTATAAATAGACTTGAAAAAGGGTTTTCATGTATGTGAATTCTCTGTGTGCTTTTGAAGTCATCACTTGACTTCTTCTTGTCGCTGCCTCTTCTGGAAACAAATCTAGCAATTCGTGGAGACGTAGAGAGGACTCCTTCTCCGACCCAGTTTTTGTGTGACAAGATCTTGGAGTTCTCTTTCACTTGTGTGGATACCTGTAGAGTCGCAGATCTATTTATGCGTGGACTCAACTGTCTGCTGTTAGAGAAAGCTTCCTAGGTTGGATTTTTGGATCATCTTGGTTGAGTGAAGACTCGATCTCATTGAGGTACTATGCACTTGTTGTTTATTCTTATTTCTTGATTCATGGATATCACAAGATCCTTTACTCTTTTGGGCTGTTCTTGTAAATTTATTCCGCTGCGCACATGTGATGTGTTGTTCTATTCATGTATAGAAAACCCAACAACTATCTCGTTGGTTCATCAGAGACTATGACAAGATTGTTAACCCACTATCCAACATGTTGAGAAGTCAGAGATCGACTGCTTTTAGTGGACGCCGGCAGCGGCCATGGCCTTCTAGAACCTGCAACGGGCTCTGAGCACCGCCCCTGTATTAGCTATGCCCAACTTCTCGCAATCGTTTGTGGTTGTGTGCGACGTGTCTTGCTCGAGTGTCGTTGTGGTATTAATGCAAGCAGGACATCCCATTGCCTACTTCAACCGTATGATCGTAAGCACTGTGCCCCTTGCTCTGCTTTCGAGTCTGAGATGATAACCTTGGTTCTTGCAGTACAACACTGGAGCCCTACTTGTCGTGCCACCACTTAACAGTTCAGGCTGATCACCATAGCCCGCGCTACCTCCATCAGAAGATTGCAACTCCAACTCAGTAAGTTTGGGTAGCCAAACTTTTGGGCTACGACTTTTAAATTGAGTTTCGAGCCGGGTTTTCTAACCGATGCTCTCTCTCGACAGCCGCAGACTGCGAGTTTGTCTGCCATTTACAAACTAGTTTGGGAGGATGCTTCGCTTCTTCAGCGCGAAGTGGAGGCTGATCCCGTCCTACAGATGATTGTTGAGGCCTTACAGGGGGGGGGGGGGGCGCCATTGCCCACCAGCCTTATCGCCTTACGGGCAAGCGTATATGTTACATGACCATTTGGTACTCTCCGCCTCATCACAGCTGGTTCCCCGCCTACTCGTCGAGTTCCACCAAACCTCGGAAGGGGGTCACGCTGGCGCCTTCAGGACGTACCGCTTCCTTGCAGCTTCGCTTTATTGGCCAGGAATGTTTTACAGGTCAAGGTATTCGTCGTCGCTTGTCTTCCGTGCTAACGCGCCAAGTACGAGGCCATGTTTCCTGGGGGCCTCCTTCAACCTCTCCCTATTCCGACCCAAATGATGGAGGACATATCGATGGACTTCATCTCTAGGCTTCCCCGCTCCAAGACATGGAACTGCATCTTAGTGGTCGTAGATCGCTTATTCAAATATGCTCACTTTATTCCTCTCCTCCATCCATTCACGACCCTAGGGATGGCCGCAACTTTCATTGACGGGGTGGTATGTCCACATGGGTTTACTTGCTTCATCATGAGCGACCGTGACCCCCTTTGCTTGAGCTCGTTCTGGCTGGCGTTGTTTAAGATGCAAGACACAACTTCAGATGAGTACAACATGCAACCCGCAGACAGACGGACAATCCGAGGTCATGAATCACTGTTTGGAGACCTATCTGAGGTGCTTTGTGTGTGACCACCCACGCGCATGGGCGGAGTGGCTCTCTTAGGCCGAGTACTCCTTCAACGCGTCCTTCCATTCCAGCTCCGACACTACACCGTTCGAGGCAGTCTATGGTCGACCTCCACCCTCCGTCAAACGTGCTATTCCCAACGAATGCGTCGTGGCTGCCTTGGTCGTCTTCCTCCACGATCGAGATTCCATACTCCTTCAGCTTCACCATCACCTCCAGTGTGCCTTGAAGACAATATGGTGGCCTCAGCCGCCATCGTCGTGATATCCAGTTAGTTCACAAAGTGTGATGCAGTGTATGTCAAGCTTCGACCGCACCGCCAGGTGACAGTGACCCCACAGGCTCACGACGATGGTGGCCTCAGCCGCCATCGTCGTGACATCCAGTTAGTTCACAAAGCGTGACGCAGTGTATGTCAAGCTTCGACCGCACCGCCAGGTGACAGTGACCCCACAAGCTCACTCCAAGTTGGCGGCTAAGTTTTACGACCCTTTTAAGATTCTCGCCCAGGTTGAGATTTAGGAGTACCGCCTCCGCCTCCCTTCGGGGAGCCGCATTTACCCAATGTTTCATGTCTCGCAGCTCAAGCGAGTGATAGGAGATCACCCAGTCGAGGCGGTGCTCCCCCCACCTGCACCCGTTGCCACACCATGGATGTTCCTTCCTCAATGTATCTTGGACACACGCACGATCCTCTGCCCGGAGCGGCCTGTCATGCAGGTCTTAGTCGTTTGGTAAGATCGCCCACCATCGGAGGCTACATCGGTGGACCGATCGGACTTGCGCCTTAAGTTTTCAAACTTTTACCTTGAGGGCAAGGCAAATTTCCCAACGGGTGGTATTGTTAAGGACACCGACGAGGCGGAAGAAGGCAAAGGGCGTTCGCCAGTGCGGCGTGTGTATCGACATCGCAGGCATCATGCTAGTAAGTAGCAAAGTGATGGCTTAGCGGTAATAATAGAATAAGCTAAATATGCTAGCATCTTCCTCAAACTCCACCCTGAACATCAACATCACATTTTGCTATGTTTTCATTCATGTTTCCTCAGATTATTTATAATTTTTCCTATTTAACTATGTTTTATCCAGATTCAGACAAATTGGATGGTGATCTTGAAGCATTGTCAACTTTACTGAGCCTTATTGACTCAAAGGTTGGTTTTCTTTAAAAAAAGATACTAAAGAATTAAAAATAACAAAAAAAAAGTTCTATTTCTTGCTTGTATGTTGTAAAGTTTATCATAGGTTCATCATGCTATGTTGCTTATTGAATGCATGTTGTAAATTGTTACAGGTCCTCCATTAGTTATCTTATATTATTATTAGTTTATTATTATTATTCGTGTCGCATATGTAGAGTCGTAGTTTTTCAATATTTTTGCGTATGTTGTTGTATTTACGATAACGCTATTAGGTGTTCTATTTAAAGGAACCCATGGGGTCTTTGTAGTCAAGCAAGTATTAATCAAGTTCTATTCCTCTCTTTAGCTTTTCTCTCTCTCTCTAGTTCTTCTCAACTTCTCCCTCATTCTAGGGTTTATCCCTTGTATCCCCGCCTCCTTCCTACTGCAATCCAGAGCACGTAACAATTTGGTATCAGAGTCCATCTTTCCTCCCCCTCCGACCACCGAGTTCTCACCGCACGCGACGCCGCCCAAAGTGTATTCTGCTGTCTTCGTCCACAACAAGCATTAACATATAAAAAAAACTAAACCGCAACTTCACGCGTCCTCCGCCGTGGACGGCGCTGCCTTCGCCGGCGCCGTCTCTGCTCGTGGCCACCAGTCCAGGGGCTCCCCGGCCTCCACGACCTCCGTCGTGGCCGACCACGACCACGACCCCGCCACTGACAGCAAGGGCCGCAACCACTTTTGTCGACAAAGCCAGTCGCTGCTTTCGTCCTCCAAGCAGCACCACTACGTCCTTCAACAGCGTTTCCGTCACTTCCATCG
Source organism: Platanthera zijinensis (assembly GCA_039513925.1). Classification (NCBI taxonomy): domain Eukaryota; kingdom Viridiplantae; phylum Streptophyta; class Magnoliopsida; order Asparagales; family Orchidaceae; genus Platanthera; species Platanthera zijinensis. The sequence continues at coordinate 26,326,719 of CM077081.1, forward strand.
CTTCCAACGACCTCCGACGAGCGAGCCTCTAGAACCTACAACTTTTTTATTTTTGTCTTTTCCTCTCGAGCCCCGCTAACCTTGAGCCATGAGCCTTTTTGGAGCTGATATTTCTAAACATATTCCGTGTATCCCACAAATTTTTTGTTTCTGCATTATTCTAGGATGAGATCCGCATCTACAATTATCCCGTGGGCCTACCCTTGTTTTTTTTTTCTCTTGCCAACCACTTTCATCATTTTCCACTGCCTTCTTCCACAACCTCGAACCCCCACCCTTTTTTTATCTTATTATTTTGCTCCTACAAGCCTGTCCGAATACTTGCACTACTTTTTTATTTCATCCAACAAACTTGATTTTATTTTAATTTATTAATCAAATTATTTTGATTAATTTATTAATATAAAATCATATTATTTTTATCAATATGGATGCACCATTAAGCGCTGCTGAGGCGGCCTCCGCTCGTGCGTGTATTTCGAAGCTTGAGGCGACCCTGGCCGCCAACTACACGTTTTTTGGCGAATCTCGTCCGACTTTTCGGGGGCCCGCTTCCCCCGATATTGCTGCCACCACCGTCTACTTTGGGGACTGCAACCCCACAACCTTCCTTATCAATGTCGTCGGCCCGTGTTCCGCTGATTTTGAGCTTACAACAGCTGCCTCCTGCGCTATCGGCCACTACCCTATCGGTGTCATCGCCTTGTCATCTAGGGGTGGTGCCGCCTCTTTCTGAGCCACCTATGCATGTCACAACCGCCGCCATTCCACCACTTTCAACATCGGCTCCTCCGACCAACTCATTGTCGCCTCTGTCGGCTCTTGCTCCGTCGGCCCATGCCATGCCACTCCCACTGGTTGCCTTGCCACCTCTATTGCCGGCACCTGCTCCACCGACCCCAACGAATCCATTCCTGCAGCCGAATGTTGGCCCTCCGACCTCCGTTTGGCTGCTGCTCATAGCCCCTCCTTTGGGCCCGACGAACCCATTCCATATGCCACCCAACTTCTTGATGGCCTCTTCTCTTCTCGTCGACGCCACCGCTGCTGCTACGCGTTTCCGCGTGTTGTTCTAGAGGGAGGTCAAGGTACCAGATGATCCGGCCACCCGCATTGGTGCACGAGCTTGAGGGCAAGCTCATTTTGAAGGGTGGATGGAGTGTTACGGGTCCTCCATTAGTTATCTTATATTATTATTAGTTTATTATTATTCGTGTCGCATGTGTAGAGTCGTAGTATTTCAGTATTTTCGCGTATGTTGTATTTATGATTATGTCATTATGAGTTCTATTTAAAGGAACGCATGGGGTCTTTGTAGTCAAGCAAGTATTAATCAAGTTCTATTCCTCTCTCTAGCTTCTCTCTCTCTCTAGTTCTTCTCAACTTCTCCCTCATTCTAGGGTTTATCCCTTGTATCCCCGCCTCCTTCCTACTACACTAGTCGCATGATGTTTATTTATTAAAATAACTGCAAGCCGCAACACGCCTCCGCGTGACATTTGAAAATTATGAAAATGGTTAAATGTGCTAAGTTTCATCAATATGTCAATTGTATTAATTAAAAACTCTAGAATTCGGGAAACTATTGAGGTTAGCATATCTGCGCATGTCCGTTTAAGTTTTATGAGATTTGGTTTTGAGATATATGTAATGGAGATTGATGAATTCTATTTTAATTTTGATTGGGCTTAGGAGAAAGTTTTAATCGGATGGTACTATGTTAACTTATTTATTTTAAAATATAAAAAAGGAGCATTACACAATTTTATGCTTTCTTTTATGAATAGTATACACATGCATACCAATGATGTGTATTTGTGCTTAATTACATGTATATGCACTTTTCATATTGAAGAAAGTTTGAGCATTGGAGGTAGAAGTAGAGGTGCTACTTATCTAATATTGCTCAAAAGTGACAGAAAATTAGTTCTAACTCAAATAAATCACATCTATGATCTATTATTTGCTTATATTACCCAAATAAAAATAAGTTTAAGGGTACTGGTTTCTATATTTCATGTCAGAATTTATATCTAAAATCGCTGGTTGTGGTAATTTGTATGTTGGTGCTATTAATGTGTTCATGGGAGTCCATGTTAGTTGCATTTATCTCCTCAGGGTGGCTTCTCAATGTTTAAAAGCAGTCATTTCAATCATTCAAATACTTTCATCCTCTACTTGTTGGTGTCTTTGTCTGCGAAGTGTTTTGTAGTTATCTTTCCCGGGACTTCGTTCAACAGTTCTTCATCTGATTATACTATTTTGCTTGGATCCTGTTATTAAGACCTCCAGATAAGAGTTTTTGTTTTGATGTGTTGGCCATCTTTCTTGCAGAAGTTCTCATCTTTCACATCGCTTTCTATGTGCAAATACTGGGTCCAGATTAAGCTTATTCCAACTCTATTTTGTTTCTCTATTATATTTTGATGAAATGTTGTTACCATTGTAGGGAATGTTCTCTAATCAAAACAGTATACACGCTGAAAGATCATTTTCAGGAGGCGTTCTTGGAAGTCAAATGCAAGATTCTGAAGAATACAAGTTTAAGGTGTTCTAACTTAAATTTTTACCGTGTAGTGCATGAACAATAGAGATATTGAGCATTCCCTATTATCCTTTTAAACTTGTTTCCAATTATGCATAATAATTAAAGATAACATCGACAATATTACTATCCTTTTCGAGGAGTGATAGGTTTGTAAGCTAGTTGAGTTGAAAGAACTATCCTAGTGAAGCTTGTTCCATTATTATTTATTAATTTTTATCCATGCATGAACAAAAATTTAGTTTAAGATCTTGTTCAAGCTAGTTTATTTATCTTCTTATAATTTTTATGCATTAATCTAGTTTTAATCAAGCTTAATTCACAATGCATAGAATTCTAATAATTTAAGCACTTAACCTTGTTTTCAACCATGAAAAATTCATAATTTTCTTCAAATAGTCTCTCGCATTCCCTTATAAATTTTTTTTATAAAATTTAAATGCTAATATAAATAAGAAATTAAAATTTAATTATTCCACCTATATGTTTTATCAATGTAAATTCTCACTACTATTGTTTTATGCATTCTTTTCAAAGTGCATAGAACATGAGAAAGTGGATTCATAAAAATGCTTATTCAATGGGCAATTAAATCATTAAATGTATAGTTTATCTAGCTCTTTGTTATATGACAACCATACATTGTTTATAAGCATAAATGAATGAGTAGGGTACTAGGGTCTTGTTCAAGTTGTTCCTTTATATGTTGAACTTTAATAATTTTATTCAAACTTTGTTCAACTTGTAACGCCCCGGTTTACTATGGGTGCGCTACAAGTCTGCAGGCTAGTGGCCCCAACCCTTCTCCACTGATCTAATTGGGCCGTAGCCGCTAATTCCAATGGCGGGTTGTTGAGGTTGGGCTTGCTTGAACCCCAGACCTCCTAGATAAGGGAGCTCTAAACTCTGGTCCCTTATATAGGAGGACAGGTAGTGCACCTACAGTAGACCGGGGCGTTACCAAGTATGCAAATAAAAATGAGCTTTAAATGAAAAAACGTCAATCCGTTTATGGAGTATAGTTTTCTTATACCCATAAAAGCTATCGAAGTTTGCATGAGAGCATAAATTTACTGAAGATGCTAGCTCTGTGACCAACATAACAATAAAAAGTTGGGTTAAACGTGCAAATCTTCTTCTGCTTCAAGTTCTTCTAGAAACTAAAAAAATGTGCTAAATATTCAAAAGACAAGAAGAAATGTCGTTTTCTTCTTTGATAAATCTACCACAATGTAAAGACAAATGATTGGAAGTTTTTCTACAAAAAAGTACTAAAATATTCAAAAGACAAGAAGAAATATGTCATTTTCTTCTTTAATAAATCTACCACGATGTTAAAAAAAAAGATGGGAAGTTTTTTCTATATTCCATAAAATTCTATATATTCAAGGAATAGACTTACCCAAAGCTATACAAAGTTAGGCCAATAAGAAAGAAGATTGAAATAAACACACATAATAGTAAAGTTGGCGTAATTATTGTTATGGTAGATCTTTTGTATTTTTATGAGTCATTAATAGTTATTAGAGGTTGTTAGTTGGCAAGAGTCATGTAAGCTTATTTAAATGCATGAGATGTTGGAATGAAGGTAAGCATGAATTGAGTCTCGTGCCTTATTATATGATCGTGGTAGCTCTCTTCTCCAGAGCACACCCCGCTTAGGCAGCCTCGGTAAAGCTCTATAGTATCCTTCATCTCCACTCGACCCATCTCCACCCACCTCTTCGGTGAGCTACCAACAAGTTATGGTCGTGCACGTAACATTGTTGTATGAGTCAAGCTTGGAAACGGCCAAAGATACAATGAGCGAGGTAATGTCTTGGTGAGAATGTGGGAATTTGGGAGGGGGAGAGAGCATGTTGCTGCAAGATTTCTCGAAGCTTGGCCTCATCCTTAATAAAATGGCAATATGAATCAGCAACTTGATTGTCACAAAAGAGTGTCGTAGGCAACTTAATTGTCACAAAAGATACAATGATCATCTTGACCACAATAAGTGCTCACGGGACAACTCCGATCGTTGCGAGCCCTGCCCGGAGAGCCGGTGTGAGCCCCACGAGCCAGCGGAGGTGCTTGGCGTGCGGTAGAAGATTGTTGGAGACGGGCCAAAGAGACAGTCTCGGGAGCATCGAGGGGGGGGGGTGTCACCTTTAAAAACATGGAGCACACATCCTAGAGTGAGGGAACGGTGGAGGAAGAGAGGATATTGGCACGGATGTTGTGGAGATGTGGAGTGATGCGAGCCATCATCATGGCGATGCCAACAACCTTTTTTGAGCATGTTGGGCGGCGAGATCTAACTTGGGAGGCTGATGTTGAATACAGGCCTCGACGAGAGTTTTGGACCTTGCAACAAAGGAGGCTCCGTGGTTCGTGAAGATGTTGAACAAAATTTTTCCTGCCACTAAGAGAGATAGTGGTAATCTGAATCTCATCTCGAACTTCAGGGAGAGTAGTAGCTGCACAGGACGGAAGGGGCAAGACATCATTCAAGTCCATAACCGGCAAAGTGCAGAGGAGAAATCGCGAGGGCTAGAGGAAGGCAACAGGCTGTGGGGCGAGCACTGGAAAGAGGCCCAGAGGAGCTAAGGATGCTAGGAGGGGCGGTCATAGCGAACTCTAAAAGAGAGATCGCAGTGTGGGGTGGTTTCAGTCAGAGCGAGCTCGCACAGCTCAGAAGAAGAGTTCACAGGAGGAGCTGACGAACTCGACAAGCTCTGTAAGAGGCGATCTTGGTAGAGGAGCTCTGCGAGCTCTACAAGAGGCGAGCTCGACAAGCTCCGCAAGAGGCGAGCTCGGCAAGCTCGGCAAGAGGCGAGCTCGGCAAGCTCCGCAAGAGGCGAGCTCGGCAAGCTCGGCAAGATGCGAACTCGACAAGCTCTGCAAGATGCGAACTCAACAAGCTCTGCAAGTGGCAGGCTCATAAAGCTCTGCAAGAGGCGAGCTCAGCAAGATCTACAAGAGGCGAGCTCGGCAAGCTAGCGAGAAAGAAGGCGCGGGCTCAATAGAGGAGATGGTGAGCTCGGCTAGCTTGGCAAGAGGCGATCTCCGCACGAAGCAGGCGAGTTAGGCAAGCTCGGCAAAAGGAGACCTTCACGATCTTCACAATGTGGTCGCGGATGTGTGACTGTCACAGGATGAGATGACGAGCTCGGCAAGAGGCCGCACGATGTGTTCTCAACATATTTCACCGGGCTTAAACAGGAGGCCGCAGAGGTCAGAACATGAGAGTATTGTGGCGGGACCCAGTTGAAAACCAAAGAGTATAAAAGGAGCATGAAGAACCACGCAACCTAAAGCGAAAGGACACGAGAACTGCTGACTCAAACTAGAGTTCGAGAGGTCGCAAGCTGGAATTCGCAGAGAATGGGAATTGCGAGTGCGGTTTCAAGCCAAAGGTGAGAACACGAGCTCGATCGAAAAAATCAAATTCGTAGTTGCTCTGATACCATGTAGAAATACACGACTGAAGAGAGAAAAATAATATTTATTTATTTCTAATAAAATCACTTACATAATTACATGTATTTGTACATATATTTAAGGAGTGGAGCCTAAACTCCATTCTGGGATGTGAGATTAATCCTTAAGGATGAAATGGGCTCTAGCTGGGCCCATGGATGGGCCTTTGTACAAGTTATCTTAACAGAGCTATTATAATCTCATCAAGGGGAAAATGAATATACTAAACTTCTTCGATGCCATTCTACTACCCCTAGTGACCTTTAAATAAGAGATAAAAAGGGTATAAACATAATTAAATTCCCAACACATGGAGTACCACATAAACAACAGTAAAATAGTTTAATGAAAGATGACATAATAAAACCCTGAAGGCACAACATAATAACTGTGCACGAAGCCCATAATATCTCGCATGTCCTTCAAATCGAGCTTGCCCTCAAGCTCGAATGATGTTTCACTGCTTGATCATCTGACTCTTTAATTTTTTGCCAGAACAGTTTCCGGTAGTGCGTTGCTGTAACAGAGAGTACATCGAGTGGCAGACCATCATCATACTCATAGATGTCACGAACTGTTGTAGAGATGTCGCATGGCGGGGTCGCTTGCTGAGCAGAGACTGTCATGTATAATGGAGCGAGGAAGGACAAGTGTGTCGGGTGGTGGACATTCGAGGGTGACATAGAACCCTGTTGAATGTGAGTCTCGATGATCAAAATCATTGGGGACGGCTGCGAGGCGGTCAGCGAAAGGAATGGCACAAGAGAGGCTAGTGGAGTAGATGATTGGAGCGGAGGACTCTAAAAGGAGTCGGCAAAATTTGGGGCGGAGCAGAGCTATCAGGAAGGTGACAGGATCTATAAGCCATGGTGTGCTTGGCATCTCGGTTGCAGAAGACCGACTATTGTTGCAAGGCTCATGCATCAATAAAGCTATTATAATCTCATCAAGGGGAAAATGAATATACTAAACTTCTTCGATGCCATTCCATTACCCCAAGTGACCTTTAGATAAGAGATAAAAGGGGTATAAACGTAATTAAATTCCCAACACATGGACTACCTCATAAACAACAGTAAAATAGTCTAATGAAAGATGGCATAATAAAACCTTGAAGGCACAACATAATAACTGTGCATGAAGCCCATAATATCTTGCATGTCCTTCAAATCGAGCTTGCCCTCAAACTCGAATGAGACTTTCACTGCTTGATCATCTGACTCTTTAATTTTCTGCCAGAACAGTTTTCGGTAGCCCGTTGCTGTAACAAAGGCTGCATTGAGTGGTAGGCCATCATCATGCTCATATATCTCACGAAGGGCTGTAGGGATGTCGCATGGAGGGGTCGCTTGCTGAGCAGAGACTGTCATGTATAATGGAGCGAGGAGGGACAAGTGTGTTGGGTGGTGGAGGACATTCGAGGGTGACATAGAACCCTGTTGAATGTGAGTCTCGATGATCAAAATCATTGGGGACGGCTGGGAGGCGGTCATCGGAAGGAATAGCGCCAGAGGGGCTAGTGGAGCAGATGATTGGAGCGGAGGACTCTGAAAGGAGTCAGCAAAATTTGGGGGCGGAGCAGAGCTATCAGGAAGGTGATAGGACCTTTAAGCCATGATGTGCTTGGCATCTCGGTTGCAGAAGACCGACTTTTGTTGCAGGGCTCATGCATCTCGATTGGCAGTTGTTGTATCATGCTTTCTCGTTGTTGTGCGGCCTTGAGGTGTTCGCCGTACTTCTCCAAAAGCTCAATTATGTGTGCGCCAAGGATTTTGAAGCTAGTGTTGACATCCATAATGCAACTGCACAATACACACTTCGAAAGCTAGGTTTGGAGACAACCGACTGACAAACTGCAATATACACGCTTTGAAAATAAGAGAGTAGAGAGGGCGCGAGGCTTGAAGTGTTGTGGCTGCAGACCCAAACAAAAGCATTGGGGGGCTTGAGAGGTAATGGCGTGCAGTGCGAGGAGAGAAAAACTTGCTGCTTTGCGTGCATCCAGCGTAAAAGAAGGCGTGCCATTTGAGGGGATCGAAGGAAGAGGAGCGGGCAGACTGGGTCTCTGACCTGACGGGCTAGGTTGTGCATGCCGTCACTCAACAGTTGTCGACAGAAACTGACCCGTGGAAGGTCGTCGACGTTGAGCTCGACGCTGTAGAGGATCGTAGGGTAGAGGACAGACGTCGACGCTGATTTCTGGATGGAGGCGAAGTTGTCTTGATTGTCGATCTTGATGTCTGGCAGGAGTTGATAGTTGGAAGGGCATCGTTTCCTTTGATAGAGAATTCCGTAAGATGCGTGATCAGCAGATGCATTGGAAGGTGTCGATGGCACTGGAATTCTTTACCCATGCGAGAACTTGGAAAGTATTGGTTGTCGTTTCCTTTAATAGAGAATTTCATAAGATGCGTGATCGACAGATGGCTGAAAGGCCCCAATGGCACCAAAACCCTTCACCCATGTAGGAACTTGAAAGGTATTGCAGACGGGAAAAGTTCCCCCAAAAGGCTTGCGATTGGTGAGGAAAAGGCAGGCAGTTGTTGACATGGAAAAGGGATGCAACTGTCGATGTGGGTTGCAGAAGTGAGGAGGACCGAGAGCTTTGATATCAAGTTGTTATGGGCTTGCCCGTGACACGTCGACAAAGTTGGCGGAGGCGGGGATGACAGAAGCGGCGGATATTGTGGAGCCAAAACCACGACTGCCTTGGCGAGATGTGCTGGAGAGAGCTACCATGATCTGATCAAGGGGAAAAAGAATAGACTAAACTTCTTTAATGCTATTTCCACTAGCCCAAACGACCTTTAAATAAGAGATATAAGGGGTATTAAATCCCCAACACTTGTACTACGACACAAACGACAATAAAACAACCTAATGAAAGACGACATTATAAAACCCTAAAAATACAACATAATATCTAGGCACAAAGCCCATACCGGTAGTTTGTGGAGCATTAATTCAATTTAGCATCCAATTATACATTTATACCTAACTAAAAATTAGATTTAACTAGTTCCATAATTTTCTAAAACATTTTTTCAAATTCCAATTAACAAATGTGCCGTAAATTACATTCTTGTGATGTGGTATTTATCAAGATGATCTATACCTTGTTTATTGAGATTCTAATCCCACTCTTTTTGTAGTTCCCTCTGGGAATGGACTCATTTTATTTCCTGATACTTGTTAAAATATTTTCCTCATCATATTTCTGTGTATGGAAACTGATCTCTTAAAATTGATTTTGGTGTTATTGACTGATGATATCATGAATGTTAAGTCTTATGGATTTACTATAAATATTCTAGGTATTGGAGCTTAGTCAGGAGATTGAAAGAAACAGAAGCAAACTAACTACCTTAGAGGACCTCAATCATTCCCTCAAAAGGTGAATGACATTTTATGGTTTTACAGAATTAGAAGCTTACTGAACTTCATTGTTTTGGAAGCCCGTCTTTTGGAGTGATGCGCAGATTCCTTTTCAGTTCTTTAAATTTCTTCCAGCATGTTCGACATGTTGGCCAACTTATAGGTTTTGAAAGCAAAATGATGGTTTTTTTCTAAAGAATAAGTTATATCCTTTAGTAAAATATATGCCAACATATATGATTATTTCCGATATATCAGATGATACGAGTGTTAATTTTTTTTTGATATTTTATTTTATATTATATTAGTATATACATGTTTAAATCATATATATGTTATGCATTATATATCTTAAAATTGATTAGGTTTATTGTTTAATTCTCTTTCATAAGTGTTAGTTTTACAATCAAGTTTGTATAATCATTTCACACTATGCAATTATTATTTTATATTAAATAGGGGCATTTACCAAGACCCTCTAACTTTGAAAAATTACAGATTGCACCCCTCTTATTATGGAAATTACAAAAACCTCCCCTAACATAACATTTACCTCCCTTGAAATACACATTTCATAACATCCATGCACAAAAATACCGCCCCTCGGAGTACATTTCCAAGGGGGGTATTTTGTGCACAGATGTTATGAAATGTAAATTTCAGGGGAGGTAAATGTTGTTTGTAACATTGAGGGGATGTTTTTGTAATTTTCATAATAAGAGGGGTGCAAGCTGTAATTATGCTATCTTCCAGGGGAAGTTTTGGTAATTATTCCTATTAAATAAAATGTGATGTAGGGTAGACTGTGTGACGTGGGTGCGCCGACGCTAATGCAAACCTAAGTGCATATGTGGAGTGAACACGAGCAAATCCAACTGAAATGATGCATGCATGCTTTAAAAGGAGTCGGAATCAAATTTTGCAACTATAATTATATAAATTAAGCAAATCTACACAATGTGACTTCACTTTTCAAGCACACGAACAATATCAAATGTTTTCTATACACGAAGGATTTTCAACCGCAATTTGCACGAATATGTTTTATAGAATTAAAAGAAATTAAACATTAAATCTAGCAATCTCAATATCTAAGCACATATAACATGTCCATCCAAAATCCAATACGAAAAATTTTTACACAAAACTATAATACTCACAATCATAAAGACCCGGAGGATGATCTATGGTGGACTGGCTGTTGAGAAGTGGTTGGCGGCTGTGGGAGGTGTCAATGTAGGTTTATGAAGGGGGCAAGGCTTGTTGTTGTGGGGGAAAGAAACAAAACTTACGGTAAGTTGGGAGAATGTGGGTTTACTGAATTAGGTGGGGGAAGCCATGGGTTGCTGGATGATTGTACGAGAAGTGATCAAATGACATGGAGTGGGTGACTAGGTTGAGATCGGGTGCGGCTTGCGATAGAGGGAAGGAAAAGACTCGTAGTTTGCAACTTGCGACAGAATGGCTGGAGGAGGAGACTGGTTGTCGATCGTAACAGGAGGGGAGGGGAAGAGGTCGATAGGTCTTGCGACTTGAGCGGAAAGGTAAATTGGGTAAGCAGTCGGGCGGTTTTGGGAAATGGACGTGTGGTTAGGGCTTTGGTTTGCTTGTCGGACAGAAACGAGTGAGGGAGGAGCGAGGCTTGCGAATGGAGATGGGGATGACAACAGGAGAGTGGCTGGATGGAGGAGGTCGAGATTGGAACCGTGCGGCTTCACTCTAGGAGAAGATGAACATGGGGGAAAGTTAGGCGTTGGGCCGTAGATCGTGGGAAATATGAGGTTTCACGGGAAAACAAATCAGGAAGGAAAATTCCAGGAAAATAACCCAGGACATTGCTCCTTGGTGTCTCGCGGCGTCGCACCTCGAATGATTGCCGGTCTGGAATCTCTCACAAACAAACAATAACTGAAAATGAAATCCTCCGCCCCCTATTTATAACGAAAGTGGCGGTTATGCACGTGACGTGAACGACTATGATCGACGGTTACACCCGGTGTACTAATAATGCTAAATAACGTCCAAAAAATAAATACATACAAATAGTAAAATAACGATCCGGACGCGCTCGCGGTCTCGGATCGTCGATCCGATCAACATATCCTTTGCAAAAAAGCAAATGTGGGTCCCGCTGAGTGGTGTCTCGATTTCCTCTGTCGATTATGATCGTGTGCCTGATCCCATCAAAATGTTAAACTATTCTACATATTATTAGTTAATTGTTTTGATGCTTTTAACATAATTTCGTTAAGCACACGAAGACTTATTATTAATTAAGGGTATTTTACTTTTAAATCTTCTTTACTTGGTTTAAAATTTAGTGTATCTAAATAAAATTATTATATGATGTTAAATATATTTCACAAATTATCTATTTGCACCTGTTTTAAATACTTATTTGTAGTTATCTATTAATATTTTACTTTGTTACTCTTCAATTTTATTACATAATCCATTGTTTATCTATTTTTATACTAATTTTATTTTTAGAGCATATAAATATACTTAATATATATTTTTATTTATGAGATATAGAAATCTGATATTTTAAAATATCCCGACTTGTCTCCGACATTTAAAATTTTAAAACTCAATCTGACATGTCACTGATATCAATATTTACAACCTTTATTCACAATTTTTCTTTAGAAATAAATCATTAATGATTTTCTTTACTACCTAACACTGAGATCCATATAACATCGATGACTTAATTGCTACTTTATATAATTTACCTTTAAGTCTCCATTGCATACTCTTATTGCTCTTCATTTTAATCAATTAGTGTTAAGTTCAAAGACTATCCTTGCTTATATTCATTCTTCTAAATAATTAATTTAATGTACTTAAACTTAATGCAAGTGGAGATATTTTTATCATATAGTTTTATAGACTAATTAATGGGCATTGGGAGCATTGTTCAAAGTGTGGACATCAAAACCTGCTCGAGAGCCCGTTATTGGATCGTCATCTTGACAATTAGAGTCCACCGCAAATGCGATCAACACTATTTCGCCTAAATCTGATTCCCTATAAGTATCATGCATTAGGTCAAGTTTAGGTATTGAGTAGTTTGGGGGATCCTCCAAAAACTCTTGGTCACTGTTTTGTTGCAGGAACCATGAACCTCCTCTGTGTTGAATCTGAATGACCTTCTGACACAGGACGAATCTATAGGCGGCGAGAAATGCCACGACCTAACCCTACATGCCATGCAACAGCACGGCGATTAAAACACAAATAGGTAATAAATTATGACATCCCACACAATTAATTAACGGTAAGACAATATTTTATTAAGACAAAACAAGCTTAGACTTTCCTCCGCGTAGAGCGTCAAAGCAAGAGCGCGCGACGAATCAATCTTTCCTACAGTTAGAGATTTCTCAAAAAACAAATAACATCAAAAACTATAATTCCGCACAAGCACATAATATCCAACCCGTAGCAATGTTTATAACCAAACAACCATTACAAAACACCACAAAAATGTTAGAGCTGCTGTCAATGTAATAGATCTGAATATTGGAGAGCTCAAAGAGGGATTCCGGGGTTTGGTGTGGCTAGATCAGGTAAGGGAAAGGCTTGTCGGGGGTTGAGAGGGCTGAATCGGGAAGGAAAGGGGTTGGATCTGGGCTGGTTTGCTCAGATCTGTACCAGAATGGATGTGGTGGCTGTTTTGGAAGTGGTTCCACGATGTTGGGTGTGCTGGCAGCAAAGGGAAAGAGTTGGCCAGCCGAATCTGGCTGGAAACAGCCAAATCTGGGTTGTTTTGGGCTGAAAACAGCTAGGAGGCTGTTTGAGGTTGTGCGGGTAGGCGGCCTGGGGAGCGGACTTAGGGACGGCGGTGGCTGAAACAGGGAGGGAGGCTCAGCAGCAGGTCTTGGCGGTGGACTTGGAGGTGGCTGGCTAGATGTGTGGGAAAAACAGGGGTGGTGGCTGTTTACAGGGGCTGGACAACAAAAAAAGAAAGGAGGGTGAGGGAGGAGGAAAAATACCAAGATACAAAACCTTACCCAAGGAGTCGTCGCCAAGAGGTTCCACGGAGTCGGCACCGCGGAGAGATCACCGGAAATGAGGAAGACAAGTCTCCAAATTTCAGCAATAAGAATGACGGCAACCCTAAACCTTATATTTATAAGAAATAAAATTAGGACACCCGTAATCAACGACTATGATTGGTCGTTGGTCTCAGAGCCAAAACTACATGAAATAAAAACAAAAAAGTACACTGTTATATATGAAATTGATTCGCAACGCGAATCCGAACGCATCCAGGGAGTCGGATCGTCGTTCCGGGCACGCCATATATGGTAAGTCGTCAAAACAGTCCTGAATGGGCCCAAAGCTCGTCCTCGTCTCTGTTCCACATCAATCTCCCCGGCTTGAAAGAATTCATCTCCCGATGAATAGGGATCAGAATTCTCTCGCTGTATGTCAGTTAAAACTCGAAGAGGCCCACCAGAGGTCGTCCAAGTTTCGTCGTTGGAAAAGTGTTCTCGCCAATCAACTCCTCCAGACTGAAAGCTTCCATCTCTGATGAATGGAGACGGTCATACTGAAGTCGAAGTCCCAGAGTGAGTCGATCAAGCTCCGCTGATAGCGTCCAAGTGTCGTCGGTAAAGAGTCGTCTGCGCCAGCGAACCTGGTAGCGGCACACAAGACTTTCTGTCGAGGGGGCAGACTCATGCGTAATGATCTCAGTGATAAGCTCATCTCTCAACACACTAGTGGAAGGATCCGGTGGGATCCGAGGTGCCAATGGTGCAGCAAGTGGGGACAGGATCCCGGGTAAGTGGGGGTCAGGGATGGGCTGGGCAAGGGGCAATGAATGTGGTGGCAAGGGCTCGGGGGTGGACTGAGTGGTGGGTGGTAAAAAGGTGATGAAGGCTCGGGAGGGCCGTCAAGATGTGGTCTCGAATACTCGTGAGGTGCAAAGTATGACGTCAGGTCCTCGACATTGAAGACAGTATGGGTACCCATGCTCACGGGGATGTCCAGCTCATAAACATTTGTCCCGATGCGTCTCAGGACTGAGTAGGGGCCCATTCGCCGAACGGTCAAACTTTTAGCAAGGCTCGCACGGAGCCTCACAACGCAAATTATTACTATCATCTGTTCGCCTTCCTGAAGTACCTGCACTTGCCATTGAACATCCGCATGTGATTTACAAGATTTATTACCAATATGGATTATTCATCGGACCGACTCATGACACACATGCAAACAATGAATAGACACAACACAACAGACTCATCCAATTGATGACAAAATGACTCAACAGACTCATGCAGATAATGAAAATGAAACATGACAGACACTACATGTTTTCTATCGGAAAATCTAGCAATGATCGGGGCGTCCCTAAAATGTGCTGTCCGATCAGTTGGCTCTCTCGGTGGAGTGTAGAAAAACTCATCTCGTGTGTGACAAGTGTTCAGAGGATCGCGTGAGACACCTATACTTAAATACGAGCTCGTGAAGATCCAAGTGTCTCTCAGGAAACGTGACACATCAGAGGGCTCACTAGGAGGTGTGTATGAAAAGTCATCGCGAATGCGACGACCGCCTAAGTGAAAATCATGTAGACCGACTAAAATATGTGACTCTCGAGTGTGGTGCATGACCCCGAAAAGAAAGAGCTCTTCTGATGGTTTAGCGGGTGGTGCATCCCAAAGCTCGTCGAGAGTGCGATGTGTCAGTAGGTGGTGCCCTAAATATTGGATGCTCCACATAATATCCATCCTCTGGGGCGCGGTCAGGGACGATATTGGAAGAGGCGTCCATAAATTGATACTCATATATTCATGGCTCGCCTGAATATCATCCTTACCAGGATGTGATGACTCATCAGGAGGCTCAACAGGGGAGTCGTTGTAGTACTCGTCACTAGGGTCATGGTCCTCCGGATGAGTACCATCGTGAGGGGTAGTGTCTCCGTGAATGGATGGCATATCCACTGACCAGGCTCTGGGCTCTCGGTCGTGATGTGACTTGGAGCAATGACAATGAGAGGGCAACATAGACCTACACTCAAGAATGTGTCTGTGGGTGTGGTGTCAAGAATGAGGTTTGTGGTTGGGGTACTAACTGACCCGGTGCTTGACAGAAAAAGAGGTGTGGGTGAGGGACACAATACTACAGACTCAATAGGTCACTCAGGCTCACTCTCAGTCGGGGTCACACGAGACAGGTCAAACACAAGAGATAGGTCACTCGCTGGGCTAAGCACCTCACCGAGGTGAGAGAAATCCGTATCAGGTATCACTTCAGTCATGTCACGGTGTGGGAGGAGCTCATACTACTGTGGTCAAGGTGAGGATTTCATCGACTAGCTCTTGCGGATCTCAAAGACTGTTCGTAACGAAGGACGAGTTGATATGTCGACTCGAGGGTCTTCGAGCTATGTTAAATCACTTAGTACGAATGTCAGATCGAAGCCCAGACCGAAATCTTGATGTGGTCATGGCTGGGACCTCTCAGATATGACTCCTCACAACTAACTCATCAAAACGATCCTTGTACTCAGTGACAGACATGGGTCCTTGCTGAAGGGAAAATAATTGGTCGAGCAAGCGACTCCGATACGACGATGACAGATACCTCTGACACAAAGTACGCTTCATGTCCACCCAACTAGTGATGCGACGAAGATGGTCTCGCTCGTGGGTCCTCTCAACACTAGACCAATATGCGCTCGCTTGATCTAAAAGTTTAAGTTTCGCAAACTTGACACAACGTTCACCGAATAACTGAAAATGGTCGAGATAATACTTCATATCCGAGAGAAAATAACTGAAAGACTCGGGACTCGATGAACCGTCAAAGGAACATGCAACTGTACGAAACTGACTCTCAAGATCTCTCCCAAAGCGACGATCCTCATAATAGTCATCCCTAAGGTAATCGGGTCGTGTCGAAGGGTCAACATGATCCGCTTGCGTGCAAGGATACGGCGACGATCATTATACTGATCATCTCTAGTATAATGGGGTCGTGTTGGTGGGTCAACACGATCTTTGACGGTGGTGTGCTGCGATCGAGAATAATCATCGTAGTACCGTGAAGGTCTTCCTAACGGGACTCTGTGAGAGCATGTACAAGTGGACTCGAGACCTCGAAAGTGAGGTGGGGACAAGTGGTGATACATAGACATAACGAACAAACCTATAGACTTTACAACTGCGTATCGAAAAGTGCGCGGAACCTGGCTGCGCGCAACCTGGCTCTGATACCAATTGATGCAGGAGAGATCTATAGGCAGCGGGAAACCTGCGACCTAACCCTACATGCTATGTAAAAGTCCGACGGTTAGATCACAAATTAGATAATAAATAAAATCATCCCACACAAACAATTCAAAGGTAGACGATAATTTATTTGGGCAAAAGCAAGCTTGACTTTCCTCCGCTTGGAAGGACAAAGCAAGAGCGCACGCCAAATAATTCCTGCAACTCACGATAATTATCTAACAGATCACCTCAATACAAGATATCCAAACTAATATAGTAACCAACCCAATACAAATATGCTGAAAATAATAATCCTGTATAACGAAGACTCACCAAATAGTGGGTTGACCAAAACACTGAAGATTTCAGAGTCGGAAATGCGTGAACGGCGATCTGGGGTGGAACCAAAGACGTGGAAACGACGTAGGTGGTTCTCCTCGGCGGTGGAAGGTGGAAACAGGTCGAAAATGGGTAGATCCGGCGTCGTATGGGTAGATCCGGGCGAGGGGGGGGGGGGAGTGGATCCGGTGTTTAAGAGCGGATCCGGGCTAGGAATGGAGCGGAGGGTGAGAGGAAATAGCGGATCGAGGTTGAAACAGTCCAGATATGGACTGATCTGGATAGGGGCTGATTGGCGGTGGTTCCACGATGGGGAGGGGATTGGCGGCAAGCGGAATTAGGGCTGAGAGGGGTTGCTGCTGTAGGTGAAGAGGGGGGTGGCTGGTGGCCCTGTAGGGAAGTGGGGAAGTGGGTGCAGTGAGAGGGAGGAGGGGGCTAGGTGGCGGAGCTGTCCTGGACGAGCTTCCAGGCCGCCGGTGGTCAGCCAAGGAGAGAAAAAAAACTATATAAAAGGAATAGTAAATTTCATTTTCCAACAGTACATAGAATTGAAATCTGATTTTTCTGCCCAGGAAACAGTGGCTGATTTGGGGGCTGTAGGGGCGCCGCGGGAGGTTGTTTGGGAGGGGAAAATAAGGCTTAGGGTTAGGGGTTATCTTGGGGAAGAAGATACACGCCTAGGAGTCGTCACTTAGGGTTCCACAGAGTCGACACCGTGGGATGATCGCGGGAATCCGGAAATAGCTTTTTCCAAATTCTGCAATAGGAATGACAGCAGCCCTAAACCTTATATATTTATAAGAAAAAAAATTAGGGCACCCGGAATCAACGACTATGATTGGTCGTTGGTCTCGGAGCCAAAACTACATGAAATAAAAATCAAAAAGTACAATGCTATATATGAAATTGATTCGCAACGCGAATCCGGACACATCCACGGAGTCGGATTGTCGATCCAGCCACGTCATATATGGTAAGTCGCCAAAACACCCCCAAATGGGCCCAAAGCTTGTCCTCGTCCCTGCTCCGCATCACCTTCACTTGAGCGTGAAGCCAAGGAGCCTCCGCCTCTTTCAACAACCACTACTGCCTTTCCGTGCTTCTTCCCTAGCCAGCTCCTTCACTCTAGCCCACTGCATACCCCTTAGGATACTACATACCCCCTAACCATCCCTGGCGTGGACACGAATGAACCCTTCCAAAGTTGTCGATGCCCCGTCCCCAGTCTCTGCAACCATCGCCACCTACTTCCACTGTACTTTGATGTTGGAACAGCTGGTTCATTTGCATTATGTTTCATATAATGTGGATTCAAAAGTAGAAGCGTCACTTTTTAAATTGTTAAATTGGCGATACTTGTTAATTTTTATCTTTAACCATAAGTTTAGTAATGTTCTCAGAAAGTTTGATAAATGAGCCTTATTAATTTAGCTTGTCTTATAGTGATGCCCTATTTATTTATCTTGGCCTTTGATAATTTTTTTGCGTGTCATTCAGGCTAGACACAAGTTGTTCTTTTGGAGATTTATTTTGTGGTGTGAAGTGCATTCAGTATGAAGACAACTGCATTAAACTTTCATTGAGGACACCAATATCTTCTATGGATTTTTCAAGTATCATGAGTAAGCTGGATTGTTCCATGGAGTTAACTCACTTGGATCATGAGTTGTTTATAGAAATAACTGAAAAAATGGAACTTAAGAATGTTGAGGTATTATCTCATTTCCACAGTTTTTACTGATCTAGAGTCATTCTATATATTCTCTCACTTGCTTACAAAACTCGAAATATTTTTAGAAACTCAAAATGGTTTGGCTCATGAATATTGTTTGACTGATGCAGTGTTCTCTCCTGCTGATGCATGAAGCATTCAACTTTCAGTACTGATGTTTAATTTCATTATTCTTTAAACTCGGGATTTCAGCAGCCCTGTTTGATCCGGGCTAGGTAGAATCAGTTCTCCTTAAAACACTTAATGTATAGTCATCTGAGGACACCCTTAGTCATGATGTATAAATTAATAAGTACTTGAAGTGTCATTTAGCAGGATTGAGACCGTTGGCAGCGTGCCTATTATGTCACGCGCTAGTAAGCTTCCCGTATTCCTTCTCCGGTGATCACACCACCGCACCACCAACCACAGCACCATGCCCTTCTGTACAGTGGTTCCGAATGCACGCCCTAGACTAGAACCATGACGGATTGTATTGAGACCGTGGAAAAATCCATCACCGATCTCTGTACTCATCTCGATGCATCCTAGGAACGTTTCGAAAAGCGTCACAACTCCATCCCCAATCTCCTTCCCCTCACCACCATCCTCTCCACTGATCATTATCGTCCCAGTCCTTTTGGCGTGGCTAGCTCAACACCACCATCATTAGGTAACTACATTGAATCCCTACGACCGCGACCTTAGGCCACCGAAGCTGGCAAGATCTAATGAGATGAGTCGTCTGCATCAAGCAAGTTTTAAAGAATTATGGGATCCCCAACTATCAACATGTCGCGGTCGCGCACGTCGGCATGGAGGCCTCTACCCTCCACGGGGTCCGTTGGCTTAGCCGGTCGACCCCAACCTTCTCCTAGGCCGCCTTGATGCAAGCACTCATTCAGCACTATGACCAATGACCAATGTTATGTCGTCAACGCGGTGGACTGCCTTTGCACAGTTCGGAAATCCCGCTCCATTAATGAGTACATGGACGAATTCCTTGAACTCGTTACCCTCGTTCTCGGGCTTCTATCAAATAATTACCTAAATTACTTCATGCATGGACTCAGGCCTCACATTTGGGCTTGCCTCCGCTATCTCCACTTCACCCTCCCCGATCTCCCATGTTCCTTAGTGGATGGTATCTCGTTCCTGCACATGATGAAGCTACACAGCCCCATAGCCACTGCATAGGTTCTCATGATGATCAATACTAGAGCAAATCATAACTTTATTTCTCATGAGTTGATGACTCACCTCCGTTTTTCGTTGGAATCGTCTCTTAGTTATACAATTTTCCTTAGCAATGACCTTCAGTCTCGTACCTTGGGCCTTTGCCACAGTTTGACTTTGAACTTAGGGATCTGCTCTAGCACTGCAAATTTCTCTATCTTTTGTGTAGGGGCGCCGACGTCATTTTGGGGATTGCCTGGCTATAGTCTGTCGACATTGGGAAAAGTCCATGCCAGTTGGTCCACATTGACTATGACATTTCGATCACCCGACCATTCCACACCTTGCATGGGTACATCTTGCCACCCCCGAAAACCCATGCCATTCTCTCTTTTCAACGGACATAACATACAAATTTCACTGTGATCTTGTGGAAGCTCACCTACTCGGGCCCATCTCTTCCAGTAGACACCACATGGCCTCCAGCTATGGCAACTATTAGTCGAGTCCACTAACATTTTCACTTAGCTGCAGGGCCTTCCACACTATTGTACAGCAGACCACAACATCCCATTCTTTCCTGGCATGACATCTATCTCCTTGTGGTCATATCGATGCAGCCCGGTCCATCCTCCTTGCGTGAAAGGACAGAAGTTGGCGATTTTGCTTCACTTATCACGTGCTGAATCGGGTCATAATTCCATACAAGTTTCCAATAACGATGATCGATGAGCTGCTCGGCGAACTCCAAGGAGCCTTGGCCCTCTATAACATCGTTGGTAAATCTTATGTGGCAAATCAATTAATCATGTTTGCAATGCTATACTTATAGATTATTTTATTAAGGTATTAGCTGATCCGAGTTGCCTATTTTATGTTAACAGCCTTGCCCAATCAAACAGCCTCGTTATCTCTCTTATTTTCTTTGATCCATCTCAAACCTCAAAAATTAGAATATTACAGAAAAGATAGAGGAAATATTTAACAATATCTTAAAATGTTGATGTTAGGATACTGAGAGACTAGGATCTTGTCGGTTACTAAGCTTTTCAGTTCACAAAATTATTCTCTTGATTCCATTAATCATTCATGCATTTTCTTTAATATTCTCTTTCATGTTTTTGTATGTTAAATTCTACTGGGCATTTATCTTTATCCTTTTATGGTTTTCAGATATTCCCTGCTGATGTACATCTCGATGGGATTATTAATACTCTTAATTCCTCAAGGTATCATGTTTTAAAATTTTTTCTTAAATTCAATCATCAGCTAGAATAGTTGGACACACACACGAAAATAGTTTTCTTTGTGATTGTTAGAATCCAAGCATCCTACCTAAAATTAATTGGTTGGGGGTGGAGAGGCCTGAGTCCTATATTAATTGTTCAAGGCTATGCTAGTTTCCCGATGTGGAATTGTTGAATGGAATGATCAATCAATTCATTTTCACAAGTACCCATATATATAACTTTCTTCATAGTAAGATGTAAAATTAGAGTAATTCGAGTAAAGAGAGGAATGCTTTTCTACATAGTAATTGATAGAAGAAGCCAAAAATTTAGACAAACTGTCATCAGTCCCAGATGGGACCATTCAAACTTTTTATCTAGTTCTATTTGGTAAATATAACTTTTCTTTCATTGAGTGGCGAAGCTTGAGGGAGGCGAAGCCGGAGAGGACACATGGGAAATTGGCGAGGAGGGCATGCATGCGTAGTTGAGAAGGTTCAGGGTCGAGGGCTTGAAAAAAAATCGAAATAGGAGTTTTATTTTTTGATGTTTGTGATCGGGTAGCTGAGATCTTTGCAATGGCTTTTAAATTCCACGAATTACGTAGCCATGATATTTCTTTTAAGATAGTATATATATATGCTACAAGAGAAAAATAAAAATAAAAACACCAAATACTAACACTCTTCCTCAAGTTGGGTGTGTAATATTTTCATGCCCAACTTTGAGAGGAGCTCTTTGGAGGATCCATCCTATGAGATTTTCCGGGAGCATGTCTCTCGATTGTATCATACTTGTTCTTTTGATTAATGCATTTTGTTTGGTTTCTCTCTTGCAATCGCCATGAATTTTCTCTTTCGTGCTCGTAAAAGATTCACGTTGGTAACAAATAGCTGATATACTGAGCTTTAAGGTATGCTTGGCGCGGCTCTTTTACTCCATTGCGTCCAGACAAAAAATGCCATCATTATTTTACACATGTTGGCACGACAATGGTTGTAACCGCCGTTGCAGAAAAATCTCATTTTGAACCTAAATGCAGACTTGATTCTAGTGGCATGGTTGGGGATTCATGAATCACATGTCGTGACCATTACTTTTGCGACCGCCAATTCGCGCCAAACGGACCCTTAATCACAAAACTTTGATTTGCTTAGTTCTTGATGTTGGATAGCCTCTCAAATTAAAGAAGGCAGCTTTCACTCTGGACTAATATTATTTAGTTAAAGGATATTCAATAATACCTACATAATTTCTCCTTTTATTTTAAAACATTATGTCAGTTAATCAAACCTATATTGTACCTGTATAGGGACAAAATATGAGATATGATACAATATGAATATGAGAATCATAATTTTCAAAAAAACCTAGGATACGAGATACTATTTAAATATAAACATAAATTAATATGTAGGCATGAGTGACATTCACGTTTTCTTCATTTTTTTCTTATTATATTTCACATATCATATATTAAATGAAGACAGGGTTTATGTGTCACAGACTCACAAAAACGTTTCATATCCAAAATTGCATGAATTAAAGTATGTGACCAATTGAGTCAGACCACTTATCATTCAATACTTTCTGACAGGGATCATGGATTGTGAGTAGGTCGACTCTTATCGAAACCTGCACATGTCTACATATGCAGGAGACAGAGTTAGGTTCTTCATATGGACAATTCGAGCCTGTAATCGCGTTTAGAGCGACGGCGGGATATTTCTATGTATTATTATTTTATTTTTTTATATTTTTAATTTTGTATTTCATGTATTATTAGGAATGAAGTTCATGACAGTCTAGACTGTCCATATTGGCCCTTATATATGTAAATAGAGGTCAATGTGCTGATTTTTGACATCGCAAATTTTGGATAGTAATTTCGGTCTCTTGGGGTCTCCCCACGGTGCTGATTCCGGGATCCTTGGCGTCGAAGTCAAGGTAACTACCTTTTCCCCACTACCCCACTAACCATAGTTACAATCTCCCACCTCCAAAAACCCAGTCCTTCATTACTCACATAGCCTAATTGAACTCCAATCCCTCACCAATTGCTGCAGTAAATTCAAAACTACCTCTGAAATCTGAAAACTGCCAATGAAATCGTGTAACTGCCAGTGAGATCACGTATCCGGCTCCATTTAAGCACTATTCCACTGCGGGATTACTTCCTCAACCTCCATTCTGCCATCCCTCCCTCACCTCCTCCCACTCCAATGTTTTCAGCCAGCCCTAGTTAACTGCAGTTCAAGCCTATCCCCGCCTGTGTAACTGCTTCCCTGCAGCCCCAAGTCCACCACAATCCTGTAACCATTGCCTATAACTTCCGTCATTCATCGTCTTTCCAAGATCTAAACCCTACCGGCCTTCCCCTCCATCCAATTAGCCTTGCAGACCCCTCCCATGGTTCTCCATCCCCTGAAAACTGCATTGAGCCGTTGCTGAATTACTTGATAGCCCCTGAAAACCACCATATTACATTCCCGGAACTCCTGTTGCTTATGTAAGTTAATAATCTGAAGTCAAAAGTATTTATGGTTGTTTATTTGGTGAACAATCATATTATTTTGGATGTTAGTGTTGTTTATTTGGTGAACAATCATATTATTTTGGATGTTAGTGTTGTTTATTTGGTGAACAGTCATATTATTTTGGATGTTAGTTTGTATGTGTTTGCCCAAAACTTGTACTATTTCTAGGATTTATTTACCTAGATTTTATTTAAGCACTCTTACTTTTAATTCGACTAGCAATTTCTTATTTATTTTGGACTTTACTATGAATTGTGATTATTTGTGGGTTTCTTTAATAATTTCAGGATTTATTGTTAACTAAAAGTTAGCAATTACTTCTGCATTGCATTATTTAGATACCCTCACGATACACCACTAGCACACACTTAGAGTCCCCTTATGACATGATTTCACTCGTGACATTCGTCCCGCGCCATTTTCTCTTTCACATGTCTTCCATTATGTCATCATCAAAATAGAAGTTTCTGTCATTTTCAAGTATTTTTCGGGGATATCCGGTAGTATACGAAAGTATATGTTAGTATCTAAAACCTTTTTTCATCTAAAATTAAAAGAAAGTATTTGTGAGTTTTGGGTACAGGTTTCTGAGAGTTTTCAAGAGTCATTCTAAGTTTCTATCAATCTTACATTAATTTGGTTTTCAATAATAGTTGGTCAGACACATTAAATGTCGGGTTTTATGAGCATCAAATACGCAGTGGTAATACAGGAAACCCTCGACAGGATTCATGTGAAACACAATAAATCAAGCATAGAGTTTTGTACTCGCGTCGAAATTAGATTTCAAGAAGAATAACTGGCGTTTGAGTCCAAATGCAGAATAGTATTCACGTCTCTAGAGGTATCCGCACGAACGTTGGAAACACCTCACAGTCCGTCCAATGAACTCGGGGATGGAAGATGATTGTTTTTTCTCTCCTTCAAAATGCTAATTCCGATCTTGGAGAGATGCGTTCTTCATGGTTTTACGGTATTAAGACTCTGAAAACAATATTTGTTCCTTAAGATAAGATGCCATATTTATAAGTGCGAACCTTTACAAACAAATATCAGGACACACGCCCTTAGCACGCTGGTGTCCACCAAAAGTCACGTCGGTTTGTACAAAAGCGTCTCCTCGTGGCTCTAGAACGACTAATTGCCCACACCCTTGGCACACAGGCGTGTGTCCTTGAAAGTCACGCCTTTTGCCTCAGAGATGCATCTGACCATTATCCATCCATTTTGAGTCCACACGCCCTTGGCACACGAGCATGTAGCCATGTGCCTCAAATACCGTACAGAGTATACCATATATACGTATTCGAACAAGGAGGAATTTTATGTCTTCAGGTTGGGCGGTCTAGACGCCATTCTCGGTTTGGATTGGCTGCGTACTCTAGGTGACGTC
The DNA here is from genome assembly GCA_039513925.1 of Platanthera zijinensis. Lineage (NCBI taxonomy): Eukaryota > Viridiplantae > Streptophyta > Magnoliopsida > Asparagales > Orchidaceae > Platanthera > Platanthera zijinensis. The sequence continues at coordinate 26,351,718 of CM077081.1, forward strand.
AAGAATAACTGGGATCCTCTCACCATGGCCTTCGTGACACTGGGCTTACCACCTCCTGCAAGGGGACCTGTCATTAGCCCGCTCACCGGCCGTCCTACGCTCCATCCTCAGGATTGTTGACCTTGAGCTTTGCGTTCTTTTGGCATATGGGGAAGATGCGTCTGTTCCGCTGACCACGCCGCGCTTAGACATCCAGTGTCTGTTGGACAGTCTTTCTTTCCTCTCCGCAACTACAACGCGATTGCGCGCCCGCTTACCAGCCACCTCAAGAAGGGTGTACTGTTCGTGCGTAGCCCAACGACCCATGGAGCCTTCCACACCTTACAACAGACCTTGGTCTCCGCCCCCGTCCTCAGCATACCCAAATTCGCCAAGCCCATCTTCATTATGTGTGATGCATCAGGGAAGGGCACTGGTGTCGTCCTCAAGCAGGAGAACCGCCCATCACTTACTTCAACAAGGCCTTTACAGATCGACGAGCGGCGACCTCATCCTATGGCATCAAACTTCCAACGCTAGTTAAGTTCCCTACATTGTCTCTTGACAATCTTTCTGAGAATGTTCTGTGATGTGCCTACCTCCTGGGCCTCACCCGGCCCCATCCATTTGCGGTCTGTACCAATCACCAGGAAAACTGAAGGAGATTGGGTAGTTTGTAACACCTTTGCCATATGGATCAAGACCAAAAGATCACGACTCCCGCACAACAAGTCTGGATTGCCAAGCTTCTGGGCTACCACTTCTTCATTGATTACAAGGCAGGGACCGCAAACACTGCGGCGGACGCTCTCTCGCGCAAGGCCATCAACGGTACCCTGTCGGCGGTCTCCCACTCGTGGTGGCGCAATGCTAAAACCATCACTGCCTAGATGCGACGGGACTCCACTACACGACCATGATCCAAGATATGCAGCAGAACCCAGGATCGCACCCCCCCCCCCCTTACACCTAGTTGGCAACCGACTCCATTACTGTGATCGTCTAGTTGTCGCAGACTGATCCCCGTGGATTCCTCATTTCCTCCACGAGTTTCATGCCACCTCTACAGTAAGGCACTCAGACACAAACCCTACCTATCAGTGATTGGCCGCCACTATGTATTGGCGGAGCATGATGCGGGGAGTGCCATATTTCATCGCCAAGTATCTCACGTGTCGGAGGGTCAAGTACCTGACTCTCACTCCCGCCGGGTTTCCCCAACCTCTTTCGGTGCCCAACATAGTCTCAGAGGACAACGCGATGGAATTCATCACTCGACTACCTCGCTCTTAGGTCTATGACTACTTCCTTGTTGTGGTGGTTCTTCTTTCCAGATATGGGCATTTCATACCTATCAATCACCCCTACACAACCAACTCTCTCCCAAATTTTTATATGGGAAGTGGTCCGTTTGCATGGGTTTTCCAATTCCATTTTTATTGATTGCAATCTAGTGTTCATGAGTGCCTTCATGCAGGAGATGTTTTTACTATAGGGCACCAAGCAGTCCAAGCTGCGGTTCAACATAACTTACCATCACCAGACCAACGGGCAAACAGAGGTCCTCAACAACTATGTTGGTACATACTTGCGCTGTTTTGCTACCGATCTGCCTCGCCACTGGACAGAGGATCGCTTGGGCTGAGTTGTGGTACAACACCTCCTACAAGTCCTCTGCGGGCTTGACCCCCTTTCAGGTGGTATATGGGTGACCACCCCCGAGGATACCGTTCAGCCTGCCTAGGGAGTGCCAAGTGCAGGCTTTGACCACTGATCTCCAGGATCACGACGAGACTCTCTGCCAGCTCAAGCATCATCTTCTCTAAGCTCAGCAACACATAGTCCAGCAAGCCAACCGACGTGTTCGCGTTGTGGTTTTCTCTTTGGGCGAGAACTGAGGCCCCACCGCCAAAGTACACTAGCCGGCCGCCTACACCACAAGATATTTCTCCACTACTTTGACCCCTTTTTGATTCTAGAGAAGGTGGGAGAGGTAACCTACTGCCTACTGCTACCTACCGACAACTGCATTCATTCAGTCTTTCATGTCTCTCAGCTAAAGAGGGCATTGGGAGATCACCCTATCCAAGCCACCCTACCCGAGGGATTGACATTCGAGTCCATTCTCCGCTATGAGCCATAGGTGTTTTTAGGATCGCACATCGAAGAAATTCAGGACCAGCAGGTACAACGGTTCCTCATCCAGTGAAGGGGACTACCAATGGAGGAAGCCACGTGAATCCTAGAGGAGGAGGTCCGGTCACAGTTTCTAGACTTCAACCTTGAGGAGGTCATTCTGGAACTCAGAGGTGTTGATACAAGCATGGGTGATCCCGTCCCTGGCCAGCGATACACACATGTTTATACACGACGTGCACGTACCCCATGTGCGACGGCGGAATGATTTACCTACTTTTTGTTATGTATTTGTCTTGTTTTGAGACCCTCTTATATATAAAGGCGGAGTCTAGTCTTTTCCCTTATGTTTGTTTTGCATTTTGATTTTGGAATCAAATAGAAAGGAGGGAGAACGATCCAGCATTTTGCCCTAATTGCCAACACCTCTCTCACGAACTATATAGGTTCACTTCCATTTTCCGTGGAACCAGAACCGTTCCGCGTAAATCATGAACAAAAATAATTTCTAATCAAATAATTATGTTTGGTTCTTATCTCTGAATGTCAGATTATGGCTTTGGGAGAAGGAGAGAACCAAGAGAAGAATAAGGCTATCATAATCTTCTCACAATACGGAGCAGCGAGCGGAAAAGAGAAAATTAAGCCCTAAAGAAAACTTCTGTCTTGATGGTAAGAACCTTAGAACATTGCATCGTAACATTAAAAAAATGCTCTTTCCAGTAAGCACCAAAATCGAAAAATAAATGAGTAAAATCAAAGAAAACATGAAGTCAATAACAGGAGAACATTTCAATCTTGCCAAATTGCAAATATCTATTTAGGAAAGTTTTTTCATGAATTTTCTCAGTATGAACCACTAAACACCTACCATAAATCTCAAATCGAAGCTACTAGCCATCACAAATGCAAGTCAAATTTATCTTAATCATGACTAAACTTGTAAGAATAAAGAAAGCTGAGATAGAGGAAATATAGTGGTACTTGTTCCGTTGTTCGCACAGATTTTACTGTAGAATTTTTCTTTGGTTGTTACAAAACATCTCATCTTTCTCCTGCAAACATCCTTAGAATCCACTGAAGAAAAAAGAGAGGATCAACACTTATTAAAAAATATCAATAAATTGAGCATCATCAAAACTATTGAAATCACCGAAACAACCTAAACAGAAACATTCAATTGAAACATAATTATAAAATTTTCAGCTTACAACTTGTTTTTCTTTGATTTTCAATGACAATTTCTTTCTTGCATTATGCTGCTTTCATTCTCAATTCCATTATAATATGGAATGCTATTGTGCTATCCTACAGTTATCTGCGAAACATTTTTTGATCCACAATGCAATAGAACATACGTTAGTAGTATTTCATATGCTTGATGTTATTTGGTCAGCAACAAATAGGTAAAATTATGCCAATGCTAAATATCTGTTGGCACAATGAGTACTGGTCATATTTAGGAATTTCATAATTATGTTGAAAACGTGCGTGCTATATGAATCTTTACTAATGAAAAGTTAACAGTTATTCTAAAATTATCTTAATGTACCTTGTTTGCACCTTTCTCCCTAAAAACAACCACAAACTTCTGTGTACTCACTACTGATATGTTTTTACACACCTGGCATTTAGCTGTATTTTCACCACACAATATCTTCATAAACTTCAATTTTATTTTGCTTCCATTGTCCATGCTTTCTCTTGGACCATATTGGGTCCGCTTGGTGCTGTGATGGTCGTGAACGCAGTGGAATTCGTGAATCCTCGACCTCAACCTTGGAATCACTTCCACATTTAGGTCCAATATGAGGTTTTACCTACAACGGCGGTCGCAACCGTTGCCATGTAAAATGTTACGGTTGTGCATGCCGATGAGAAACGCACACGCCGACGAGACGTCGTGGCGAGTCCGCAAGCGGAGGTAGATGCAGACGGGTCCATCTGGAGGAGAGACCGAAGACGTGTCACCGACGTGATTATTTTAATTGCATTTGTTATGCTATTTTTATTTATTTGTACGTTTTATTTTTATTCGTACTGCTTTTTCGTTATCCGCGCCCTGCACCTATAAGGGGTTGCGTTGTACCCTTTTTCATTATGCTTGGATGTATGGAATTTAGGGTTGCTCCCTAGGTTTTCTTCTCGTTTCCTCCTCCTTCCTCTCCCTCACCCCTGTCATCCCTTCCCCTTTCCGACCCTTCCCCTTGCCGGCCCTTCCCCTTGTCCGATTCCTCTTCGGATCATATCAATTTGGCCAGACTTGCCTCACCTCCCGCCATCTCGCCGCCGATGCTCGTGATTTCGCTTGTCTCCACTGCTGATTCCGCGACGTTCCGTTCCGCGCCGAATCACGACTCCCCATTGCAGCGCCGATCCCGCTTCCTCTACAACACTGATTTGGTGTCCGCCTTCCTGCCGCCCCAATCCTTTTCTTCTGCGAACCATGCGCCGCTCCGTCACCCCGATCCGCCCTGCCAACGCTCGCCTCTGTCAGTTCGCCGATCCGCAATTTCTGCGCCCGATTTGGCGCTGAAACACCCCGAGCCCTTTGTTTTCGCCACCTTCACTAGATCCAGTCACTCCTGGCTGCTCTAGATGGTACCGCCTCTGAAGCCCTTAGCCGCCGCGTTTAGGCTCACGAACAACTTATTGCCTCCATGCACGCATCCCTCCTCGCCCTCCACTCCAAGATTGACTCTCTCCAGGCGTCCTCCACCACTGTTTCCGCTGCGTCCGGCTCCAGCTCACCCGCGGCCAGCAACTCTCTCCTTGGTGACGGGCCGCCACCCATTCCTATCGGGACCACTCCTCTGCCCATTCCGGGCCGGTCCGCTTTCTCCCTCAACATTCCCTCCTTTGTTGACGTCGACCTAATGGGCTGGATCGCTAAAGCAAAGCAATATTTTGACCTCAACTACACACCGAAGCTGGACAAGGTGTTTACAACTGTGGCTGGCCTGGACGGCTCGGCCCTCCATTCGGCTTAGTGGCTCCGCCAATCCAACTCGTGTCTCTCCTGGATCGAGCTCAAGCTGGAGATGATTCGGCGTTATGACACCCGCTACTCTGTCTCCTCCGCTAACGAGCGTCTTTGCGGCGTCCGCCAGACAACCGACATGGACGACTATGTCGATGAGTTCGTCGCCCTGGTCTCCCACGTCCCTGGGCTGCCGCCCAATCATTACCTAGGCTTCTTCATGCAGGGTCTACTGCCACATATCCTCTCTCATCTCTGCACACACCACCCCTGCACAGTCTCCGACACCATTGACTTGGCGCGTCTGGTGGAAGCCGACCTCTTTTCCAGGCTACCTGCTCCTATGGCCGACCACCACCAGTCTTGGCCACCTTAGCGACCACCAACCACAACTCCTTCATTGCTGCCGCTTTGGGGAAACTGGTTGGGCCTCCCACCGACCCCTCAGCACATCTCAAATAGTGATTACAGTGAGCTTCGCAGCAAGAGTCTCTATTTTCGGTGCCGCCAACCCTACTCCCCAACCATGAATGCTCCGTGAAGGATTTTTACGCCATCGTCGACAACGTCGACCCTGAGGTTACCCTGTCCGGCTTTGAGGCACTGTAGCTCTCAATGGGGGGATATACCTCTCGACCTTACCGCAGCTACGTTCCACTGCCTGGAATTATTCTGTGCCTCGACGGGCGGGATCTCCGGCCAGTAGACTATGCTACTCTCGGGCACGCCGCGGGATCGCCTGATCATCATTATGGTGGACAGCGACGCAAGCCACAAACTCATCTCTGAGCGCCTGGTGCAGCAACTCCATCTTCCCTTGGTTTCTTCTCCGGATGTTGTCGTTCGCCTGGGCGATAGGCACTGCCGACCGACTCAGGGACGTTGCACTGCCTTGTCTCTCTCTGTGGGGTTCTGTTCCGTGACCGCGGTCTCGACGCCATTTTGGGGGTGGCTTGGCTCCGCACGCTCGCCGAGGTACACGCCAACTGGGCCACCATGACTATGCAATTCCTACACGGGGGCCAGCCATGTCGCCTCGATGGTGACCCCTCTCTCCTCCGCTCTCCGGTCTTCCCCTCCATGAGACGGCAGACCACGGACGTCGGCCTCTCTGCGGGGCTGTGGGCCCTCTTGGTCCCGTCTGATATGTTGTTTCCTTCCCCAATTGACCACCCAGAGCTTTCCACTGCGCTTGTCAACGTCATCCGGCCTCCGACAGGCGACAAGATTGACACCAGCCTGACCGCCCTACCGTGCCAATTTCCTCCATCCTAAGACCACGACAGTTTCGGCGCAGGCGTTCCGTTTTGACCATGGGCGGAAGGATGAGCTTGAACCTCTGGTGCAGGGGATGCTGATGAGGGGGGCCTTACCCTTTTTGGTGCAAGTCCATTTTATAGCTCGGTTCTTCTAATCCGGAAGAAAGACGGTGATTGGCGTCGTACTACCCAGTCGAGCTACTTGATCGTCACTACCACCTTCAGGGGGACTCTGGCTCGCAGGAGGTCCCTGTTGCTAGGTATTACCGTTCGGAATCCGAAGGTATGTGGCTGCCCCAGAATCACTTTTGCCGCCACCCCTCCGACCACTGCCTGAGGACAAGACATATTTTCCAGATGACGGCATTGTTACGGTTGCGCATGTCGACGAGACACGCTGATGAGTCCGATATTTATAGGGTTTTTCGGACTCATCTGGGTTCGATTCCACTCACTTGCACTTCACTTTTAGTTAGTTATTACTTATATTTCACTCGTTTACACTTTACATGAAGTGCACTGTTTTAGCCCGTTGTTGTGCGCAATTGTGCACTATGTTATTGGGGGTAAGCACTAGGTGCTTCAGTTTCTGTTTGTGTTATTTTTCTGTTGTGCTGTGTGTGCTGGAGGCCTGTGCCCCAATTGGAGTTTTTTTGTGCAGGTGGGCAGATCCCTAATGCTGTCAGATTTCTATCATGTAGAAATCGCCCGATCATGCGTTTCCTTGACGTACGATCTATGTGATCGTGCGATTCCTGCAATGCTCAAAACTGGTGATCTACCCGGCTCGTTCGTTTTGTTTGCACACGGTCGGTTTTGTCCGCGCGTGAGTAAAATCGCATTACCTTGTCTTTTTATCTAAAAATTTGATGTATTTATTGCCCTTGCGTTTTCTTCACGATTGGTTGGATTCAACCGTGCGAGAATGAAAACACACGGTTTGCTCTATTTGGCCTGATTTGCAGTGATCTGTCACTGTCCGTGCGTTATGTTCTTGTACGGGCTGTTTCGCCCGTGGGTGATCAAAATCACACGGTCTCGTTTTGATCCAGGCTGGGCGTTTTTTGCGCGATAAATTTCGCACGATGCACACTGGGGAATGCGTTCGACCGTGCATGCCTATTTTTCCAACTGTCTACTATATAAGCGCAGGTTTTTGCCCTATTTCACATCTTTCATCCTTTTTCGCGCCCAAGTGCTCATCTCCGTCGTTTTTCGCCGCTCCATTGCCGCCCACCATTAGGAGGTGCTCCAACCACGTTTCTCTTGAAAATCCAAGGCTAGGACATCCTCCTTGGCCTCCTCCATCACCGTGTGCTTCCAAGCTCTGTTTCAAGGTGTTAATCGTTGTGTACTTGGAGTTCTCCGGTAAGACCGTGGTTGAAGAAGATCAACTAAGAAGACAGACCATTGGAAGGTGGTGATAGCCCTTCTCTACCCCGGAAGACCGTAGACCGAACGCGGATGGGGATTGACAACTCAACGGATCCGGCCGAGAATCGCTGCGAGTCTTCGTCTTTGGTTGTAGTCTTACCTCCTCTATGTTGTAGTAATTTTTGCTTTGAATATTTTGTTGTGAATGATGTGTCTATGAACCCTAATTGTTATGATTGTCTGTTTTTCATGTCTATGTGGTTATCCTTGTTGTTTGTGTAATTTGTGGAGAACCCCCATTTCATTTCTCATCCCGCCATCGTGTGAGTTGCTGTCCTAGCAATTGCTAGTGGACTTTGCGATGAGATGCCTACGACCCTCATTCCGCCTGTGCGAACCATCCATCCGCTATCCTTCTCGCACATCCGTCATCCGAAGCAGTGCATCGCATCCTGCATAGTTTCCATCCACCAAGCGAAGCGGTGTTTGTGACCACCCGCGTTAGTGTTAGGCTTGTGCAAAAATACCCGAAGAACCGAGAACCGGGCCGAAACCGAACCGAACCCGACGGTTCGGATCGGTTCTCGTTTTGCATGGTTCGGGTATGGATCTAGAAAATACTAGAACCGTCGGTTCGGTTCGGTTCTCGGTTCTTGTGGTCGGGTACCCGTCGGGTCTTCCGCGACTTCTCTCCTCTACTCGCCTCTTGTCGCGAGTTCCCCTTCTCCGGCTCTTCTCGTCGGCCTCCCTGCGGTCTCTCTTTTTCTAACCGCATCTTCTCCTTCTCTCCCGTGGCTCCCCCCCCCCACACCCTTCTTATAGCCACACTCTCTCAGACCCGTGGGACCCATTCCCGGGTCATCCTATTCTCTATCCGCTGCGGGTTCGGTCTTATCCGCGCGGTTTCTTTTTCGCGCAAGTCCGCATCTTCTACTCGCGCGCAGGTCGCCCTTCTCTTCCCGCCGCGAGCTCTCCTCTTCGCTCGCAATCTTCTCCCTTCTTTTCTCCCGCGCGGCTTCCTCTATTCCCGCGGCCTCTCTCCGCGCGGCTTCCTCTATTCCCGCGGCCGCTCTCTTTCCATCGCGATTTCCGCACTTGGTCGCGGCTTCTTCCCCTGCCGCTGGTGTTCTCACTCTGACCGTGCGACCTTATATTCTTCCCTTTCTCTTTCTCCCCGCACGGTTTCCTCTCAACCCGCGCGGTCTGCTTCTTTTTCGCCTTCCCGCGCAGTCTTTTCTCTAACAGCTGCGGCCTCTCTCCTTGTGTTTGAGCCGACCTCTCCGGTCACTCCCTCTCTCTCTGGCCGCTAGTGTTTGCACTGTGACCGTGCAGATTGTTCTTCCGCACTCGGGTCACGGCCTCCCTCTCCTTCTCGCCTGCTCTTGTCGCTGTGACTACCCGCCGCGGCCTCTTCTGTAACCGTGCGGGCTTGTCGTGCAAGAGTATTCTTCCCGCAAGCGATCTCCTCCTCCAGCGGTTTACTTATCTAACCGCAGCGGCTTATTCGGCCTCCATGGGTTCTTCTGTGCATTCTACCGGCCAGGCGGCTAACACCTCTGATGACCGCATGGCCCCTCCTCCTGAGCTCCGCGATGAGCTGCGGATCACTACAATTTTCCTCTCCGGAAAGAAGAACTTCATCCCGTGGGTGCACTCGGTTCGCCGAGTTCTACAGGCCAAAGGCCTCGCTCTTCATCTAACTCAGTGAACTTCGTCCCCTCTTACCGACGAATGGCTGCGCAATGACGGTCGCGTTCAGACTTGGCTAATCAATTCCCTGGAGGGTGAGCCCTACCAGATGGTCATGTACCATGAGACGGCCAACGCTATGTGGGCGGAGCTTCACTCCTTATACTCCGGCAAGGATAGCCTCCAGCACCTCTATGATATTATTACCGACTTTCAGGCTCTCAATGCTGGCGGGGCTGCGGATATGACGTCGTTTGTCGCTCGAGTCAAGACTCTTGCGGAAGCCTGGATCCAGCATCAACCTGCTACTCCTGATCTTGCTGCTCAACGGGCCCAAAAGGAAGTCGTCTGCGTTGCTATGATGATGGCTCGTGTTCCGTCACATCTTCAGAGTATCCGGGCTCATGTCCTTGCTTCGGCCACTACTCCTCTCTCTGATGTGTGCTCTATGCTCCTTCGCGTGCCACCGCCCCTGGATACTCCTGGCCCCTCCTCTCCGACCCTTCTTCAGCAGACCCTTCCCCCCTTGCTTTCCTCACCACCTTATGCTCGCGGTGGACGTTCAGGCTCCCACGGACGGGGACGTGGGGGTCGGGACCGCCCAAAGTGTTCGTATTGCGGCCGGGACGGCCACACTGAGGTCGTGTGTTACAAGAAAATGGCTACCCTCCTCGCCCGACTGCGGCTGTTGCCACTGACAACTCCTCCACCACTGGTACCGACCTTGAGGTCGTTCGCCTCCAGCTACAGCGACTCCAGGGGCTTCTTAGCCCTCCTTCGGCTTCTGTTGCCTCCACTTCCACTGCAGGTAGTGCTTGTTTTTCCTTCAGTCCGTGTTGGATCTTGGACTCGGGTGCCACTCATCACATCACTTCAACGTGGCCCCACCAGTACTCGAATGCTCCTCATCCGAAGTCTATCACTGTAGCCAATGAGGCGATTGTTCCGGTCTCTGGTTGCGCCGACATCTCCCTCGACCCATCCATCTCTCTTCGCTCGGCCCTTTATGTTCCGGGCTCTTCGTTTAATTTGCTTTGTGTTGGTCGTCTTACGAATGATATGAATTGCTCTGTCATATTCACTCCGTCTACTTTTTTATACAGGATCGGCAGACGCGGATTACCATTGGTAGGGGTCTACTACAAAACGGGCTCTACCTTCTAGACAGCTCTCCTACTGTCCTCTCCTCCATCTCCTCCGTTGATTGACATCACTGTCTTGGGCATGCCCCTCTGCCAGTCCTCCAGAAGGCGTTTCCTGATGTATCTCTCCCTGTATTTCAGTGTGATTGATGTCACCGCGTTCTTCCTTTCCCGCTCATTGTACTCGGAGCTCTGCTCCTTTTGATTTACTGCACTCCGATGTTTCGGGTCCTTTCAAAATTACTAGTATATCTGGCTATCGATATTTTATCACCTTCATTGATGATTATTCTCGCATAACATGGTTTTACTTACTTCGTGATCGCTCTGAGCTTCCTCGCGTGTTTCACAACTTTATACTAGAGACTCGAACGCAGTTCTCCACAGCCATTAAAATATTGCACACTGATAATGCTCGAGAGTACACTAGCCACGAATTTTCCCATCTATGCGTAGAGTTCGGTATTATTCATCAAACATCCTGTGCCTACCCCCCCCCCCCCCAAAAAAAATGGCATTGCCGAACGAAAGAACCGCCACCTCCTTGACGTCGCCCGCTCTCTCATGTTTCAAATGCATGTTCCGAAAATCTACTGGAACTTTGCGGTCTCCACCGCCTATTTCCTCATCAACCGTCTCCCTTCCTCGGTGCTTAATCATGCCACTCCGTTCAACCTCCTGTCTTTGGCTGCACCTGCTTCGTCCACCTTCTCGACCCGTCCTCGGATAAGTTAGATCCCCGGGCGGCCAAACATATTTTCGTCCGCTACTCTCGTACTCAGAAAGGCTACGTTTGTTACTCTCCCGTTACCCGAAAGGTCACCGTCTCCGCTGATGTTACCTTTCGGGAGGATCAACCTTTCTTCTCTTCCGCTCTAGCCACTCCTTCCCCACTGACATCTCCACCACCACCCATACCTCGCCCTGTCATTCCCGCTACTACGCCTCTTTCCCCGGTTCTTTCCGACCCTGCTCCTGCTCCCTCCAAGCCACCAGTTATTGTGTCTACACTCGCCGCCAACCTCCTCCTTCTGTTTCCCCTCTGCAGTCGGCCTCGGCCTCGGCTACTCTGCGCCCTGCTGATCAGGTATCTGATGCCTCCACTGCTCATCCTCTGGCGAACTGTGTCTCCTTACATCGCCTCTCTCCCCAACTACACACTTTTGCTACTTCTCTTTCCTCCATTTCGGTTCCTAGCTCTGTGCAGGAGGCGCTACAATATCATGGCTGGCGGGCCGCTATGGAGGAGGAAATGGCTGCTCTCTGGGCCAATCAGACCTGGACTCTCGTACCACTTCCTCCGGGTCAGACACCGGTTGGGTGTAAATGGGTCTTTGTCGTCAAGCATGCCGCTGATGGAACGATTGATCGGTTGAAAGCTCGATTGGTCGCCCGGGGATTCACCCAACAGCAGGGGTTGGACTGTGAAGAAACTTTCTCACCAGTGGCTAAACTCAACACCGTTCGGGTTCTCATCTCCGTCGCTGTACATCGCTGGTGGCCCGGGGATTCACCCAACAACAGGGGTTGGACTATGAAGAAACTTTCTCACCAGTGGCTAAACTCAACACCGTTCGGGTTCTCATCTTCGTCACTGTACATCGTCGGTGGTCCTTACTACAACTGGATATTAAGAATGCTTTTTTGAATGACGACCTACAGGAAACAGTATATATGCAGCAACCTCCCGAGTTTGAGACAACGGGGGAGTCTCAGGTGTGTCGCCTTATGAAGGCTCTGTATGGCCTCAAACAATCCCCACGGGCATGGTTCGACAGGTTCAGTAAGGCCCTTCGGGAAGTTGGTTTCACTCGCAGCTCGGCAGACTTTTCGCTATTCACTCGTCACCGGACAACCGGAACGGTTCTTCTATTAGTCTATGTTGACGATATCATTATTACGGGAGATGACTCGAAAGGAATACAGGAGGTCAAACAACATCTAGGCACTGTTTTTCAAACAAAGGATCTGGGGCCCCTTCGGTATTTTCTGGGTCTTGAGATTGCTAGACGGCCAGATGGCCTCGTCCTCTCCCAACAAAAGTATTGCCTCGACCTCCTTCATGATGCGGGGTATTCAGGTTGTAAGCCGATTAATACCCCGATGGATGTTAATCACAAGTTATGCGCTAAGGCATCGGACTTAGATCTCTTACTCGAGAACCCATAATACTATCGACGTCTAGTGGGAAAATTGATCTACCTCACGGTTACCAGACCAAATATCTCTTTCGCTGTTGGTATTGTCAGTCGGTATATGCATTCCTCTCGAAGATCTCATCTTCAGGCCATTGAACGCAATCTCAGATACCTTAAAATGGCTCCTGGTCAAGGATTGGTATACAAAACCTCATCTTCAGCTCCAATATTGATGACTTATTCTGATGCTGATTATGCTGGTTCACTTGATGATCGACGATCAACCAGTGGTTTTTGCACATACTTTGGAGGTCATTTGATTACCTGACGAAGCAAGAAACAAGCGGTTGTTGCTCGATCATCAGCTGAGGCAGAATACCGGGCAATGACTTCGGTAGTTTCAGAACTAACTTGGCTTGAAAGTCTTCTTACCGATCTGGGTGTAAGGCTCCCTTCCCCAGCTCTTCTCTTCTGTGACAGCCAAGCTGCTATACACATAGCCAAGAATACGGTCTTCCACGAGAGAACAAAACATATTGAAGTTGATTGTCACTTCATCAGAGAAAAGGTTCAAATGAAGAAGATCGACCTGAAGCATGTTCCAGGGACAGAACAAGTTGCGGATGTTCTCACAAAGGCTCTTTCCAGTACCCTTTTTTTATCAGTGCTTGTCCAAGCTTGGCGCATACGATTTGTACGCTCCAGCTTGCGGGGGAGTGTTAGAAAAGCCCATGTAAAGGGCCCATTATTGAGCCCATGTTTTATTGTTTTTTCCTTCTTCTCTTCTTAGTCCCACATCTTGTATAGGATTTCTTCTCTCCTTCTCTCTCGTATATATTTGTATTCTCTCATTGTATTTACATACACAAGCAATACATACAAGTTTTTGAGCTCTCTCAACACTAAGAAAGGAGATTCACCGTTGTCCCAAATGAGCATAATGAACTGTTACCAACTCGAATCATAACAGGTTGGAGGGTGTGTATAGACTATAGGAAGCTCAACGATGACACTCGCAAGGATCACTTCCCTCTTCCATTTTTTGACCAGTTGCTCGAGAAGTTGGCAGGACAAGATTATTATTGCTTTCTTGTCGGATATTTAGGGTATAACCAGATTCTCATCGATCAAGCAGCTCCCCCAACGTCTATGAAAAGAATCCGCAGCTTCCTGGGTCACACTGGATTCTATTGGTGTTTTATTAAGAATTTTTCCTCCATCGCCAAGCCTCTCTGCAATCTCCTAGGTAAAGATGAGAAATTTGACTTCAATGATGAGTGCTTTCATGCCTTTAATGTGCTGAAGGATTGTTTGACGACTGTGCCCGTGTTGACATCACCGGACTGGTCACTTCTTTTCGAGCTTATGTGTGACGCTAGCGATGTCACAATTGGTGTTGTTTTGGGGCAAAGAAAAAACAGAATTTTTACACATTTTATTACGCAAGCCGCACTTTGGATGATGCTCAACAGAATTACACAACGGAGAAAGAGTTGTTGGTGGTTATCTTTGCTCTTGAAAAGTTTCATTTATATCTTATCTTGTCCAAAGTGTTTGTGCACACGGATCATGCGGCCTTGAAGTACCTCATGCAAAAAAGATGCCAAACCAAGACTCATTCGATGGATTCTTATACTTCAGGAGTATGACATTGAGATACGTGATAAGAGGGGAGTGGAGAATGTGATCGTTGACCACTTGTCTAGGCTTGAACTTGGTGGCCCCACTGCGTTGGAAGCTACGCAGATTTCTGATTCTTTCCCCAATGAGTCGCTCTTCGCTGTCGATGCTGCCCCTACATCTCCTTGGTTCGCAGATATCGTTAACTATCTTGCATGCAGGGAGCTACCCCCAAACTTGTCGTTTCAGCAAAGAAAGAAATTCATCTCCGATGCAAAATATTATTTCTGGGAAGACCCTCTGTTGTTTCGTACCTGTGCCGATGGGATTATCCGTCAATGTGTGCCCGAAGCTGAGCATAAATCAATATCGCAGCACTGCCATGATCGCGAAGCGGGTGGACACACGGGCGCCGCTAGGACAACGCACAAGGTCCTTTAATGTGGATTCTACTGGCCAACTTTTTTCCAAGATTCCTTCATACATGTCGAGGAATGTAATGAGTGTCAACGGACCAGCAATATTTCGTGAAGGAATGAGATGCCCCTCATTAGCATGCTAGTTTGTGAACCGTTTGATGTATGGGGCATCGTGTTCATGGAGTCTTTCCCTTCATCGTTTCGTAAGAATTATATAATTGTGGTTGTGGATTATATTTCGAAGTGGGTGGAAGCTGAAGCTGTCGCTGCAAATGATGCACGAATTGTTTTGAATTTTCTTCACAAAAATATTAGATTTGGGACTCCGCGTACGATTATCAGTGATGGTAGAAGCCACTTTTGCAATAATTTGTTCATGCAGTTGTTGAAGCGTCTGGGGGTTCATCATAGGGTGGCGTAACTTGCGGACAGGTGGAGGTCTCCAATCGGGAGTTGAAGCGGATTCTTGAAAAGTCAGTTCATGCAAATCGGAAGGATCAGGCAAGGATAGTTGACGAGGCATTGTGGGCTTATAGGACGGCTTACAAAACCCCCATTGGGATGTCCCCCTTTCAGTTGGTCTTCTGGAAATCTTGTCATCTATCCGTGGAATTAGAGCACAAGGCTTTATGATCAACAAGATTTCTTAATTTGGATCTCACCGCTGCAGCAAGCAAGTGACTGTTGCAACTCAAAAAGTTGGATGAGTTTAGACTGTTGGCTTATGAGAACGCCGGAATATACAAAGAGTGAACGAAACGCTGGCATGACCGTCACATCGTCCCAAAGGAATTCAAGTCGGGTGATCGGGTGTTATTGTACAACTCTAGGTTGAAATTATTTCCCGGGAAGCTAAAGTCAAGATGGAGCGGCCCATTCTTGTTGACGGGGGTGTATCCCATTTGACGCAATCGAAATCCATGGGGATAAGTTGTGGCGGCGCGCTACATTGATTTGGTGGAGCCCGATGGAGTGTAGATTTGGGGCATTGTTTCTTTTTTATTCTTGTTCCTTTCTCTTGTTGTTTCTGTCATCTCTTAGAATTAGTTTTCTTTTCGGGTTTATTGATAATGCTTATTTTGGGCAATTTGAATTCTACTTTATAACTGCTTAATACAGGTATTTGGTCCATCTTAAGGACGGTAAACAAATGAGCTAATGAGTGACAACCCCGTTTCTGCTTTTGTTTTACCTAACCTGCCCATATTTTTGTTTGTTTTTATCTGATGTGCTGGAGTTTCCCTTTCATAGGTGTGGTGATCCTTTTATCTGCTGTGCTTTTCAAGATTAACGCCAATCTTCTGGTATGCTCATTTCTGAGCATGGGTAACTTCTCCTCCGTGGCTCTTTATTTAATTTTCAATGCTATATCTTGGATTATGTGCATAGGTTAAGTCTAGGGGAGAGCCACTTGTCGTTACCCGTGCACGTGCACATCTCATAGCATGCTAGAAGTGTTTTCTATTTCATTTATTTAGTATAGATTCATATTCACCGCACACCACAGAACCCACATGAGCGCGAGCTTAACTGTTAACACGTCATGAGTTGAATTCGTTTCTTTTGTGTGATTTGGGAAAATCGCGATGCTGGCTTAGGATTGTGAGACGAAGTAAAATGTTGACTCTTGCAATGCTTCTAGTCCAGTGCTCGCGTCTTGCATAAAAATTCTAGTAGAATTAGTTTTTTTATGCTTTTAGTTTACATTTTTTCGATTAGAGTGAATATTGTTTATTCTACTCTAAAATTGGTGTATTCTACTCTAAAATTGGTGAATCTGGTGTGAATCTGACGGTAGAGTAGGGATGTGTGTAGACGGTCGTTAGCCTCGTATTGCTCGAGTAGGGAGGAGACATGAACTTTCTCGGTGGCTAAGAACTTACCCCAAGCTATTGTCGAAGCATGGGTATAGGTTAGTTCAATTGCGCGAGTGTGATGTAGGTCATCATTTTGGCTCGGTTGAGCTTGTGTTCCTGTTCCTATCATCTTATCCTCACTAGACACTTTGTGCCTACCCCGTCTTTTGATTCAGCTCCACCGATATCTCACCAAAGCCAAAAAGTGTGATTTATTTTTATGTTTGGGGTGTTGATGTGGTGATTTCTATTTGTGGATGTGTGGTTGTGCTCCATCGAAAATTTTGCTGAATATTTTGTTGAAAGAAAAATTGTGAAAAGAAAAGAAAATTAAAAATTGAATGAAAAAAATGAAATGAGAAAAAGTTGAAGTGAAAATCATTTTGTGAACAGTTGTTTTGGGAATAGGCGGTGCACACACACATACATGTTGTCAAGTCCAAGTCTGGGGGTTTGGTGCACCTGCGTTTGTATTGTTGGTGCATGGATAGATCTTTTTGTGCTAGCTCATTTGGGTTAGGTGCGTTGAGCCATAGTGTTTATCATTGTTTATCCCATTGTAACCCAAGCCCCTCTTTAAACCCATAAGTCCTACTGATTCGCCCATTGAACCAAACCAGTGTCGTGGAGAGTGGAGAGAGTGCGAACGGGTGAGCTTATGGTCACCGACATTGATGGATTTCTTTGGAGGTTATCCCGAGTCCCGATCTTTGTCAATGCTCAACTCAACGATCAGTCTGCTTTCTCCCACACGTGACCAAATGATTCACTGTGATTCTATTTTTGAGTAGTAATAATATTTTTATACACTTTTAGAAAATTATAAACTATTATGCATAATTAAAAATTTCTTCCACTGAATTTTTACATGCGCGAGCATACGACTACACATGATACTCTGCCGTTGTAATTTCTATGTCAGCTATTTCTTTTTCTCATCCACATGAGATATGGTTTGCTTGGGATGAGCAAATGGTTAAATTTGGGGGTGTGATGAGTCCAATATTTATCGGGTTTTTCGGACTCATCTGGGCTCGATTCCACTCACTTGCACTTCACTTTTAGTTCGTTATTGCTTATATTTTACTCGTTTACACTTTTACACAGGGCGTCGTTTTAGCCCTTTGTGGTGTGCAATTACGCACTATGTTGTTGGGGGGTAAGCACTGGGTGCTCCCCATTTTTGTTTGTGTTATTATCCTGTTGTGCTGTGTGTGCTGGAAGTCTGTGCCCCAGCTGGAGTTTTGCTGTGCAGGTGGGCAGATCCCCAATGTTGCCAGATTTCTATCCTGTAGAAATCACATGGTCATGCGTTTCCTTGATGCACAATCTATGCGACCGTGCGATTCCTGCTGTGCTCAAAACTGGTGATCTTCCCCGGCTCGTGCGTTTTGTTCGCGCACAGTCAGTTTCGTCTATGCGTGAGTAAAATCGCACGAACTTGTCTTTTTGTCTAAAAATTTTATGTATTTATTACCCGTGCATTTTCTTCACGCACGGTTTGATTCAACCGTGCGAGAAGGAAAACATACGGTCTGCTCTGTGCCTGATTTGCAGTGATCTGTCACTGTCCGTGCGTTTTGTTCTCGCACTGGCTGTTTTACTCGTGCGTGATCAAAATCACACGGTCTCGTTTTGCTCCAGGTTGGGCGTTTTCTACGCGATAAATTTTGCACGATTCACACACGATCGTGCGTTCGACCGTGCGTGTCTATTTTTCTGACTGTCTACTATATAAGCGCAGATTTTCGCCCTATTTCGCATCTTTCGTCCTTTTTCGCACCAAAGTGCTCCTCTTCGCCGTTTTTCGCTGCTACATTGCCTCCCACCATTAGGAGGTGCTCCAGCCACGTTTCTCTTGAAAATCCAAGGCTAGGACATCCTCCTTTGCCTCCTCCATCACTGTGTGCTTCCAAGCTCTGTTTCAAGGTGTTAATCGCTGCGTACTTGGAGTTCTCCGGCAAGACCGTGGCTAAAGAAGGTCAACGAAGAAGACATGCCATTGGAAGCTGGCGACAGTCCTTCTCTACCCCGGACGACAACCGTAGCCGAGCGCGGACGGGGATTGACAACCCACCGGATTCGACCGAGAATCGCGGCAAGTCTTCGTCTTTGGTTGTAGTCTTACCTCCTTTTTGTACTGATTTTTGCTTTGAATATTTTGTTGTGAATGTTGATTTCCATGAACCCTAATTGTTATGATCGTTAATTTTCGTTTCTATGTGGTTATCCTTGTGGTTTGTGTGATTTGTGGAGCGTCCCCATTTTGAGTTGTCGCCCTAGCAATTGCTAGTGGCGTGCTTTGCGACGAGGTGCCTACGACCCTCATTCCGCCTATGCGAACCATCCATCCGCTAATCTTCTCGCCCATCCGCCATCTGAAGCAGTGCATCGCGGTCTGCATAGTTTCCATCCACCAAGCGAAGCGGTGTTTGCGACCCGCATTAGTGTAGTTTTTTGTTTTCATTTTCAAAATAATCCAAAGCCCTGGTTTTTAGTTCCTTAAAATCTTTATAATTCATTTTCTAAACAATAGAATTAGACACCCCAACCTGCGTACCTTCGAGATCGATACTCGGGGAAATCTCCCTCTTTTATATTACTTGAACAATCGGTACATTGCCGTGAGTGCATCACACACACGCGCTGACGAGACGTCGTGACGTGCTTGAACGCGGAGGGAGACAAGGACGGGTTCGTCTGGAGGAGGAGAGACGGATGATGCGCTTGATTATTTTATTTGCATTTGTTATGTTATTTCATTTATGTATATGTTTTTTTATCCGCACTGCTTTTCATTGTCCGCACCCCACACCTATAAGGAGTTGTGTTGTATTCTTTTTCATTATGCTTGGATGTATGGAAATTAGGGTTGCTCTCTAGAATTTCTTCGTGTTCCCTCCTCCTTTCTCTTCCTCACCTCCGCGGGCCCTCCCCTTTGCCGGATTCCTCTCGGGATCATATCATAAAATATGTGTTAAATGGTTGTGAATTTTTTTTCATCTCATTCTGTTCTCCTAATACTGGCTTCCCATGGTTCCATATGCTTGAAAACTAGCTCTTTCATTGACATTGGGTTTGAACTTCGAGTAGTTTGAGCATATTCAAATACATTTAAATTCAGGTTTTGGCCAATAACTGCATTGGAGGATAACTTGGGATGGTTACTAAGACAGATTCAACAACACATAATTCTGTGTACTTTGAGGCGTCTATTGGCAAAAGATGCTAGTAATTCCAGGTCAGAATTGTGTATTTATGTTTCTATCCTGTAGACAAATCTTCTGTTGATCTAATGTGTGGTTTGTTGATCTAATATTTGTGGTTTGCAAATTCCCACTTTGCAGGTACGTTTTTTGTAAAAATAATTTATTAAGATAATTCTCTTTTGCTTTAGGAAATCTCCGGTGGATGGTTTGCTTGGAACTTTCTTCTAATTGCATCAAAATTTGTTTTCATGTGATTCCAACTTGTCTGTCTATCTTGATTTAGAGCATTCAATTTTTTGTGTGGCAATCCTTCTTACACATCACTATCACCCCTATAATTCTTATCTTTTATTGTTACGATATAGACCATTATTGATGCTTATTTTCCTTAAGCATGAGACGATGTTAGGAAATTTTTTAAAAGATAAGGATATCGAGTTTAGATCAACATTATGGATAATTCAACAAAAAATAGGCAGTGAGAACTAGAGGAGACAGGTTTGTAATGAGAAAGAAACTACACTGATGTAAATTTTGGAATAGACAAACCCACAAATCACCTATTATTCAGGAAAAAAGGCGTGGCAGACTATTTTGAACTGATTAGACATTAGCGTTTAAAGCTTACGTTGCTGATAAAGTATTTGTAGATGCTCTGTTACTTACTCGGACCCGGAGGGGATGATCACAGCTCATTTAGGATGCGGCCTTGTAGCTTCTTTGAAAGTATCTCATGGGTGGCCACTATCAAATTGTCCTCTAATGCTCCGGTCGCTAAAACATTCTGATAAAAATTCCAAAAGCATTTCGTCGAGTTTACTATACGAGATACAGGTACAGTGTACTTCTACAATGCCATTGTTGTTGGCTTGAATATTTTATTTTCCATTATTGTAGATAATATTTACCTCAGAAAACTGCATATGAAAGTATCCTGTTCTTTATGAGATTTTTTTTTTCTGCAAAATGAGTGAAAATTTCATCATTTGGTTCATCTGAATCTAAACTAATGAATATTTCGAACCCTCTTTTATCTTTTGCTTTATTCCAATATTTTGCTGTTGCATGCAATATTACTTCTTAAGGACTTGTTCCCTCAAAACAGTCTCATTTGGCCTTAGCTCTTTTGACTACTCCTTGTGGCTTTGCTAAGTCAGCCTCTCGCCAATGACATTGCATGTGAAGAAGAGTTTAGAGAAAACCGACTAAAGATAAAGTGCTGATGAGTTAGTGAGAGAAATTCTTGAGTAATCTCTTGGTAAATATGGAAGGATCCCTGTGTTTGTGTGTGTTGGGAGGTTGACTAAGCATTGATGAATCTTTAGGCCGCGTCGGTTGGAGCTTTAGGAATCTCTAATCCCATGACAAAGAGCAAGATGAAATCCTCAAAACACCATTTTACTCGTCATTTTTCTCAAAATAAGTGAATTTTTGACGACTCAATTTACCTGACCAAATTAAGATCAGCTTATGTGACACATTTTCCTTTATTTCTACTCTGCAACATAAGAACCTCTTCTTAAATGGTTCAGAATAATTTTTTATCCTAAGGTAATGATTTCCATCTTGAATCCTCTACACTTGTAGTGGCATTTATTTTATTTGTAGATGCAGTTGAGCCTTGGCACACCGGTTAAGGTGTTGCCGTGTGATCTTGAGGTCACGGTTTTGAGCCCTGGAAGCAGCCTCTTGTAAAAAAACAGGGTAAGGTTTGCTTACATTTCACCCTTATGGTGAGACCCTTCCTCCGAACCTCTCTGCGCGAGGATGCTTTGTGCACCGGGCTGCCCTTTTAAATCAAAATGGTTTTGAAATATCATTGGTAATGATTTAATCCCAGTTGTCCAAAGTAGACCTAATTGATGGGATTCCTCAACTCCGCCGCTATAGATCTCGTGTATCTGTAGAGCCGCCTCTACAGATCACGCGTATCTGTAGAGAGCATCATCCACACTTGAGGTGACATGTTCTGAATAATTTTACATTGGGAAACTTGTCCAATCTCATGCACTTAATATAGATCATGGACCCCTCCGCCTCCGATCAATTAGTTTTAGGTCGGGTGCATAGATTCTAGTCATTGATTCAATGTGCCCTCTACTAGGTTTCTTACAAACAGCCAATCACCATTCAGCAAAAGACTCAAACCTCTAGTTATTCTCAGATACTCTTTTTAACATTATGAATCCTGAAACTTCATTCAAAATGAATTACTAATCTTTCATGCTAAAGATGGTGACTTAATTTATTGTTCTGCTACTACTTGATCAGGAGCAAGCAAACTCGCTGGATATCCAGACGCGGCGCGAACTTAAGCATTTTATTGAATCCATCGAACAATTAGTGATGAAGATTTAAAAGTCAAGAACCTCGAGCAACGGAACATTCCAGAAGCCTTAATGCACAAGCTTGGAACTGGTGGTGAAGATGCAATGTCTGTAACTTCGTCTCTGCGAATTATTTGACAGTGTTTTGTGACATTCAAATTAAGTTGTCCTGGGTTTTTTTATTTCATCTTAGCTTGGAGTTTTGACCAAGGTTAAACTTGTCTTTTGGCATGCTGCTATGAGCTATTTTTTAATAATTTAATATTTAGGTTTGATTTATGAAGAAACCAAAAACATAGATGTATTTTTTTTTTATCTGCCGACTTGTTCTTCTGCAGGGAGAAAAAATGGGAATTATTATTGTAATATTTTTATAACAGCGATTAATATTTTAAGTGTGTGTATATATACGAGTGAAAGTGCACAACCCCGCACAAGACGTCTCTAGCGGGCTATAATATTAAAATTTGATAGGTGTACTATAATGCCGTGTAGGGGAAACCGTACAAAATTTTTATTGAGTCCTTTGGGCTAGAATATTCACATGATAGTGCGCTGGTTGAATCGATTGGACCTTGAACCTTTCTATCATCCGGTTCAATGTCTGGTCTGGTTCTCAAAATCTTGCGTCTATGTAAAATTATCACATAGAATATTAAACTCAACAGAAATTATGAACACTAGTGTGCGTCTTTTCTTTGAATATTTTTAAAATCATAAATATAAATAAAATATGGCTTAAGAAATGCTCGTGAGCAGCTCGAGCTCGCCTTATGCTAGCGAGCTAGAGTTCAATCTCCATAAATAGGTCTCGAGCTCTAGTTTGAGCCATGCAAAAGCTAGTTGAGCTCCGCCTCAAACTTGGAAATTTGGTCGAGCCTGGCTCGAGCTCAACATTGACGAATCTTGGTACGAGCATACTCTTGTCATACGAGTATCCAACCAAAGTGAGCATTCAATGTCCTTCGGAAGAACATTGAATGGGTTGTTATTGCAAATCAAATACCTCCATGGTAGAGAAGAAATCATACAACCACTTGTGCAACATATGCTCACATCAATAATCCGGAATGCTGTGAAATTTTAACTAATTAAAAAAATGCATTGTTATATACAGACAAACTTAGGTTCCTTTTGGGGGGACTTATTTTCACCGGTCAAGCGGTTACGACCACTTGAACCAGAGCTTAATTAAGGTCTGGTTCAAGCGGTCATAACTGCTTTTGATCGGTGAAAATAAGTCCCCCAAACGAAACCTTAGTGACATACCAAGTATGTAAACATTACAACAAAAAAATGACATCATTGAAGCTACATAAATATCATGTACTCCAAAAATTTTAAAAAGAAGTGAAGTTAAAAATTCATCCAGCCGATTTTCGCCCTGTATAATTTCCAAGTAAAACCTTCTGGATTCAAAGGGATAATCCAAATGATAGCTCTTTGAATACCTTGGAAGAAATAACTACACAAACACACGCATAACACCATCGCAGTTGATCAAAGAGAACACAAGAAAAGAGAGCGAAATGCATGACAACAACGCAAACAAACAATTCAAGCAAACAAAACCAACCAAGAATAAATTTGGAAGCCAACAACATTCCTCAAGAAGAACAAACAAACACATTACAAGAATCAACCATGTTTAGAGATCAACATTTATATATTTACAAGTCTAATCAATAAATTGGCCTAGCCAGGGGTTAGTAATAGCACTCTAAAATATGAGTTCATTGGAAGAAGAAGCTGAAAGCACGCGACGGTCGCTAAAACAAGGGCTTCGTGGGGAGTTTTGATTCATCGGGACGAGGGCTTCACAGGGACTTTGGCTTCGCCGGGAGAGGGGCTTTGCCGGAGAAGATAGGGCTCCGGATGCACGCTGGAAGGAGAGCGTGGGAGTGGATCCCGGCGGGATTCGCCAATGCGGGCACTGGAATACCTTCGGGCAGATTATGGAAAAATCACGAAAGATGATCTAAGTTTTAATTTTTTATTTGATTTGTGATTAATGAAAGACCAAAATTATCCAAATTTTTGTTTGTATATAGTCAAAATTCAATTCAAATGACTTGAAAAGTTCCATTAGATTCCCCAATTTTTAAATCACATGGAGGTGATTCTATTTACAATTTACTTAAAAACCCTACCAAATCAAATCGTTATGTACTTCCCAAAAAAAATTTGTGTGCACGCACACCTTCCGGAAGTGCGTGTGTCGATCCCGCCGTAGAATCTCGCAGATCAATGACGTAGATTAAAATGGTGATCTGCGCCATTAATTGCAAGAACCTACGGCTATTGTTATTTAGGCACCCCGAAATCTCAATTTTGCGCCTTTTAAGTAAAATACGTCTTGTACATTCATTTTTAGGAAACATGCTCACACGAAAGTTAGTAGATCTCGTCGAGTATCTGACAAAGTGCACTTTCGTGTTGAGACTTTTGGCAAAATGCGCCCCAGAATTTTACGCCTTTAAAATTGGTACAAAATGCAATTTCAAAATAGTTTTTTTTGGCATGTGCACGAAAGTTGTAGATCTCGTCGAGATATACAATTTCGTGTTACTTTTCCTGAAATGCATGTACAAGGCGTATTTGCCAACGCGAAAAATTAGCAGATTTTGGGGTGCGACATAGCCAATAACGGGTTGCGGTTAACAATCACCTTAAATAAACCGTATTTCATGATAAAACTGCATTTGAAAGTATTGTATGATCTGCGCCATTAATTGCAAGCCTACGGCTATTGAGAGGTTTGCGAGGGTCAAATACAATTTTCTTAATTAAGAAAATATATTTATTTATTGAACAGCAGAGTAGCGACTGTTATTTACTTATTTCCCACTCGGGGCAGCCTCTTCGTCAACGACGAAGCTATGCTTCACCCCTCCACTCTCCCTTCTTCCCAGCGGCTCAGGCTTTTCCCCTCCAATCTCTCCTCAATCCACAGAGAAAGCCCTAATTCACTCTCCAATTTCTCCCAGAACTTCTCCTTTCTGCCCCTAACCATCACGCGCCACCCTCGCCGCCGCCGGCATTTCTGCCGGCCTTCTTGCTCCGGAAAATCCCCCGCCAGCGCGGCAGGAGATGCGCCTCCGCTGGATGGAGTCGAGGATATTGTCGTCGATGGATTAGTTAGGGAGCATACAAGCGTGGGGATCAGGAGCCCTAGTCTCTCTCGGCCACTTGCGGTGTACAGGATGGGTCTAGGAGACCAGGCCTTTTTCCTGCTCTCGTTCATTGCTTGCACGGTGATTATCTCTGTCTTCCATTTCTTCCCGGTCGGTTTCCAGCTTGAAATATATGGTTCGTTTGAATGTTTTGTGGCATTATTCTGATTGTTGGTCTCTCTCACCTTTTTTTTTTGTCATATTGAGGCTTATTCAGGCTTTTTGGCACATTGTGACAAAAATTTTAAATACTGCACTTAGCATCTCCCATTTGCATTTATATTGGCATCTTGCACCCAGGCTTAAATTTAGGGGGTATTTTCAGTCTAGATGAGGCAAAAATTTCTTAAATTCATGGGGTTATACCTGAAGGATTTGGGGGCACTGAGATGGAATCAGGCGTATATGTCTATTGGTAAGGAAGCTGGCCGAAAAAACCCCTCATTACAATGCCCTTGGGTGTAAAGGGCCAAAATAAATGCAAAAGGGGGGGTGCAAAGTGCTATGTTTAAAATTTTGGAGTGCAAAATGTCAAACAAGAACAAATGAAGGGTGCAATGTGCCAAAAAGCTGTCTTTTCGTGAACTTATAATAATTGTTTTGCCAATTGAATTATGTAGGTGTTATGTCCTATTTTCTATTTTTAGAATCTATAATCTTTGCTTAACCTGGAACATACTGTTTATCACTTTCTAAGTACTTATGCTTGCTGAGGGATTCACCTTTTTGGGAGGATGATAGGTTTAGAGGATTGCTAAAAGGCAAATAAAAAATAGCTACCAGCAAAATAAAACATTAGAAAAGAACCCATGTGTGAATAACTCCTTGGCTTTTTCGACCACCTCGCTGTCATCTTCAAAGATCCCTGAGATGAACTTTTATCAAGCTTTTTTGCCTTCACAAAAACTTCAAAAACAAGTAAACTGAAGCTTACTTTTGAACTGTATAATCAAATTCTGTTTGTTTTAGTTACTGTATAATGAACTAAAATATATTAAAATCTGATCATTGTGCAGACCAACGAAAAATTTCCTAGGTTTATACAGTTTCCGAGATCAATATCGTCGTACGCCGAATAACTTCCCTTCCCCTACCTTGTATCCCTTCCTGTATCCCCCTCTTATCTTATCATCCTCCTATGATTCCTTTATATGCATATATATTTTTGATTTGCTGCAGATAACAATAAGACCCCCCTATAAAATTTTGCAATTATAATACTTGCGGAGATCAAAAATTTGTGTATAATTATTTTTGTTCTATTTATACAATCCTTTAAGGGTCCGTTTGGCACTGCGGTGGCAATCGTGGACGCAGTGGTTACGAACCATTGTTTGTGAATGCTCAACCTCACCTAAGGAACTCCATCCATTTTTATGTTTAAAATTAATTTTTTTTCTGCGGCGGTCATAATCGTTGCTATGTCAAACACAAAATGTCGCACCAAATGGACAACGGTTCCCTCACGGCCGCCACCACCATGCCAAACGGATGCTAAGTTTATAGGTGACATTGTGACCTTGGGAAAGTGATGCTTACCCTTGTGTTAAATTATGCTTATTATATGCGGGATATTATCTTTTTTCAAGTGTCGTGGTTATGAAAAATGCTCACAAATCATTTACTCATGTTTCTTTGATGCAGACAGCAATTGCATTTACCAGCCTAGTCATTGCTGCTGTTCCAACTCTCTTTGTAAGTTGTTAAATTGGTTATTAAATTTCCACCATTTTTGAGCAGCTACATCTAGATACGTGGTGATTCCATGTTATGGTGTTTACAAGTCGCAGCATCAATTACAAAAACATGTATTTGTAACAAGCGGTTTGTCCCCGAAAAATAAGCAAGTTCTTTTCCAAGATTTCTCTTATATATTTTATCTTTTATTTATACCAATCGAGTTTTATCCTACTTCATTCATCTGCTAACATTATTGTAATGCAAAATTGTTAAAGCAAGAATATGTGGGGTTTTTCATCGTCCTATTCACTGAAATTTGAAGACAGATCTGAATGTAACTGTTAGCTTGTTCTCATTTTATATGTGATGTGTTTGAATATGGAAACAACCTCTGGGTGGAAAAAGGTGTAAGATTGTATTATTGCATCCATCAAAAAACCTCTTCAATCCCTATATCAGGACGACCTTCTTCGATCCTGCAAACTTCCACACAATCCAAAGCAGGCTGAAAAGAAGTGGAATTATTTTTAGTTTAATTGACAGTAATCTTCAACTACTATATATTTTTGTTTAAAAAGTGTCTTGTTCAAAATTTTTCGTCAGTGAAACATTATCAAAACATGCATTTTCTTGGGAAGTAAATACCGTGACATTGATGTGGGAGGTTCTATGAGAGCAAAAAATGTCACCAAGGCAGTGAGATGCTGATGCGATTTTTTTTGGGGAAAATGATATTATGATAAATTAACGAATTTGTTTAGAAATTTTAAGCGGTGTTACGTTCCTGAGAGAGTGGGCTCGTTGTTTAGCAAATTTGATGATGGCGATCGACGACTCACGCGCGTCTATTTCCGCAGGAGGCAGTGATCAGCGATCCCATTTGGGCGATTCGAGTTCGCGGATGCGCTCGGATGGTCGTTCCGAGTCTGTTTGATATATTATTTTATTTATTTCGTATTATATTTAGCCCCTGATCGGCCCAAACATTATTAGTCGTCCGATTAGGGTGCCCTAGTTCTTATTTCCCCTCTCCCCCCTATATGTTCATGTGTCTGTGGTTGTTTTAGGGATCGAGGGTTGCCTCCTTGCAGTCGGTCGGTCTTCTCAGTGGATTCCGAGTGATGTTGTTGTCGTGCGCTCTTCCCTAGCCTGGATCTGGTTTTCCCCCAACCCTGTCGCTCCCCCCCCCCCCTCATCTTTCCGTACCCATACAACCTTCCCTCTGTCAGCCCGCTGCCGTCTATGTTTCTCCCGACGCCGACGAAAGCCCTGCAGCCTGCCGACGCTAACCTTCCTCTCAGTCAGCCCATTCTTTCCCTTCACCGCCAGATCCCCCCTCATCCCAGCCCGGCTTCCCTCCTTCCAACCTTCCTGCAACCCCCCTCTCTTCCCCGACCCCCATTTGGCCAACCCGCAATCCCCGCCTATTCCTCTACTACCCGCAACCTTCCACAACCCAAAATCTCAAGATCTACAACCATACACCCCCAATCAGCCCTCATGTGGAGCCAATCACGTGCCAAGACCAACTACACCGGTGCCTCTCCCATCCCTAAGCCAAGCCGCCACATGCATGAGTAAGTCTAGGTACGGAAGTTTTATTTCTCTCTTTGATTGCTTTGCTTTTGAACTATTGTCTTGGGACCGTTGAATCTCTTATGCAATTGTTACTTCATTCGTCATTTAGTTTGCGGGATGTATTCGGTGCACTTGAATGTATTTGCGCCTCATCTCGGTGGTAAATTATAATTGTTCTTTACTCGTCATTGCTTGTTATTCAATTGTGCAAATTGTTGTTTAGAGTTTTGATAAATTTTAATTACCAGTTTGAAGATCTTTAATCGGATTGCTATCTCATGCTTGCACGTGCACTGCATTTAGATTGCATTTTCAGTTAGTGAGTTTTTTGTCCGTCTACCCCTGCATCATTTGAACTCAGACAAATTACTCAAATATTTAGCACGAGTACAAGAGGTTTATTATGCCGCAAGCGTTTTCGCGACGGATAGCTGCAAGTAAATGAAGCGAGCGAGAATGATACATGCCGTGAATTTTTGGGCTACGGGTTGCTTGTATGCTCGGAGATGAGAACAGTTGGCTGGGGGGACTCAGAAAGTGGACTGGAATGTGGGAGGGTGATGTCAGAAACTTGGTGCGGTTTTCGTTTTTCTGACATAGGAGAAGTTCGGCTTGGAGGGGAGGAGAACATGTATGGTAGTATTGATCTCAGAGCGTGCCCTCGTCGCAGCTGCCGGTTGAGGATCGGGAAGAGGATGTTGGAGGTCGTCCGGTCCTCAGGCAGAGGATTCGGAGGCGTGTGCGTCATCTACGATAGGGAGAAACGGAGGCAGAGAAATTAATGTGGAGGGATCTCATGCCTCTCAGGAGTGATCGGGCACTGGAAGTATGGTTGTTGTCGTTGGGGGAGGAGCAGGCGGAACTGATGCATTGGAAGAAGAGAATTGAACGGGACAGGTGTGTTGGATTGAGGAAAATGACGAAGGCAATGAGTCTCATGGTTTTCTTCTTTTTCCTGGCTGCCCATACAAGGGGGCTGATCTGATGATAAATAGGAATTGGGTATTTAAAGCAAAAGGGGTTTCATTCATCTCACTAAGGGGGCGGGGGGTTGGAAATGAAAAGACACATGGAAATTAAAGAGGAATTAAAATTTGGAAATTCCCACCTAAATTTATTCTGAATAGGAGAATTAATAAAATATTTCCATAATTAATTTAGGGTTTTAAGTTACATGCAATTAAAATGTGATGTAATGCTTGCATACCGTACCCTTCATTGTTGTCGGACCTTTCTATTCAGAGGATCGTGTTGGGCGGTCGAGCCAACACGCCGGGAATCAAAATGTGACTCCAACAAAAGTACAATGTGTGACGCAATGATAAAATGACACGACGATGATAATGTGATGAAGCACAAAAAAAATGCTAACAAATGATGACACAAAAATGAAAGGATGAAAAGAAATGTATAAATCATTCGGATGCATCAAGTGCGGACTTGGAGCGTCTCTTTGTAAACTTCTAAGGTGTTAGACTTCTAGGAGAAAAAGGCGTAGAAATAAAGTAAATCCGCATCAGGATTGAGCAAAATATTATTGGGCTTTATGAATAATATTGTAGACCTTAAATATGTGTGACATTTCAGAGCATAGAGTAGAGTTTAGTTATTAACTTAGTTAATCATGCTCAAGTGGGAATATGTTACTCTTTTTATGACATTATTTATTTCTTAGTATGCTTTATTCTGTCTTATAGTCGCATCCTTATATGACATCATTATTTATGTGATGGCCTTTTTAGTCGCATGTCTAAGTTTGTCTTTTATTTTCATTAAAGGTGTAACACCCCATCCCAGTTTTACAAACATCAGTCGTCCGGCCAGGTCAGCGATATGAAGAAAACTATGAAACAATATTAAAACTAGTACACAACAGGTATAAAAGAAAAGCACTGAGTATCTTAAACTTACACCGGAAGCTATGAAAAAAAAATAAGGGTAACATCATACCTTTTTAAGCTGAATTCGCAGAGCCACTAAACATGAATTGAGATGAAAGAACTGAAAATATGAAGTAACATAATAAGTCTGATACATGATATTCAAAACATTAACATGATACAGTATCCAAGGCTACAAGTGTATACTGTAAGGAAAGAAAACTGAATGGGAAACCAACTACAAACTTACACCACAAGGACGCTCATCCTAAGCGTAGTTTCCATCTGGGTCACCTGTTAAAACAGTGCCCACAATGGGTCAGAGTAAGGAAAAATAACTCCTCCTAGTGACACTAAAAAAAACATTTTCTTAAATGATGAATGCATGCCTTGAAAAATAGTTTTGTTCACTAAAAATCTTGATGCTACATGTTATGCATGCGTTCACAATGTTACCTGGTCAACACACATACTCGTTCTATGTTCATGAACTTTCATTTTATTTACCCAAGTTCCGACGTTTACTAACTAGTGTGCTGTCTTACGTTAGGTCTACACTTGAGTTCTAGGTGGCTTCTAATCTGCACTAACTAGACTTCCTTACTGTAGTGTTGCGACGCTCGTACACTCGACGCGGCGGCGTCGCTTTTATGTTACTTGAAAAAGAATGCTAACGGCTCTCCTCCTGATTCTTCCGTCAATCTACAAGGAGCAGCCAAGCTTATAAGCATCACTCCAATTTAGGGCACACTACTTCATAATGAAGAAGATGAATTTACCCTTATTCTACATCGAAAATCACCGACAACAACTCTAGGGTTACCTTTCCGACAGGAGTCCTCGATCTCTGACTCGCAGGTGGAAAAAGAAGGTCGAACAGGGCTTGGGGAAGAAGGAGCACGCTGGAGAAATCGTCGGCTGCAGCAGGACCGCCGAAATCTAGCGCCTGGATCGTCGGAGGGTTGCAATAGGTTCGCCGACTGGGTATGGTCCCTGCTTTGGTGTCGCCTGAGGAAGGAGAGGGAGGAGGAGTCGACGTTGGCCTCTGGCGCGGTAGAAGCAGTCGCCTAGGGCTCGGTCGCCGGTTTCTTGCGGCTACTGGAGTCGAAGTGTGGGTTCAGCGTGAAGAGGAGTTACGAAAAAGGGGGGTCACGGGTTTCTTAAAGGGATGCGGCTTAATTAATAGCAACAAGGTGCGGTTATCACAACTGCTAGGTAATAAACCGACTCTTTCACACCCCTTAGAAGGAGAAATTGATATTTGCACACCACTTCTAAAATGCCACAATACTCCTCTCAGCTCTAAATAAATTGAGTTATAATCTTGCGCTAGACCCCGTCGAAACGTAGTAGTAATGCCAACGCATAAATTTTATTAATGTGCGACTAAAATAATTATAGCGTCATACCTTGACGCACTGATTATTTGATCAATTACGGTCACGACCCTGCACACAAATTGAATCGTAGCGTAAAAATGCGGATGTTGCAAAAGGTCTATTGTATTTCCTATTTAAAGGACATTATGGGTCTTGTATGGGTAAGCATAAAATAATCTATTTTCTCAAACCCTAAAAGAGTTCTTGAAAGCTCTCTCTCGAGCACACCCCGCTTAGGAAATCGCGGTCAAGGCTCCGTAGTATCTCTGCCACCGTCTTCTTTACCTCCGGCCACTCCTCCGGCAACCTTCGTGTAGGTCTTTAACAGAATACTTCAGGATACTAATAAATTCTCATGGACCACTTCAAAGAAGAGTCAATTGTGAGGTTCAACTTTGTATAGTATGGGCTGAGTTAAAGAGAAAAATATCTTACATATTGGGAGCTGAGTCATTATAATTACTACCATACAGAAGCTATTTCTAGACCTCTTAAATTCTCACTCATCAAATTTAGGACTAGCGATCATGTTCACTGATGAAAGTTTGATGTGAGTAGGACTTTGAAGTTACTTGAAAATTCATTTCTAATTTAATTTGTTTTGAATCTTAGTTTTATAAAACTGCCCCCCTCATATTTGATAATTACTTTTTTCTATAGGCAATGAAGAGGGCTGCAACTTCTCTTGCCAAACTGTCTGATAGTGTACGGGAGGAGCTTCCTAGCACTATGGTTGCAATCAGATTGACAGGAATGGAAATTAGTGATCTCACTCTTGAGCTGAATGACTTGAGGTAACTGTGTACTTCCTGTGTTTGGAGAATTTTCATGTAGAAGTCATCAGAAAATTAGTGTTGTATCTTGTTCTTTTTAGCGCAAGAAATGTTTCTATTGCTCCTTATTTATGGAATTGATTAGGGCTCCGTTTGGTGTGGCAGTGGTGGTCGTGAACACAGTGGTTATAAACCGCGTTCACGAACGCCCATCCTCACCTAAGGAACTTAATCCACTTTTATGTTCAAAACTAGTTCTTTTTCTTTGTGACGGTCATAACTGTTGTCGTGCCAAATGAACATTTTATAACGGTCATTTTTGTCCAAACTCACCGGTGCAAAAAACTGCACCAAACGGAGGGAGCCTAGATCTCAATAAATGTCCATTTCCTAGTGATGCAATTAGGTAAAATCTTTCTTTTTTGTTGTTGGATTTTGCTAGCATGCTCAAATTTTAAAAAAATGCATCCATGTAGCACATTTTAGATGTAATTTTGACCTTTATAAAACAAACATCGTTTTGTTTTCTTAGATTTTTTGTGGAAATGAGAAATTAATTCCATATAAATTTTATCTTAAAGGCTAAAACTACCAAAAAGTGTTAATTTTAGTAATATCTTAGAGTTATATATTTAATTGCACCTTCTCAGAATATGGCCTAAATGAGCATATCTATTTTTTTTAAATGCAATCATATTACTTTAGATTTAGATGTTTTTTTCTTCAAAGTTTGGTTGCTCACTAAAGAGTGACGCAGGGCGAATCTATAGGCGGCGGGAATTCAAGACAAGGCAAAATATCCGACAGTTAGATCACAATTTGATAATAAACAATATCATCTCACACAGTTAATTCAAGACAAGGCAAAATAAATTAATTAAGCGGAATAGGCTTAGGCTTTCCTCCGCGTCGAGGGCCAAAGCACGTGCGTGCGGCGAATAAATTTTTCCTGTAGTTAGAGATTAGTCCAGGAGCAAATAACTATAACAAACTGAAATACCAAACAAACATGTAATAATCACACCATATTCATGTCTTACAACCAAATACCAATACAAATACACCACACAAATATTAGGGTTGCTGCCAATAAAAGAGATCTGAACGTTGGAGGGCTTGGAGAAAGGTTCCGATGATGGGGAGGCCGGGACGGGTAAGAGGGATGGCTTGTTGGTGTTGCGAGGCTTGGATCAGGGGTTAGGGGGATGGATCTGGGTTGGATCTGGGCTGGATTGCCCGGATCAGAGCATATTCGATAATGGGTGGCTGTTTGGAGGTAGTTCCGCGTGATAGGGGAGTGAGGGTAGCAAAAGGAAAGGGCGGGGTGGCTAGATCTGGGCTGGAATGCCCAGATTTGGACTGATTTGGGGCTGAAAACAGCGAGGCGGCTGTTGGACGGAGATAGAGAGGGTGTGGGTGGGATGGGGTTGGGCAGAGGGAGGGCGGCATCTCACTGGTGGGCGCCTGGAGGGGCGGAGGAGGCTGGGCAGCCTACTTGCAGGCGACATGAGAGGTGGAGGCGGCTGGATAGCCGGCTGGAGGGGGTCCGGAAGGTTCCCAGCGGCTCTGGAAGGCTGCATGAATGAAAAAAATCTAGAGGATGAACAGTAAATTATATTAGTGAACCGTACCGTGAACAGTAACTGTGCTTTCTGAACATCTAAACGACCGACTATTTTATGGGTTGTAGGGGCTGCGGATGAGGGTTTTGGAGGAGAACGGTGGTTGTACAGCAAAGAGAAAAACAGGGAGGAAGGAGGAAAATAGCAAAAGATACACACTTATCCACGGAGTCGTCACCAAGGGGGCTCCACGGAGTCGGCACCGCGGAGGAGATCACCGGAATGAAGGAAGAAGACTCTCCAAACATTCAGCAATGGCATGACGGCAGCCCTAGAACTTATATTTATAAGAAATAAAATTAGGTCACCCGAAATCAATGGCTATGATTGACAGTTGGTCTCGAGGCCAAAACTACATGAAATAAAAACCGAAAAGTATAATGCTATATATGAAATTGATTCGCAACGCGAATCCGAACGCATCCACAGAGTCAGATCGTCGATTCGGGCATGCCATATATGGTAAGTCACCAAAACAGCCCAGAATGGGCCCAAAACTCGTTCTTGTCTCTGCTCCGCATCACTCTCCCCGACTTGAAAGAATTTCTCTCCCGATGAATAGGGATCAAAATTCTCTCGTTGTATGCCAGGTAAAACTCGAAGAGACCCACCAGAGGTCGTCCAGGTGTCGGCGCTGGGAAAATGTCCTCGTCAATCAACCCCTTCGGTCTGAAAGCTTCCATCTCCGATGAATGAAGACGGTCGTATTGGAGTTGAAGTCCCGGGGAGAGTCGATCAAGCTCCGCTGATAGCGTCCAGGTATTATCGGTGAAGAGTTGTCTGCGCCAACGAACCAGGTAGCGGCACACAAGACTGTCTGTAGAGGGGACAGACTCATGCGTAATGATCTCAGTGATAAGCTCATCTCTCAACACACTAGTGGAAGGATCCGGTGGGATCCGAGATGCCAATGGTGAAGCAGGTGGGGACAGGATCCCGGGTAAGTAGGGATCAGGGACAGGCTGAGCACGGGGCAATGAATGTGGTGGGAAGGGCTCGGGGGTAGACTGAGTGGTAAGTGGTAAAAGTGGTGATGAAGGCTCGGGAGGGCCGCCAAGATGTGGGCCTGAATACTCGTGAGGTGCAAAGTATGACGTCGGGTCCTCGACATTGAACACAGTATGGGTACCCATGCTCGCGGGGATGTCTAGCTCATAAGCATTTGTCCCGATGCGTCTCAGGATTGAGCAGGGGCCCATTCGCCGAACACTCAAACTTTTAGCAAGCCTCGCACGGAGCCTCACAACGCAGATTCTTACCATCACCTGCTCGCCTTCATGAATTACGTGCACTTGTCAATGAACATCAGCATGTGATTTACAAGATTTATTACCAATATGGATTTTTTTCGGACTGACTCATGACACACATGTGAACGATGAACAGACAACACAACAGACTCATGCAAAAGATGACAAAACGACTCAACAGACTCA
Organism: Platanthera zijinensis; assembly: GCA_039513925.1. Lineage (NCBI taxonomy): Eukaryota > Viridiplantae > Streptophyta > Magnoliopsida > Asparagales > Orchidaceae > Platanthera > Platanthera zijinensis. Next base: position 26,387,367 of record CM077081.1, read on the forward strand.
TGCAAATGGCACATGACCGACACAACATACCTGCTAGGCTGCTACGAGAAAGTCTAATAATGATCGGGACGTCTCTAAAATATTGTGGCCTATCAGGGGGCTCTCTCGGTGGAGTGTAAAAAAACTCATCCTATGTGTGACGAGTGCTCAGATGACAGTGAGAGACATCTATACTTAAATGCGAGCTCGTAAAGAGCCAAATGTCTCTCGGAGAATATAGCACGTCAGGGGGCTCATCAGGAGGTGTGTACGAAAAGTCATCATGGATAAGACGACCATCTGAGTGAAAGTCGTGTACACCGACTAGAAGACAACTCTCGAGTTTGGTGCGTGTTCCCGACAAGTAATAGCTCGTTTGGTGGGTCCGCAAGTGGTGCGTAGCAAAATTCATCGAGGGTGCGATGCGTCATAAGATAGGCCCTCAAAATATGAGTATCCTCAAGTGTACTCAAGGAAGATCCTACATACGTTATGCTCCACGCAAGATCACCTCTTCGGGGCAAGACATATAGATGATAGCAAAAGAGACGTCATTAACTCAAAGCTCATAAACAAGCATCTCACCCGAATCGCATCCTCAACAGGATGTGGTGGCTCATCAGGAGGCTCAACAGGGGGGTCATCGTAAAACTCGTCATTAGGGTCATGATCCTCCATGTGAGTACCATCGTGAGGGGTAGTGTCCCCGTGAATGGGTGACATAGTCACTACAAGATCAACACCAGGCTCTGGGCTCTTAATCGTGATGTGATTCCGGGTAATGAAAATGGGAGAGCGACACAGACCTACACTCATGAATGGATCATTGGGTGCGGTGTCAGGAAATGGGTCTGTGGTTGAGGTGCTAACTAACTCGGTGTATGGCAGAGGAGGAGGTGTGGGTGAGGGACACAACACTACAGACTTAGTAGGTCGCTCAGGCTCGCTCTCAGTCGGGGTCACAAGAGTCAGGTCAGAAACAAGAGATAGGTCACTCACTGGGCCAAGCACCTCACTGGGCCGAGAGTAATCCGCATCAGGTACCACTTCTGTCATGGCTGACAAGGCAGTGGTAGGTGTCGTAGTGACCTCAGTATGGAAGGGACTCGTACTGCGGAGGTCAAGGTGAGAATCCCATCGACCAGCTCTTACGGATCTCAATGACTGTTCATAACGAAGGGCGAGCTGATATGTCTGCTCGAGAGACTCCGAGCTATGATAAGCTACCTTAGTACGTATGTCAGACTGAAGTCCAAACCAAAATCGGGGAATGGTCATGGCTGGGTCCTCTTGGATATCACTTTTCACCACTAATTCATCAAAACAGTCATTGTACTCAACGACAGACAAGGATCCTTGTTGAATGGAAAATAATTGGTCGAGCAAACGACTCCGATACGACGTAGGCAGATACCTCTGACGCAAAGTACGCTTCATGTCCACCCAATTGGTGATGCGATGTAGACGGTCTCGCTCACGGGTCCTCTCAACGCTAGCCCAATATGTCCTCGTCTGATCTAAAAGTCTAAGTTTCGTAAACTTGACGCGACGCTCACCGAATACTTCAAAATGATCAAGTTTTAGTTTCGTAAACTTGACGCGACGCTCACCGAATACCTCAAAATGATCAAGATAATACTCCATATCCACGAGCCAATAACTGAAAGACTCGGGACTCGATGTGTCGTCAAAGGAAGGGGCTGTAGTACAAAACTGACTTTCAAGATCTCTCTCAGAACGACTATCCTCATAATAATCATTCATAAGGTAACCGAGCCGTGTCGAAGGATCAACACGATCCGCTCGCTTGTACGTGTAAGAACGGCGACAATCATCATACTGATCGTCTCTGGTATAGTGGGGTCGTGTCGATGGGTCAACACGATCTTTGAAAGTAGTGTACTACGATCAAGAATGATTGTCATAATAATGCGTGTATCTCTCTGACGGGGTTCTGTGAGAGCGGGTGCAAGTAGGCTCGAGACCTTTAAATTGAGGAGGGGAATAATTGTAACAACTAGACATAATGAAAAACCTTTAAACTCTACGACTGCGTATCAAAAAATTCGTGCAACCTCACTTTGATACAAATTGACGCCGGGCGAATCTATAGGCGGCGGGAAATCTGCGACCTAACCCTACATGCTATGCAAATGTCTGACAGTTAGATCACAATTTGATAATAAACAATATCATCCCACGTAGTTAATTCAAGACAAGGCAAAATAAATTAATTAAGCGGAACAGGCTTAGGCTTTCCTCCGCGTGGAGGGCCAAAACATGAGCGCGTGGCGAATAAATTCTTCTTGCAGTTAGAGATTAGATCAGGAGCAAATAACTATAAAAAACTGAAATACCAAACAAACATGTAATAATCACACCATAGTCTTACAACCAAATACCAATACAAATACATCACACATATATTAGGGTTGCTGCCAATAAAAGAGATCTGAACGTTGGAGGGCTTGAAGAAGGGTTCTGGTGATGGGTAGGTCGGGACGGGTACGGGGGATGGCTGGTTGGTGTTGCGAGGCCTGGATCGGGGGATGGGGGGTTGGATCTGGGCTGGATTGTCCGGATCAGAGCAGATCCGACAATGGGTGGCTATTTGGAGGTGGTTCCGTGTGATGGGGGAGTGAGGGTAGCAAAAGGAAAGGGCGGGGTGGCTGGATCTGGGCTGGAATGCCCAGATCTGGACTGGTTTGGGGCTGAAAACAACGAGGCGGCTATTGGACGGAGATAGAGAGGTTGTGGGTGGGATGGGGTTGGGCAGAGGGAGGGTTGTGGCTCACTGGTGGGCGGCTGGAGGAGCGAAGGAGGCTGGGCAGCCTGCTGGTAGGCGGCAGGAGGGGTGGAGGCGACTGGATAGCCGACTGGAAAGGCGGCTGGAGGGGGTCCGGAAGGTGGCCAACGGCTCTGGAAGGCTACAAGAATGAAAAAAAACTATAGGGGATGAACAATAAATAAATGATATTAGTGAACAGTACCGTGAACAGTAACTGTGCTTTCTGAACAGCAAAACGGTCGGCTATTTTGTGGGTTGTAGGGGTTGTGGATGAGGGTTTCGGAGGAGAACGGTGGCTGAACAGCAAAGGGAAAAAGATGGAGGAGGGAGGAAAATAACAAAGGATACACACTTATCCAAGGAGTCGTCACCAAGGGGGCTCCACGGAGTCGGCACCGCGGAGGAGATCACCGGAATGAAGGAAGAAGACTCTCCAAGCATTCAACAATGACATGACGGCAACCCTAAAACTTATATTTATAAGAAATAAAATTAGGGCATCCGAAATCAACGGATATGATTCGTTGTTGGTCTCAATGCCAAAACTACATGAAGTAAAAACCGAAAAGTACAATGCTATATATGAAATTGATTCGCAACACGAATCCGGACGCATCCACAGAGTCGGATCGTCGATCCGGGCACACCATATATGGTAAGTCACCAAAACTGCCCCGAATGGGCCCAAAGCTCGTCCTTGTCTCTGCTCCGCATCAAAAAGCTTCATTTAATTATTTGCGTTATTATACAGTTCATTGATCTGAGATTGATCCAACATCGCATCACTTATGTGCAGGCGTGCAACTGTGGACCTTTGGCGGATGATGGAGTAGTCACCCCATCCTTTGAATAGTATATAGTATGAAAGTTTATGCTATGGGCCTTTCCCATAACAACGGTAGCGTCGCTGAAGGAGTGGTTGGAGGCATAGATGACAGCGGCGGAAGGTACTGTGGAGCCAGAACCGTGGCTGCCTAGGTGGGGTGTGCTCGTGAGGAGAGAGCTACTAAATCATACAACAAGACAAGGAAAAAATTACTTCTTGGATGCCATTCCACTAGTCCAAGGGGATTTAAATAGACTTGCAAGGGTGTAAACATAAATAAGAGATAAAATGACGGGCACAATAAAACTTGATGAAATATGGCATAATAAAACTCTAAAGACAACAACATAATAACTGGGCGCGAAGCCTATATCAATTACACCCAAAACCATCTTATAACTATGTAAATCTGCAAAGTTTCTCCCCTCTTAATTTTGCGTAAGAATTTTCTCTCCCCATTTCAAATTATGGAATAACCGCTACATGTGCACTCCGATGTAAAGTGACTTGGGAGAATGCAGCAGAAGACCTTTGGAACCCATAGGAATTAGGTTTTGAGATTTGGTGGAGCGCATAAACTTTTCATGCTTGAAAATAGAAACTTATGGCTTCATATAAAAATTTGAGAATTGGGAGATAACTCTTAAGTTGTACAAAAATGAAGATTCAATTGTACTGATAGGATATTCCCATGCAAAGAGGATCTCCCAAAAAAACTTATTTTTACTTTCTTATGGGAGTGAGAAAAAAATAGACAGATATATAGAGAAAGTGAGAAAGATATAGGTAAGGAGATGTGCAATTTGATGAGAAAAAGAAAAGCCAATGTTATAAGCAAATCACTTTTTACTATTAGTAAACCTTGACTATTAGCAAATCAACTATTTTGCAAATGTCTATTCACAAATCTTTTTGTTATTAGTAAACTATTCAAATTTATTTTGAAAAAAATGCAATGTTCATATATCAAAACTTAGAGCAATTATACAACATTGTAGCATGATGCTTTTAGCAAAATATTGATAGTTTTTGGCATTTCTAATTAGTAAAATAGAACAAAAGTCTCTTCAAAATACTTTGAATGAAGAGAACTTTTCCCACAATTTTTACAACTGCTCAATTCTTCTACTCTTCCTTATAAAATGAAGCATATATGGCATAGTTCGAACCGAGGATGGAGTCACCGAGTAGATCAACGAAGGATTGAGTCATTGGGGAGTATGGGGAAGAGAAAGATGATGTGGAAGGGTTTGGGCTCTGGAATTGATTGTGCCTGGACGATGACATGGGAGGTGGTGGACGAAGGCAAGGTCGGCTTTATCATCAACGGGATCATGGAAGTCACCAGAGATCGACGCGATCGTGAGGTAGTAGCAAAATTCGCTCGGATCGGCTATCGTCGACAAATCGACGGAATCGCTTCCGATAGGAACTACTGTGGTTTCGATACTGGGTTTTATGGATCTTTGTTGGTCGGTGCGTGATGTTTATTTATTTTTTTTATTTGCACATAACAAGTTGGTTTGCACCTAAAATCTTTTGATTTGCACATAACCGTGGTTTGCACGTAACCAAAATAGGTTTACACGTAAAACTACTCTTAAATATAACCCCTTAAACCTGTTAACAGGACCAGATTTTTTAAATTAACAGTGCTATTGTGTACTCCTAATATTTATATGCGTATTCTAAATTATTATGTATTTTGCATTTCAGTCAAGAGATATCTGATGGGGTCCACAAATCTGCACAGGCAGTGCAAGCTGCAGAAGCTGGAATCAGACAAATTGGTGCTTTGGCTCGCCAGCAAACAATCTGTATGCCCGCATTAATTTAACGCTTTATCCATTAACAGATTGTTTATGATGGCTATATATATATATATCTTATCTTATATATAAGGGAATATAAATATTTGGAGGCACACCATAGATTGAATATTGATCATTGAATCATGAGAGAGAGCATGAGAGGGGGGATATTTGGGAGAGAGAGAGTGGAGGGAGAGGGAGAGAGAGGGGCGGGAGGGAGAAGGAGAGAGAGATAGAGGGGGGAGTGATAAAGAGAGAGAGAGAGAGAGGGAGAAATTAATTAAATTTTATAGATTAAAATTTGCAAAATTGTATAAAATAAAAATAGGAATAGTACTTCATAGTTTTTTGCGGTAATTTTAAGTACTCATATGTATATGTTTTTTAAAAAAAGATTTCGGGTGCGTGCGCAACCCACTCATAGGCGGGCGCAGCCCGTGCGCAGGCGGGCGAAGCCCGCCTGGATGCGGCCGAAGACCGCCCGAGAGCATCGAGCACGGGCGTAGCCCGTGCGAAGATGCTCATATATATATATATATATATATATATGTCTGTGTGTGTGTGAGAGAGAGAGAGAGAGAAGGCTGACTGCTTGGTTTACTTTTTCACAGCAATGATACAAGAACGAGCGAACCTGCCCGAAATCTCCCTAAGACCTATGGTTGCAGGAGCGGCGCGAAAAGCCTCGGATGCCGTGGGGCATGCCAAGAAGAAATTCAAAAATCTGCTCTCCCGAGGCGAGGACGGCGAGGAAGCAATCTCCACTGAGGCGGAATATTGAAATTTTACCGCAGTTTTCTTCTTTCTCTGTAGAGTGATTGTTGCATTTACACCTGTATCCAAGGTCAAGGTCTTTGATCCATCTGGGACAGCCCGTGGCGTTTGAGCGCTGGTGATGTGAAATTATAGTAATAAACTAGAAGGGCAGTGTTTTACGTGCGTTTGGAACTTCCAGGCCATTGTTTCTGGCTCAAATTTTGTTTGTTGAGATCGCGGTTTGCAACCCCGATCAAAACTCGGATGACTGTGGTGATGTTTTGCCCCAAACGTCTTTTTTTTGGAAGCGGTGATCACTTGTGGCTATTCAAATGCTATTTGAACTTTATCCTCTTTTATGTTCAAAATTAGATTTATTTTCTGGGTGGTGGTCATAACTACTGTCCTTCCAAACATAGACACTGCTGGTGGCATTTTTATCCAAATTCACCGGAGCAAAAACCCGGTGCCAAACGCAGCCTTAATCTACCATCATTACTTCAAATATAATCATTTTTAGTTGAAATGCTACAATTTTTTAGTAATTTCTCATTATTTGTAGAGAGAAAAAGAGAGGGTTGTGGAGAGAAAATAAATGAATCTCCCCTTTTATATGAATGCAGTGCTTGCATCTCATGTAGGTGTGTAAATGGATCTAGTCTTGACCTGTTCTGAAGTAAAATTTAATGCACCTGTTTCAATGTAAAGTTATTACCAAAAATTGGAATATCAACCTAGAGTTGATACACTAAGGAGAGCACATACAAAGGCATGCAATATAAATGCATGATCATAAATAACTATGTCAATCAATCCACTTCAACGTGGAATTACATGCAAAGAAAGGATAAATGATGTGTCATGATTAAACTATAAACAACATCATTCGCACAATTAACACGTAGTTAGACTACGCCCAACTAATCATCACTCGCATGTGACGATCATCATAAGAGCGCACATCAAGTGTTTGTGTGCTGATTAATGCTTCGTTTGGTTAAGATCGTCACCGTGTTTGTTTGTGATATCTAAAAAAAATACTATTGTTATGCAGCTCATAAAGACACTACATTTTTACGATAATTTTTTTAAGGGAATTGATAATCATACGTCATTTTTGGCTATTCCCACACCCTTTTGTTTAAAAAAAATGTTTTCTATTATAACTTTAAGGGTCCGTTCGGCGCGCAGGTATTGGCTTTCTGGAATTGGCTTTGGCCAGAAAATCAATATCTGTAGGAAATGGTTTTGTGCAGAAAGTCAATTCTCATGCTCGGTTGCAGGATGGAATTCAATGAATAGAATTGGAATTGATATGTAAAAGTTGTTTGGCTGCACAATGAAATTGGCTTTCTGGAATTGAATTTTGTAACATTTATACAGTTTTAAAATTTAGCAGCAAATTAAAGTACTAATACTAATTTTTGAAGTTCAAACATTTAAAGGCGTTCTACCGCATAAACATTGTCCATAATTAAAATTGCAAAAATGGAATAAAAGTCCATCGCTCATAAAAAAAGACACATCTAGTGATCAAACTGCGTTCGCAGCCATTCGTCATTCATGTCATCAGGTAGCCTCATGAATATGTCATGTTTGACATTATCATGACACAGTATATCTATCGCCTTCAGGAAATCACGCTGGTGTAAATCAGTCATCCGAGTTAGTGCAGCATATATATCATCAACATTGCTTGCAGGCTTGCTCCCTGCTGCCTTTTCGACGGAGTCAGCCAATTTCTCTATGTCTACTGCTACTGCATCAGCTCCTACTGCTCATTTTCTCCTCCTTCAGCTGCTGCCTTCTCCTTCTGTTCTAGTATGTTCTTGCGTATTAGTTATTTTATCTGTCATAGACTCAGCATCTATCTCCTTTGTCGTCTCCATTGCAGTCGCGGCTTGACTGTCAGTTACTCTATCAGTTCCGCAGAGAACGGCCAAATCAGACCAGTTGACAATAACTTTATCCTTATAATGCTTGACAGACGGATGAGCCTGCAAAATAAAAATTAATTCACCATCTACATAAAATTAACATGAAATAATAACTTTAATTAAAAATTATACCTTCACATATTTAGCCCATACTTCTTCGCTATCTACCTTAACCATGTTTCTTTCCCAATCTCATCCAAATCCGCTGGTGTCTAGCATCGCGCTAACTTCTATTTAGTATTTGTTCCAAGTCTTTAGCCGAGTCTTTCGCTTCTCTTTACTATCTACAAACCATTTGGATTTGTATTGTTCACAGGAAGATTCAGGCAGTCTAATATAATCGTTTGAGAGTCTTAAAATTGCTTGTAGCACAACGTTGAAGTGTCGGCTAATAGTATCAGTCGATCGCATAAACGTGTCACCAACATCGCGAAACTTTGTGTTATGCGCCAAAATATATAGAAATAACGCAACAGATTCTTTAGTAGATACAAATTGTGTATCACAAATATAACCTTTTGAACGGAGAATATCACACAATTCATTGAAAGGTGCTTTACCCATACGTAAATGATTAAAACAGTTAACCTCCTATCCTTCATACAATCGTTTTAATAAGATATTACGTAGGGCGTCTTTTTCTACAACTTCTGCCGGGTGTTTAGGAATTTGGTCCATAACCACCACAGCCGCGCCGTAAGGTGCTGCAGCTGATGCCTTTATAATAATATCCATCTTACGTTTTTCTTCTAATTCGACACAATCCATAGCCCTGATTTTGTTGAATTTCTATATAGTCGCACAACAAAATTCGTGTTATTATTAAACTATCCACAATACTATTATCAAAAAAATAATCTAACTATTATCACAATATTATTACTAAGCATTATTACTAAACTATCCACAAGATTATTGTAGATCTAAACATTATGAATGGAAACAAAACATTTTTTCATTACAAAATTTGTGTAGATCTAAAATATCTGAAGATATAAATTTTTTGGAAGAAATTTTTGGGCATTATTACTAAATTTTTGTGAATCTAGATTTTCTTGGAAGAAATTTCAAATCTGAAATTTTTTGAAAGAAATTTCAAATCTGAAATTTCTTGAAAGAAATTTCAGATCTGAAATTTCGTCCAAGAAAATCTAGATCCAAGAAATGTGTAGGTAAAATGCAGGAAGAAGAACACAAGGAAGAATAGAGGGAAAGAGGGCAAAGAGAAGAAGAGGAAGAAGAAGAGAAGAGGCGGATGAGGGAAACGGGCAGAGGAGGAAGAGGAAGAGTGGATGAGGGAGACGGGAAAGAAAAAAGAAAAGAAGAGGAGGAAGAGGAAGAAGGGAGGAGGAAGCTGAAGAAGAAGGGAAGAGACGGAGGAAGAAGATGACACGAAGGGGAAGAGGAAGAAGAAGAGAAGAGGAGGAGGAGGAAGAAGAGAGGAGGTGGAAGAAGAAGATGAAAGGCGCGTATACCTGCAGGCGATCGTGGTCGGGAGGAGTGCTGCTGCTGCGATGGAGAAGAAGTGCTGCTTGGCGTCGGGGAAAACCTAGCGAATTCCGGGGTCAGGATAAAAGAATTGGGCAGACGCGCTTATAACTATTTAATAAAGCCGTCGGTTTTAGGCCCAAAGCCAATTCCGAATGAATTCCGTCCCGCCGAACACCAGAATTGGATTTACTGTGGCTCAAAGCCAATTCCGGAATTCCAATTCCGTCCCGCCGAACGGACCGTAAGAGATATTCGTACCCCCTCTCCCCTCGTTTCTTTCGCAGACGCCCCTCCCATTTTTGCTCATGCCCGACGCCCCTTGCGCCACATGCATGCTAATTTCCGGCCGGCGAAACCTTTTCCGGCAAACCTTCTTGGTTGCGTGCACAAGATAATATTTTTCGCTTTCGTAGTCAAATTTTGAGAGATTTTTGGTGGTTTACATGATTGAGGGTTTGAAGAATTTTGAGAGATTTTAGACACTTAATATATATGTCTAGTTTAATCTATAAATTCAATTTGTACAATATTTGGGGTGTACCAGAAACAGTGAAGGACAGCTGAGTACAATTATAATTTTGTGAACAATGAATAAAAGTGATTTAAAAATAGCCAAATTATCAATTCTCTTTTTTAAATATAGCTGTTTTAACTTTTAAATATTTTGCTTCTCAATGCCCCTATATTAAAAAAAAACAATCATATTGATTTTTTGTGAAAAATAATAAATAAATAAAGCAAACGTGTGGCCATCAGCTTGAGTGTGGTTGCACGAGTAATAAAGTATATGAATTGATTTCTTATAGTGAGTAAATTAGGAGAATTTATTTCGAAATTAATCATTAATTAATGAATTTATAATGGTCGGAGATCACGGGTAATAGATTAAAAGCTGGAGCAACATTCCCACAATTACGCCATTATTTACAAGACTACTCTATCGTGAATTGCACTCCGAGCATACCATCCTTGTTTTGAAATCTTTGCTAATAATACTTAATTAATCCTCCTTTACTCTTATTGTTTATTAAGAATAGGAGTAACAAGCACTTCGTCCCTACGGTAACCCGCGACAGTATCCCTACTGAAATAGTGTGGGGTCCTGTAGTGCCTCTCGAGACATTAATTATTTTGATCATAACATTGTCACCGCGCGACGGTGCTCCCGCTGCTTGCAAATCCCCTGAGCATTATACTTCGCCCGCCGCTCATTTTTGTCGTGAGCACGGGAGTTTGCAAGCAACGAGAAGAACACATTTTTATTGTAAACACGAGATTTTGTCTATATTTTAACATATTTTTCTAAATAAAAGAAAACATATATAAATTTGAAAGTGCAATTTTTTAATAAAGAGAAGTAAAATTAAAAAGTAAATGTTTAATCAAATTCTATTTTTTCACTTTTAATATTGCATAGAGCCATAGACTATAGATATATATAAACTTATGAAAAGTAACAATAATAAAATATTGTTTTTATAGCACTTAACTATTGCCTGCTACAGCATAATATTACGCTAATATAATATATTCATATTACATAATAATTAATGTATGTACGAGTGATAGTGCATGAGATCCCTTGTGCGGTTGCGACATTATTCCGACCGTGATGAAACGCCATTTTGTCGGTCCGCCGCTCAATATCCTTTGGGATTTTTTTTTCCGGTCCGGATCCCGGGCCTCATTTACAGATTTGGAGACGGGGCCCTTGCGATGCTGCCACGTGGCATTTTATATTGGGGCGGATTCAGAAAGTTTTACTAGGTGAGAGTGTGAGACTCAATCAAAATGCGAAAAATTAATTAAACCAGTTACATCTCATGTCAACTTTCTCATCTTCCAATAAAAAAAATTTAAACGTCTTCATCTTTCCGAACTTTTTGCTCTCTTATTCGAACACTGTTTTTGACGTATAAGTAGTCAAAATTTATTGGCTCGACGATCTTGCCAAAATCCTTGGGGGGGGGGGGGGGGGGGGGGGCTCCGCCGGCCCCCCTTAGATCCGCCCCTGATCTTATACATCATTTTATTGCTAGAGTAATATCTTTGCGTTCATATTTGATTATATAAATATCATATTTCATGTCCTCGCATTAATTTTAAATCTCTAGATATCATAAACCAAATACAAACTCAAAATAATAAAAAAAACAATCACATTGTAATCAAAATTTATTTTCATAAATTGACATTTAATATTAGCCGCCACTTAGGAACATCACGAGATCTCCAAATTCTCTCACTCAGGACTACAATCTTGTTCAAACCTAGCAACATGAAAGACATATTTGTGACGTGCACACCAAGGAAGGCGCGCGTGGAGGGAGTGGGCCCAGGTTCATGGCCAATCGACGACAATTAAAAAGTCCGGAGGGCCCGGAGCTTGCTTTCAGTTTCTCACAACGTTAAGTCCTAAAGACACCAGATTTGCACCCGTAAGGAACCCTGCGCCATCTGAATGCCAGCTGTTGGTTTATCAATTCTCAAAACTATTTGTCTATTTGTTTAAATTGTTGACAATTCGTGATTTGGATGTTTGTGGACTTTCGGACAGTCAACTCACATAACGGGGTTTCTATCTACAATAATTGCGTTTTTTTTAAAATTTATCTTAATTTTAAATTTTTAATTGCCAGTTGAGAAATTGGATAACGAACTCTCATTTTATATAATTTCCGAGAGATTATTTGGCGGTCAGTTCCCATAAATAAATAAATAAATAAATGGGGTTAAGGGCACCCCAAAATTTGCTATGTGCACATTAACTTTAAAAAACAACACCTAATATTGAATTTAATATTTTAAAAAAATAAGATTTATAAAAAACAGGTAGCTCAAACATAGCCTGCAACAATGCATCTTTAACTGTTGTTAATAATTTACATGTACACCATTTGACTACTCCGCGTCGCGAAGCTTTGCTATTCAAGCTAGGGTTGCGTAGCGATGTTTTTCTATTCAAGTGAGGTGTTATAGGTATACACCGCGTTGTTATTCTAATTCAGTTAATAAGAAATCATTTGTTTCGCTTTACTCTTAGAGTTTTATTTGAACCATTGAATTCTGTTGCTCTTCAAAAATCTTCCTGAGATTTTGTAAAGAATTTACAGTAGTGGAATTTGATTTAAATTTAGCATTTATTTATTTAAATCAGATAATTATATTAAATGCGATTCTTAAATCTATGCAAAATTACTACTACTAATAATAAAATAATTAGATTAATTAATAAGAATGACTTATTTTTAAACTTTTAATATCAGTATAATACAGTATACAGAAAGAAGTTTCATTTTGAAACGAAATCGCTCTCCCATTTTTCTCCTGCGCGGATCCGCCTCCCTCATATATCGTCTCCGTCTCACTCATCGACACCGGCTACATTCGCCTCCGCCGCCGGCTTCTCCACTCCGACAACCGGATTCGCCGCCGGCTCTCTTTCTCCCACTCTCTCCACGACGCTCGTCGGCTCTCCAGCCGCCTTCTGTGCCCTCTCCGCCTTCTTTTCGTCTTCCTCTCTTTATCGACGCCGGTAGCTGCTTGATGCAGTTAAGGTGGATGCCGATTCAGGTTCGAATTGCGATTCAATGGTAAAACCATGTGCTATTTTGCCAATTGCCGTGTTACTAGTGGTTTCTCCAAAAAGGGAAAAAATTAATTATCTAATTTTTGATATAAAAGCTAAATTTAGTCTCCGTGAAGGAAGCTTCAGAGTTTATTTGAGCTGTGATGTGAACTATTAACTGTTACTTGTTATATAGATTAGCGGATGATTCCAAGGCTAATCTTCTTCCCTTGCAAATCCCTTTGTTTCTATTCTTTATTCCTCACTGGAGAATTTACAAGTCTTAACGATGAAGATCAAACCGCTGCCAAAAGTGACCCCATCTCTTCTCCCGTTCTTCTTTACTTTTCTGTGTCGATCACACTTCTCTAACCTCCTCTGTATGATCTCTTCAAACCCTAAACGACTCGGTTTCTATTCAAAAATCTGGTTTCGATTTCTCCGTTGCAGTTAACTTGATCGTTTATTTCTCTCCGGGGGGGGGGGGGGGGGGGGGGGGGGGGGGGGGGATCTTCGATTGCTCGTTATTATTGAATATGTGGTCTTTTATTATGTTTCTGAATGATTACAAAGAACTGCTTTTCACGTAGGGTTGAATGAGTTTAGGGATTATTGTTATTATTTGATATTTGGCTTCCTGGATTACTTGTTTGCAGATCTGTAGCGGGAATTGGTGGAAACTATGATTATGAACTGTGTAAGAGATCTTACTTTGTGCCTACAGCTCTGTTTTTTTTTAAATCAGCTTTAAAAAGAAATCATGGTGGTCTCTTTTATTGATTTTTATGTGATTTTATCTTTATGCCATGTGTTGTTTGTGCTTTATTTGGTATTTCTTTCGGTCTCAAGTCATCATCTTGTTTAATGAATGATATTTTGCTTATACTGTTAGGATCTGATCATTTGAATGTAATTGAGGTTTGGAATTAGAATTTGAGTTCATTTTTTATTAGAATTAGACCTCTAATTCCAATTCAGAAGCCCTAATTCCGTCCAACCTTACGGCCAGTTCGTTTGGATGGAATTCGAGCCATGTAATTAGAATTGGGGGTCCATTTTCATTGAAACTGGATATCAATTATAATTCTGAAAGTCATTTCCATCCAACCAATCAGACACATTCTTTATGTTGTTTGGAGGAAATAGTACAATGCTCAAGTGTTACAAGTGTTATGGTTTTATTTTGTATTGGACTAATCATTACAAAATAAATGTTTATGGCAATGTTTACTTGTTTCCCAAATAATATTTTTGATTCAAGTTGTAATTGATGCTGATTGTGTACTTAGTGTATTTTGACTGTTAGACAACAACTTATTATATGTTTTAAATGTTAGCAATTAATTGTTATATTTTAATATCACATTTTAAAGTATTTAATTAATAAGTCAGTAATCTTGGAATTGCCTATTTATCCACCATGCATCATGCCTCTACTGTTGACTTAAGTGGTGTTTGCTTTGAATTATTTTATAATTAGTCAAAGTGTTTATAATTTTGCAATTACTGATTTTATTTAATTAGAGTTGTATTTGTTTTTTTTTCCATTTTGGAGTAGTTTGATAATATTGTTGGACGATGTCACGTAAATCTTAATAAGTCGCATTTTAAGTTGTTTAGATGTATTTAAATGTAGTGACAGTGAACCGAGCACAATATTTAATAAATAAGAAAGCATCTTAATAGCACTGACATCTAAAGAACACCAAACCAAGCAACCCCTAGGGTCCCCTCAATTTGATCTCTTGAGCTCTTCCAGAGCAGTAATATGAAGAAAACAATCATCTTTAATGATAAATGCTAATTATTGTATCATGTAATCTCAAAATACTTCAACTTTACATAACTAAAGGATAATGTTTAATCTCACCTACGAAATAGATCTTTCGCCATGTAAACAGATCGATTATTGCCGAGTAGACAATCTTGTGGTGGAGACGGGGGATTGGAATTGTGTACAAAGGATTCTTTCTCTACAACAATGATTGGAATTGTATACAGAGGACTCTTTCCCTACAGCAATGAAAAATAATTTTAATTTTTAATTTTTATTTTGTATGTAACTAATGAAGAGAGAATATATAGAAATACTGTTGTGTTTCTTAGAAATACACCTAATTTGACTGTTATCATGGGATTAGCATCAACAGCCTGAATTTTTTGCAAGTATCCACATTGAAGAGATGATAGTTTTAGTCACTTGAGTTCAGGGTAATATTTGGCACCATTTATCCGGCTTGATAATTTGTTATAGTATTGAGGAATGCATTTATAAAGTTATATGTTTAAGAATTATCTACTTTCACGTTTAATTTTTTATGTCATTGTCATTTCTTTAAACTCAGTTCTTTGCCTTTCTGCAGTGCCATTTACATATGGAACCTGTACAGAAGAGGACATGTTGTAGCCATTACTTTCCAATGGCTTTTTTATTATTTGTTTGCTTTCTTGTTGGGAGCCCTTACATAATTAATTACAAGGTAACTTGAGATTTCTTCCTCAGTTAATGAACAAAATTGCCGAATCTTGTAATTTTTTGTTCATTCTTAACATGTTTTGTTCTTTGAACGCTATTTGTTTGTTTCATAGTCTGCAGTTCCATTAACTCTTTTTTTGAATTCCGCCTTCCCAGTAATTCAATATGTAGAGGGAAAGGCGTGACAGTGCTACATTTGTTGTATTTGGATTATGAACTAATCATGCACTTGCTTTACTGAGAGTAGTGAGATGGATACTAAAAGTGGTATAGAATTTTTTTTTTGAAGTAGCATTACATTTCTTTCATCCTTTAATATTGTAGAATCCCATGAGCATTCAACTCAAAACTAACCAATTAATTAGAGTGGAGAGGTTCACTAAGACCTTTAAAGCCAAGTAGGAAATCCAATATTCAAGATACGAGACTAATATTGTCAACCACCCATCAGGACAAGCTCAACCACCCAGCAGTACAAGTTCAACGCTGATGGGTCCTGCCGGGAGGAATGTCGACAAATATATTAATTATTTTTCCTTGCTTCTATTCATGTGCTTAGATGGAATAAACTTGGTTTTATGCTTTGCAAGGTTGCTTAATTGCAAGATTTAGGTGATGAGTATATTGTATGCTTGCCTTGTTGGAAAATACAGTTGTATTATTCGTACATGGAACGAAGCTCAAAATATGTTGCTCAAGTCATGTAGTGACGTTTTGAGACATGATCCTCGTGTTATCTAGTGATTTTCAGTTTTTCAGCTTGATGGTATCGAGTGAATGCACTTCACCATTACTGACTAAGAACCACTCATGCAATTTAGGGCATCTTGAATTGGTCGGGGATCTCATGTGTGATATTGTTACAGACTAACCCACGACGTGCCAATAACTTGCCGGATGGATGGCGAGGGTGATAGAGATACATGGGATTTGAGATCAACCGGAGTAGAAAGGGGATGAAGGAGAGGAAGAGGAGACAATTAAGAGAGAGACTAAGAGAAATAAGAGATTAATTCATTGCTTGTCATTCTTCCAGTTCAATGGGCCTTTAACTAGAAGTTATATGACCTAATGACATGAACCGTAGATACGTCTAAACATAAAAAAATACCCAAAGACACTAATGACTCAAAATGACATATAAGTCCCAACAACGAAACCTGGCATGCGCCGATACAAACATAAAAATGAAGACTCAACATTCTTAACAACTCAAAATAACGACTTAATAAAACATACATAAAAGTTACTGATAACGGGTAGTGGGCTTATAAGAGATATATTCCCGTGAAATGGATCATGTTACGGGATGGTGGTAATCTGGCTGAAGGAGAATCTTCTTCCCTTTTTCTTCCTTCATTGAGGGTTCTTGTGATTTCTTATGATGGAATTTTGAAAGAGAATGGGGAATAGAATGAACTAATGAGAGAAGAGAGTTAAGAAGAGGAGGAGCGTAGAGGGAAGTAAAAATTTGCTAAAACTTGCCTCCTGCTATTTCATCTCATAGGTTTAAATAGTCGTGAACTTTTGTCATAAAAGGACCCAGGCAAACATAAATTACAAAAAATAAAAGTGCCAGTTATAAATACATCGATAAATAAAAAAAATTCTTCTAAACTTTAGGTCTCCTTTTGCTTGCGAACTTGCTGACCCAAAATGCGCCTCTAACAATGTGATGCATTTAATGTAGACAATACCACTTGACCTGTGATATTTTGATGGAATATGCTTCTATATATTGCCTAATGTTGAAATTTTAAATATGGTTTATGTTTAATCATTCTAAAGTTTCACATATTCAAACCGGTCACATGGTTTTTGTGTGCAGAGAATCACACCACGATACGAAGTTGGCAGGCTAGTGCTTAACCAGAATTCTAGTCCATGTGAGGTTTGTTCATCCATCGCTGTATTTGAAATGTGTCTATCTATAATTTTTGGATAAATTTCCTTTTTGATAGTAATAAGGCCTTTCAATCATGTAAGTGTTATTCTTGTTTTTTAAATTACAGAGCCATGGCAAACCTTCAGGCAGTGAAACACTGCCTCAAGGAATAATTAGTAGCACATCAAATTTAGAAATGCAGCCATTGTGGCAGTCCTCGAGATCATCAAGCAGAAAGGTGTGTAAAATTTGTAATCACATTTAGCAATGCAGATGCTTGCTGATGTTTTACTCTTAAATTAATCAATCTTCATGCATTAAAATTCTAGTATAGACCAATGCATATGATTACTAATTCGGATATGTTTTTGGTAGTTGATGTTAATGAATATTATGCTTGTGGTAATGTATTCTTGCATGACTCTAGATGAGGAATTTTTCAGCTGTTTTTAGAGGTTTATTAACCATGACATATACATTGGATTAGGCCCGAATTCATGCAAAAGAAAGATTATATGATCTATATCCGCAGCATAAGCTTGTGAGAATTTTGTCTTCCATAGAATCAGTCCTCTCTACAAATGAATGTATGTTAGAGGATCAATTCTCATGACACTGAAAAAATTGTATTCCAAAAAGAGAGCACAAGGCTCTGCATTCACGATGGCACCATTTTATCTAAGAGGTGCTTATCCACTAAGAGAACCACAACAAATTCGAGGCTACCTGGGGGACCCTC
The DNA here is from genome assembly GCA_039513925.1 of Platanthera zijinensis. Classification (NCBI taxonomy): domain Eukaryota; kingdom Viridiplantae; phylum Streptophyta; class Magnoliopsida; order Asparagales; family Orchidaceae; genus Platanthera; species Platanthera zijinensis. The sequence goes on from CM077081.1 coordinate 26,405,623, forward strand.
CCGACCTTCCGTACCACTAATCCGGCTTTTAAGCTTGAGAAAAAGCTCGATGCGGTGGAATGGTGTGATTATATGGCCTCTCTCTGGGGTGTACTTACATGAGGAAGCAACCACAATGTCTCCGAGAGAGGACTGCTAGTATCGACCATCCGGTGCTTGATAAATTCATAAGGGTCCCTATATGTGTTTATTGTTCGTAGTTTTATTTTATGTGCTGATCGAGAACATGATATATCTCAAGCTCTAGATCTAATTAATTCAGTTCAAGTCCTGGCCCTCTGTTCGAATGTGTCTGATAGTGTTATCAGGCCTCTAATTCAATATGTATTTTCGTTAATGATTTATTTGTTTTGTAATTTCAGTTTGTTTAAGATTCTTTTATTTGTATTTAGTTTGTTCTTAAAACTTTGGCACAAAAATCATTAAGCGAGAAGTATTTTCTTTAATTTTCCATCGTTTTCCGGCCCGCCAAAGCGCACATATAGCCTTCTAACAACAAGGCTTCGTCGAACTCTCTTCCCCTGGTTTTTCCCCATCTGGCATTGCTATCCCATTCAGCGGTCAGATCCCTAGTATCTTCCTCCCCGTTAAACGGGAAAAATAGAAATCTTGTCTTGAAAAAAAGAAAATCCCCTATATATATAGGGTAATACAAATATTAGCTAACACTTCCCCTCAAGTTGAGCATGTAATGTTCTTCATGCCTAACTTGCTAATAATCGATGCAAATGTTTTCTCACTTAATGCCTTGGTGAGAAAATCAACAAGTTGTCCCTCCGAGTGAACGAAAGGGGTACATGCAATCCCTTTCACAATATTTTCTTTAATGAAGTGTCAGTCAACTTCAACGTGCTTGGTGCGGTCTTGCTGGACAGGGTTCTGAGCAATGCTGATTGCAGCCTTATTGTCACAGTACAAATTGAAAGGTTCGGTTTCTAATAAACCAATATCACTCAAGAGGGAATGAAGCCACATCCCCTCACATATACCATGAGCCTTGGATCTAAAATCATCCTCTGCACTAGTACGAGCCACTACATGTTTCTGCTTCTCCAAGTGACCAGATTAGCTCCAACCAAATTACAATATCATGTGGTAGATCTCTTATCATCAACTGATCCAGCCCAGTCAGCATCAATATATATTTCTGTTTTTTAAGTGATCACTAAGGGAGAATAGAATTCCCCTACCAGGCGTGGTCTTCAAATACCTCAAAATTCAGTGCACAACATCAAGACCAACTTCTGATAACTAGAAATATCTTCCACTAACTCCCCATCATCACGTCCAAGTTTGTGGTTCACTTCAATAGGTGTATTAGCAGGTTTGCAACCACTCATTCCTATCTGTTTTAACAAATCAAGGACATACTTTCGCTTAGAAATATGAATACCATATTTTGATCTGGCAACCTCAATCCCTAGAAAATATCTCAACTTACCCAAGTTTTTCACTTCAAATTCACTCGCAAATTTGAGTTTCAAACAAGGTTGTCATGATTGAGATCCTAGGTGGGATCATTTTGAGGTTGGATCGGATCGGATCGTAAGATCGGATCGAGAATCGCAAGATCCTACAACATTCATGAATTAAGACTAAAAAATAAATTTGAATTTTATCATTAAATTACATGCTCAATTAACCAAAAATCAATAAATTGAATAGTTTGTAATTAACTAAATTAAATTTTTTTGAATAACTAAATCAAAATGATAAGTTTTAGGTAAGACACCCAATGTTTATTAACAATAAAAACAAATCTCGACCGAAAATGACCAAAGAAGCCGCTCTTAGTCTCCGTTTGCAATCGGCAATTGACACTTGGGATATGGTAAAACAACATGATATGTTTCTGTGATGGGGTATGGGACGGGATTGAGATAAGGTTAAAAAAATGAGTTATGGGTATTGAATCAGTTGTATGAGATCGGGATAGGGTTGGACATGTTTCTAGTTACCTTTGGTCAGACTGGTAAAATCAGGTCAGGATCGCGATCCTAAAGATCCTAAGATCCGGATCGCTATCCCAGTCGTAGATGTGCGAATTTGGATCCTAGGTAAGATCCGGATCGATTTACAAAATTTGGATTGTAGGATCGTAAGATCCAGATCGCGATCCTGATAGACCATGGTTTCAATGCACAAATCTCATTCATGTCATCACCTGTAATAACCATATCATCAACATATACAATCAGGATAGCCACCTTCATCTCTTTTTGTCTGATAAATAAAGCATGACTTTGTGAAGTCGCCCAAATCAAGCTCTCGGAGATTGTTTTAATCCATATAGAGCTTTCTTCAATTTACACACTTTCCCTTCAGAGCCGATAGGGACAAGACCGGGAGGCATTGACATATTGACTTCCTCTTCCAATTCGCAATGAAGGAAAACATTCTTTACATCTATCTGTTGAAGGTCTCACCCTTTACACGCGACACGGGATAATAGGACCCGTATTGTATTCATTTTTGCCACCGGAGCAAAAGTCTCTTAGTCAATATCATGAGTTTGAGTGTAGCCTCTTGCCACCAATCGTGCCTTGAATCTCTCCACAATACCTTCAGAGCTCTGTTTTACTGTAAAAAACCATCAACAACTAACTGTCCTCTTGTCAGGAGGGAGATCAACCAATTCTCATGTGGCCCTTAAGGAATGTTGTAGCCAAACAAATGGCGACTCTTAAGGCCAAGGAAATAGTTCGAGACCATGATAGGTAATTTGTTGTATCAAGACAAATCGTGGTGATCCGAGACGCCGTATGATCATGTCCAACCCGGGTAGATCTAGCGGGTTGTGATATGTCAGGAAAATCCACCACGTCAGATATAATGAAATCAGAGAACAAAGATGTGCCGGTAGAAGAAAAAAAATTTCGAGATGAAGAGAACCAGCCTCCACGAGATCGCCGAAAAAAGGGCGATACCGGAAAAAATGCCAGACACCACCAATAGGACCGTCTCGGATCCTAGAACAATAGATTCTTGAGTGTTGAAGTCAAAGGAGGCTTGAATGAGGAGGTAGAAAGCTTTTCAAGAGAGAAAGTAAAAGAGAGAAAAATCACAAGATTCATGATATAGGGAGATCCGGTGGCAGAGATTACTTGATCCCCCTAGTAGGAGGTAGAGGGATGAAAAGCGAAACTTTTCTGAGAAAAATGTTGAAAATCAGATGGTTGCCGGTGCAGCGGCCATCCGGGGCGCCGATTGGACCCCGCCTGCCAATCGGCGGGATACACGACAGTTAGAGGTTTTGGGGAATGAGAGAGGGAGAAGGGAGGAGGTGGAGGGAGAGAAGGGTGGCCGATGGTGGAGTTTGCTGGGCTGTGGAGCGGCAGGCGGTGGCTAGGGTGTTTTTTCTTTCCCGTGGCTCTGATACCTTGTTAAAAGGGAAAATTTTGAAATCTTGTCTTGAAAAAATAGAAAACCCTCTATATGTAGGGTAATATAAATATTAACTAACACTCCCCTTATTTTTCTCTTTTCAAAATTGGGAACCTTAAAGGTGCTAGGAGGGAGAGGAAATTCTCTAAATGCCCAGTCATTCATCCACCTTGGAATAGTTTCTCATACCCAAGTCCATAACAAATAGCTATTTATCCATCATGTAAGAAAATCTGTTCCAAATACTAAATGTGAGTAACGTTTTATCACAATCTATAAGCGCTTTTCTTATGATCCACATGGCTCTTTGGTTAAGGTGCTAAACATAGTATTCTTTTAAATCTAACACATTGTTAACAAGTATTCTGAAAGTAAACTTCTCTGAGTTTAGCTTGCCATATTCTCGTTTTCTTTAAGTTAGAGGATGTTCCTCCAGCAATGGTTAGATTACCACTATTAGCGACGCAAGGCGAATCTATAGGCGGCGGAAAAATTTGCGACTTAACCCTACATGCTCTATGCAACAGTCCGACGATTAGATCACAATTAGATAATAAATTATGACATCCCACACAATTAATTCACGACAAGGCAAAATATTTTATTAAGGCAAAACAAGCTTAGTCTTTCCTCTGCGTGGAGGGCCAAAGCAAGAACGCGCGGCGAATCTATCCTTTCTGCAGTTAGAGATTTCTCAAGAAACAAATAACATCATAAACTATAATTTCACGCAAGCACATAATATCCAAACCTTAGAAATGTTTATAACCAAACAACCTTTACAAAACACCACAAAAATGTTTGTGTTGTCTCAATGTAATAGATCTGAACATTGGAGGGCTCAAAGAGGGATTCTGGAGGTGTGGTGAGACTAGATCGGGTAAGGGGAAGGCTGGTCGGGGGTTGAGAGGGCTGGATAGGGAAGAATAGTGGTTGGATCTGGTCTGGTTTGCTCAGATCTGTACCGAATGGATGTGGTTGGCTGTTTTGGAAGTGGTTCCACGTGATTGGGAGGGTGGCGACAAGAGGGAGTTAGGAATTTGATAGGCCGCTGCTGTAGGGGCAAGGGGGAGGGGCGGCGGTGGCTTTGGAGGGTGGAGGGGTGGCCGACGGTGGGCTGTAGGGGTGCTAGGAGGGGGTAGCGGTCTGCTGGGCAGAGGGGAGAGAGCGGCGGCCTGCTGGATAGAGGGAAGAGGGCGGCGGCAGGAAGGAGCAGGGCGGCACCCTTGGCCGGCGTCTTTGGAGGGCTAGAGGAAAGGGTAAGGGGTGTGATTGTGTAGAAGAGTGGCAACAACCAAATGGTTGGCTGCTTCAGGGCTTTGGGGTTGCTGCTGGTGATTTTCGGGAGGAGAACGGTGGCTGGACAGCAAAGGGAAAACAGGGAGAAGGGAGGAAAAATAACAAAGGATATACACTTACCCAAGGAGTCGTCATCAAGGAGGCTCCACGGAATCGGCACCGCGGAGATCACCGGAATGAAGGAAGAAGACTCTCCACTCATTCAACAATAAGAAAACAGCATCCCTACATATCCTATTTATAAGAATCTAGAATTAGGGCACCCAGAATCAACGGCTATATATGAAATTTGATACGCAACACGAATTCGGACGCATCCACGGAGTCGGATCGTCGATCCGGGCACGCTATATGTTGTAAGTCGCCACATATGCCCCGAATGAACCCAAAACTCGTCCTCGTCTCTGCTCCGCATCAGTTAGTATGTTATAACCTATAGATTACTATTTAACACTTTTGAGTCACAGACTGTAAGGATAGGTTCCTCTATCGCAAATCCTCCCCTAAAAACATTAACTGAATCCTCCCCTAAAAACATTAACTGAATCCTCATACACTGAATACACCTTTATTGAAACTAACTAATGTTCTTGTTTCAATTTGTGAGTAACAACGGTCATTTTCTGGTGTTAGAACAAGGTGGAATCCTCAAAGAATTTGCTGGCAATCGCTGTTGGAATTAAGCAAAAGAAGGTTGTTAATGACATTGTTAAAAAGGTATTTTGATTAGATATTCTATGTTGTCCTTATCCTGTTTGCTAGTCTTTGCACAAGGAATAATTCTGGAAAAATACCTTCCAATTTTTCTGAGTTACAAGGACCTCCTCTCTACTTTTTAAAAGTTAGAGATGAGTTCATTGTAATTATGCAAAGTTTGAGGGGAGGTCCCAGTAAATGACCCCTTTGCACAAACCATAACTTTACTATCTTAAATTTTCAGTTCTATGCTAGTAAATTCACCGTGATGCTTTTTCACTATGACGGAGTTGTGGATGAGTGGAGAGACTTGGAATGGAGCGATAGTGTCTTACATGTCTCTGCAATCAATCAAACTAAATGGTACAGTAAAGTTCTTGCAATTTTTGTCTGCCTGCTACTTTATAACTCGAGATTTTAGGCATCATGTTTACATTTTCTAATGTGGGACAGGTGGTTTGCCAAGCGTTTCCTGCATCCGGATATAGTTACCGAGTATAGTTACATTTTCCTTTGGGACGAGGATCTTGGAGTGGAGAATTTTCATCCTGGAGGGTATGATATTCTACCTATAACTTCAAGAGTAAAATAGGTTGTTTTAAAGTTACATCATTTGAAGAATCGAAGTCATTAATAAAACATTCTTAAGGTTACTGTTATAAGAGAATATTGTTTAGATTAAAGGAAGACTTAGTGCAATTATTTTCCTAGATATATATTTGAATTGGTAATTAATAAAGAGGTCTACTTATCTCAATTAGAGTGATGTATGAATGGTACAATATGTTAGGATAAACGCTTCTAATCTTCTATACTGATAGTAGTCTCTCTCTCTCTCCCTCTCTCCCTCTCTCTATGTAGATACATTTTCTATTGTTAGATATATAGTAAAAAATCATTAAAATTGTAGATTTTTTCTATATTTAGACATTATGCAAAAAAAAATCATTAAAAATGCACACATATTTTCTCTATATTTAGAGAAATTGTACAAAAAAATTCATTAAAAGTATGAAAATAATGTAAAAATGTTGACATTAATATAACCTAGATATATATTTTTGCAATATTTATTAATTAATATTTTCAATATATATATATCTATACTATATATACAAAGATATATCAACAACCAATCAGAATTTGCTGTGTAACACCGGTTTAACGCTACACACCCACCAAATTAATCTGAAACGTCCGATCTAGTAAGATCATAAGATCTCAATCATTCAATCATATAAACGAATCAGGACCGTCCATCTATATTTTTGTAGGTCATAGTAGCATGGTGCCTTAAACCTATAAATTTGATAAGACACCTACCCTACAATGTGAAATTACCATTTTACCCTTATAAATTCAAAAAAAAATTATTAGAAAATCAGATTATTTTTCTGCTATTCAAACACCACTCGAGCCCATTCAGACACCATATAGCCCGCACGCTCTAGCTGTCGCCCGCTCTGTATAGCCCCCTGCCCGTTCTGTCAAATTGGACAAACAAAACAAAGAAATAAATCATTGATTTGACCTATCAATACATCTCCAAAACGGCGGAGGTTTTTTCTCTTTTGCGGAGTCGCCACATGTTGAAGATCTATAACACACGGTGATTTAAATTTGGTGCAGGATTGAGAACTTTTGTCGAGGTTGAAACCGCTAATCGCCATAGCTCTCCACTATAATAACATTATTGTTGGGAATAAATATGATATATAATAAACATTACGTTATGATCAATATTAAATAAAATAATGTAACAAAAATATTAAATAAACTTTATAATATAAATGTAAATCAATTTATCCCGGGCGAAGCCCGCCAGGGATTGGTGAAGCTTCCATGCTGCAGTCATCCTTGATGATTTTGGAGATAGTATAGATGAATGAAAAACATACATCATACACAATAATCAATCACCCAGTTCAAGCCAAAGTATACAACACAACTCATTATGAAGCCACTGGAATGATTACACATGATAATTGCAATTAACATATTATCTAAAGACCAAATCATCTATAACAGACATTAGTGAACATATTAGGGGCAAATAACTTACAAAAATGCAGCCCGACACTTGATTTCTTTGTTTGAGGCTCAGTTTCAACAAACTACATTGAACATATTAGGGAATTGCAGCAATCATGTGAACATATGTCAAATGGCTTATCTTAAGAGCATAACATCAACATATTCATTTTGTATTGAAATCCTAAGAGGTAGCCTTATCCTGAAGCGGTGATAGTAAATCGAACCCAATCGCTTTGTGGGCAACCCTATCAACAGAGCAATGCATCGACTTGAGAATGATGTAGTGATAGATCTGAAGAATTCTTACTGGATCTCCAAGCCTGAAAACAGATGACACCCTTTGTTCAGAATTAACCCTAAAAAAGCTAGCGGGTGAGATCCACCGGAAGAAGAGGATGGTGCAGAAATCTGATCTAACCCGTTTTTCTGTTGAGATCTACCTGAAGATGATGAAGGCAACACTGGTTCGTCCGAGATGGTCGTGTGCGAAGCCGGGAACCTCCAACTTCTAGCCGAAGAAGCGGTATGTCGGTTTTGATGGGGCCTCGATGGACCACCGATTACGAAAAGTGGGATGCGGATTAGCAGCGGCTATCTTTAGGAGGAGATGCTACTAGGTAGAGTAGCGGCGCGAGAGGGTTTCAGGAGGGAAAGTTTTTTTGCTTGAGTTGCGGCGCCGACGGTGGTTGAGAATGAGGCGAGCTTGCGAAGAAGAGATTAAGAGGTCGTGGAAGGGTATCGGGGTGAGGGGGGAGGCGGCGTGAGTGTAGTTTCGGGATTTAGAGATTGCTTTAGGTTGTTTTTCTGATCTAACGGTTGTTGTGTTTTTGTAACCATATCTGATGGATTTTACTTTTTGATGTATTTTAGTGGACACGCTATTGGCAGGCTACCATCATAATTTTTTTTAATATATTATAGATATTATAGATATAAATATATAGATATAAATATATATATATATAATATATATTATATATATATATATATATATATATATATATATATATATATATATATATATAATATATAATATTTAACTACTATACAGAAGTTGTCTTTGGTGGTGCAACATTCAAAATTGCCAAATATAGTCTCAGTCTTTTACTCTAATGACTTAACATATATTATGAAAAAAATGAAAATTCATAAAATATAATGGCTATTTGTGTAATTACACTATATCCCTATTATAAAAATAATGATGAAAATTCATAAAATCCAAAACCTTTTTAGTAGACCCTCCTAGACCTATCATTAGGCTTGAGAAATATTTCGAAATATAATGGTCTACTACTTAAAATGATTTTTTAAAAAAATATAAATGTTTTTTTAATAAAAATATTTATAAAATATTAATTAATTTTTTTACAAATATTTTAAGTTTCTATTTATGCATTACAAAATGTGTCAGAAGTTACCACTCGTGGTAGCTATACTGCCTCCTTTTGCGTGCACTCACATAAGGGGCCGAAGGCCTGTGTCGTTGCACTCATGTAGGGTTCGAGGCCCGTGCCGTCACAAATGGCTGTAGGGGCTGGCCTCCTGACTGTCACTCGTCGTGTGTGTGCTGTGTGTGTGTATACACACGAGTGCCCGACACGGGCTCCTCCCCTACTGCCAATCGCGACGATTGTTGCAAACTGTCGAGCTCGGCTCGAGCTTGGCAAAAATTCCAAGCTCGAGCTAATCTTTTCGAGCTCGCGCCCGAGCTCGTCGAGCTCATTTTGTCCTGACTTGTGTTCGAGCTCAATGCCTCCTTATTGAGCTCGAGTTTCGAGCTCACGAGTTTTTTAGCTCGTGAGCCTGATTTTCTTTATATTTTTAATTTTTTTTTAAAAAAATTAGGCTCGCGAGCTCATGAACAATACGATGCGAGCTCGAGCTCGGCTCGTAATCGAGCTCGAGCTCAAGCTCTACAGGCTCGAGCTCGTGTCGAACTTTTTTTGAGCCTTTCATCGAGCTTTCGAGCCGGCTCAACTCAACTTGAACCCCTAATCGCGACAGTACCCGGCCGGCCCCTACGGCCCGCGCGACTGTACCCGGCCCGCCATTACGACCCCGCGCGACTATATCTGCCCCGCCCCCGCGGGCTTCACCCGCCCACAGCGATAATTTAAGAAAAACATAAAGTAAATATAATTTGATAAATAACAAAATTTAAAGATATAATTATGAATGTATATATATAATGAATAATATATATAATTATTATAATATATAGTATACTTATATGTAATAATGAATTATATTATACATATATTTATATATATTTTTTATATAAATACATAAAATAAACAATATAAGTACAAATATTTGAAATGTTATCACAGTTGCCTCCTTTGCTCGTTCCTTTTGGCCTTGAGGTCTCAGCATCGAAACCAGACAGCCATATTAAATTAAAAAATAAAATTTTAACAGCTATTTGAGTCGGGTGGGTTTCCAAAACCCGCTCCATTTCGCCGATCCACGGTAAGCCGCCCGATTTTTTAAGAGTTATAGGGGTAAAAATCGTAATTTCACATAGGTTTAAGACACACTAGTAGTAGGTTTAGGAGACTTACTAAAATGTGGAGAGAGAGAGTGAGTGATTTTATTGTGCTCGATCAGACGGTTATTGAATTATGAAGTCATGATCCGACGGTTTATGAAATTTTGAACTCATGATTTTCGCAGACCTCAGTATTTTTTATATATGGTAGATATATATATATTTTTTGGAGCCAAGGTCTTTTCTCGCAAAGCTCGGTTTATTGCATGACTGAATATCTAATACTTTGCGTTTGACCATGAAAGCAAGAGCCAAAGAAAAGAATAAAAGAATATTTTATTACTTGACGAGGTGGTCGTGTTGAGGTCAAGCTGTTTGGGTTTGGGAGAAGGCAGGCGAGGTCGCCAAATCCTCAAATAGGTGACCTCCTCGGGGTTTGAACTTCCTTCCACCCATTACAACGTGGTCATATTTAAGACAATGGGGACGCATTGATATCAGAAGGTGGACAAGCTGATATACTGTGTCTGCGAGCTGATATGCTGAAGTCGCTGAACAGATATGCTGTTGAGGTCGCTGAGCTAATTTTCCCATGTCAGCGAGGTGACTTGATGAAGAACGCAAGCTTATCTACACTATGGTATCTGAGCTAATCTGCTGAGGTCAGAAAGGTGATCTGATGAAGTCAGTGAGCGGATCTGTTGTAATCATGGAAATGATCTGTTGAGGTCACCGAGCTAATCTCCTGAGATCGTGATGCGGAGCAGAGACGAGCACGAGCTTTGGGCCCGTTAGGGCTGATTTGGCGACTTACCATATATGACGTGCCCAGATTGACGATCGGACTCCGTGGTTGCGTTCGGCACGTCGCCGCGAGTCAAAAACATATATTAGTTTTTTTTGAGTTTATTTTCATGTATTTAGTGGCCGATTGATGGTGAAGCCCTAATTTGTTCTCTTCTTATAAATATTGGTCTAACTGACTGAACCAAGGTATTGCAAAATTTGGAGACTTCAATTCCCGGATTCCAGCGATCCCTCCCCGGTGCCGACGCCGTGGAACCCTAGGTGACGACTCCTAGGTGCTCAAACTCCTCCCCAAGGTACTACCCATCCATAGCCGTCTTCTTCCCCCTCCAAAACCCTCATCAGCAGCCCCTATAACCCCCAAATCCCAACCCCTACCACCGAACATTGTTCACGATCACTGTTTGCCGTTACTGTTTGCCGTTACTGTTCATCGTTCCTGTCAGTCTGTCACTGTTCACCCGTACTGTTCGCCCGATACTGTTCACTCGTTCCTGCTCATCCGATTGATGCCCACCGAACCACTGTTCATGCCTACCCTCCACTTCTTCCCCTTCGTGGAACCACTTCCAAACAACCCCAATTCTCTAGATCCATTCAGATCTGAGAATTTCGCTCCCGATCCGTTATTTCCGCATCTCATACTTTCCATTTTTGCCCGGCCCGAATCTATATATTTGTGGCCGGATCCACCGTTTTACTATTCGTTATCACCTTTTTCCGCCAAGGACAGCCACCGCCACCGTCGTCTCGCCACCAGTTCCATCTCCGATCGCTGATCTACACATTCGGCCCTCCAAATCTTCACTGTCTTGGTTCAACCCTCTACTTTGTGAGCTTTTGTAGTATTGTACTTTTTGATTCAGCATTTTCATTTGGGTGATTTATTATAGTTTGCTGCGATTCCTATTTGTAGAACTTTGTTTTGGTGGCATAATAACTTGCGGGAGGAAACACTCGCTACGCGCTTCGCTTTGGCCCTCCGAACGGAAGAAAGCCATTATAATATTGCCCAAAATAAATGTTTGTTTGTTCTATTTTAATATTTGCATGGTGCTGAATTTTTCATTGCTAATATTTATTTATCGAATCATTAACCATCTCATTGCATATAGATTTGGATTAGCGCGTCACCCTTGTACTCACACCTAGCGTTGTAGGTTTTGTGCACATGTAGCCTACCCCTACATCAGATCGTCAAGCTGATTTATTGTTCATATCTTCTGCGTGCATTTTTTATCTCGACAGAGACGGGTCATACAATATATGTGTATATATATATATATATATGTTTATAGTGGGTACAAAAAAATCTTACATGCAAGAATATATAATACAGCGGTGTCATAAGTATATACAATACAACGGTGTCATGTTCTCCCTTGTTGATTCATTTTACTTGTCCCTTGTTTGAAGTAACATATTTATTGATCAGGTATTTATCGATCATCAAAAAAGAAGGGTTGGAGATATCACAACCTGCATTGGATTTTTCTAAATCTCAGGTGCACTATCAAATCACTGCGCGTTTGAGAAAAGGAAATGTTCATAGGTTTGTCTGGATATCCTTTTCCTTGGGTAGCTTTGTTCTTTAGCTTGCGGATGCAAGCCTGCCTTGTTTAATATGATTGGCCATGTTTCCAATGTTTAACTTTAGATAATATTGCTGAAAAATTAATATATTTGTTTTAACAGAAGAACTTACAAATTCAGCGGTGGTGGAAGGTGTTACGCAAATAGCACAGCTCCGCCATGTACAGGGTACGTATCACTCTGTTGCCTTATTAAATGATCCCTTTGCCTGTTTTGATAGTGTTAAAACGCGAACTCTTTTTGAACTTTTAGGACTAAGGCCTTGTTTGAGAGAGCATTGGAGAGTGGCAGTTATAAGTGCAAGTAACGTTTGGATAAGTGTGGTCATAAATACCATCTTCCCAAAATAGTGTTTTAGGCCAAAAAAACACCACAGTCATGGAGGCGTGGTCATGTTTTACGTTCAAACCTCATAAAGTGGAATTTGGGCCAAAAAACTTTTTTGAAAGTTCAGAACATCGAAAAATCATCAACACTACCTTTGTTTGGGAAATTGCGTTGCTCGAGTGTTGGTGGTATGAAACAGTGGTAGTAAACATAATTATGGAGGTTTACCTATGTTTGGAACTTTTGTGACTTTTCTGATACTTTCTTGGGTCTCGGTGTTCATGAATGCTAAAATTTCACCACACATGCATGACTATTGTAATGTTTTGCCCGAAACTGCCGCTTTAGGAAAACAACATTCGTGACTGCATCTACCCAAATGCCACTTGGGTCCACTCTGCTCTCCCAAACAGAGACTACAACTCCCTTTTTTTGTGTCTAGGATCAGTTCACAGTGAGCTTTAGCTTTTTTCGTGATAAATTACAGCTCTTAACCTGAATTTCAAGTTGTCATGGACCGAATTTTCAAATTGTCATTATGTTGAGATCAAGCAAATTTCAGGTGGGTTGAAATGATGGCTCCTGTTTTTTCAAGAGATGCTTGGCGTTGTGTTTGGCATATGATCCAGGTACATCTCATTCCTTAACTATGCCTCGTCTTTTTCCTTGTCCATTTGTTGCATCAGCAACATTATTGTTCAAAAGCATGCATTTTCCTTTGCATAATGTGGCAGAATGACTTGATTCATGCATGGGGCCTTGATACAAAACTCGGCTATTGTACTCGGGTAACCTCCAATCATCCATCTTAACCATTTTTCTTACAATGTTGACATTCATATATTGAAATCCTTTCTGTAGGGTGATAGGACTAAAACAGTTGGAGTGGTGGATAGTGAATACATAGTTCACAAGGGTATTCCTTCACTCGGTGGTGACGTTAAGGTAAGCCCCCTCTTCTGACCGTGTGATGATGAAACTTACATTTCTAACTTATAGAAATGAAGCTTATATAATAAGTTTGGACCCATTAAGTCCACCTTATTTTGCTAGGTCTTTAGTCCGAAGTTTTGAAATCAAAGGTCGATTTTTGAACGTACTTGTTGCCATTTATGATTTCACGTAATCTCCGGTGAGTGATGTAGTGTGTGTGGTGTAATCTAGGATGTTATCAAAAACACGAATGAAGGTTTTTACACAATTATAGTTTACACCCCATTTGGCATATGGGTTTGTAGATTTTTGACGGGTAGATCTTTACATTAAATAGGTGCAACCGTACAAATGAACATCGGAAATGATCATCTCAACAGGGTTGTTTTTTCGTTTGTGTTTGGTTTGGTAAAAAGGAGAAAAAAGAAAGTCCAATCATTTTTTTTTCAAAATAAATCATTTTTGCTATTTTTGGTTATTTTTACCAAGCATGTTATTTTAGAATTTGGAATTGAAATTCGAAAGTTTGATTAAAATATAAATTATAAACTTATTTTAGTTAAATTTATTTTTAACATGTCAAATGAGGCCAATACAAAGTGGTCTAGGTTTCTAGTCACTTTGAGCGTACGATTAGTGCTTAATCATCGTCCGTTCGAAACCAAACAAAACCGTGCCCACTCCTAAATTATGGGTATGGGAGTGAGAGGTTCCTTGGTTCCATCTTTATGTAGGATTGCTTTCATCTTTTCTACTTCTCTTCCCTATGCTGCCCATCATCTTTTTCTTGAAAAGTGAATCTCTTGTTAGTTTTAAGAATTATTGTTCTCATTTTATTTGGGAAAATACATTTAGTTTCATGTTTGGGTCCATAAAAAGTTTGCTATGCGCGGTTTTAAGTTTTGGTGGTTTCGACAAAACCAATTCAAAACTAACTTATATCTTAGATTTGGTTGATTTCGGGAGCTTCGCTGAAATTTCCAGCAAAAGTCAAGAGTTCGCCTGAAACCCATTGTTTTCCACTCAAGTTCATCGATCTGTTGAGCCTTTATCAAAATTAAACTGTAATTTTATGATTGTGGCCCCCACAATTTTCATATGGATGCTCATTTGATCCAAAATACATATTCCCTTGGTTTCATTCTTTAAATATTTTTAAAATTAATAACAAATTAAATCACCAAACGTAAAAAACTAGGAGTTTAAAACCTTACTTTTTTGCATAACTGGATCTAATTGTTGCCTGAGTTACAATTTATAATTTGAATGCAGTCAAGTAGAGAGACAACTGGTCACAATTCTTTACCAGATGCATCTGATTCGAGAATTCCGGTAGTTTTTAGTCTAAATTCATTCACCTAACAATATATGGCTTAACACTAAAAAACATTTTGTATAATTTCTAGGTGCGGTCTGCCCCAAATCTCTCAAATGCTAGATTAGAGGTAAGTCATGCTTATCCATGCCTATCATTATTGCATTATGACTTTTTTCCTCTATTGTTTTTTTTTTTTTACTTTTTATCTAGTAAAAGAATTGCCAATAACTCACCTCAGTAATGAAACTGATATTTTTATGACAGCTCTGAATCTTCAAACCGTGTCATACGTCCATATTTTTTTATTAAAAAAAACTTCTTGGAGCTGAAGAATTTATTGAGAAGAGCCTTGTGATAAATCTTATTTTTAAATTTAATAAAAACTTGTTATTTTATGAATAGTTAAGCTCAGACCTCAAAGCTTATGAATTCCTGGCCATTGCAAGTAAAAGTTTAAGAGATTTCTGCTTGATGTTCCCCTATGAACCGTCCATAGTTCGCTCTTTTCTCTTCTTGGATAGTTTTACTGGGGCACAATTATAGTAATAAATAGAGAAAAAAACTATAAAATAACTCCTGCCATATAGTATTACAAACCAACATAAATTTTAACACTTTCTTCAAGCTTGATTTTGTATCCTACTTTCTGAAGCTTGATTTGTATAGACCTTTTATCTGGATATCTGCTACTTGTTCTTTAATATAAATGCAACATTCAAAAGTAGTACCTCAGCCTACGAGGGAGAAGCAATTCTTCAGAGAATTTCAAGTTGTCCTATGAGTTAATATTTGCATAGGGGCTCATGACGTACTCGATAAATTTTCCGATTGACTTAATAATAGTCAAATTAGCTCGAGTAACTTAATATTTACCACTCCCTCTACAATCTAGTTTTAGTTATGCCACGGAGAGCTAACTTGGTCTTGTTGTTTTGAAGCTTTTTTTTCCTTATAAGGCTTACTGAACATAGACTTGGACTGAACTATAAGGAAAGACATGATGTACTTGGCTATTAGTGAGATTATGACAAAAAATAGGGCACAATGGCAAAAAAGGATCCATATAGCTGACCCCACTATAGTGAGATAAAGGCTCGAGTGTTGTTGTTGTAAGGCTTACTGAACATGTTTGCGTATTGCTCCTCCAAACGAGACAAAATTTATAGAGATAACTTTAGTTGCAATCTCAATTCCCTAAACTATGGTGTCTCCATGGTGTTACTCAATTCCTAAATACTTCACCTATAAAAGGTAAGGGTCTTTGTTGTGGATCCCACGCCGTTAGTTATGTATTAGTTGTTAGATTATTATGAGTTTAGGTGTATGAGTCGATGAGTCGAGTTGTAGTTACAAATTATCTATGCATCTCTCTCTCCTCCTCTCTCAAGTCCCCTCTTCTCTTCCTCTAATTCTTCTCCTCTTCATCCCCATTTTGGCGTTAGCCCTACTTGTATCTCCGCCTCCACCGCTACCTTTAATGACACCCCCCAAATAAGGACATAACAGTCTTTCTTCCTAAAATTCTTTCTTACCTCACCCGACTCTTGTTAGAACTAGCAAGAAAATATTGCTCCTTTTCAAAGTGTCTTTTAAAATTCACATTTCCATCCACCTCTCAGTCGATTTTGTACCCCCTCGTAGAACATGTCGTTCTTTTGCAATAAATTTTGCGGAGTTATAATGCTCAATCACATCCAAGGAGCCATGTCGCTCGCATTTCATAGATTTGTTCTTGATTCTGATTATCCGTGATATCTGCAAGATGTTCCCCAATGCGCCTTTTCTCTGCTCAAGCAATATGTAGCCCCTGAAAATTGTGAAATAGTGCCAAAAAATAATAATATTTACAGTGAAAATTATTTTTAACAGCATCCATATCAAAATGGCTCCATTGATTTAACTTTAATTTGAACTTTTTGTATAAACATAAACACAACCAAAAACATCAAAATATTATAGTTTTCAAAAAAAGAGAGTTAAAACTCAAAATGTTTTCGAAGATGACTTATAAGAGAGTTGTGTCTGACAGATCAGAAGGCGGTCGTATGCTGAATCAGAGATGTTCACTCGCAGATGGAAGAATGCTGTGGCCACTGATAAGTGCTGGGTTGATCCCTATCCATCAAGGTCTAATTCTACAAGCTGATTATACATGCTATTGAGTTCTGTATTATATGTAAAAATGAGGACAGTGTGAATACAAAGCATAGTGTGTGTAATTTTGTCCACAGAGGGCTTTATAGTTTGAGATATTTTTGAAAAGAAGAAAATGTGAGTTCAGTTTCATTACAGTTACATTTATATGGAAATGTAAAAGCAAATTGAGGAAATAAAAAAAATGTATTTTTTTATTGTAATGATTGCTTTGTTCCATTGGCAAGGCTATCAATTAGGTTTTTATTTGTTTGAGTAGCTTTGTAATTGTAGTTCTTTCAAGTTTTTGGTCTTAAAATATTTCTTTGCTTTTGCGCTAGAATTTTATTTATGTTATATAACATAAATAATCAAGTATTAACAACGTGATCAAAATATACTGTTAAAATATTTTATAAACATTAAGCAAATTATATGTAATCACATATGATCTATAATTGATTATGATTGAGGCTCCATTTGGCGCCATGCTTTTTTTCTCCGGTGAATTTGGACAAAAACACTATCATAGACCACAAACAAAAAATAGTTTTCCTTTGCTCATTTATAATCACCGTGGACATGACTGTCACCGCTATGTCAAACGGAGTTTGAATCATAATCAAGTTCACGCTGTAATTGTGTAAGAGTGAAAAAATAAATAAGCATTATGCATCTATATACAATTAATCATAAGTGAAAAATATTTCATGACATAATTTCATAAGTATATAAAGGCACTACAATTAATAGTTCATAA